>JARDYJ010000002.1:139780593-140380593 GCA_029215755.1 Spea hammondii | reverse complement strand
GGAAAGAAGAGAACGAGGAAATGTGATAGAAACTCTTAAATACCTAAAGGGGTTTAACAAAGTACAGCAGGGAAGTTTTTATTTCAAAGGAGGAGAAATGTTTGAACAAAAAGCCATAATCTAGGACTAGAGGCTCTGAGGTTTCAATGTAATGTAAGGTAGTTGTTTTTTATTGACAGGGTGGTAGATAAATGGAACAGCCACCCATCAGTAGTGGTAGAGGGCAATACACTAAGGGGTTTTAAATGTGCATGGATAAGACAAGATCAAGGACTGGTCAAGATCCAAGTCTCTCAGTTTCTTATTATTCTGTGGCTCCTGATAGTTTTACTTGGATGTCTGAGACGTCTTTTTCTGGATCTCTAAATAAGTCGGCCTGACTACTGAATTGTCTACAAATTTGTCAGGACCTCGGGGGTCTCTTCTTAAGATGGAGTTTGAAAGCTCCTATAACTTGGTATCTTTTTACGTTGGCCAGTTACGGGTGAAAGCCTCACAGAGAACAGAGTCTAACGCAGCTATATCCATTTTCCCACCTGTGCAAGTTCAGTAATGAACCCGGAATCAGTTCCGTTATTTTCCAGCTTAAACGCGTTTCCTTCTGTCCTTGTGAGACATGCTGGATTTGTTCTTTCTTAATATTTAAGAACGTCATTTATTATTCATACCTTACTCTGCGTGTTCTTGGCTTTACTGAACTTAACGCGAGAAATCAAATTAAAAATATTGCTGATTCCAACACGATTTTTTTCTGACTTTAACTCTTTGCTGTCTGTTTCGTCTGCACTTTAGTGGATCTGGTTTAACCTGCCGGACTGGTTTTTGTGTCACTCGTCCGCATTGTCTGTTCGATGGCTTTGAGACCTCTGTGCTGCTCAGGCTTCCGTGTTACAATACATTAGCCAATTATATGTAATCTTATAATAATAATAATTAAAAAAAAGCTACTAAATCAGAGCAAAAATGTTACTATTTTTATTTTTTTAGATATATATTCTGTGTCCACCATTTATTTTCAAGGCTTTTTTAAATAGAATTTTGCAGACTTGTTATGTTTTTGTCTTTGCATGAAGATCGCTTTAACATAGGACTCCTACAAACTCTCCCTTTAGTGAATAAGGCCCTCTGTCACTGATGGCGGAGTAGTAGCTGGTCAGTAGGTGGTTATGGCACATGAATCCAGCGCTTATTAATAAACCAGGTTCCAGCAGGGGGTCAGAGTCTACACAGAGGCAAGCATCCTGAATGTGGGACTAAATAACATGAACATTACATGTAACCTGGGAGAACATGGGGTGTCCTACCCTACATGGCGTCCGGAAGCTTCTGAAGCTGGTGTCAATGACTTTCAGGCCCCTGAATGTTTTCTTCCGCGGTCATGAGCCGCAGAAACCACTATTAATGGCTTAAAGCTATTAGTTGACTCTTGGTGGAAGAGCATGCGCAGTGCTGTGCACAGTTCTACCACGTCTCTATAGAAAGCTATCATTGAAAGCATGCGGACCGGTTACGCCTGCGCGCTTACGTGTTAACCGTTCCCATCGCTCACTTCACACATCTGAGCGTTTGAGGACCTGTTTACCGGGAGCGAGTCTTACAACGCGGGGTGATGATGCTGAACGTCTCTGTTATCCGATGCCTTCTGCGTTTGTCTTCATTTATAGACAGAAATGACAGAATAATAAGCAGAGCTTCACCACACGCTAAATATTGATTTAATACGGCCAGGGAAAGGTAAACGGCGCGGTGCCGGGTCTTCGTAGGAATCAAGAAAGGAATATAAGGGCTGCTGAGGGTCAAAGGAGAGGAGTGTGAGCCAGGAAGGACTTCTGGTATCCGACAGGTGGGCCTGGATTGCCTCAAATGTGTGGATTTATGAATGAGACTTGTGGTCTGGCTCAGCTTGTGCCGTACCTTAATTGGCTCGCCCCAACCTTGTCCTATAAACAACTTTTGCAGCCTTGGTTTTCTGTGTTTAGAGGTTTAAAGGAGACCCCTCAAAGGGAAAGGACCCTGGGAAGTGTCGGCTCTGCGGCCGTCTCCTCAGTGGATGAAGCGGCCCATCTGGCACTCTACTCCTTTTCATACATTATTTATTTATTTTCTCCATAATTACTGAATGGTGGGTAATTAAGATGATGTCAGCTTATCATTTTTTCTATTGAAATATTTCCATAGTAACCTGCGATTCGCTTTGTATTAGTTGTTAGTTTGTATTGCGTTACCCACTGCTATGCTGTGCTGCCCTGGCCACCGGTCGTGTGTCACCGAGAACAAATGTGTGTTTATTAAGACGTATTTCGGGGGTCCTTGTAAACAGGACTAGCTGGTTATATAAATAGGCCATTAAACAGTTCTTGTGAGGTTCACTCTGTGGGATGTATGTGCGTCGATGGGTCATCTTCATAAAACCTTTATAATAAAAGGAGCCGAGGAGGTCACTATTTTAGGCGCATGAATGGGTAGAACGTTGTATGTGCTTCCGGTTCATTTACCAGAAAAAATACCGTAATAGGTGAACTTCATGTAATTAGGGGACAACTTTTATTTATTGATTTATTTAAGCAAAGCACTTTTTTTGTAATTTTTAATAGAGTGTATATGTATATGTGTGTGTATATAACACACTCTGTAATTGTTTAGGTAGAGGGCACTTTTTAACCTTTTTAAAGGCTGTATCTCACCCCCCCCCCCCCCCCCCAGCCGACTGTTTAATGATGATATAGTTTTTGTGCTGAATTATTCTTGGCTAAAATAGAGGTCGGGAGGTTGCCAGCTTTTATCATTGAAAGAGAGAGGATTATAGATTACCTCTTTAGTGACCGATTCGGCCACTTCTCCAGATAAATTGGCAGGTTTAGTCGCAGGGTGCGCTGTCTGCTTTCATAGATTAATATCGCACTTTGACATGTTTACTTTTTCCCTTTCTTCCTTTGTCGGTTAATAATGTAATTTTTTTATTTTTTTTTCTCCAAAAGTTTTGATGCAGCAAAAATATTTTTTCTTAATATACAAGTCTTGAGATTCTGTTGAAATTACCCATTTTATTATTTTATTAGTGGCTTCCTATTGGCCGTTGGACTCTATGACTTCGTCACAATTGTAATAAGCAGCCAACCCCGCTTTATGTTCTGTATCATTAACTAATCTTGTTGTGGCAGCTGATTGGCTCTGCTAAACCTTTTTAAAGCATTGAGGGGGGATGACTTCTGGGTAGAAAATCAATTTTTGCGCTATTTGTGCCACTTTCGGCCCCCTTTACGCTGAAACCCAATATCGCCAAAGTACATTAGTTTATAATTATACATACATTTTTTACATTTTATTTGTAATGTAGTAATTAACTTTTTGAGTTCCGTCCATCAAGATACCTGTCTGATAATGTTGTGGAAAGAAATTTCCGTGAAGGCCGGCCGGTTTCCAGATCCCATGAGTTCCCATGCAGAAAAACCTAAACATTACTTTTTTTTTACAGTTTTCCCTTAAAAGGAGATGAAAAGTCTTCCAACCACCAAAAATGGCCATCTGATTCCATCCTGCATCCATACGGCACCTGTATTTAATTTAAACGCTCGTAACCTGTACATTGGTCTTCACTGAGAGAGGATCCAGCTGCATCTGTGCAGTATCTGCCGCCATACACAATGCTGGCCCCAACTTTACACGAGCCCGCTCCCTTACCGATCAATGCTATGGTTCTTTATTTTCAGGAGATTTATCACTGGTTGTATCTGAGAAGGAATCGCTTTATCTTAATGCACTTAGGATCACCCAGAGATTTAATGAGATTTGTATCCATTATCTTATGAGTTATGTTTGGTGTAAAGTTGGTGATAAATGGGGGCATTCTTCTGTGTTCCTGGAGAACAAAAACCTCTTTACTATCTCTTTCTGTATCCAGTATAGAACATATTAAACATTACGTTGCTATGTTGGTAATGTCACTGAATGCCATGAGAGTTTCCGAAGTGAATTATGTGTCTGCATGTACTTGCTCACGAACATATGTATATTTACCCTAAAAAAAACAAAAAAACAAAAAAAAAAAACCCCAAAAAACACAGAACCAACCATGTTGCCAGAAATAGTGTTGGAAGTTTGAATAAAATGAATCCAGATGGTTTAGGTGGCCTCTCTGGAGGCTTTATCGAATTGGCGGGGGGGGATTGTAAGCTCTAATTGTGATATATATATATATATATATATATATATATATATATATATATATATATATATATATATATATATATATCTACAAACAAACCACCAACCCTGAAATATAATAATAAAAAGCCATGGCGAGAAGTTTTTATTCACGGTAGTACTGAAGATGTCTGTGTCTCGACTGGGCAACAGAAGATCTCCACAAGCAAAACATGCAGTTTCTTCCTTTTCTTGTGAAATTGTTCCTTTGGGGTAGAAATGTTGTCCTTCTCAGAAATTGATGATCTGATAATCTAGACGGTCACTTTATTTTTGGAATGGGAAGTAAGGGATAGCAATATGTGAAGCTTATCTTAAACATTGGATTCAAACTCCTGGATTTATAAGGCGTTTTTAAGTTCGTTTTTGTTGTTTGTTTGCCCCCCCCCCAAAGCATTTTGCTTTTTTTCAGAAAAAAGGCTAAATATAAGGAATATTTCCATTTTATTTCCCATACTTTTTTATCCCTACCAAATTTAAAGGTAAATTCCCACAAAAATATTACTAGAATTGGATTGAAGATGTTTTTGTTCCCCTGCGGAGGAATGACTTCATTAGCATCGCCGTAAAGAATCAACTGTGCGGTGAAAGAATAAACCACAACACTGTGAATTATTAGTATTTATAGGAAGTTACCTGCATGCCTGATAATAGTGACATTCAAGGAACATAATTTTTTTTTTTTAACCACCTTTCATGGGAAAAAGAAAAAAAAGAAAAAAAATAATTTTTCTGAACCATCCTGGAAGATTTATTGACTCCAGAGATTTGTAATGGCTAAGGTGACGGGGTCAGTTTTCGTCTCCGGGTTTGATAGATGCCTCGAAGATGTTTTCAGACAACTGAGAAAATGTTAGCGTAGTTTACTGAAAACTAATATCTCCGACTGTCTGAAGACTGGATCACAGCGTCACGAAGACCGAGGCCAATTTGTGCGGAAGATTCACATGGTGCTAATGGAGGGATTTGAGTCCAGATTCCATGGGGTTGGTAAGAGCTATATCTATATATATCTCTATATATATATCTCTATATATATATATATATATATATATATATATATATATATATATATATATATATATGTGTGTGTGTGTTTTTGTAGGGGTAGAACAAGACATCTGCAAACTGCATGCAGGGATTTGTTGCAAACGATAGGATTCCGGTGTTGTCTTCGCTGTGGAACTTTGGAAACTAGTGTTTGTTTTATTTAGCGCTGTCATATTCCGTAGCAAATAATGGAAGCTCTGCATGTGGTGACCTTACTATGACTGTGGGGAAGCAGATGTGATGTCATAACATCACTTTATGTGTTACTCCAGCTAATAACATGGCTGATGGGTTTATTGTTGTGTGTGCAATCAACATGTATGTACAACCAAATTTTTTTGCTCGATTCTTAGGACCCCCCCAACATAGCATTCTAATGAAGGAAAGGAAATATAAGCCTGACTATTAGACAACCCTATTGGAGGGAAAAATGGAAACCATGGTTTTTGTTTCCATTGCTCCCACATTCTTTCTAACACTCGTACTCTTTCACGCTGTCTGTTAATGTCTCCCAACCTTCTCAGTTGACTACTTCAGAGTGTCTGTCTCCATTCCGCTTCTTGTTCTTCTGTCTTCTTCCTTTTTCCGCTTCTCCCCGGTATTAGCTTTCTGTGCATGCTCTGATTGTGCTCATTTATCCATCATTTAAAATACAAAACCATTTTACCCTGAATATTAAGAAATGGAACTTAGATTACATCTGTTATGACATCATCTTGGGGAAATGTTATTGTTCAGATGGCGATCCAATTTCTGTCCATTGGTGCTCTCTGAACAAGAAAGCGTAAATATTTCATGGATCCCAGGAGGACAGGGATAATCATGTTCATTGTTTCATGTCTGGATTTCCTCCAGTTCCAAGTGTGATTCTGTTCATGTCCCAAAAATACCTTTTAATTTCGGAATGTAAAACACATTGGACCTTTTAATGCTGCAATTTAGAGAATATCATTTACCAGGAAGAATAAGACGAGTGATTCTTCAGTCGCGCCCCCCGACTTATTTAACTTGCTATTCTTGTGACAACTTAGAAAACTTCAAATTGTGGGGGGTTAATATTGTTTGATGGGAATTGTTTTGGTAGAAAAAGTAACGTTAAATGTTTGAAAAGTGAGGGCTTGTGCGAAGAGCCTACTTTACGCATTACAATAGGCCACCTATATGTAATATACATATATTAAAACCCCACCTTAAATGTATACAATGGGTGCAGCTATCATAACGTTCTGTTCTCGGGATGTGAATGAATATTCCTCCTCGTTACGTTATGTCTTTATTAATGTTACGTTACCGATTGTTGCTTATTTGCTCAGCCAGCCTTTGTAAGAAGCCTGAGAAGAATGGAAAGAACTTCAGGACAATAAGTTGATCGGGAAATGCTGATTCTGCCACATTGAGACTCTGATCTCAACTTCTATGAATATGAAGTTTTATATTAATATTCTCTCTAAAACAACTGTAATTATGAACCTATGTAGTTAGGTTACTTAAAGCTGTTCCCCTTCAGACTACCAGCTTATTTTGTATACTTCAGGTAGCGTCAGGCTGAACTTAATTTACCTACAAACTCAAATCTGTGTCGAGCCGCGTAGGAGCCATGCACGTAAGGGTCAAGCGGGGTATGCTTCGGAATGATGACTCTAACAGCGCTCCACGCACATTCTATGTAGTTGGTCTGTTCACGGCTACCAACAGCGAAGCCATAGTGTAAAAAGGACCTACTGAACTATCAGATGCATGAGCCGCTGCATCTCGAGTAAATACATGGTCTTATTTGCCAGAAGTTGGTGAGAATTCATCATCACCTTGAGGGTGGACTTGGCCTGGCTCCGGTCTTTGTTAATGGAACGTGGAAGTCGAGAGTGCTGCGTACGCGTGGTGATGTCTCTGAGGAGGCCTGGCCCTTTAAATATCGCAGTAAGAGGAGATCTCTGGTTTGTTTTCATAGCGCAGTAGAAAGGAAGGAACCCATCAAGAAGGTCTTTTTTTTACCCTGCGTTTTATCTACAAAAAGCCTAATAAAAGCATTCCTCCACTCTGACACTCATTGTGAGCAGGCGGAAAGTAAATTTGTTTATGGGAAGAGAAATGAAAACGTTGCCTGACATCGTGAAAGCTCCCTCTCTTGTGCTGAGGAAGTAGGGCATTGACGAATATGACTAATGACCCCGATTCGGGGAAAGTAAATATGTATTAAAGTATCTAATCCCTCTGAACTTTTGGTGCGTAGCTGAGTTATTTTTTGTGTGTTTATAGCTTCAGGGGGTTTCCATGTATTTGAAGACCGTATCTTGCGCGTCTCTTCATTTTGTGAAAAATCATCTAAACTAGAACACCCACCTACCGTTTTCATAAATTTTATTTTAGATGCAATATCCAAATCTGCCGTTTTTAGAATGAAGAGAGTCGTAGCCATATTTTAATTGAACCTGAAGAACTGTTGACCCAAGACATAATTCCGTTTTCCTCCAGGGGCCGCACATGTTGATGTTGACTGGAACAGAAGCCGCTGTGCAATCTCCATGCTAATTGTGTTACGTTAAATAAATTCTGCTTTTGCTAGAAGTGTCTCCTTTCTTCTGGAAAATAAGTTGTGCTATAAATAGGCTGAGGATAACATTGGCAGATGTAAATAATCGTTGGGACTTATAGGAGCGAGCAGCTTGCAGGGAAGAAATGGGTTTTCTCTCTTCCTGCTTCTAGAATCGGAGTTTATTCTGTACGGATGATCAAGCTATAATTTCCTTAATCTTGTTGTTTATTCATGTCATTTTGGTTTATTCCTCTCCTACTGTTATGTTGTTTGCTTTACTATAAATAGCTGGTGTTATAACCGTACGTAGGAGTTACTTGTGTAACAGATTGTAAAGCAAGCATACGGAATATATCTTGCATGTTTTAAGGGGTGCTGGGTAAATTGCCACACTTACCCCCCCCCTTCTGGGTGTGTGCTTACTGAATGGTCAGTTGGGGCAATAAAAGATCCTCCTTGTAACCGGCTGCTGAGCACTCTTCAACTCCCCCCCTCCCCTGCCATGGAGTGTCCTCCAGAGGTGGATCACCAGAGTTTGAGGCCACATAAGACAGAGGACATGTGGCTTGGGGTAAACATGGTGCGTGGGTGGGTGGAGCTGCCCTGGACCAGGCTTAAGGCAACAACCCCCTTAAATACAATGCTCTGGGGTGCAACAAATGATGGCCCTAAGACAATTAATAGATTTCCATTATGAAGCTTAAATATACTATACATCCACTAAACAAAGAGCATTTGTGTCATCTTACAGACCCTCCCCCTGGTCAACTGTCTTCTGGTAAAACTAAACCTAAAAGTAACAGTAGAATTAGCACTACAAGGTTAGGGTTTCTGGATGATAGTGTTAAATAATGCCTTCGCTACCCCCTTAATTTTAAGAGGAACGGGTTTTTCTATAACCTTTACCCACCATAATTGATTTCAGTGGTGCCAACCCTTGCGGGGAGGGACCGAGAAGATCCGACCCTCCTGCAGGCCTTCTGGCCGGGGAGGGAAAGAAGGGGTCGCATGTCCCTTGTGGAGTGTGACCCCCGAAGGTAAAGAAGATGGGGACCTGGTGTCCTCCGCGGCTTTATGGCACGTTTGGCGCCTGTCCCTTTTTGTTTTCCTTCACAACTGAGCCACTGAACTCGGGGCTTCAATAACCCCATTGTAATTTTTCGTGTTAAATTTGTGTGTAAAATATTCTGTGCATTATTTGGCGAACACACAAATATTGAACTATAGACTGCGTTTATTCTCTCGGCTCCTCTGAAACTTTGTCCATTGATGTCTCTGGCCAAAGCAGCGATTTAAAACGACGAGGCAGCAAAGTGGCTGTTCTGGCATTCAGCGCAGCAAAAAATAATGACTTTTTATGGGTAAAAAAATACCAATTTCCAAATGTTAGGGTACAAGGTATAACTATCTAGACATTTACATTTGTTACATTCGAGATAAAATAAACCTCTGAAAATGTGATACGCCTTTAAAGTGACATAATGGCAGGCCTCCCCCTCCATAACATTTCTGTATTTCTGCTGCTCCTGAATTAATTTAGTATATTTTAGAGAAGAGGAAAAGAGGGCACAGACTTGCAAATAATTAATGAGCTTTTGATTCAGGGTACGATCGGATTGCATTATTAATAAAGGATAAAAATTCACAAAGAGGGATTTGTATAAGATTGCTGCGGCAGAGGAAGGGGATATTACGGTTTAATTGAATTATTTCTTCGGCATGCTGATTGCAGTCTGGGTCCGGGTCAGAAGTCCGTGTCGATCTCTGCCCGTAGCCGGATCTGTGCTCGTAGAATGAACGCGTCCTCCCGGCCGCTGGAGACACTGAGAGAAGCACACGGGATTCATTCGGTTAGCCTGTGAAATTATCCCTCTGTAGCTGAATTTCAGGTTATAAGATTAGTGTCTGATTACCGATTTATACTAAAATTGGAAAAAAGGTCCGCGGTATACAAACTATTAAACCTTCGTTCTTCCACCAGGGTTGCTGTGTCCTCTTATAGGTCCTTCTGCAATGGTGTGTCCTTCACGTTTTGTTCTTATTTATGTTAAAGTATATTTTTTATTTTAAAATGTACCGAAAGATTAACCCTTGCCACCTTTCTTATAGGACTTAATAGTGCTGCCATGTGGAATGCTGGCCTGTCTTGCATATGCGTGGATGGCAGTTCCATTGGATTCAGGGCTGAACCGAGCCCCAAAAGGGGTTTATTCACTAAAGGAAGAGCCGAGTGACCTCTGCTCCTTGACTTTAATATATATTCTGATGGGCCAACACTGGCACATTAAGGACTGAGTTGTTGCTTGAGCTCATACATTTCGTTATACATTGCAAGCCCACCCTTAGTGAACTTCAGCTGCAGAAGGACCTTGACTGAACCTGTATAATGCATGGTTAAATCAGTGAGTGTCTCCTCGGGCACTGAACTATGCATTATGCAGGGCCGACTCGGCCCTTATTGGTGAAGAAACTTGGCAGCCTTTAAGGTGCCAGTGTGTGTGCGCAAACACACACTTTGTTTTCCCTCTTTTTGACCGATTTTGTATATTCTCTGAGCTGTATCATTGGCTCATCCAGATGGACATGTTTCTATAGGTCTCTGCGACAATTCCAGGTGCTATGGTATAGGTTCTTAAAGGAGACAGGTCATCATATTGTCCCCTCGAATAGGCAATTGGTCAACGAAATATTCATTTAATCTTTACACAAAAATGAAAAATTTGTAAACCTGTATAAGGGTTCCACAATTATTATTATTTTAAAATTCCGGAATTGTGGAAATATAGAACAGATGGAAGCAAGGCGGGGGTCGGTCTCTGATGAGTTTCTTGCTCATATTGAAGCATAAGAAAAATCTCCCTTGGCTTGATTCCGCATTATACTTGGTCCAGCACCATCTGTTAGCCTAAAGTCCCCTCTTGCCCCTATAGTGGTTAATGTGAGTGGGTGTAAGGATGAGGACAGTGCGCTTGGGAGGTATCCAGCAACGTAAACAATATTTGGAAGTAAAAGCAGATAATTCATATGTTCAGAAATCACACGTGTTTACGAGGCATGCTTTTTATGTAGTATCAAGTTCCTTATAAAACCTCTTCACTACTGTCCTCCAGGACCAACGAGAGGTTTTATGATTAGGATGTCCCCTGGCTCAGCTCTTCTGGTTAATGAGTGGCTCAGTTAGTTAAACTTAATGCGCTTCTTTTATTAATATCCGTTAAAACCCAATGTGTTTGCTGGTCCAGTGGGATTATAATTGAAAACTTCTGTCTCTTTATTCCACTGTATACAGAGTTTCTTGTTGGCACCTGCTTGCTAGGGAATTCATTTGTCGGGCGCCCACCAGCTAATAAAGAGAAGCCGGCACCAGCAGAGCTTTTAGCTTCGTAAAATAACTGGAGTCTTTAGTTGAGGTTGACATTGTTTATTGGACCAACCTAGAAAAAGATAGAAAGATGCATAAGCCTTCGAGACTTTATATCTTTTTCTGTGTGCTGACCCAATAAAAGGTGTCGACTTTAACTAAAGATTCCGTTTTCTCTTGGTCTTTCATTGTTACAGAGTAAGGCATTATGTGTCACATCTTTAAGAGAAATAGAAACCTAAAATAATTCATTTTGTATCTGTTCAACCCAGCTGGTCCACTCATGTTCCTGCACTTTCAGTCCTCATTGTATTGTGTTTAGGATGGCCTATGTCTGTCCCGTGGATGGTTTGATTGCATATTTTTTGTTCTATAGAAGCACTGGTCCTGTTGGCAGATTATCCCACGGAATATGCTTTCATGCTGTTGGTTTGGACACGATAATGCTGAGTTTATTCAGAATCGAGCAAAGATGCCCTGAGCGTTCCTGGTGGCTCATGTGTCTTGATGTTTGTTTACTCAATCTATGCCATTAGGACATCCAGGTCCGTCTGTCCAAGAGATCCACCGCTTAGAACCTAGACAAACAGCAGAACATATCAAGATTCTTCACAGGGGGTGGAGAAGGCATCCCTTCCTCCTTAAGTAAATTATGGAAGTCCAAGCTATCGAGACTGAGTTATTTATGGAACAAGTTCCTATGTAAGAGTGGAGCATTAAAATTGAATGTTCCCTCCCGTCCTAGACAAGCACAGGTTGATGTATGTATATAAATAGTAGCTGACAGGCATGTGGAATCTCATGACTTCCACCTCTGACAGCATTCACCGGAGGGAAAGTCAATTTTATCTCTTTCATACAAAAATATAACTTATACATGTCGTCAATGTCATATTTTGAGTTTTATTTAAAACTATACTCACAGATAATAGATAAGCATTGGGCTTTTATGCTAACGGGCCGAGTACCATCACATATCTCAAGAATAGCAAGATCACGAGGTTTAGTCATAATGTCAAGAAGTATATTTTTAGGCTGTGTTGCGTCCATGCGCTCTCTCACCAGCACCGAGACGTCACAAATCTCAGCAAATTGAAGAGGATCCCGACACCCGCACGGTGTTAGTATGCAAACGGTGGCAAAAAGTGGCGTTACTGCCATGTTTATTCACGGTCAATCTTGCTTCTCTTTGCCCAAGCTGTCTTAAACGCTTATTTAATGTAAACGGAAAAGGAGTTGTCTGAGAAGCGCCCTACGGAGCCCCTAAGCACCTACCAAGTGTTGGCTACAGTGCTACAAGGAACCGGATGGGCAATAAGGGCACTGGGTGTGCGATTGCTTGCACCGAGGCAAACAGAAGCCGCCACCTGGTTGATGTGAATCACTGCTTGGATTCCACAGAGCAAACCCCAGAAAACAGTCACTTTAAAGAAATCTATTAAAAGTGCAACGTCTGTATTTTATGTATGCGTTCAGGATGTAAGGACATTGTGACTAAGAGCGGGTTGGCGTTTTTTATTTTTTTTATTTAAATTGTAATTTGCTGCAGCTCATTGTGCGCTTTCATCGTGATCACCCGATAATGAGTTTTGAGTCATTTTACATTAGCACCTTTTTAGATTTTGTGTTCCAAATATCGAGGGCTGAGAGGATCTGTGGGTCCAGCTTCTCCTAAAGGTTGGTTGAAGTGTTAATTGGACTAAATAATTGTGCCGTGTGTCTGACTTCACGACGGGTAACATCATTTTATGGTGTGCTGCTTCATGGACTGACGCGATGCAGCAAAGGGTTTTTGACCCGTACATTTACTTCCAGTTCTGTAGGCAGTCCGCTAGTCAAAATTAAATGCCATGGGTTATGAGGGTCAAATCGGAAGAGCTTCAGTCGCTAGAAAGGCCAACCTGGTCCTGGTTATTGCACTGATTTTTTTGAATAGCCACATATACCGAACTGTGTATTTAATATAAGATGTATTTCTTCTGTGTTATTTGGTATCTGGACTGGACTAGCAGTGAAAAATGGCTCTAAGGCCAGCAGCCAAATAAATCACCTTCTGAGGACGCACAGCCATACGCTACGCTATTATATCACTGTGATGGCACTTTTGAACCGTGTTGCTGCGTGTGTGTGTATGCGGCTGCGCGTGTGTGTGTATGCGGCTGCGCGTGTGTGTGTGTGGCTGTGCATGCGGCTGCGTGTGTGCGCATGTATGTATGCGGCAGCGCGTGTATGTATGCGGCAGCGTGTGTGTGCGCGTGTATGTATGCGGCAGCGCGTGTATGTATGCGGCAGCGCGTGTATGTATGCGGCAGCGTGTGTGTGCGCGTGTATGTATGCGGCTGCGTGTGGCAGCATGCTGAGACCGGGTCAGCCACTCAAGCTGGTGACGGTTAGTTGTGCCGCTTTGGCCGTATAACTTGGTCTGTCTGTAATAGAGATTTACGCAGGGCAAGGACAAATCGCTCGGACTCGACCTGTTTTGTGATCAGCAACTTTATTCGATTTTGTATTTTTTTTTTTGTCTTTGACATCGGCTCCAAAAAATGAAGTCTTCATGTTGGGGATAGAGAGTGAAATCAGAAGCCCGTCTGAATTAAATGCACTTTGTAATTTTGCTGGGATGCTATTTCACAGCAATAGCTTCACAGCAAAAGATCCTACAAGAGGGTCAGGAAGTCTCACGAAAATATCGCTTCTGGTTCACAATGTTCCAGTCGATCTGCGTTTGTAGGAAGTTATGTGATTTTTGTTGACATTGTGACAACAAGCGCGACACTAAACTGATGGTTTATGGCAATGATAATGAAGACCTTATTCATATAGACCTTAAAAAGGGAAAGGGTCCCCCTGGGTAATTAAGACATTAAGACTGACACATGATATTCTTCGACCACAAGGCTGTATTTTTTTTTTTTCTTTAAAAAGGAAGTCGCGTTTATGGTGGTATTAAAAAAACAACAACTTTTGTGACAGCCACAGACCATGTGGACGCTGACGCTATAAGCGAGGATAAATTAGCCTGGTTCAATGCTGCCCTAATATCTTGGGATGATTTGTTTATTATTACTAATTACCTGTATATAGTGCCAAAATATAACGCAGCACATCTATCTATATATATATATATATATATATATATATATATATATATATATATATATATATGTGTCCAGAATTGACTAAAATGAACTGATAAATAAATTCAAGAGTTTATAATCTAGAGATCAAGGGAAAAATAGCTTTTATGGTTTTGCGTTGTTGCTTTGTGTATCCCCCCCCCCCCCAATAATCGTGTTTTGGACACTTGACATGTTGGTATAACGCAGACTATCTCGCGTTACCATTACTGTGAATATGATCAGTAAAACAATATTTTTTCTTGTTGAGTCAACACAATGATGTGTCAGGTTTCAAAGCTTTGATTTAGAAAGTCGGTGTTGCTTTGTTTTATTCACACGCATTGGGGTCATGTAGACTTTTACGTTCTTGTGGAATCCGGTCCCACGCCTGCCTATGTTCCAACCACCTCTCTTAGTCAAGTTGATACACGCTGTATTGGCAACGACACACACTCAGAACATACACAACCATAACGCACATTCAGAGCATACACAACCGTAACGCACATTCAGAGCATACACAACCGTAACACACACTCAGAACATACACAACCATAACGCACATTCAGAGCATACACAACCGTAACACACATTCGGAGCGTCTAAAGTGGTGTCACGAGACATAACCCCGCTTAACATTGGCCTCATGGGTACAGATAGACTTCACTCACATTTTTTGATAAACGTCCCTGGCATTGCCTTTATTTTGTGTTGTGGGATTCTTGTAGTTATAACATTCAGGCTAGGAATTAGCATTTTGTTAATTCTGTTTAATGAAGACTATTTATCCTGATAAAAACATAAATACTTCACCCCAAGCATTAATTATAAAGATATTTTTCTGATTAAATAAGCAGCCATAACGTGGTAGCCGTAGTAAGTCTCTTTACATACATCGGTCTTCGGGTCAGCGGACACCGCAATTATAATTTTTAGGAAAAGTGAAATAAGAGGTGAAACTCAATGGGATTCAAGTGCCTTGTGCCCTAAATGTGTCCACAGCTTAAGGTCCATCATGTGATTAGAAACATTTCCTAAATGGAGTCTCCTTGGTCTCCTGACCAACATGGTGCCCTGTGTTATCCAGGTAATGGCACCATGGCGGGTGGCCGTTATCAGTGCATCGAGAACCCGTTCATCCAAAGATCCTGCTCAGCGTTTCACCAGAAATACAGTTCTTGGCTAAACAGTCTCCTAATTCTCTGGATTTCACGCGTCAAGCTTACAGAGGACGAGTTCCCTTTATAAATAATAGATGAATCGCCCAGTATTCCTTCATGTGTTAAGCTCGCATGTAACGATAATGGATTCTTTCCCTCGTAGTGTTCCACTCCATAAAGCATTGTAGCGTTTTATTAATTAATCTGATACCGGCCATCTTCAGCCATGCCGTGGACTATAAGCAGATATAGCTGTATTTATATTGATTTTCTATCTGGGGTAATCTTGTTGCTGGCTCCCGAATCAAAGCTGATATCAATGCCTTACAGCTTGTGTGTCTCGTCTACTTTATTTTCCCTGGTCTGATGGCGTTTGAGTCTGAAAATCATTTCCAGCTGTATGAGATGATTTTGGATGCCTGATTTTATGTTCAGGCCCCTAATACCTGCCTGCGAGTTTATGTTCTGTAGTTAACTTTTATTGCAAGTAACTTATTTGGGAATCTGCAAAAATATGATGGAAATGAAGCTTTTGATTAATGGCAGAATGCGAACATATTAGCGTTGAAAAGAATTGGGGTTCTGGGCTCCTGGAACGGATGACTTTGGTTGACTTAAATGCAAACTAAATATTTTCTGTTTAAAAAGTTATTTTTACAATAAATATTTCCTAAACAATTGTACTTATTAAGTATTCAGCTACAGGAATGGGACATGCTCCGAACTGAGTATCGGCTGGAAGCAGTCCTAACCGTACGTTTATAGAATAGTAACATAGTAATTTAGGTTGGAAAGGGACACAAGTCCATCGAGTTCAGCCTTGCTCTTGATCCAGAAGAAGACACAACCCCCGTTGAAGACATTTCCAATGGAGCCTCTAAATGATCGAGGCTCTCCAAAATGGCAATTTGATTTCTCACTGGATCAACTAATCCTGTTCTTATGATATCACCTGTAGCTTGGGCATCTCTCAGTACTACATAAATATCAAAGATTGAATCACACAGAGGAACATTAAAGCGTGTATATACAAAGGAGGCTATAACTTAAAATCCGTTTACCTCTTCAGAAGTGAAATCGGTGGAATAGTTATTAAACACTTATTTTTTTTACCCCCTGACAGATGTTGGTGAAGACCTTGTTGTCCAGAAATGAAATCCAAAAGCCCACGTGCGTTCTAGAACTCTGTCAACAGGGAAACAGAGCATCTGTGTCTTTTACGTGTAATGATAAACCGTCCACAATCTCGTGATCCCCCATTAACGTGTACAGGAGGTTGTGTGTCTAACTGACCTTTTTGAAAGAAGTATAATAAAAATCAAAGCTCTGGAACAACGCAGTCTTTTATGTATTTTTTAAAGGTCTCTGAAGTTGGAGGGAAAAAAAAATTAAATTAAGAACCAGCTGTGAGAGCCGGTCCGGTACAAGTGTCCTCTTGTTTTCATATTTGCTCTCCGTACTCACAATAACCACTGTTCCATGGCAGAATCGTACTTGTTTTTCCCTGCAGTCCACTGTGAAATTAGCTGTGACTTTCTTTACTTTGATAGTATTTATAGTACATTTCTTTTTCATGTAGGAAAAGGATAGGAATATGGTATAGTATTTTCTTATATGATGCTTATCCCTTATTGATTTATATAACCCCCCCCCCCGGCCCCCCTTTTTAGATGTAACAACTCGCAAAAAAAGATTTTTGGACCAGGCACAAAGGATGTAAGATGTATCCGGACCTCAAAAACCTGACAGTTGGTATCCTCAGGGTCATAGCAATGGACATCTCCCAGCTCACTCGCCAATGCACCCAAATTAATATCCATGGAAGGGACGGAAGAAAAAAAGGACAGGATGGGTACCAAGAGATTAAAATATATCCATACAAATTTAATAGAAAACAGTATCCACTTACATTTAAAAAGTTACGCACTTCTTAGATCCGGTGTAACAGATTGCTGTTTGGGGAAAGGTTTAGATTAGTAACCCCTTCTGCCAATGCTTCCTGCTTTTCATCCAAAATAAGGCAGAAAGGCCAATTAAGCTATTTTTCGTGTTTTGCCACTTGGGAAAAATTCCTTCTTGGCTCCAAAAGGCAATCAGATTTCTCCTTCGATCAACAAGCTCTAAAATTTTAATGTTTATCCTGCTTTGATAATTGACTGGTAATGAATTCCATTCCTTTTTTGTCCTTACTGTAAATCATCCCTTCGTTTTGTCATCTATGAAATCTTCGCTCCTCCGGTCTCAGAGAATGACCTCTTGTTTCTTGTAAATTTCTGTTAATGAACTGGAGAGCTCTTTATATTGTCCCTGTACATATTTATACCACGTTATAATAACCCCTTAACATCCCCTTTTTCTAGCATATATAGATACAACTTTAAGACTATCTTCATAGCTAAGATCATCCAATGCCCTTATTCATTTTGTAACCCTCCTTTGCACCTTTTCTAGCTCCATAACGTGCTTTATTTGCACCGCATATTTAAAGTGCGGTCTCACCCTTGACTTTTAAAGAGGCAAAATGATATCTTCCTCCCTGGAATGCATGCCCTGTTATATACATGCCAACATCTAGTTGGCCTTTGCAGCTGCTCACTGGCATTGTGCACTGTTGCTAAGTCTACAATTATTCCTAAATCCTTCTCCTTAGTATTTTTTTTCTTCCACCGAGATATTGTTTAAGGTATATGTTGCATTGTTGTTGTTCCCATGATGCATAACTTTTCATTTGCCTGCCCAGCCCCCCGCTTTAAGACCTTATGCGGAGGAGAGGTGTCGGACTGTACCCCGTTTGCCCCCTAAGCCTATTTCTGACGATTTGTACAGTAACCTTTTTGTTTGGAACCGTATCAAATACCTTAGCAAAGTCCGCATAGATCTCATCTTCTGCCGCTCCTCGATCTATATTTTTACTGACGTCTTCATAGAATGCTACTAAGTTGCTTTGACAAGACCTGTTTTTCACAAAGGTTGTTCCCCAGAGGCGATAATATTGCAGACAGAGCAGCGGGGAAGGAGACATTGAAAGAGGGTAGAGAGACGTCGAGAGAGAATGGCAACTAACTTACCCCCCCCCCCCCAAAAACAAAACAAATGTGTCCCAATTCCGTTTGGTCCATGTTCACAAGTCTGCTGTGCATGTATATGCAGAAGCACATAAGCTCCGCTTGCAGGTTTGGGAGACGATCTCTTGCTGTGGTCAGATCCTCACACCATAGAATTACAACAGCTTTCCATTGTTCAATTTTTTTCTTGGGCCCGATTCATTTTGTCTTTTTATGCTGGCTGTTCTTGGTTGTAAGGAAGCCTCAGGAAAGTTCTCATTCCGAAGATAGGAATCTAAAAGGGGAGCGCCCGCCATAATTAGCATTACAAATATCACGATAATTCGCTTTCGTAATATAATGTGGTCGGGCAAAGGAACATTTGGCTTGTGTGTGTCCTAGGTCTGATATCTTGTCCCAATCTACTAGATAAATAAAAGCGATTGTTGGGGCAGCCTTTAAAATATGATGTAGTGGAAAAGGGCATCCATACATATTAGTTAGAAATTGATGTCTCTTTTCCGTGTCACGTGACTATTATGGGCACCTGGCAAAAATATTAATGACTCAAAATTGTTGATTTCTGAAAAAAAGGTTCAGCCATCCAATAGAACTAAAAATGATACTTTTAATGATGCTTTTAATGATGCTTTTAGTTAGACAAATGTTAGAGTAGAAGACACAGCCCTGGGCTAGCTCAGCCCAAGTGAAATGGTTAAGATCTCCCCCAAACCACGGCTTAGTGAATACAGCCATAATGATGTTATGTTTAATGAGGACTGCGGTTCGAGTTTCTCTCTAAGTCCAGAGGACTGTGATTTAAATATTCTGTAGAAACAATGAACTGGAAGATTTCTGCGTTCCTCTTATCCTTTAATAATTAAACGAGAAACGTGTCTGGCTGTGTTTAATTATGTCGTGTTATGGGGGCATAGCTGGGGAAATCTAGGTCATGTGCACCCTGCACTTTTCAGTGCCCGATGGAGAAATGGTAAACACGCCGCGCATGAGTGCGATTTCATTCGGAACATCTTTTGTCCGTGTTCATGGCTGGTTATTGTTCTGCAGAACGTTGCAGGGGACATGCTCCCGGGGGGTGGAAATGTGACCCACGGTGCTTCGTCAACAGACCTAGAAAATGAGAGATTCCTGGACTCGTCCTGCCCGCTGCTAATAAAGACGTATTAGTGAGGTCATTTACATCTTTATTTCCTTTTAATTGTTAAAGGTATAGCCCCGCCGTTAACCATTGGATGGCCGGTTCGTAGCGATCAGCTGGATTGTTAACGGTGGAGTTAATGGGACATTCATGATTTCCCATTTGTGGAAAAAGCCACATGGCCGCTAAGCAGCGCAGTAGCCCGTCTAGCGTGCTGATAGTGGGGACGGGTCATTGATGGGTTCGTTCCTACACCGTGCTGCCAGGGGCCAATGCACTAATGCCCAGCCTGTGGCGCATGCGCAGACCCATACTTATTAGGAGGGAGCCTTCAGGTGGTTTCCTTTTGTGAACCCAGAAGAAAATCTGGAATTGAATGCTAATTTGACAGTTACAGACACTGTATGCCGCAGGATATAGTTTTATATTTGGAATATGCCTTGATTTTTTTGTGTGATTAGAGATGAGCCCACGAGGATGCTTCAGTAACTCGATGTCTTTGATGCTTGCGCTCAGGGACCCCCTTGAGGAAAAAATAAATTATAATATATATTTATATATATATATATAATATGTATATATGTCCCAGACCCAAAATTGGCTGGATCTGCCATCCATGATGCCTTATGGAGTGTTTGAGGATTCCATAATATAATGTAGCTATTGAGTCATTTTAGGCAGGAGGGTAACTTCAATTAAAGGGACAGTTTAATGTCGCTGACACCCCATTAAAGAAGCCAGCCAGCGGCAGGAAAGCGCTCCCATTGAAATCAGTGTTTGCAGAGCTGGTGCTGGAGCTGACTGAAGGTGAGTATATTACCTGCAAAACAAAGCGGGAGGGAAGGGGCAAATATACAGAACACCCCCCCCCCCCATGCATTTCTAAAAGCAACTGCACGCTGTTATCATACAGGGAATATGATGGCTGGAACCTCGCTTTAAAAGGGTGATCAAACCTCCGATTATCTTGAAAAATGTCTCTTGAATTTGATTTAACGTTTCACTGTTATTAACTCTTTCACTGCCGGGTAATACATGTACATTATGTGTCGATCTCTTAACAAATCGTCCTCTTGTACTGTGAACTATGATCATGCCCAACCGAAGCTGTCTTTACGTGAAGTTGAAAAATGACCGGCCTGCTTTTAAATGTCTTTTTATTTTATTGTAGGTGATGTGAAAACCTTCTAATGGCGATCAGACAATGGGTACGTTTATTTTGACATTCTTGCTTTGCTTCGAAACTTTCTATGTTTATTTGAGGGGTTAAAAAAGATTTCGGGTTCTTTAAACCCGTCACAGCCAACATAATATACTCTGGGTCTTGTGGAACTACAACTCCCAGGATGCCCATCCAGCCATAGGCGCACTCATTTTCTATCGTGCTGCCGGGCACCGCACCAGCTTTTCTGTGCATTAGACTTTGGGCCAACTTTAATTAAACACGACCAATTGAAATTAATTTTGTTTGCTGTACACATGGCGAAGGAGAGATGTTTATGTTCTGAGCGGATCTGGATCACCCCGAGGAGCTAGGAATTAATTTTCTGATCAAAGAAAATCTAAATGTAATGATTATTCATAGTGAGCGCTATGCAGGGGTGAGTTTTAGTTCACGGACGGAAAAGCAGCAACAGAAATTGCTTCTCCGGGTATTCTGTACTTTTTGGAGTAGAAGTTGAATGAATCTCTTGCCTGCGTAGGATTTTTTTTTTTATGTCGGATAACGCGGGTAAACCACTAATAACGAACATTCTATTAAATTAACACTTACAGTGTAAGAATATTTCCACAACCCCGACACTCAACAAATGCTGACTTTCTGAACACTTTCTTTGTACCTGGAAGAAGGGGTTTTCTCTGAAAATTAGATTAAGAAGCCTTTTAAATTTCTATGGAAACGACCTATGTGTGCCTCCTTTTGTGCCACGTGGCAATTAACTATTCCCAACAAAAACATATAAAAGAGACAGTTTTCCATGATTACATAATTATTTCTGGGAAGGGTTTCTAGCGATCCTGTTCCTAGTGTTGCATTCTAGTTAGAATAGGTGGAACGGGGCCTTTAAAGAAAGAGGAAAAAAAAATCAATGTTTAAATTGTTGCTGTTAATCATTTAGGTTCAGTTTTAGCCACTAGTTTCATCCGTATAATTAACTTCTCATATATAACGAATTCACTTGCTTTGCGCATGTTATCATTTCACCGTCTCCCCTCTAGGGGGCACAACTCATGATATTTAAAAATGGTTGGTTTGGATCAGGATTTAACTTCAACCGATCGTTTCCGTTAGCTTTGGGTTGAGATGAAATGCCTCGAGAATCTCGTCTAGTCTTAGGAGACGGGGTAACGAGCCTTGCACAGAGCGTTAAGTGGGATCTCCAGGCTTGGGAAAGTGTTCTTGTTACAGCTTGTCTCGTAGACCGAGGACCTGCGTTTTTACAGCGTATCACTTTATCCGTGATATAGACTCTGTGAGACAGCCCTTCTTGATACACAACTGATCGTACTAATAACACGCCGCCAGGGGCTTTAAACAAATGCGTCTCTGATCTCCTGCCCTAGATAGCTTCACCTGTATATTTGCTGTTTTCCTCCCCTCTTCTTTCCTCTGTTCGGATGTCTTTCTTCAGGTGACTGAAGCATCCATAGAAACTGACATCGGATAAGAACCCGTCGGCCCGTCTAGTCTGCCCATTTTCTTCTGATGTAAAGACTCGAACCTTAATCAGTCCTTGGTCTTGTCGTATATTCAGGATAGCTTTACGCCGATCCCATGCATGTATAAATTCCCTTACTCTATTAACTTCTACCTCTTCTACTGGGAGGCTGTTCCACGTACCTAACAACCGTGTACTGGAAGTTGGCAACTGCAGCGCAGTTTACAACAAGGTAGCAAGGAAGACTTACGTCGGTAGTTAATAAATGGAAATCATGCTAAATGATAGGCTTCTTAAATATTTGGATGTAAACGGTGTGCCTGATCAGAAACGGCACAGGCTCATTCCAGGAGATCGTACCTTTTTTTTTGAGTGGGTAAAATATTAGACCTGGGATCAACTGTTGATATACCCTATAGCTAGAATTCAGTAAGGCATTTGTCGCTGCCCCTCCCCCCCATAGTAGTTGAATGGATGAGTGACAGGAGGCAGAGGGTTGTAGTTAATGGGGTATAATCAGATGAAGGACTTGTTACTAGTGGGGTAACTCGGGGGGCCTGTACTTTTTAACATTTCCATTAGTGATATTACAGAAGGTCTTAATGGGAAGGTATGTCTTTTGGAAGAATATACGAAGTTCTGCAACAGCGTGGATGTTCCCGGTGAAACAAGTCAAATGGCAGATGATTGAAGTAAATTAGAAGTCATGAGTGTGGCAGCTGCAGTTTAATGTGGAGAAAGGTAAAAAAGGCACTCGAGACATAAAACACCAAGGCAGAATATAGCATTCGGTGACGATGGAAGAGAGGGATTTGGGGTAATTATTTCTGATGACGTAAAGGTAAGAAGACAAAGCAAGAAAGCTTTGGAAAAGGCAAGCAGGGTGCTGGGTTGTATGGCGAGGGGCATTAATAACGGGAAGAGGGAGAAGGTTCTGCCGCTTTACAGATCTGTGGTCAGACCTCGCCTAGAGTATTGCGTACAGTACTGGGGAACCCTTCTCTAGAAGGATATTGATACATTGGAGAGAGCTCAGAGGAGGGCGACCAAAAGGGTAAGTGGATGGCAGGATAAAAAATATCCAGAAAGACTAAGGGATCTTCCTATGTACGGCTTGGAGGGAGATGTAATAGAAACATTTAAATACTTACAAAGTACTATTACTATTCTGCCTGTCCCCCTTATCATTTGGCTTCTTGCTTCTAGCCATCTAGATGTGAAGTCAGCTCGGTGGCCATGACACCTGCTACTGTGTTGTGCTAATTGATCTTAATCCTTGCCTCGGCGGAGGGCGCCCGTTATGACTTTATATTTATAATTGTTTCTTTTTCAAAGACTCTCTGTGTCTCCCCTTTGAAAGAGATCTTTATTATTTGCACAGAGCTTATAGAAGCAGTGTGGCCCGCTATACGAGTGCAGGGTGTGAACTGTGAGCCCCCCCGTTTAACTAACATTTCATGAAACGCCTTCCAGGACCGTGGGGACCAAAAACTGAAAACCTGGGATTTATCCTTTGTGTTCCCTCCTTTCGCACTGACATTTATAGCCAATTTTATACAGCCGTGCGGTATGCAGCCATAAATAAAAAGCATTAAGCTACGTTGTAACACCTTTGGAGAACACACGGACTTTTCAGTCCTCCCTCCTGTACAGTGAGCCCTGTATATGTGGCTAACAAAGAACCACTTTCTATACGACCATCGACCGTTAAACCGGGGTATGTGAACGTTGGAAGCGATGGAAAATAAACCGCCTGCCACAGAAGAAGTCTGTCGTCGTATGAGCAGTCACAACTGGACTCAAATGCTGAGAAAACGTAATTTAAAAATATAAATATATATATATAATAAGCTTACGAGTCCGTCCGATGGCTCTTCTCGGAGAACATGATTGATCCAGAGACGGGCGCCTCGGCAGCCAAGCGGTGAATGGGACTTCATCGTGTTTATCACTCCACCGATGGGACTCTTACAATGTAAGCCGTGCTATGCAGGGGCTGGGGTATCTTTCTAAGGCTGCTTTGGGGAAGAGGGATATTTTATTTGACTTGCGATACATAGAATAATTAATACTGCTTTATGTGATCTATTGTTTGTTTGTTTTTTATAAAACCTTCAGAGGGGTAAATTACTAAACTTTTTTGTTCCACCTACTCTGATATTTCTGTCGAATGCCCTTCCCAGCACTATTTCTTTAATCATGTAGGAGTTTACTGTTAATACAGAATATAAGAAAAGAAAAAAGACCCGTAGCGACACTGCTTAGACTAATAAAGTTATTCAAACAGCACAATCTGCGATACGGTTACCGGTCAGGCCCACACTTGGGTTATTCGTAATCGTCATGATATGCGTTGGGCGCAGGCCCCGGCACTGCTGTATCTCAGTTTTGTTTGAATAAACTTTATTTGCTTGTTAACGGTGTTGCCGTGTCTCTTGTATTGCTGGCATATTGCAGGGGATGCTTAATCGTCCCACAACGCCGGCGCTGATATGAATGAAACCGCACAGCTTCTTCAGAGCTTTTGTAGATTTTTTGAGATAAAACCTTCAATTGAAAGAACAAAATGACAGCTCTGCTTAGGTTTATCCGCTTAACTTGCTCCCGTGAAAAACAAATTCATGCCGTATAAAGTAATGTATGTCGCCATTAGCAACAGCCCAGTTATATATAATGTCCCAATAAACTTCCTTTATCACGTGATATTTTGGGTGACTTTTTTCTGCCCAAACTCCACACTGAATAGATTTTTTGGGGGGAATGCTAAAGAAGTCCCTTTAGTGCATTGAGTTCCATTAGTCAGAGTGTCCAGCTGGGTGATTAAGACTGAGCCATTCCATTGTTTCCCACAGGCAGTAGGATAAGGAGTCAGGGTGCTTGGTAGCTTGGGCTCAGAAACTCCGGGCCGCGGGAGCAGTATGGTGGCCTCCTACCCACATCCTCTGCGTAGCCAGATAGTTCCCAGGATGCCTTTTTTTACTCTGATGCTAGTAATGCAAACGTTTGGCGGGTGTAACCCTTTAAAGACTTCGCGGTTTGGCTTTTTGTTCAGCGTGATGTGCCGCTGCTTTGCGTGTGGTGTACGCACCAAGCATGAACATGGGGTATGAGAGGAGTTGGAATCGCACTGAGTAAATGGATAAATCCCTGCGCAGCCGTCTCGGTTCATCTCTTGTGGTAACATTTGCTTGGCTTCCCGTTTCCGTCGTCGTACGGCGGTGACTGGTAGATGCTCAACCAATTTGTGCATTTTGGCTTCAGTTCCCTCCCTTAACTTGATGCTCGGTGTAACTCTCTAAAAAGGGCATTCAAATCACCCTAATAATACATATCTTTATATCCGTATCTTTATAACTGGTTTATTTGTACTTAATTTGTACTTAAATTAGTTGATTTCCTTATGATTTACTTATTAACCCTTTTGAGTACTAGATAAACGCCTATCATTCTAAAGGTACGAGACCAACTCAACCGAGAGGGGAGACCACCGTGTCTTAACAACGCTCGCCAGTCTGGCATTTGGAGTTAAGTATTTATTTGGAGTTAAGTACCAGGAGTCGTGTATTCAGCTCTTGGAAATGGTTGTGAGATAATAAGTTGGAAAACGTATTCCCAGCATACATTATTTCAAGAGAATTCTCGCTGTAGAGCTCTAAACAGGGTATTGTGTGCGCCTTCAAGGCTTCTTGACGTATTTATCGAGTTGTTTAAATCCCAGCAGAAAGCCCCTGCAGGCTCCTTGTAGCCATCACGGAATTGGTAATTAATTTATTTCTAATGAAACCGCCTCGCTAATGTCCAGCTGGCAGAATCACCAGCTAGTGTTTGTCTATTTTTGTTGCAAATGTGTTTATTAATTACTTGTGTTTTTATATTGTCCTGTTCACGTGCAGTTGCTTTTCTCTGCTTAAAGGTGCTGTGCCACTTTATTTTACATACAAACAACCCAAACCGAAGTTGTTTTTTTTTGGGGGGGGGGGGGAGGGGGGGTTGTAACTTTTTTGTGACTGTAAACTATTAAGGCTGCTTTTGTGTCACGTGACATCCGGAGCGATGAAAGAATTATTTTTCAAAAAGGGTTTGGGTATTGAGCATCACTAAGAATTACGATTTAATTCTGCCTAAAAAAAAATTTCTTAAAAATTAAATAAAAAGTGAAGCATAGAAACCTAGAAAGTGACGGCAGATAAGAACCATTCGGTTTATCTAGTCTACCTAACTTCTGAATACTTTTCTTAATCCCTGACCTTATCTTATATCTAGTTTAGCCTTATGCCTACCCCAAGCTTGCTTAAATGTCTTCGCTGTATTACTACCTACCACTTCTGCTAGAAAGCTATCCTAAGCATCCACTTCCCTTTCGTTAACATCATGTTTGATATTACTTTTGAACTGTTGCCCCTCTAGCTTAAGACTGTTCTGTTGTTCTTGTAGTCTTTCTTCTTTCTTTCTTTATCATGTTGATTCCCTTAAAGTATTTAAAAGTTTCTGTCATATCTCCCGTCTATCACATCTTTCTTCCAAGTGGAACGTAACCTTTAATAATCTACATAAATAGGTTCCCAGTCCCGGCTTTACGGGGCCCAGATCTAGGAGATGTTGTGGTGCCCTGCTCTCCCCCACACTTATTGGTTTATACAGTATGTCGTCACGGTGCTAGGATATGATGTAATATCTTTTTACTCTGCTTCACGCTCCATTGCAGAGACTACCAGTGTGAGGGGGCTAGAAGCAGTGAGGGCCCCGCTTGCCCCTGCCTAAGAGAGGAGCTCCCCCTCATTGTGCTTGAAATGACGTTGCATGTAATGCAGATATTCCTATATTTTCTTAGCATAGATATACAATACATAAGATGTTTCTCCGGCACCTCAGCAGGCTGACGAATGGAGATTTAATGGGGGGTCATTATTTTGTTGGCACTTTTAGGAAAGATGAAAGTGTTCTTTAAAGGGAATTAGCGGTACGGAGAGCGCGTGAGGGAGGAGAACTGAAACATGGTCAAAAGATCTGGAAATGGGAAAGAATTAAAGTAAACTTTACAGAAAATAGTGTTTAATGGGAAAGAACAGTAATAGTACATCTCTCTGAAATATATACGATAAATAGTTTAATGCGATAATGGGTGCAATATAAAATTTAGATAAGCTTCCTCTGTTAACTTTGTACTTTAATGGACAGTAAAACATTATATATATATATATATATATATATATATATATATATATATATATATATATATATATATATATATATATAATATATAATTTTTTTTTTTTGTTTTTTTTTTAAATGCCTCGTTAAAAAAGAAAAAAAAAAGTAGGTTTTGACAGTCTCTTGTGCTTAGAACATGTTCGCGGGCAGGCACCTGATGTTCTCGCACTGATGTTTTTTTTTCCATTCTGAAGTGTGTGTGTGTGTATATATATAAAGTATATAGTATTGTATGTTACGTACCTCTTCTTTCCCCCCTGCCGATCCTTCTTTGTAGAGATATTTCATTTTGGGATTTTGTACCCACTAAATAAACTCTCCAGTTTAACCGGTTCGGTTACGGCTGGAAACGCCAGCGGTTTGATAGTCTGCGTCTTTAGAGGTAATAATCGTCCTGATCTTCTTTCTCTCTCTTTGCGATTTCATTTTATTAGATCTGGGCAGCATGTTGCCTGTGAGCCGGACCCCCCTTACCTAATGTAGTTGGTTTTGTCAGACCCCTTGAATGTATGGACTGTTTTAATTATTGCTGGTATATAAATAAAAGTTAATCACACTCTGTGCAGAATCATTGCTTAAATTATGTTTGGGGGGGGGAAAGTAATCATGTGACGCTTTAGGGTTAGAGGTCAAGTGTCTGTTACTGGGATTTAACTTTAGTTAATCCTCTTAGGTTGGGGGTCTTTAAGACTTTAAAAATGGAGTGTTATCTTAAAATGAAGTCTTTCATGTCGGCTTTAATCTAGGTTCCTTTGAATGTTAAATTTTTTTTTAAGAATATAGAGCTAATTTAAAAAAACTAAAATTAAAGGTATAGGCAAGTCCCTGTATGATATTTACTTATTTCTTTTGTGCTTTGGAAAAATCCAATAAAATATGAATATATAAAAAAATATATGCAGTAAAATCATGCACAAAATAGAAATGGGCCCTTGTCTCCTAAATGCCTAAAATATGCGTTACTCTATCCTGCCCTGCGCTCTGACGGCCGGTGGTGTCACGGCAGAATATATATGACGGATTCCCTTTTCTGTATATTATTCTGGGGATCTTTTTGTTAAGTTTAAATGCTTGACTGGTGCTGAGCTAATGAGACTTCACTTATAGTCTTCAGCCGCATGAGTCTTTTTAGGATGCTAACATCCACGTGGATTAAATGCAAATTGATGTAATGTTACTAAGTTTTACATTACTGATAGGGTAGTAGATAACTGGAAGGACCTTCCAACACGAGGGGTAGAGCCTAATACAATATGGGAGTTTAAACATGCAAGGGTAAGGCCTACAGCTATCCTGAATCTAACACAAAAATAATGGCTGTTTGAGTCTTTGCATGAAAAACCAGGCAGACCACATGTGCCGAATGCTTATCTGCTATCAAATTCTGTTATTTTATTATATTTTCAACAGCCACAAAGAATGCCCCTGATGAGTGCTAGCAGACACGTGTGCGGAATATACCTAATCTGTATTAAGACATTAGCTAATTAATTAACGACATCTACTAGGTTCTACTCGGACTAGCTGCAGCAGAAAGATTCCTTTTGCCTGCAGTTCTAGGTTTGGCCACTAGGACGCACCGTGAGCAGCCAAAGTCACATTTCTGTGAACATTCCCCCCGAGGAAGATACTTTCACTGCTGGAACGGTAATTAGTGATGTAACCGCGCAGAAAGCAACGCTGTAACAAAGAGACCTCTGGGAAAAGTGTCTTATACAAAATTCAGCGATTCATGGTCACATAGGATTGTATGCCCTGCGTAAATCTGCATTTATAATCTGTTAATCGTGTTCCGAAGTTATAACGTTATATAGTATCATACTGGTAGTGATAAATGGCGAAGAAAGATGGTCTACACCATCCCCAATTTCACTAATGCATACTTTTAAGTGTCAGAAGGTCCTTCCTTGCGACCCGATTCCCTGTGGCCTCTTTCCTGATTCCGCTTGTTTCTAGGAGCTCAGAATGTTTGCTCGGTATGAATGTGTTGGTGTTCTGCAACTCTAAAACTCACAATATTGTGTAGGAAAATTGTGTTTTTAAATGAAGATTTCTTGTTTGTTTGTATAAATAGTAGGGCTGAAACAACTAATCGATAATGAAAATCGTCAATGATTTTCATTATCGATTAATCGAATCGATTTTTATCGATTATAAAAAGAGGTTTTTTTCAGAGCTCTGAAAAACTCCTCTCTTTATATAATCCGACCTCAAACATAGATTGGATTATAACACTAGAATCCCAGATCCCCCCGCAACGCTGCAGGCGACCTGGATTCACCTCACTGTCGGCCGGTCTCTCACTTCCGTCCCCCTCCCCCCCCATACACCCCTCTGACTCCTCCCCCCTCCCATACACTGCTCTGCCTCTCTCCCGACTCCGTTACTGACAGGCACTTTCACTGCAGCTTCATAGAAGCCTCAGCGTAAGTGAAGTGCAGTAACGGAGGCTGTCCGTTTGCATTTTTTGATCCGATTAATTGATTAATCGAAAAAATTATCAGCCAACTAATCGATTATTAAAATATCGTTAGTTGCAGCCCTAATAAATAGTTATCTGTAGACGTGGAAAGTCATGGTAAAGCCCATTGTCATAGCTGCCCACCCCAAAACAAAAAGCTGTCCCCCTGTCCCTTACCATTAGTGGGAGGAGCTAAAGAGGAGTCTTTGAGGTTTCTGTATGAACCCGTTTTCTGTGGCCATTAGTGGCCCTGAAGCAGAAGGGGGGCAGCAGGCATGAATGGAGAACTGGATATGGGAAGGTTTAGAATATAGTTTAAGGGAGAATAAGCTGTGTGTTGGTTAAATCAGAAACCTTGTGACAGACGGTCGGGAACCAAGTATAGATGAGAGGTTTGGGGAGAGGAGGCGGATACCCGATTTATTAGTTTAAATTATTAGTTCACAGACCATAGAAACCATCTATTTATGGTATTACTTAGAACCTGACTTGGAGGTGTGATGTCATTTAGTTAATTACAGGATAGTCGCCCAGTGGTAATATGGGGGTCTTTTATTTCTGAGCTAGGATACCTTGCAGTATTTCTTTGTGCAGGACGCCATAAGGGATGTAAGGTCTAAAGATCACACGGTATATGTGATGTGGCCAATACCTTAAAAGAAGGAAACATTTAACTAAATACAGCAACGTTCTGTTACCAGCGTAGAGTTTTTTGCACAGCTGTGACATAGATAGTGACAACAGAAAAAGAATAATTGCTCTCCTGCAATTACTTTTTACTTATTATTTATTTTTTGATAGCTTTATACATATCCCATTATGAGTTACTTTGTTTTACTTCTACTAAAAGTCTCTTTCAGATATCTACACACACACACACACACACACACAGCTTTGTGTGTGCATAAATCCAGCAACCTCTTCAGAGTAGGTATAGCTTACATCTCACACGTGAAAACAAAACCTTTTAAAACCTATTCAGATGTACCGAGGACCACAAAGGACGGTGTTGGCCACATCCAGCCCTCGGGCCGCTCTGCACAAAGTATGCGGTGCGTGCGTTTCCCCTTCCCGCTGCCGTGGAAAGCGTGACCAGGAAGATATGAGGAAGCCGTGAGAATGGCTGACGTGCTGCGATCTGAGAGCCGGAATGATGCAGAACCGCATTCTTCTCATTGAACCCGAAAGGCCAGGTTGATCTTCTCCGGTGTTACTCGCTCTTTACAGGACGATTCTGTGGGTGATAGGATCCACGTCGGGCATCAGACAATTCTAACTGAGAATCTATTTTGGGAATGCAGCATTATTAATGCAGGAATTATTAACAGGGGATATGCAAGTTACTGAACGATGATAAGTTGGGAATAACAGCAAAATATCGAAGCATTCGGTCCCGTATACGATCTACTTACCTAATGCCAATAACATTTAAAGTGCCTACAGAGATGACGTGTATAGTGGAAAGTTAAATTATATAATAAAAAACCCAATTGTAAAAGTCCCAGACTGTGTACAAAGATCTCTATATAATCAGTTGAGGAATGTGTCAGATGATTATATCGTCTGGTGGGGTGAACTCCGGATCACGCCTGCCCTGTCGAATTTTGAATTTTTAGTTATTCAAAATGTTTTAACTTCAGGTGACGACCATAAATGCGACGAGCACGTTTCCTGACGCTCCTTTTTCTGGCTACTGTAAGCCGGCTTTGTCTTTTTGAAACACACCCTCCCCCTCCGTGAAAAGCGATACCTGTCTTCCCTGTTGCCAGAAGGAGAGGGAGGAGAGATATGCAATGGTTTCTATGATATCTGTTTACTTAGCTCTTAGGAAGTGAGCGAGAGCCATTCACGGAGAGCTTAGGAAAATCATAAAATCCCGGGAAAGTCGGCCAGCCTTCCGCATTTCCACGCTGGATTCACTTTCTGTGACCGCTGGCTGCCAGGGGCTTTCGCCCACAACGCACAAGGATGGCACAAGCCCCGTGCTGAAAGGTGGATCTCGGCCGTCCGACACAGTTGTGTTTTGAGCGAAAACAAACGTTAGCATACAGTCAGAACTTTTTTTTCCTGAAATTTAAATGGAACAGCCTTCAAGTAGAGATGGTAGATGCTAATACAGTGAAGGAATTTTAACATGCACGGGCTCCTGAGGACGAGATCAAGAACTGCTTAATGTCTGAGTCTCTATAATCTGTGTAGGATATAAATGGACAGAATAGATGGGCCAAATGGTTTCTATAGAATAACAGGTCCTTAAACGTCACACGGAAGGACCAGCCGTTGAGGCAGCGCAGACACATTCTGCTTGTTCTCGGTTTAAAACTCCAGTAGTCTGGCTTTTACCGCAGTTTCCCCATCGTTCCCATTACAAGAGAGCGTTTCTTCTGCAGAGGCACCGAGTGGGTTAAATCCACACTCATTTGGCTCGCCCTGGGGACTTCTCTTTTATTTTTGCGGTTACTTGTCTATGATGTAATACATATTATGGGGATGCTAAAGTTTATTAAACACTTTGGATGGCAGGTGGGTCGGCTTTGTTGTTCTCAGCACAGTGGTGCTGAAAGGTTTAGTAGTAGTTTGTTTTTTCCTTGGTGTGAGTCGCTCTAATTGTCTTGGGTCCAATTTGCCGACGTGCATGTAGTGTATAGACGCGCGACACTTTATTATCCTCTGCTCTCTGCTGTACCGCAAGTCCGTTTTCAAGTCAATGAAACATTTCCACTTGCTAATTCTATTGTTCGCTACGGACAAAGACCAAGTAGGAGTGAGCCGGCCCTGCCTCATGTATAGTTTAACCAGTAATATTTCTGGAGTGTCGAATGTTGAACGAGTCGGTTGCACCTTCGTAATGCATAGTCAGGTCCGGAAGATGAAATATATCTTATATAAATATGTCACATGCGGTAAAGAGAGTTCAGTAAATAGAACTCTCTACACTTTGGTCAGGTCCATTATCTCTATCTAATTGAGGCATCACAGAAGAAGAGCCCCTCAAAAACTAACCTTTGTTTTAAAAATTGCTTTTATTTGTAGTAACTATACACGCCAAGTGAAGATTTATTTTATTATGACATTTTATTTATAGAGCGCTAGCAAATGAAAATGAACCATAACATTCTCAGATATACAGTACTGTGCGATAGTTTCAGGCATGTGTGGAAACAATTCTGCAAAGTAAAACAGAAAAAAACCAAAAAAAGCTTTCAAAAATACATGTTAATTGTTTTTTGTCATTTAACTAAATGCAGAGTGAGTGAACAGAAGAAAAATCTAAATCAAATCAATATTTGGTGTGATCGCCCTTAACAAATGCATCGGTTCTTCTGGGTAAACTTTCACAGCCAAGGATTTTTTAGACATATAGTCAGGTGTATGATTAACAATTATACCAAACGGGTGCTAATGATCATAAATTTAGTATGTAGGTTGAAACGCCATTAACTGAAATAGAAACAGCTGTGGCATAAAACTGGGTGAGAAATGGCAGAACTTACAGGGTGAGGTTGTTGAAGACAGTTTAATGTCAGGAGACATGCATCATGGCAAGACCGAGCACAGCAACAACACCCAGGGTAGCTATACCGCGTCAGCAAGGTCTCTCCCAGGCAGAACGTTCAAGGCAGGCAGGGGTTTCCAGATGTTCTGTCCAGGCTCCTTTGAAGAAACGTTGTGGACGGTAGACACAATGGTCGGCCTAGTAAACAATGCAGCAGATGAAAGACAGCTCAGCATTCCCTGGTACACCCATCTACTGTGCGGAGAAATCTGGTCAACGTGGAAGACCTGCGGCCAAAAAGCCATACCTCTGATGTGGAAACAAGGCCAAGTTACTCAACTGTTCAAGAAAACTCTGGAACCCGAGTGCAGGAAAATGGTAACAGGTGCTCCGGACTGATTAGCGAAAAGGTGAACTATTCGGCTGTAGCAGAATGCTTTTTTTTCGGCGAAGGGATGGGGAGCTGTACAAAAATGAGTGTTTCCAAGCAAGTATTCACACTTTACGGCATTTTCCACACCGGCATAAAACACTTTTACAATACTGTATTATATATGTACGAGTTTGGACATGCCTTATAGTTAGGGTGACTTACATTTCATTTGTATAAGAATATAAAAAGTTACCTTCCAGGTTTCTGTTTTTGCAGTCCCTTTGCAGTGAGATTGTACTTTATTCGGTCTGGCAGCTGGGGGGTTAAGGACGCACAAACCAGTTTAACCAAATAGCTTTCTTAATTAGGATACACATGTTGACGTTGTATGCAATACCTCTGAGATATCGCTGCTAGTCCTTGCGGTGTTAATATGCGGTTTGGTGAAGGCCATGGGACTGCTGGGCTTAAAGGTGCTGTCCCACCTACTTTACTTCTGTAACAAATCCGGCGATAGAAACCGTTCCTAGTGCTGTTTGAAAAAAAAACCTCTTAGAAGACCTGGTTTTATTAGATTAGACGCGTGGAAAAGGTGCCAGATAACCCTTAGCATAATATGTCAGTTATGACGTCTCTCGTACTTGTCGGGTTAAGTGTTGGAAAAACATTGTGGGTTTTAGGGTAAAAATTCAGGTCAGTTAATGGCTGTAGGTTTTTTTTTTTTTGGAAGCCGTCTCTTGTTACGGCTCCTCTCTGATTCCTGACGTGCGGCTACCGTGTAAGTCTTTTAAACAACCACTAATGTCTCCCCAATAGGACTAAGAACTCACCCCTAAATTCCGTAATTATGCTCCATGGTTAAATTTGAACACAACGGCAGGACAGCGGGCAGAATCTCTAGATTGTAAGTGTACTTGTGATGTCCTGTTTACACATTGTGCAGCACTGCGTAATATGATGGCGCTATATCAAACAATAATGAGTAATAATAATAATCCTGCACAGGAGCTGAAATTCCTCCATACCAGCGGCTATAGGACACGGGCGATGCCGCCCCTGATAATGGCTTGCTGGTCATGGTGGAGAAATACATTGTTGGTCTCCTCAATAATATGCCCAAATTCTATGGACTCCCTCTGGTTTTCCCAGATTGTATCTAGACTGGGAGCGTTTTGTACAGGGACCTCACGATTGAGTCTGGAAGTGCATTCCACGCATGCACACGGATATGAACATGCTTGTGGGGTTCACCGTCTCAGCGATAGTGCTGCGGATGAGGTGCAGGGAGCTGCGCAGAACATAGCTGGGGAACCCCATGAGAAGGAGCCACCCCGCTGTGATTTGCTTTACAGTGCCTGTGATGAGTGCTGTCCCTTTAATGCTAAAGTGTGTTTTGTTTTTTTTAAGTAGGTTTTACTCGTTTTTGCTGGAATTTGGTGAGTAAATATAAAGTACTGGCTGCTTGTGATTGGAGTAGTTGTCCAAGAAGGATGAAGAAGAGCAGCTGGTCCTGGTCATTACTTTAAATACTTCTAATTTCGGGCAATTAAATGCTGTAGGTTTTTGTTTTTCTTTGTGAAAGAATGAAAAGTAATTCTCCTGCCACACGGCTGCTTGTCGCTGCCTGCAGGGTATAACGCGAAGCAATTAACTCTAAACTGACCGGGATAGTTAACTCTTCCAGTGCCAGCAGCAAAGCTGTCATTGCTCTGTCTAAATACGTGGATGCCGTATAGCAGGGCAGTCCAGCACGTGGCCCTGTTTGTGGCTGTGCTCCTGCCCCAGGCCCCGCACTGAGGCAGTGCTGCTTTTTATTGCTTTCCCTCGCGCTCATAGCTTTAACCAATCTAAAGGCAACCGAGCTTAGATGTGATGATGTATTCCAGCGCTCAGGAATTGTAGTTGAAAGGTACCGTCCAATTCTCAGGATCTGCATAATTATTCCTCCCCATTAAGTTATCTCTTCCCTAAGTTGCTGATTGGTGTTGAATGTTTCGGGCAGCTTTTTTAAAGGGTGTATGAGGAGAAAGGAGAGATCATCAGGGCAGGAAGCTGATTTATAAAGATATATATATATAGTGAAATGTCTAATTCCTAGTGGGTTCCCAGGTCGGAGATAGCACCGTTATTACTCTTTGGAAGAGGCTCTGATACTTTATCCTCTGTATTAGATTACAGAGTAGTAACGTTGTATTGTCTGATACAGATGCCATGTAACCTTTTGTAGTTGATGACATAGCTGGCCTGGGAAAATGTGGCCTCTTTAGGCAACAACTAAAATAACAACCCGCCCACCCCTAATGAAAATGATGTGACTGCCACCTGAGAGACGGGACACTTGGGACCTCCCATTGCTTACAGCCATTTGGCACAGAAGGTACTTGGCTGTAAATGGGATGAGAATGGGGGGTGGGCGCACTCTTGGTTTTAAGAAGGTCCGTCGAGGGTTTTTTATGCTCTTGTCACCTCTGTCAGCGCATTCATATGTAGGTCTTCTGGCCAAAATCTAAATTATTTTCTGGTGCAAAGTTTGTAAAGTGGTCTTATCGCCATAGCAACGAATAAAATGATTTGTTTAACATTAAGATTCAACTAGCTGCTACGGTGAAAAGACTTTTTAAGCATAACACTAAATAAAGTTTAATTAAACTTACTGGGGCGTTTGATATTTTATGTGAATGTGAGGCTGAGCTGATTCTTATTAGAAACCCCCCCGTCCCCAGCGCTTTATATTCTCGCTCACCGATACCTTTAATTATGTGATTATAGAAAATTTATGCAGGGGAAACTGGAAAAACATCGAAACCGAGTCCAGCATTTGTTGCATCCAGCTGTAATTATACCGATTTGATGTTCTGAACATTATAATTGCTGCTTTTTTGATGCTGAAACGTTGTGGCTTTTGTTAGTCTTTTCTTGTTTTCTCACCTTCTACATGATGTCATAGAATGCCGCCGTATGTTTGTTAGGATATATACAGTATATCTACATATGTTGGGGTTTTGGAGGAAGCGTTGTCACCAGCACCTTAGAAGCTTCCTTGAAACTACTGGTGTAACGGAGACCCCATTATTGCTAATGGGGGTAAATGTTGTTGCCACCAAACCCTTCCCCGCCGGGCCGTATACCAGCATACTCTGACCGAGCGCACGGATATGAGATCATTTCTCGGATGCAACCAGCGAGGGTGCGGGCTCAGAAGAGCGGTCCTCAGCTCAGGTAGAGGTTAAAACACTGTTAGTGTACGTGGCATGTTGGTATTTAATGTGTATGCCAAGTTTTAGTATGTTTAGTATGTCATTTAGTGTGTGTTAGTATCTCACAGTGTGTTAGTATGTTGATGTAGGTGTGTATGTTAGCTTGTGTCTTAGTATTGTTTGGGGGGGGGGCTAAATTTGCCTAATTCATAGAACCAAACCAAATGTATTCACCCCAGTGTGTGTTTGTGTGATGTAATATATTAGTGAAGCGAAAAAGTATTTTCCTCCTTGACAAGAATAATCCCAAAAATGCAGTTAAGAGATGATCTCATGTATAGAAGGAAAAAGATATATACATTTTATCCAACCCAACCTGGCCTTATGTGAATAAATAATTGCCCCCTTATTTACCAATTCAATCAACCAATTATATTTACTTTTCATCCTTTACATTTGGAAAACCTATGTTTTAGAAACAAAATGCTTGAGATCATCAGTTGAAGGCAAAAAAACCCGCAGAAATGATAAAATGTAGCTAGCCGTTTTCCATCAACTAACTTAAGATTTCCGTGAAAGTTTCTCTAGCAGCCATTCTGTTTTTAGACGACTCAATTATAGATTTATAGCCCGAAACCATTTCTTCTCGTCTCTATGGCAACCTTGAGTATGTCTTGCAATTATACTAATTTAAGAATTCTGATTCTTGCGCAGGGATTATATATATACCTAGGAATCCAAGATTCTAACTATTCCTGTAGCCAAGCAGTAGTGTAAAGTACTGACTAAACCTGTTATTTTTTAATAAAAGGAAGTCATAACCACTAACAGTATTTAAGAACGAGCATTTTTTACTGCTAAAAATGTTGGCTTTGTAGACCATTAGTCCCTTTTCCTGAACTAGCTCAGTCTTAAACTTTTAGAAGGCTCATTACAGACCATTGCTTTTTCTTCCATGAGCTATAAATTTGTCTTCAGACTCTCAATACCTTTTTAATGACCCACATGAGTTCTCCGTAAATGTAAGCGACGTGCATAGGTCTGATGAGGTCTTGAATGGCATGAATGAAAGCATCGTACCGGTCTCAAAAACACAGCCAGGCACTGTTGACCTCTGAAAAAGTCACAATGTTTAACAGACCTGCAGTTCTTCAGAAGCACAGGGCTTATAGAACAGTAGGTCTTTGAGCAGACACCTTCAGACGGGTAATGCATTTATATATATATATATATATATATATATATATATATATATATATATATATATATATATATATATATATATATATAATGTGACAGTGTAAACCCCAGGGAGATGCTTAGTGTGGCATTTAGGTACAGGTGCTATCCAGATCATAAATATGGGTCCCTGGGGTGGAGCAATTGGAGAGCAGGGTGGGCCGATGCTGAACAGATGAGATCTAACAATCGGCTGCATGTAGATGGAGCTCTCTGCACTATAGAATTCCAGTCCATTGCCACGTTCGGATATGTGTAGACATCTTTTTGTGGCACTTGTTCCTCTTCCCTACCACTCTCTCTCTGTTGGAGTGCTTTAGGGTTCTGTTCAGGGGTGTCTGCGCTTCACTATTTCGGATTCCAGTACCCCTTCTATGCATACAACACACTCATTTAATGTTCTTCTGCTGACCTCCCACCCTCTCATTTTGCTCTCCTCACTTAGCTGTCCCTCTGAAATTGCCTTGTAGATGGCATCCCACTGCTTGAAGTTCAGTATTCCCCCATCTCCAGCGCTGAGAATTCCAAGTTAATTGCCTTTCAGTCATGAATTGAGGTGCTTATCACATCTTTCACCACCCGTTGCCACTCAGCGCCAGTCCCTTTTTTACCTCTCCATACTCTCCAGAAGTAAATATTAACTTCTCATCCTTATCTGCAGAGCCCTTAACAGCACGTCGGTACACTATACCTCCGCTCTCGTCCGCAAATACTTGCCTAACCGCACATTTTATCTTTTCCTCAACGATCGCCACCTTCTCCCACTCGCATATTGAGGTTTTTACCCGTGCTGTACCTGGAATTAAGAGAATCCACAACCTGCCCCTTTAATACCCTCAACCCCGCTCCTGAAGAAATCTTCCATTCTCCCCACCTTTGAGGTCTCCACGCCACTGACTTCTCCACACAGGGGCCAGCCTTCGGCCAAATAGCACCCGAGGCTAGAAGACACTTTGTCGTCCCAACATAAACACACCATCCCATTTGTGTACATTTAGAATGATAATGTAGGCATAAGTCTTGTGTGCGGTTATTGTGGAGGTTTCTGTTGCACCCCTTTCAGGTACCGGACCAACTTCTACAAGTGGGTGTTGTCTATAGTGACTACTTGTGGCCCCTCGTGGTCCATGTGGCCCCTACCCTCTCACCACAAACTATCCTCACCCAAGCAGTCCCTATTCTTCCATCTCATGTAACCATCGGGAATAAAAGTGTCCTTTATGTGCGTGTCTTTGCCTATAATTCCTAGAGCGCATGGGAAAAGCTCCTTTATTTAGTTCCGAGTGATTCTTTTTAGACGTGTTCTTATTGACTTTAGTCTGTTGACATTATTATTTAATTTGCCTGCTTTCCGCAAGCTCTGAAAGATGCCTACGTTACAGACGATTAAATGCTGCTTCAGAGGTGTGAATAGTGACTTATTCTCAAGGCGTTTATATGCAGCAATGTACATTCAAAAAGATGATTTTGTGCGAAAATTGCTTTACAATGAATGATCTCTTTATCGTCAGTCCGGTGGGATTTTAAGTTTTTCTTTTTAGCTCCGATGGAAGTTTGAGTTCGCACTCATGTCTCATGGAACATGCGATGATTTAAAAAACAAAAACAAAACACATTCTAATTAACGTTTCTACCACATCATGCTCTTTATTTTACAATTAAAATAATTATTTGAAACCATGCACTGAAAGTGATTTAAAAAAACAAAAACGATTCGGAAGTTTAACAAAGAAACGGGCTTCAAAAAATATATGAAAATAGTAAAACTGAAAGTTAAGTAAATGAACGGGATGTAAAAGGTTGATAAATAACTTCATAGAATGTGTCCTTTTCCGGTAGGCTTTTTGTCGACCGTTCTCTTGGGAGCCTTGCCTCTGGTTATTAAGGAACATGCCTCGGCGTGATAAGATTTGCTTGGCTTTTTTTTTTTATTTGTTTTATGGTACCGTTTATTTTTAATGTCTCAACTTTTCAACCTCAACCTAGCCGCTTTCGTGAGACCTTTTCCCCACCAGAGCATTACGTTTTGTAAACTATGTGGTTGAAAGTGGCCTCGTGTATAAGATGAATTGTGGTTTTATCTCTCTTAAATTCACTTAATTTAATGGGTAAGGAGACTGGAGAAATCTCACTGATTTAACTATGCATTATACAGGGCAACCAAGCTCTTCCTGGAGCAGAAGCTTATTGGGGTTGGACCCTTACAATATTATTATTATTTATTATTATCCTTTATTTATATAGCGCCAACAGTTTACGCAGCGCTTAATACAATACATAAATTCAAGGGATATGACAAGACAAGAATTGACAGACTAAGACAAACCGATACATTTGGTGGAGAGAGCCCTGCTCGCAAGCTTACAATCTAGAGGATATATATAGGAGCTGAAACACAACTCTCCCTTTAGTGAATAGACATCCGTGTTGTAATCATGTTGTTTCGAGGGTACATAGACCTTATATTGCTCACATAGCAATACCGCTAGTTGCTCTCCTATATGGGTATAGATGTAAGAGGCTTATAAAATTCACAAATTCATACCCGGGACAGCGGAGGAGGAAGGATTAGGATGGTAGAGGGGAAAGATAATCCACAGCTTCCCACTTATTATTGTATGATTTATACGACCTCCTATTTTATCCGAAAGGAGGCAGAGAGGCCAACCAGATCTCTACAAGGTGACGTATGCTCAATGTTGTTCTTTACAATGGTGTAATGAATGGAAACACTGAAGATGTTGATGTAGATAGAGAAGTTATTTTAACTGTATTTGATTTTACAACTTTAAAATATGATATAAAAGTAATAAAAAATTTCTATTTTCTTGGTTACAGATCCGGTTTTGTGTGCTCTGTGTGGCTTCACCTGACTTGTAAGTACAATTTTTATTTTTTATTTTTTTTTTACCACCGCAGAAGCTCATTTGTGTCCAGAAATTACTATAAACAGTGCAATGTATCGCTTTTATCAGCGTTAGAAACAAAATTTCTAGTTCTGTTGAATGTGCGTAATGACCCTTTCCAAAAATGATTATTTCATCATGAAAAACGTTGCCTCGTTATTGTTTGTTGTAGTGCTTATTTGTTTTGTGATGCAAAAACAAAGCGCAAACTGAAAAAGGAAATGCTGAAGAGTTTCTATGGTCTTATTAAATGTTTTATAGAAAAAGAATACAACATTTTTTGTTGTTGCTTTGATATGCTAAAGAGCCCAATAAAGCGAAGCAGCCCATTTAAGTAGATTCTGTTTATCGCAGATTGAGCACGGTTTATTGATTTTGTATTTATGAGAATCGAAAAATACTACGAACCTTTGTGAAATATTCTAAAAATAGTGCGTTTTGCATACATTGCAGCAAAGTGAATGAAGCTGTCATTGTGTTTGTCGTGTCGCTTTAGTTCAAACTTACTCGGCCCCGGAGCTAAAATGTTTTTTTCTTTTTTTTTCTTCTTCCCGGTCAGTATTTGATCATTAAAATGACAAAGTAGTGTCTTTAATTATGTAAACACGTCATACTTGGCACCTTGGAGTATATTTAGACTTTCCCCAATTACGTTGAGCGATGCTCGTAGGTGGATGAACGTTACGCTCGGCGTTGGGTACGGAGGGGCTGTTGTACTTTCTCGAGTGCTCCCGATTAAGTGACAAGCGACATTTCCCCAACATCTTTCGATGAAGTTTTAGTGTAATAGAATTCTAACAAATGTATTTTAAATCCCGATCTGAATACAATACAGAAACAGTAGGCATGGAGTAAATCTGATCTACCCTGCTACTTTTATTAAAAAAAAAATGTTCGTGTTTTTTTGGGGGTTTTTTTTGCCACCCACCTCCTTCTGCTTTTAGAAATAATTGAAAAATCGAATTACATTTGCTTCGCAGATTTAAAGACCTTACAGATTTAATAGACCGTATTAACCGGCGTCTTGCTTTTACCTAAAATACACATCCAACTATAAACCATTTCAATAACTCTTGTTAAAGTAATAATAGGAAAGTCTGATACAGCAGAGAAGGCGCCATCAAGTTTAGCCGCCCTGCACGGTTCCTTGAAGACTTCTTTTCGCTTCCAATAAGTAACTTTTACCTTTATAGCTGTTGGCGTTTAATCTAAGATATGAAGTCACGCTGTTTTCCCTGCTGCAGGCAGAGGTAGGCGATATGACCCAAAAATGTTATGTTGGGGGGAAAAAGCCCCTCTTTAGTTAAAAGGAGTTGGAATAGGGTACTCCAACGGCACACAATAACTCAGTGCGGGGTCGTGCAGAGAATACAGCAGTTACCGTTCCTTGCGCATGTACAATTATGTTGTTTTTTATTTACGTGCAAACAATGTAAACACGCCTGGCGTTTCACGGCGTGCAATTTTGCATTCCTGTTATGTTTTTGTTGCTAAAAGAAATAGGTGAAGAATAAATGTATTCAGAATTTCCTCGTTCTTTTTCCTTTACAAGATAAAGGAACAGCTTGTTTCTTTCTTTTTTTCCTCGTTTATACAGATTTTAGGGTAATTATAACAAATGCCCCCTGTGAATTTCCTGCACAGCAGGTCTGACTTAAAGTTGTTCAGTAAGGCATTAAATGAATGGTTTACGTGATCTTTCCACCATTTATCAGGTGGTCGCGGTCCCCGCTTTAATTTTCAGTGCCGCTGGAGCAGAGAAGAGGAAATCAGGAAAAGGAGAAGGAAACTCCTTAAAAAAAAAAAAAAAAAAAACCCACTTTAGGGCTGCATTTGAGTATCTGTTTTTTTCTAAAGACCTGTCTTTCTGAATGTAAAGATGGTTGAGAGTGTTGTTGTGATATAAGATTACATTTGAATTGTTGCGTTACATATTGGACAGATTTTGTAGGAAAATGTAAAATTAAGTTAAGTTTTGGGACTTCAAAAGTCTCTTCCTCAGACAGAAGCCATGACTGTTACCGCTTTGTACCCGCCTGCCTTTCCTTCAGCCCTAGTCCCGCACTTTGCTTTAGCTTACAGAGTTGTGTGTGAAGTTTAAAACAAATGCAATATCTCCTTCTGTAGTTACTTTTCAGCAGCCGGATAAAACACAAACTCGATACAACAAAACCGGTAGTTTCACCAAGTTCCTCGCAGCCGTACCTGGGAACCCTAAGGGTTTTTACACCAATCCCAGGGTCAAGGGGCAAAATCTCAGGGGCTGATTCATTCATACGCTACGCTGATCTGATGACATCTAAGACTTCTCATTAACTCGTTTGCTGAGAGAATGTTATGGTCGACATCCCCCTTAGAATAATTGTTACTGAATTCAGGGTCGGCTCCTGGCTACGTGTTTGTACGTATCATCGCGGATCGGTTCTTGGAACCTGCGACTTTAACGTAAAGGACGCATAACGCAATTCCAAAGTCTCCTTTTCCGCAGCTCCTCTTCCGATGTTGCATCTTCTTGCTCTTATGTCTTTCATCGCCGTTGTCCTCTTTTCAAAAAGGTGAAGCTACCTGGGCCATCCCCTCCCCCTTTGCGGAGGTGCGCCATGAGGCCTAAATCACGGAAACAAGGACCAAGAAAGAAGACACTGAAAACCAGATAAAGACAGAAGAACCAGGAGATGCCAGAGCAGAAGTAGAACTGCGGGAAAGGAGACGGGGGCACAGAAACGGTCGGCGGAGAAAGTAGGGAGACATTTACAGAGAACGCAGGAGAGCGGGTATCAGTGTTCTAAAGAAAACAAGCAACTATGGAAGCTGCAGCTATGGGTGTCCTTCTCCTCTGTGACCTGCCAATTCTCTACTGGCTGCTTGAAGTAAGAATGTCACATCCGGTTTGACATGTTGGCTGGACACATCTCCTGTAAGGAATATGGCTGGCGGTATTATTTTCAGGCTATTTGAAGTTGAAATCCCTGGTGTGACGCGCTGTTCTCTTTGGGCAGTAACGCAGACAGGAATGTTTTGTTAGTGGTCATGGAAATACCTGGGAACTTCTGGGCTCCCTTGCGGGACGCAGCCAGGACTGCTCACTGACCTAAGTGGGTGGTCCCGTTTTCCCCTTAAATGGGGGTGTTCCTGCCGACGGCAGCAGGTAACACCCCTATTTAAAAGGGAAATGGGCGGGGAGCGGGGCGTGTCTAGTAGGATTCCTGTCTTGAACCGGAGAAGGGATGCTTCACCCGGCAATCTCTGGGTCAAATCCGTAGAGTTCCCAGGTATGGTCATCGAGCATGTAGTGACGGGTTGCTTCATCACCATCCTGATAGAGCCACAAGAACAACACCCAGAATGTTAATCTTATTTGTCTGCAAGTTGTGCACAAAAACAAACTATGTGAATTTGATTAAAGCCGATGTGGAAAAAAATGCTGTGGGTTGGGTGTGAGAAAATGTGCCTTCGAATTTAACTTAATTATTGTCCAAAAGCATAATGCCGTTGCAGACAGATGAGTAAGTCTGATTCAGTCCTGGGATATTTCATCACAAAGCTCTGTGATCCCTGTTAGCAAATACCCCGTTCGTTTGTGTAGATTTTTTAAATCTGAAATACTGGAACTTGCGGTTTATTGTTTGGAATGTATGTGCATTTCATATATTTTTTTTCTAAAGAGGGCCGCCGACACTTTCCAATATCCATATATATTATAGTGGGGTAATTTATTTCTAAAGATGTTTAGTATGTATTTAAATTCTACGGATAATTTTTGTAAGTTTTTTTTTTTTTTTTTTTGCAGTTCTAGGCAGTAATAAACACTGTCGATGTTTACAGATTTACAGTAAATATAAAATATTGAAGTATTTAAAAACCCACCAAATGTTTATACCACGGGCAGCAGCTTCTCAGGATCTACGTGATTATAAATACCTGTTGCAGTATCCCTCCTGTATCGTTAAGTTACTGATCGTTGTTAATTGGTTCAGGCAGCCTTTGGAATGGGTGGGCGAAGAGAAGCAATGTATATGTAATACAAACCCAATGTATATATTTGTTCCATGGACGCAACCATCTTACTTTCCTGTTCTCGATACTTAGATGATTCTTCCCCGTTACTTTCTCCGATTAAGTTGCTGCTGGCTTGTGATAGGGGTCGGTTCTTCCTCCCTTTGTAAGGGGCATTAGAGGTAATATTGGGAAGTTACCTAATAAGCTAATTTTGCCACCTTTGGCCAAACGTCTCGGATTCAAGGTAAGTATCCCTTGTTAATGTAAATATCTTCAAAGCAATTAAAATGATGGCTGAGCTGGAGGTACAGGGTGTAGGTAGTCCTAAAAGCTGGAAAAGTGATGAGCTAAGCAGCTATAGTAACCAGTTGCCACTGGAACACAGGAGTGATGGGAGTGATTATAGGGGCTCTGTACGCCTATGAAGAGATTCCATTAAAAATCAGCTGTTTCCAGCTGTATTTCTGATCCATTTCATGTCATTTTAATGGATATAATTTGCTTTTCCTCCAAAAACAAGGACATTTCTAACTTTTTGATCGTTGGTGTAAATAGAGGTAATGTAATTATACAGTACGAGTCGGATAGGCTAATGGTGAATAGATAGAAAGCTCAAACACCGAGCGAGGAGTGAACGTTCGGGTCGCACGCGTGATCAAGGCTGCCCTCTACCTAATGACAAAGTTGGCTTTTGGCTCCAGCCGCGTGGCGCGGATCGGATGGCGCGCCGCTACAACCTGAAGTACATAATAGGTTAAACTGTTAGAGAAGTGGAAAATCTAAGTGGTGATATCCCGAAATAGCCACACTGCTCCGATACAAAAAAGAGCACACTTTGTTCTGCTATTTTACACAAAAACAAGAACAATCTTGTGGTTGCTAGGTAACCGGCGGGATTAGATGATCCAGTTTCAGAGGTAGCGAAGCTGGTGGGATATCGCCACCCAGTATATCAACAGGCGTCAAAAGCTTGCGTTAGTATGTTATTTCTCCTTTAATGGTGCAATTAATACATTAGAAACGCAGAAAAGGCACCTGGTGGTTTCTTACACATATCCGTTATTTGCCCCTTAGAGGGTATCATTTCCTTGTTCACGTGCGTATATCTTCTAGTCCTGGCTGCTGTAGTTTGGCAGGTAAACTCTCTTCGTTGCTCCTACCTCTGGCACCAGCCGGAAGCTGTTGGGTACCCCGTGCGCTCGACTGATTCCCAACTAAAGTTCCTCCCCAGAGGACCCGTGCAGTATATATCCGATGGGGTACTTATCTCAACCCAGGGGGTACTGCTATTCAGAAGTAAAAGCACACAAGAGGCTATGACAACTTTTATAGAGTTGCCTTTTAAGTAGAGCAAAAAACCAGCGGTCTTATTATTGCTTCTATATACTTTACTGTACTAACTGATTTAATAGCAATCCCATCCCAGGTAAAGTGGACGGTGATGGGGGGGTTAGGTCTGGGTCCCCTCTCTGTTTAGGTGGCATTCTGCTATATAAATGATTCTAGTAATGCACTTTTTTGTTCCTCTGTGATTTTAAAGTCGGTAGGTAGTGTTTTAGTCTAATAGTCTGTGTAATCAAAAGATAAGATGAAACATGCGATGATTGTCATTTGCATTGTGTGGCTGTTTTTGTGAATATCGAGAAATGTTTAGTGTAAACCTAGAGAAACTGCAATATTTTGGGGAAAGCGGCTTCTGCTGTGTGGTTTTTGTTCTTTTCTGACACGGGCTGTAGCATGTGACCGCACCGTGTTCCAGAACATATTTTTAGCCAGAAGGTTACATTGTATGTTCCTTTTGTGAAAGGTCACAATTGCTGCAGCGGACTCCGGGGGTACGCCATGTGTCATAGCGACGTGAACCAATTTAATGCGTTATTATATAAATCAAATGTATTTTCCATACAGTGTAACAGCAAATCGGTGGCAAGTGCTATTACAAGAAGACTCTAAAAGGGGTTTAAAACCATCATGCTGTGTACGAGATTCATTACTTTTAGTAGAAAAAAGCCCTAAATTATGAACGAATATATAATTAAATCAGATTAATGCATAGGGTGGCCACATCGGCCTCTTTTTCAGGGATACATGGAAAGGTTTTGTGTTTGTGGTTAAACCTTAAAGGGACTCTGGGCTTTATATGGACCTTAAAGCATATGATAGCTAAGTGGTCCTTTTAGATTCTCATGTGGATCTGCACGGGATCGGCGTATGGCTCCTGAACCTAAGACGAGACCAATGAACAGGGCCGGGTCTCACATCAGGGAAATGGGCGACTAGATGGACCGAATGGGTCTGATCTGCCACACAATGCGATCCCCGCAATACTATGTGTGTAATATATATCTTTTTTTTTTTTTTTTTGAGGGGGGTTATCTGGACCGTGTTGGGTCTGGTTATGAGTTGCTGCAGAGAGTGGCATGTTGATATACACGCTGGCAGGGATGTGACACGCAGCATGTCCACGCCTGTCCCTGTACTTCTTCCTTTCTGAGAAAGACAATGACGCTCGTGGAATGCGCTCCGTGATTAATTCTCGCCCCGCTCGCCCGGTTAATTCCCGGAGCCGCGGCGTTTGCTGCTTGCTGTGTCTGTTGCTGATGTCGTGGAGGAGCGCTGGGGCTAACGAGCCAATTCAAGGAGCCGCTCTTCAGGGCATCTTAGTATTGATTTATATGGGGGGTGAAGCTGCGCCCTCTGCTGGGGATTGTGAGGCACGGCGTCTGCAGGAACACTGAACCCCGCTGGGTGCAAAGATCCAAAGATCGTTTCTCTTAGATACACAGATCAAAAAATCAGGAGCAACAAAGTGATAGAAGTAGAATAGACTCTGATGGTGCTTTTTATTATTAAATATATGATTTTATTTATAGAGCACCAACGATTTACTCGGATCCTCTGACTTTATTTGAAAGGTAAAGCGGGGGCCCGGCTCGCAAGCTTACAATCTGAGTGCTTTTTTTAAAAGTTTTTTTGTTTGTTTTGTATATAATCTGCAATATATCATATATTATTTTTCCGAGATTCATTGTGGTTATTGCTCCATAGTGAGAATTTCCAGCGAATGCCTCGGGGTTTTACTTTTAATAACAGTTTAATAACATAGCATAGAACTGGATTGAGGAAGGCCGGGGAGGTGAGAATTGGAACAAACGGACCCCCCAGGAGGCACACGTGTTCTGCACGCTGTTATACGGAGCAGGACATGATCACGCTTACTGACCGCGTGGAAATGTCACACCTCAAAAAGGAACACTACAGAAAGTGAGCTTATTAGCGTATCGATCGCCGCGGCGATGGGTGGAAATTATTCACCTGACGGGAACTTGTTTTTTCTTTGCTGAATGTAATTGTGTAATGTGTTTTTTTGTCCCCCCCCCCCATGTGGACTCGGCTGGAGGGTTCAAAGTCATTGCTTTTGTACATTTTTTGCAATGATCCAAAATTCATGATCGTCGGCTACATTAATTTTAGTTTTATCATCCCTGTGGATAAAGAGTTTATCAGTAAATTCAGGAACCATATGCCAATCCCATGCATGTTTACATTCCCTCACTGTATTAGCCTCTACCACTTCAGCAGGAAGGCTGTTCCACTTAGCTACCACCCTCTCAGCACAGTAAACTTGTTGCTATGATGAAGGTGCAACCCACTGGGATGACTTCTGCGAGAAGGGCCTGCATAATGTGGGGTTAAATTGTAGCATTTGTCTCGTGGCCTCATGCAGTGCTTACTAATATCAGTCTTACAGGAGAGGAGGTCTGGGGTTGGTCCTTGTACGGCTAATGCAGTTAATTTAATGCTTCAACTCACTGCAACTCATGGTTTAGTGGATAGAGCCCTATATTGTCTCTGAAGTTCTTGTTTTTTTGTTGTTGTTATTTTTGGGGGTAAATTCCCATTAAGAGTCCGGTTACATACCACTGAAGTGATGTCATAAATACAGTAGTGCTGCTGGGAGGTGGTAGTTGGAATTAAGCGCCCCCTGCTGGATGGTAGTTGGAACAGCCATTGAGGTCTCGCATGCCAAAGGCCAGTCCTGGTTCATTTATCTCAGAAATGGGGTGAGCCGGGTTCGCCGTTATCCCATCTTACGTGGTGAGACGTTATTCAGCGTAGCAGCCGCATGAAGCGATTGTACCCCGCGGTTCAAGAATCCTGGAAGCCTTTATTTGCCCGCTGAGTTTAGAAATGCGCCGGGGCAGTTACCTTTCTCGGTTCATTGTTGGTTTTGTCGTAACCCCGTATTCAGGTTTTGCCCGGCGCTGTACCCCTTCTGTGGAAATCCCTTCCCCGTCCCGTCAGACTTTCTCCCTCTTACACGACTTTCAAAAGTGTACAACCCTGCCTCCTAACACTCTCAGCCAGCATCCTCATCAAACCATCTGAACGACCAACAACCTCAACTGATCATCCGGACCCGATCATCTCATCTCATCCCATCCAAGCTGTCCTCTACTACGCTTTCTCTTCCCCCTCCCTCAAACACAGATTAGATTGTAAGCTCAAAAGGGCAGGGCCTTCTTCTCGTTTTGTGCCAGTTTGTTGTTGTGTGATTTGAAATGATTCCACGGATTGTAACAGCGCTATGGGTTAACCCGGGTTATATAAAGTCCCAGGCCCGGCATACACACTTTCACTAAAAAGGGAATGCATAGAAAGCACAAGCAAGGAGCACAGAAAGGATCTCTTATGATGTATGCGCCATCCTGCTAAATGTAAACAATTGACGTGTTGCATAATACCGTTAGGCTAACACACAAATAAAGCCCCAAATCTCTAAATCCGAGCAGCACAATTGCCCCATCCCCCCAGCAACAGCCCTCCCTTGTCAATGAATTTCCTGTTCTAATATCCCCCCCCCCTTCATAACCAGTCCGGCTGGGGAGGGAAAGTAACAGTGCAGAGTAGTTTAAAAGCGATGTTCCAATCACTGGAAGCATTACTTATTCCCTCTATCATAGCAACTAATTACTTTCGAACCTTATTGAGTTTCTAATAAATGTATATTTAAACTGCCGACAATTCCGCAAACACCTCATTAACATTATATCCCAGCTGTTCATGTGATGTGCGTGTCATATTGCTCATAGTATATACACTACTGTTCAAACATTTGGGGTCACTTCACTGTTTTCATGGAAAATCAGGACATTTCTGGCTGTAATATAATTTGCAAAAAGGGTTTCAAACCATCAATTATCCTTTTAAGCTTAAACCTGGATCAGCGACCACGACGTGCCATTGGAACACAGGAGTGATGGGAGTGATAAAGGGCCATTGGAACTCAGGAGTGATGGGAGTGATAAAGGGCCATTGGAACCCAGGAGTGATGGGAGTGATAAAGGGCCATTGGAACCCAGGAGTGATGGGAGTGATAAAGGCCCATTGGAACCCAGGAGTGATGGGAGTGATAAAGGCCCATTGGAACCCAGGAGTGATGGGAGTGATAAAGGGCCATTGGAACCCAGGAGTGATGGGAGTGATAAAGGGCCGTTGGAACACAGGAGTGATGGGAGTGATAAAGGGCCGTTGGAACACAGGAGTGATGGGAGTGATAAAGGGTCTCTGTACGTCTATAAAGAGATTCCATTAACAATAAGCAGTTTCCAGCTATAATAGTCATTTACAACATTAACCCCGTCTGCGCTGGATTTCTGATCCATTTCATGCTATTTTAATGCACAAAATTTGCTTTTGTTTCACAGACAAATTCCTAAGTGACCCCAGACTGTATATAATAATTTTTGGGTGGATCTTTTCACACGGCTCTACGGCTTATTTCATGTAACAAGCTATTGTAGAATTGGGGTGGGGGGAGTGACTGATCTATCTTGGGTTCATCTCGTAAAACAGTATAAACTTCAGAACTTGTTTTTTACAATGCTAAGGTTAACGGCGTCTCCATAAATCGCTTATTGTCACAATTATCCTGTGCTTGTGGATGTAAGAGAGCTGAGGTCCTGGCTTTGAGCCCTGATAATCCATGAGACGCTGAACGACGATGATAAAAACCCCTGTAGGTGATTACTTCACTTTTCCAAGTGTTTATTTGATTGTATGTAAAATGGAGTAGCCGTCCCATTCAGCGGATCGCCGCCACATTCCATGGGCAGTCACGTTAAAGAGGGGACTCTTAAGCTAATGCGAGAAACTGAAAGTGGCAAACAGACCCCAGACAGACAACAGTGACTGATCCAGAGCCAAGGACGGAGATTCCTAACTCCATTAATCTCCAGCTTCATTCGGAGTTAAAATCAATCCTAAAAACAGATTCATTGGTCTTGGAGACTGCATGGGAGACGAGAGAGCCGTAGCTACATCTGACCATAGCTTAAAACAGCCGGTTCTTGAAAGTATGTGTTTTTTTTTTTGTTGTTGTTTTTTTTTTTTTTTTGCGACTCTGGAACCTGCATATAATATACTTTTATTTTTATTTATATATATATATATATATATATATATATATATCATTTAAAAGCCACAGTAAGAAAATATTTTATACCCACATATTTATTAGTAGTATTAGTATTAGTATTATGTGTAGTGTTTTTTGTTTTTTTTTGTTTTTTTTTTAGTACCTGGACTGCTTTTTAAATTACAAATTAACGACAAGTAGCTGAGGCATCCACAGGCAATTAAATCAAGTCGGTGGGAGGTCGACGCTATGAAAATAGGAAGCCCCCCCCCAGTTCCCGCAAACCTGGCTGTCCTGAGAGGGGGGCTAAAAACCAAAAGGAGAGTTAAACAGATAAAGGGAAAAAAGAGAGGGGGGGGGACTGGGGGAAGCGCGTCGCTCGGTCTCATCTTCACATGAAACTTACTGATCCACCCACAGCCCCGCCAGCCAAGAAGCCTTGTGAGTTGTGAAAGGTTCTTCATTTGCGTGAAGAGTGCGTGGAAGTGAGGATCGGGAGAGCGTGCCGCGCAGGTCCAAACAATGGGTGAGCTTCCCTGCGTTGTCACGGTTTCTTACTTTAAGTGCTGGTTTGTAAGAAGGCATTATTTTCCTCGGTAGGGATCCTTGTGTTTTATTTAGTTGGTTACCTGTCTGCGGTTAGGCTGTTTATTGTTTCCGGTCCCCATGAACTACAGAAAAAAAGTTTCATTCCGCTCGTTATTTTCAGCCGATTCAATATTTTACATTTATTTTTGCCTCGCATGGTCTAATGTACGTTGTATTCAAATGATCTTTATAGCTGGGGTTTAAAGGGACGAAATGATACAAAGTTTCTTCGTGCCGATCAGACGCTTAAAGTGTTAAAAGACGTTCGGCTCTGTAATTATTACTGTTAAATATCCCTGTAAATCAGATCCAGCTTCTATTATTTCAGTTATTGGAGGTCTTCATGATCCGCCAGTTATTCTTTAGGTGGTGATGTATTAACCCTGTGTGTGCTGCCGAATTGTTGAATGGCTTTGCGATGGTTACTGTTTAAACCACTAAAGTTCTATTGAGCTTTTAGAATACTTTGTGGGGATATAACTAGTTTCCTGATGAAAGGCTAGACGTGGGCAGGATACCTATTAGCACGTCGTTTTATGTGAATAAATTGGAGGCAGCGTTGGGTATCTGTGAATAAATTGGTTTGTATTGTCTGTTTTTTTGTAACGCTCTAAAAGACGAGGGCACTTCTAGAGTCCGTCTGCTCTGTAGAAAGCATTCGGCACGTTTTAGAGATATTGGTGAGCACAGATCTCCGGGGAGGACCTCCATGCACTCGCTGCTGCTGCTTTAGGGTATTCGGTGTCCCTTGTAGTGTTCTTTTGGTGTTTCCTCCCCCGCCCTTCGCTCTGTCCATGGCGAGTATCATCTGTTTTCCTCCTGACATCCAAAAATCTGGTTTGGATGCTGGAGGAAGTGTGTTAGCCTTCTGTTTGACGGCGTAACCTGGCGTTGAAGTTTAGTAACTACGTTAATATGAAAAAGATGATGGCTTTCAGCGTATGGGGACCTATAGAAGCCCCACATGTGTCAACATGCTGCGCAGGTCCGAGCAACCCGTATTTTCTGTATAGTCCAATTTTTTTTTTCTCTGAGCCGATTGCACCGATCACGTGCCTTACGGGACTGCGGGGTCTCACCCTAACCCCGGCACTTAAAGGGCTGAATTTGTTGATTAGCAGACCTAGGGTCTCCAGACAGGGCCGGCGCTCCCCTTAGTTTATGGGGGATGCTTTTGGTTGGGGTTCCTCTGTTTGAATGGCTGTGATGGAAGGCGTACACACAGACCTTAACTGCTTCGTGTGTCTGCAAACAACGTGTCAAGCCAATGTTAACATGGAAAGGTGAGACGAGTTAAAGCAACTGTTCGCCGTGCCATGTCTGCTCTTGAGATAACACAGCAATTTATCACCAAAGCCTCTCAATCAAAAGGCGATACTCGGACTGTATCAACCGGGATCAATGATATCTTTAAACGCAAAGAATAGGATTCTCCCCCTGGACGGGACATTCCGCATAACGAGGCTGCTTTCCGCTGCTCTGGAAACCAGACGAACAATACATGCTTCATGATCGCTCGGCTGTCTCCTCTGATGATGTCCTGACCTTCAAGGATGTGTGAAGAGCCTCAGATAGGGGATCGGGCTGAGGTTATGGGAGAATGACATGTTTGGACAATGCCAGGCAACGCTGTTTGATCATAGGAGAAACGATTGGCTCGGTCATATCTCGGGGGAGAGTCATTTCAGATAGCGTTTCATTATTAAATGCTTTGGGCTGCCAACCATGTTAACGTTCCGAGAGACGGACGTATGACGGATGTTAAGCCCCAACATATGAAACGTAATCCGTGCTGTGGAATGTGCAGCAGAATGCCTTTGTCCCCTGGCAATCAAAGAGTTAAAAAAAAAATATATAAAAAAACTTGTGGAAAGTTTAACTCCTGCATGTCTGTCCTGTAGCAAAAAAAAAAAAGTGTTTGTTTTTTTTTACTTTTTATTAAAAAATGATTTTGGCTGCCAGAGAAATTGTGCAACTATCGGCCATCGAGGGGTTAAAAAAACAGACCAGACCGTGAGGTTTTCAGGAATATTCTTGCGAGTGTGCAGCGAACATGACTAATACGTCACATATGTAGGCATCAGATGTCATTGTTGCAGGAAACACTCAACTGGCTTTTAAGGAGCTCACAAGTTCACGTAAAAAATAAAGAATTTTTTTTGGGGGGGGGGTCGCCTGAATAGTTCGGTCTTCTTCATGCATGTGAACGTACCCGGAAAGCTTTGTTGTGCGTTGTTTTTATGTATTTAACATACAGATATAACCTCCTTTTACCTGGAGGCCAAGGAGTAGCTAACTAGGTGCATTAATAGGACATTAATTCTGACATGGAGACAGTTCCTCCTTTTTAAAGTGTTTTAAAGTGTGTATATGTTTTCTGCCCGCAATCGCTTGGAAAGAAATTAGATACTTAAAAAAATAAATGCAGAAAACCCCAACACTATGCATTTAACGAGGTGGCATTAAATCTGAGTGCCAGGAAGCAAGAAGTCATTCTGGGGGCCATGAGCCGAGCAGCCAGCTGTCTCTCGGAGTATCGCTTTCTAGTCTCCACTTGTGTCGGTGTTATCAGTGGCTCTGACCTGTGTCAGCACGGAGTAAGCGATGGGATTTATGGATATGCTGCCGGCCCACGTATGAGAGAACACCTGAGAGGATCACATTGTTCCTTCAAGCGGTGTCTATGCCCAAAGAGCTCTTCAGAGAAGTCTTGGCGGGAAACATAGCTACTCGACCTTCAGACAACGTGTTCTTGATGGATCCAAGTGCGGGATCACAAGGGGTTAATTATTAAGTCCGGTATCGGTGATGTGAATTAATGTAATATAAGGGAGATCGTTTGCTGATGAGAGAACTTTACTTTAAGGAACCAACGTTTCTTAAAGCAGAAGATGGATTGTTCTTCAGAATCCCGTAGTCTCTGTTTATTACTTTTAAAGTTCTGGATCCCACTTAGAATAAATCCATTTGTGGCCGGGCCATCCCCTGCTGGGCTAATTAGGCTCATCTATGTCTATGTGAGCTTTCTGAATACATGTTCCACTTCCCCGAAGCTCTCCACAACAAATGAGACACGTTTTTGTGTTTGTCATTCGTCGGGAGCCGTAGAAACCCCGACACAACACGTCAGAGAGTCTTTAGTGATTCTGGGTATTCTGGAAAAACTAGATGTGACTCACGTGAGATCTCACCTGAAAATGTTCCCAAACGACAGCGGAATACTAATCATCTTTACCAAGTTAATATCCCGCTTCGGGGCACCAAACCTATAGCATATTTCGCCCTCTTGATTGACTGAACGAGACAAAAGACAGGTGAAGGGAAGCCCTGGTGCCGGTTCTTGGGCAGGTATAGACAGCCTTGCCTTATAGCATCTTAACAAACCCTGTGAGCAGGCAGGCAGTATCGGCAGCCTTGTACATGCCGGCACACGCATGGTGCGTGACCTCCGGTGTCTGAGCCCTCGGTGCTCACGAAAGCCATTGATCGACACTCCCGCTCTGCATTCAGAAATACAAAAGCGCTTTGGTTATCCGACATAATACTGAGCCGGATACGTTGGCGCGGTCAGGAAAAAGAAAATCATACACTTAGTTATAAACAAAAGTCTCCCGTTTAGGTTCTTAGACCAGTTTTTTCCTGGATTAGCAGCTGGAAGAATATTGTATACAGTATTGGCTTTCAATTGTTGTTGAATTGTTTAGACTTCTAATGTTCTTAAGGCGTTGGACGGTTACTTTCCCTGTAACTGGTTCCCATACACAACGGATTTATACGTAACCGCGCTGATTAAAGGAGAATATACCCCGTCCCGTTTCCCGATAGTTTAAGACATGTCGTTACTCGTTACCGATTTCCTCAGGTAAAGTAATCCCTTTCGGGGCTTGTATGTTTATCTTCTGTGGGTTTGCAGAATTTATTTTCCCCAAAGTGGTTACCGCAACCCTTTAGCCGACCCAGATCTTCCTAATGGCGTTAAATCTTTTCAGAGTCAGAGGAAGGGCCACACCTTGCTAAGAAATGCGAGTGTCGGGCCTCTGGCAACCAAATTGTTAGGGGACCTTGAATACATCCCATTAAGATGCCTCATTCTTCCAGTTTAACCATATAATGGTTTAAGCCTTAGGCTTGAGACTCCGGTATCCCAGGCAGCGTCCTGAATAAAGAATGCGTGTTGAAGCGCTTCGTAAGTATTTTCATATCCATTCACCAGGGAGGAATACCTTAAGGAGAAGCTGCAGTAGAACACTTCCACCAAGGTCTCCTTAAAGAAGCCAGTCAGTGGCAGGAGATACAAGAAGCCAGTCAGTGGCAGGAGTTCGGCCGGCAGAACACATCTCATGCAAGCCAAATAGCTGTTGGGTGGGGAGAAGGGCCACTCACCATGTGCAAGCGGGACCACCTGAAAATGTAAGGGGAGCGCTCAGCTGTCATATGCATTAAAGGTTCCGTGAATAGGTAAGTGAAGCCCCGAACATTTCTTAGCTATTGCCGGTGTTGTGTTTTGTGTATGGAAGCTACCCACCTCCTATCTGCACTAATACAGTCGGTGACATGGCGTGGGTGGAAAGAAATGTTGCTATTATGAGAAGGAAAGGAAACGCAAAACAGCCTCTTCTCCCTCGCAGAACGCCGGTAAACGTTTCCTAGAACCCCCGTTTTATTGTATTAGGTTTTTTTAAACACCTCTGTGCGTCCCGTGTGGATAAGGTAAGAGCTGGAGGGTTGTCTTCTCATGCGCGGGCTCTGCTTAATATTCCTCGGTAGGTTTGTTATCGGCACAGTTGCCGCTATTTTAGTTAAAGGGGAATCTGGATTTTGGGATTCTGGAATCCATCGCCTAGTTTGTGGAATTAAACGCCGTGATGTCTCTGGGCCTGAGAAAAAACTTTTATAATGTGTAAAACTTGTGTCTGGGGCAGAAGTAGCTGCATTCACTTCATGTTTTTAATCCATACATATCTAGTATTTTTATGATTTTATTTGTTCTGGTTTGTTTCCTTCTTTTCTTGCATCGTGGAAACTAATCCCGAGACGGGCGTCCTCCTCCAGCCGGGGACTGGTGAATCAGCCTCATGCGATATAGGTCTTCATTCATGGTGGCTTTGGTCCATGTGATCTCTCCCATAAATAGGGCTTATAGGAACCTGCATGCATTTTGTTCTTTATGTTATGAGCATCATCTACCACTCTCAAAATAGACAGTTTCCACCTAATGACATCATGCCATATGTCATATTTTTCCTGGAGCAGAAACGTTTATCTTCAACTTTATGAAGAGAGAACCGAGCGGTGTGGGTACCTATCAGCCGGGTCAATACCCAACACCAGGACTATATGGGGAGTCGTACGTGAACGGAGTTGGGTTAGCGTGAAAAAGAATCATTGTAGCAGCGACAGACAGCTGCTCGGCAGCCACAGCGGCTAATTAGAGCAGCTATTAAACTCAATCCCTTAATCGCATATTAAAAATTCGCCCATCTTCTGACAAAAAAAAAGAGAAAAAAATATTTATGTTGCTTTCACACCACGATGTTAGGGCCACGCTGTAAATCGGGGTCATATTTTGGCTTTAAGGAATGCAGGCCGTGTGTCACGTGGACCTTGAAAACTATTTTATATGCCAAATATACATATAAAATAGTTTTCAAAAAGAGAAGAAAAGGTCCCAATTCCTGTTTTCTCCATATATATTATTGTGACTTTTTGGGCTGTGGAACCCTGTGATGCCCTCATACCCGGCAAACATTCTTTGAAATCCTAGAAGAGAGGGGCATCAGGGGAGGAATAAAGGATTTGGGTAAGCATATTTATGAGGCATTAATGATCAAAGTGTTTTTATTTATAGTTAGAGTACATTTCCATGCTTTTACGGGAAAGGTATGATTGTGTCTCTAGGAGGAGACCGGTTGCCCATTGAAACGCTCAGCAGTTATTTACGACCCCGTAAAGCCGCTAATTGTCTGTCGGCGGGTGGATGGATCCCTGTGAAGTCCTCCGAATAGTTGGAGAAGAGATGTGAATTTTCAGACAGGAAACTGAATGTAAAGGAGTAGGATGCCCGAGAACCAGGAGTGACAGACGAGGAAAGTTTACTTCTTACCTCCAAACACTTTTCTGTTATGTTAACACTATTTGATTTTAATTTTGTTTAATGTAAACTAATGTTTAAAAGTTTGGGGTCACTTAGAATTGTCCTTTTTTTTTGAAAGAAACACGTTTTGTGGATTAAAATACCATGAAATCCAGTGCAGACAGGGTTAATGTTGTAAACTGCTGATTTTTAAGGGAATCTCTTCATAGGCGTACAGAGGCCCTTTATCACTCTCATCACTCCTGTGTTCCAATGGCCCTTTATCACTCCCATCACTCCTGTGTCCCAATGACACGTTGTCTTCACTGATCCAGGTTTAAGTTTGAAGGGCTAATGGAAAGTTAAGAAACCCTTTTGCAAATTATATTACAGCCAAAAAAGCACCCCCCCCAATGAAAACTGCTCAGTGACCCTAAACTTTTGAAAATGTCTTCTGGTTCACAGATAATGGCGCCCGTGATTCTGTAAGCACAAGTAGCTTGGTTTTATAAAGCACCCTTGGATAATAGATAAATTCCAAGCTTAAAGGAAAAGATATTTATTCTTTCGGTATTTTTGTTCTTTTCGTGTGTTACCGTTGCGTAATTCTGAAGATCGTTGTCTAGCTTGTCTAAAAATGAGTATTTTAGTTATTGTAACTTTGGGATCTGATTATCTTCAAACACGCAGAATAAAGAACGGTTCGGAGAATTCCGATGTGATTACGCCGTTGTCTGTCTTCTGTGATTAAAATACTTCTGTTAATATCTCCCATCGGGGGGAGATGCGATACTTGTTCTTATAAACGGATCATGGTAAGGCAGCTCTGTCCGACGCGTCACGCCTCGGGCCGGGGATCAGTGACAATAGATATGGAGGTCGGAATCAGGGACATCCAGTTTGTGATTTATAGCACTTTTAGTGGTTAATAAGTCCTTTCCCTGGAGACATAGAAACATAGAATTTGATGGCAGATCAGACCCATTCCTCCATCTAGTCTGCCAATTGTTCCTGATTTAGAGACCCAAACCTTAATCGCTCGTTGATCTTGTTTTAGATTCTGGATAGCTTTATGTCTATCCCATGCGTGTTTAAATCCTCTCACTGTATTAACCTCTACCACTTCTGATGGAAGGCTGTTCCATTTATCTACCACCCTTTCAGTTAAGTAAACTTCCTTACATTACCTCTCTCTCTCTCTCTCTCTCTCTCTCGCTCTCTCTAATATTATTAAATTAAATGTCCCTATAGTAGTTTGTTGAATCCCTTTAAGTATTTCCATTAGTAAATCGGATTAGTTTATCTATCGGAATGTGATCCAGCATTAATGCAGAAATAAACGATGAGCACCGCAGACTATATGATGTAAAAGGCGTTTTAATGCAGAATCTGCAATATAGGCAGCAACGAAATAATTTGGAATAATAGTTTAAAAAAGTGTTATTTCCCCTTTAAGAAACGCGCAGGAAGCCAGCAGTCTCCCTTTAAATGCACATCGGGCGACGCTGACCCTTGCTTTGTACATACAGAACAATGACCCGTCACTTCGCTCATCTCCTTATTGCGACACACGGGGTGTCAATCACGGAGTCCTTACAGAACACCAACACCCTGGAGAGAAGAACCGCGCTGATTAACTCCTGTGTCACGCTCTGGATTGAGGTTTTACCAAATCCGCAGCCCCTGCCATGTCGCCTTTTCTGGAACTCTGTGACCGACATGTCCCGAGGAAACCGCCCGTATGTTTCAACAGACAAAAAGGGTCACGGAGTCGGCGTGTAAAACGCAGGAAAGTGACGGGCGGCGGGCGTGTAGAACACGTCTTCGCACACGTGGCCGGTCTGAGTTACCACGTGACGGCCCAGCATAGAAACATTTAATGTTTGGCCCATCTATTCCGCTCAGGACTTTATAGGACTTTATAACTCGGGGTTATTCTTTGTGCGACTTTTACTCGGTCAGATTGAAATCCCGTCCCGCTCCGTTCCCGCGGGCAGACCACTTTAACCTCCCTGTTTATAAAACTTCTTTAGCATGTTTAATAAGGGGGGGTGTCTATTAAGCAAGCAATATTTTAATATACGACATATTACGACAGCTTATATAATATATAATATAACGGGGGTTCAGGTACATCTGGGAGAACACAGTATATGAGTAGGAAAAGCAGCTAACTGGTTAACCCAAACCCGTATTCTCAGCCAATCTGTTAACACCCCCCGGCGCTCTGTATGGAAGGAAGGAAGGTGGTCGCGGGGGGGGGGGGTAGGTACTTGGGTCAGGTCTAGGTACATAAACCTATTGATAGCACATCAAATGCTAAAGCGTGGCATTGAGCAGGACTCGGTAATGTTGCGGGTCTGTGCCTGCGGCTCCGTTGCACCCGGATGAAGCCCCCTCTGCAGTGGTTGCTCGGCACCCCCGGGGAGGCGTTATTCCTGCCCTGCTATGATCAAGGAGATCCACGGCCCGCTGTGTCTTCATCAGCAGGTTAAGCCCTTGTAGAGTTAGTCTTGTCTTGGAAGTCTGAAGACTGGCGTAACAGGTTGCGGGGCTGCTTGTCCCTGCAAGCCTTTCCATGGGTGTTCGGCAACACGGGTAGAACGCACCGACCGGCCCTCATTGTTAAACATGAAAGCTAAGTTTGCACAATAAGACTGATCGCAATGGCAGGAAGATCACGCATTAAACTAGATCGGGGTGTGTAGCGGGATAAAGTAACCGGCATCCTCCTGTGTCTTCCTCTATGCCAGCGTTCATTCAGAGCTCCTGGGACAGCGCATGCGGAGCTTACTGGATCAGCCGGCCATAAGCATGCGCGACGCCGTGTACTTTGAGTGTACTGGTCTGTATCTGTCTTTAAAAGCAAGGGTGTTGAACGCGCACAGAATTTGTTCGATTGGATGTCTATTTTGAGCGTTGCACGCAAATTAATTCCCTGAAACGTAGGAGTTCCAGAACTGAAGCACCTGTTGATCTTGGATCGAGGCCAGACCTGTCACTTCACACAAAATAAACCCATTTTCCACATTAGACTCGTTAGTGGGTTAGCGGATACTTTGTCCAGAACGTTGTCCCTGTCCGTGGGCAGAATGTCGGCCCTTTCCCTGTCTTTGTAGGGGTTTGTCTAAAATATTTTAAGATATACTTGATCCAGATATCAAATGTTACCAAAAAAGTAATCTTTCCCGGTGACCTCCCCTCCCCGGTAAAAATAAAGTAAGACATATGGCGGCCGCGGGCTACGAGCTCACAGAACCTTCAGTAACTTGCAGGAGACTCCATCTCTTCTCTCTCCAGCTCGTTGCCTGTTAAGGTCCATGTCCTCTTCTCTCTTATAGACCTTACACCTTTTCCCGAGACATTACGACTCAAAGCATGAAACGGTTGATCTGTCTGTGTGATTCACGTAGCGCTATATAAATTACCTCCAAATGATATGGATGTCCCGGTGACTTGTTTAACTCATTATAAGCCGGAGAGGTGACCAGCGCTTAGCAAGACAATTTGCAGCACTCCTCCACAGCACTCAAAGGGTTACTAGTTATTGGGAAATATATAATGTATGTATTTCTGCTTCCTTATTTTAAGGTGAATCATTGCTTAATTATAACGTCCCCCTCCATTGCCAAATGATTGCTAGCGTAATCTTCCATTACTCACTAATAAAAGTAGCCGGTTACGATTTCCATTCATATATACAGTTTTATAATCTAGAGACGCGTGCGGCTTCTTTATCTCTCTCTCGGTACACGGTGACCCCATGCTGCTGCTGCTGCTGCTTGAAGATGTCTCTCCTTGAATTCAGGTGAGTGTTTTCGAGCTGATTGGTTAATGTATCAGCGATCCTTGTGCTGATAGGACGCGAGGAGGAGGGGAATGAGAAAGCCTTTAAGCATTGTGTTAGGTCAGCTTTGTAGTAAACACCCCGCTCATTGTATATGTGCACCTGTCACATACGTGTGACCCTTATCATGTCGCATGTTATGGATTGAAAGATCTGCCCGTAAAGTTTCCTTCTGCTCTACATGAGGGCACTTTCAATGCAACGGCCCTCGGGCAAAACTATCTATTAGGATCCTCCCATCGGTCTATTCTTGCGTATGTATGTATGAATATGTATGTATGACCTGCGGAGAACTATCCCACGCCTGGGGTTCAGGTAGTTCTGGGTTATGAGTTCCCATCTCACACACATGGAAAGGGGATGGGGAAGCGGTGGTTCTCCGGTATGATGGCGGGGATGGGGAAGCGGTGGTTCTCTGGTATGATGGCGGGAAGGTGATGGCGGGGATGGGGAAGCGGTGGTTCTCTGGTATGATGGCGGGAAGGTGATGGAGGGGATGGGGAAGCAGTGGTTGTCCGGTATGATGGTGGAAAGGTGATGGAGGGGATGGGGAAGCGGTGGTTCTCCGGTGTGATGGAGGGGATGGGCAAGCGGTGGTTCTCCGGTATGATGGAGAAAAGGTGATGGAGGGGATGGGGAAGCGGTGGTTCTCCAGTATGATGGCGGGAAGGTGATGGAGGGGATGGGGAAGCGGTGGTTCTCCGGTGTGATGGAGGGGATGGGGAAGCGGTGGTTCTCCGGTATGATGGAGAAAAGGTGATGGAGGGGATGGGGAAGCGGTGGTTCTCCAGTATGATGGCGGGAAGGTGATGGAGGGGATGGGGAAGCGGTGGTTCTCCGGTATGATGGCGGGAAGGTGATTGGGAAGCGGTGGTTCTCCGGTATGATGGCGGGAAGGTGATGGAGGGGATGGGGAAGCGGTGGTTGTCCGGTATGATGGTGGAAAGGTGATGGAGGGGATGGGGAAGTGGTGATTCTCCGGTATGATGGCGGAAAGGTGATGGAGAGGATGGGGAAGCGGTGGTTCTCCGGTATGATGGCGGGAAGGTGATGGAGGGGATGGGGAAGCGGTGGTTCTCCGGTATGATGGCGGGAAGGTGATGGGGAAGCGGTGGTTCTCCGGTATGATGGCGGGAAGGTGATGGAGGGGATGGGGAAGCGGTGGTTCTCTGGTATGATGGCGGGAAGGTGATGGATGGGATGGGGAAGCGGTGGTTCTCCGGTATGATGGCAGGAAGGTGATGGAGGGGATGGGGAAGCGGTGGTTCTCTGGTATGATGGCGGGAAGGTGATGGATGGGATGGGGAAGCGGTGGTTCTCCGGTATGATGGCAGGAAGGTGATGGAGGGGATGGGGAAGCGGTGGTTGTCTGGTATGATGGTGGAAAGGTGATGGAGGGCATGGGGAAGCGATGGTTCTCCCGTATGATGGCGGGAAGGTGATGGAGGGGATGGGGAAGCGGTGGTTCTCCCGTATGATTCTCCCGTATGATGCCGGAGTGTTCCTCAGTCTCATACACACTTTGAAAAATGATTGCTTTTGGTTGCGTAACTTCCCGAAGTCATGCAGAATTACACAGATCTATAAAAATCTCTCGGTTGCTGTTGTGTTGGACCCCCTCGTTGTGTAATAGGATCCTGTTGTCATTGTCATCACCCACACACCTGTCATGCTAATGGGAACGCTCGCTCGATTTCCCCCCAAACCCGTGACTTAATCACTGCTATCGGCCCTTGCGTTGAATGTAATTCCTCCCCGTTGCACGCGGCAGAGATTGTGTGTTCTCCGCCAGCCTCCCACTCGTGTCCTTGTGATCGCCAGCTGCACGCTCCGTGGATCTCGATCCTCTATTTCTGTCATGTACGCGGTGGGCAAGATTTCGGTTATTAAGATTCGTTTGACAGAAAAATTAGCTAGCCCCAGGCTACTGGACAGAGGAAGGAGGCGCTGAACTTTTCTAACAGTTTAAACAGCAGGTGCGATGCTTCTGTTCCCTCTTCTCATTATCATTGGTAATTATAATAAATTACAGCGTTTAACGTTGCTTTTTTTTGTGCCATAATCCTCTCTTTTTGGGAGGATTTTTTTCCCAACAGTTACGTAAACCCCGCATTAACCTCTTCACTGTAACGAGAATAAAAGTGAAATGATTCATTAGTGAACACGTCACGCCTTTCAGGCTCACGCTTGTTTTTTGGGGCACTGCTTACACTTTGTGCCCAAACCTGTTCCTGGCTTTGATCGTTCAACCCTTTCTCCCTCCGTGTTACCCAACGCGTTTCACCTGATCTGCCAATCATGAGTAGATATCGGTGATCTCACCCGCAGTGATTGTTGTGCATCCAAAGTCTTCACGACCTCGTAGAGTTTTGGAATCGGACTTTAAAGGCTCGGTGCGATAGGATTGGTTTGGCAAATACCATCATCCAGATCGGTGGAAAATTAGAAAAGTTGACGGTCTTCGCATATTGGGGTAAAAAAAACCACATTATAAGAGATGAAAGATGAGGAGCTCTCGTAGGACTTCATAATGAACGAGTGTCGATGGTCATCTTCTCTTCCATAGGAATTCTCTTGGCCGAGGAGAGTGGGGCAGCTAGGATTCTGTCCGAATAATAAGTACATAAAAAGTGGTTTTCTTTTGTTTTTTACTTGGAACGGTGGAAGTTCCTTCTGTAAGAGGGGTAGCCGAGGTGTGAAGCATTGTAAGGAAGATAGGCAAAGGGCAATTGGGAATGGTGGAGGAGCAGTTTGTGACAGGGAGGAGAGGGGGTTGTAAAGTCATCAGATACGCCTCCCCCGAGACATGTATTTGGGATATGTCGGCAGGTCAGGAGGCTGGAGGCGAAGGCAGAGGCTCGGAATTCCATTAGGCGAGTGCTGAGTCCCCGTGTGCGAGTATTACGGGTGGTAATTAGAGAGGCAGTGATCGTTTAAGGGGCAGTTTAGTTACAAGAGATGATTTACTGTGAAAGTTACTGGCGAGAAGTTTAAGTAAGGAGCGGGATTGAGGACATTTCAGTGGAAATGGCGTTTGGGTGGGAGATTAATTTGGAAGATGCATGACGTGCGGACTGGATGTGGAGGGGCGGCAGACTGATTTGGGACCCGCTGATCTTCTTTATTTAAGGTGAGAAATAATTAGTAAACTATAATGATTTGTTGTATCAAAAACGAGGGATCTGAAGCAGATTCTGATACAGATCACCCTGGAGTAAGCGTAGAGTTTGAGTAATATCTGGATGCCAAGTTTTGATAAAAGAAAACACTCCTAGTACTAACCATGTAAAGACTTGCTTGTTACCCGTATTCACTTTATTCTCATGTAGTTACTATGGTTGGAATTCCCTAAATGTATATATTCAGAGTATACCGTGCGCTTTGGCTTCCGAGTAGCGCTGCTTCACTTAACGGATCAGGTACCGGTGCCAATGTGATGTGGGGTCTTCACATTTGTATCGGTCATTTAGCTGGGAACAGACTTGATTTTCCGCGTCCCTCTTCTGTCATATCTGTGGCTGTCCGTTGGCAGACCGAGCCGCGGCAGTTGCAGAGTTTTGCATATGGGCCCTGACAGCCCACAATGTAAACACGGGATGAGTTATGCGCAAGACAGTCCTGGAAGCTGTAAAAAGAAACCCCCTCTATTGTCATTCAGCATATGCGTATTTCCTTTTTCCTCCCCATGGTATTGTCCCGTCCTCTTCTGGCAGTGGGTGCAGAGTTGGAAGCACTCTCGGGATCGGGATTGTGTATTTGGTGCTGGTTCCGTGTTCCAGAAGTAATCTATCTGGCCGCATGGGGAACCGATGTGGTAAATGGTGCAGCGTGTCATGTCTTATTAACCCTTCGCATACAACACACAACATACATACATATCATTTAACGAAACCACTTCTATACGAGCACCCAAGAGTTGATGGTGGGGAGCGGACAGACCTTTCAGGGGCTCTGCTGTTCTCCGGAGCCTAAGCCTTTACCCAGGGGCATTGGCTGAAAAGTTAAACGTCAGAAGAAGCCAACAAACAGGCGGTTTTCATGCAACTCCCATGAAGCTGTTCCAAAACTTACTGTTGGGGCGGCTGATGAATTTGTGGAATAATTAAAGCTGCGATCTTATTATTATTTATTATTTTATAAAGCGATGTCATATTCTGCCTCACTGTACAAGGGTTTTTTATACGATATATATATTTTACGATTAAGATTATATATATTTTTCTAAAAACATCCAGTTTATTTAGTTTCATTTGTTTCTTTTCAGTGAACCATACTGTATATCCCCCCCCCCCCCCAAGACCCCTCATTACAGCCATTCTTCTAATGTGATATTGTTGCAGCTCCTTCCTTCCAGGCGAACCTTTTGAACTAAACTCCCGAGGTTTAATTCCTTTAACAGTCTTAAATTAACAAAAACTGTAACTAATTCACGCCGGGTCTCGCGCTTTTGCCAATGTGCTGAGCTTTTGTGGGATCAAAGATTTGTTGCTGAATAGTGTCCTGCTGGTCGGGAATTAAAAGCTAACCCCATGTTATTTGATTGCTCACCTAATTACGGTATTCCAGCGAAGAAGAGGAATTTAACTCCTTCATCCCTCAAGGCTGTTCTTTTATTGTCTCCCCATCCATCAGCGTGTTTAGCATAACTGTACTTTCTGTACTTCGTTTTTATCCGTTTGCCTGAATACTGAACTCAATTTTCTGTTCCAAAAATGATCTCCTAAAACCATAAGCAAATCTCTCCCAATATTTCTAGAAAGTCTTGCTGGGATCTGCCAGATTTGCGTATGTTTTAAAAAAGCGCGTTGGGTATTTGCCCGCGTGCCCATTGAGTTGGCCCGTGCCGGTGCACCTTGCTAGGACAGGAAGGCGTTCAAAAATAATAATCTGTTTTTAATATTATTATTATTTATTGTTTTCTATAGCGCCATCGAATTCCGTAGCGCTGTACAATGGGTTTGGGTAGAGATCTTCTGACAATGGCTCCTCGGCGTCCCCTCTCTGATCCAGTCTCATATTAAACCAACTTGAAAGTGAGAATGAGAGGCACTGTGCGGTCCCGTAATCTGGGTATGTGGGAACGCCGTCGTTCTGCAGGGTGTGGCGATCCTTTAATGAACGCGCTCCTGCACTGCGCCAGCCAGTGGTTTTGCTCTTGGTCTTTGGACATTTATGAGCTGAAGGCTTGTTCTTTGATGATTCTTAGAATAAGAAATTCTAAAACAATGTCTACCACTGCGTATCTCAGCCCAGGCTCACTAGACCTAGGCCTTAGCTGGCAGGTCCAGGTGTTTGCCATCTTGGGTGATCAGGGCTCCCCCAGTGGGTCGCTCGTCCATGATCTCCACAAGCTGCCAATTTATAGTATGGCTCGGCACATCCTCGCTAGACTGCACTAAAAAGGTCTTTCAGCCGTGGCGCGCTGATGTCCTATCCCGGCGCCCTGTGGTGTAGATGGTGGCTGTGGAGTCAGCTGCAGGGTGCGTTGGCCTGGGTCAGGCTTAGGACCGCACCAAAGGTAAACACACCGCTGCTCAGTACATAAATTACTAGTTAATTTTACGGCTTTGTCCCTGACTTCACTTGCCCAGATCATCCAATCTGATTTCGTCGGCTGGGTTTTAAATTAAGGTCACACTGCAAATCGTCGTCATTTCTCAGAAGACAAGACGTCACCTTAAGCAAGTTCTTCTCTTATGGAAACCTGTCTGGGGTCCTTAGTTTATTCTTGTCTGAGGAGCTTGGAGTCTGTATGGAGTATCTAAAACTGAATGCAAGCTTGCGTTTTTTCCACGTTTTTTTTTTTTTTACCAACGTTGCTTGTTCTCGCAGGAAAGCCAGGCTTGGGATTGAGAAATAATGATCTCTCATACACCAAGATAGAGGAGAAGCGCCATGGTAAATGTCTGTCGGGGTGGCTGTAGCTCCACAGCTGATGTCTCTTCTCTGCCATGGATACCAGCATTCATCTCCTGCCGCTGTTTGCTCTGTCTGCACGTCTGTCTTTGTCTCTCGGCATTAGCTCTTTGTTCCGAGGTGCTCGCCTCTCATGTCTCTCGTCTCTTCTTTTTCTCATTTTCTTCCAGCTGTGATTCATGTTTGTTCCTTGGCATCTCCACATTCTTTGCCTCCTAAACTACTTCATCGGGAGTTCCACGACCACAACCCGGGTCACTGTGGACACAAAGCAAAGCTTATTATCCCAGCAAATCATTTAAAACATGTAGCTTCGCCAAAAGAGGCTAATGTGAGAAAACCTATCAATGTATTCAAAAATGTATAACGCAGGATTCGAGAGATTACAAGTGTGTTTTCCCTGATTTCAATTCGCATCATCTTCACACTTTTTATTCAGAGCCATAAAAACAATATAAAATTTTAAGCATGAAGAAAAAAGGATAATGCGCCGAGAAAAAAATATATTATAATCTAGAAAAGGGTTCTGGGGATGTCTGGTATATTTTGGCACAAAAAGGCAATTTATCCAAGTAGAAATAGATTTTCTTTACATAGTTACTATTTACGTTCGGTATAGAGGGTCCGGCTTGCAGGTTTACGATCTAGAGGTAACGTTTTTATTATAGAAGTGACAAATTATATCGATTTTATTTTTGTACGTTTTCGCTATCCTAATTTCCTCTTGAAATAGATAAATTTATCTATTGTGATGTAATCTGCCGTATTTAATCTACGTAGTTTCCCCCACTTTTTTGTTGAAAGGATCCTATGCCCCCCAGGTGCTGTTCCTTCATCCATTACTCTGGAAAGACTGAAACGTTGGAGAGTTTTTTGTGGTTTGCTAAAGCATTTCCAATTGTTAATAAGCAGATTGCGTGTCGGGCCCTCGGGGGCTGGAATAGCTCCTGCATACTTGGAGTAAATCCCGCAGATTATATAAAGGAACTGACTGGGTGCTGGTTTGTTGTCTGCAGTGTACACAATATTTCAGTGTATGACAGTATGTGTGCCGTCATTGATCAAGCATACAATACATCAGATTTGTGCGTTAAAGTGTAGTTGTATTAATCCGCTAAAGTAAGCTATTAACTCCAAAAGAAAGCCATGGGGGAGCAGCCATATTTAGCATTTCAATCAGCCCTGGGTCCTGGTAGTTACAGTTGAATAGTTTCTTTAGTGATTCTGCTGCCAGCGGAACTAGTCGGTCTAACAATGGCCGGTTTAGAGGATTATTGGGACTTCGCTAAGTGCGAGTGGTCTAACGCCATGTTTTCCAACATTATACATGCCAAGCGATGAGCGGCAACGTAAGCTATAGACGGGGGGATCCCAAAACATTCAATAAATTGATGTCATGCAGAGGAGCCAATGGCTGGCCGCCGACGTACGGAAAACAGAGGACCTCATCAAAGACGACGGCCAGTTTAATGGCACCGGTTCAGATGAAGCTGAGATACATCTGTATAATGCTCTAGCGGGAAATCGCCATGCAGCCGTGTTCTGTTGGGCCCATCATGGGGCATTGTAACCATTTACATCCGCGACCAGCCATGACCCAACGAGTAACGGCAAAAGTGAAGTATTGCTCTGGCATTCTGTGACTAAAGGGCCAGGGTCACAATAATTGAAGGTCAGCAGCTATATCTCCCCACGCACCCTTTTAAACTCACTGTCTATTTACCAAAATGTAGACTCCACCTTTGGGATTTCCATTGATCGTTGGAAAAACCTAAAGTAATGATATTGAAAGACTCCATCGCCCCCCCCCCCCCCGAACCCGCATTTCTTGAAGACTCTGCCCCAGGCAGCTGAGGTGCGTTAGAGTTGGGTTGATAGCAGGACGTGTCTGCCCCTCTCCTCCTCTCGCTGCGGCGACGCTCTGCTCGCGGGGTATAGGAGAGCTGTCAGAACAGTCTTCCCACCACCAGGCTATTTTTACTCGCGCAATCTGCTGTTGCGACGCAGAGCGGCATTCAGACATGCGCGTAGACTGTGGCCTGTCGGGGGGCCGCAGTCACCTACTTGGATGGGACATTAAGGACCTGGCTTTACTCTGACACCGTAACCCTGTCAGTGCTGGACTGGGGCTCCTATAACGATAATGCAGCTTTATCAATGTTATATGGTAGTTAATTTGTAGTGACCATAAATCGCTCTCTGAATGGATGTCCCCTTTCTAAATCCTCCAGTTCAGTAACAAATAGGCTGACGGCAGATCAGAAGCCTTTCAGCCATCTAGTCTGCCCATTTATTCTGATGTAAGGATTCAGACCTTAATCAGTCATTGGTCTCGTCTTAAATTCAAGAGCAATCTTCTACCCTTTCTGCTGGGAGACCGTTCCGCTTATCTATGACCCTTTCAGTAAAACATCTAAAACGCTGCTATAATTATAATCAGAATGCTATTTTTATTTTTTTTTGCTTTATTCTGTATCAGTTGTCTTTTAAACCTTAATTACGGTACATTGCAGCAGAGACCTGGAGGTTATACCTTTCTCTGTAGACATAAGTTGTGTTCTGCGTTATGTTTGGTATAAGTTGAAGTCTTTCTGGCTTGCAAAAAGCTTTTGTAAAATGAACTGAATGAAGTCTGCATTGTACGAAAGTGCGAAGTTATGGTGGAGAAACGATTTTTTGTGTGTGTGTGTCTACTAAATCCAGAGGCAGCCTGTAGTATAGTTTTATTTTATTGTAATTCTTAATTTGGCCACAAAAATCCCCTGCGAGAGCTGAACTCCTATAGTTGCTCTGCTTGCTGCCCCCGCTTTGTGGTTATACTCGCCTTTGTAGAGCTCATCCTGCAGGTCAGTGTGTGTGTGTGTTTGTATGTGTGTGTGTGTGTGTGTGTGTGTTTGTATGTGTGTGTGTATGCACAGCTGCATGAAACCTGAGTAGGTAGGGAGCCCTTTGTCCGTCAAATCTAAAAGAAAAAAGAGACTTCCGTGCGGTGACTTGTGGATGTAGCCCGTGCCTTTATGTGTTAATTCACCTTGTGTATAGTGTAAGCGTGTACCGGGGTTTCTCTGTGTGTCGAGTGGGATCTTATAACGCCCTTCAGATAACTATTTTAAGCTCGAGAGAGATACGCGCGAGTGGCGGGGTGCTCAATGAGACTGCCGGGTGAATTCATGTCCGAGAAGACTGCTGAGCAGTAATAACCCTGTACGCTGCTTTGAATTAATATCGATTAACCCTTTCAGCTTGTGACGGAGGCATTGCTCAGGCTCTCTCGGGGTTAACACCAATCTGTGCGGCTCAGTCTTTCAGTATTACGGTTCGGTATTTGATAACCGTGCATGCGTTGGCAGGTATTCATTTGCTCTCGTTATCACTAGATGATTGTTACTGAATCTTTTGCATTCGCTGTATTGTGTTCATTGACGTGTAATCTGTATATGTCGTTACTCACGTTTTTTTTTTGTTTCGTTTACAGTGTACCCCGCTCAGAAGAACCGAGAGATGAAGTACCAGGGAACACAGCTGTTTTATGCTGACTGATGCCAACCGCATTCTCCTTTTGCCACAAGTAAGAATTTAAGCTTCGGTTTGTAGCAAATCCTCTATGTATTAATGTTACCCGACCTCTGGAACGCGAAGGGTTAAGCCAGATCCCTTACCTGCCTGTCAATGTCAGACAGAAGCCAAGGAGTAATAATTATTAATGTAGTATTTTTAGTTATCAAAATCGTGGATGAGGAGGAAAAACATGGAAAATAAATTTCTAGTTCTTTAAGTTTCATTGTACCGTTTTGGGTCGGATATTTGAGTAAAATGATACCCTTCAAAGGTTTGGGGTCACTTAGAAATGTCCTTGCATTTTAAGGAAAAGCAGTTTTTGTCCATTAAAATAACATGAAATGGATCAGAAATTCAGCGCAGACAGGGTTAATGTTGTAAATGACTATTGTAGCTGGAAACTGCTTATTTTTAATGGAATCTCTTCATAGGCGTACAGAGACCCTTTATCACTCCCATCACTCCTGTGTTCCAATGGCCCTTTATCACTCCCATCACTCCTGTGTTCCAATGGCACGTTGTGTTCGTTAATCCACATTTCAGTTTAAAAGGATAATTGATTGTTAGAAACCCTTTTTCAGTTATGTTACAGCTGGAAATTTCTTTGTTTTCCTCGAAAACAGCTCAGTGACCCCAAACTTTTGAACGGTAGCTTAGCTTTCTTTTCCATAGTCTTTCTTGCATATAGTTGCTGATTTGCATTCCTATAGTAAATGCTTCCCTGTAGGCATTGTGTTTATGAATTGATTACATATTGATTGCATATAATTATATACCCCGTATCGATATACTGTATACTTTTTCATTGAGGTTACAATCCAATACAACACGTTCTTTAGCAGCTGCCCGTCTTTGTATCCAGCTGGCCGATATGTTTGATCCCGGAAGTCTCGTTAATCTGTATAGATCATTTATAGCGAGATGGACCGCATTTATTTATTCTGCCTTTAGCTTTGATACTTTCATAAGGTATTTGCTTTAAAACGGGAGTTAAATGTAAAAAGAGATTGTTACACGGTGTGAAAAGTGGTTTTATCGCCATAGCAACCAAAGGGATGTAGGGTGATAAGACCACTTTGTGGTAAATACAGGCGGATGCCTCTGTGTTATAAAGGGGTCTGTAGGAGTGAGAATCATTTTCCTGTCCCCTGCAGTTAGAAAGCGATAGTCAGACGGAGGCAGAATCCACCTGTCCTCCACCTCAACTTCTTTGCCAAGTTCTGTATAATTGTTCCTCCTTCAGGTGCAGGCTGGAACATGATGGGGTGGAACAAGGCGGTGGAAATAGTTCTCTTTTTTTATTGATGTGTTGATCCGAATTACGGGCTGGGGAAACCACTTCTTACCAATAGAAGAGAGCGAGTTTGCAGCTAAATATGCTTATTATCATAATGCCCCGTTCTAAGGATGCAGATGGAGAGTCCATAAACATAAAAACTGAAACGTGTTTAGAGTTTACAGAGTTTCTGATATAGAATTTAACTTCTTCTGCTATAATTGTTTTTAACCTTCTAGAACGTGGAACCATGGGAAACGCAGAAAGTCAAAATGTAGAGCAAGCTTTATACGGCAAAGACCACCCCAGCTTGGGCCGCAAGCACACGTCGCGCTCGCTCCGCATCTCTAATAAGGCTTCCCGTCGGACCCGCCATGCCTCTTCTGGAAAGCCGGTGCACAGGAATTCTGAGGTCAGCAACAGATCGAGCAGCACGCCGAGCATCCCGCAGTCTTTAGCTGAAAATGGCATGGAGCCTTACTCCCAAGATGCCAACCTGGATGACATGGATGGCCACGTTTGGATGGATATGGGCCTGAGGCCCGTGTCGTATCACACAGATTCTTCAGTAACCCCTAGTTTAAATAGCAGCACCGTCCTCACAGCAGCCTCCGTGCAGAGCATTCAGGACTCCGAGGAGAGTAGACTCTACGGAGAGGACGTTGCTTATTACACGGAGGGCAATGGCCGGTCCCAGCTGTATCCATTAAACGGGCCGCACCTCTTGGACACCGTGAGTTTCAAGAAAAAGAGATCTAAATCCGCCGACATATGGCGAGAGGATAGCTTGGAGTTCTCGCTCTCTGACCTGAGCCAAGAACACTTGACTAGCACGGAAGAAATCTTATGCTCCACCGAGGAGAAGGATTGTGAGGAAACCAGGAGGACCGAGGCAGGCGATTGCCCCAAGAAACTGGACTCCAGCCAACGTGCCAATTCTTTAACCGACTTGTACCCCCAGAAGAGCCAGCACGCGTCCGTCAGTGGCAATCCCAGGAATAAGTTCATGGTCTATTGTCGGAATCTAGTGTCTCACTCCCCGGAATCTGCAAAATACAAAATGGTACCCGCGTCTACAGAGGAAGGCCCCTCGTACAACAGTTATAACACCCTTCCGTGCAGAAAGTCCCACTGCCTCTCCGAAGGGGCCACAAACCTAAAGCTGAGCCACAGCAATAGCATGCATGGCAGACGGGCAAAGACGACTCAGGTAAGCCCTGCTCGTTATATTATGTTATTTGCCCCAGGAGCCAAACTCTGTCTGCGCTGAAGGTTGGAGCTGAATTCTCAGCCGGTTCCTGATTGGCTAATCATTTAGCAACCTTTTATATCTTTTATATCTTTTTTTTTTTTTTTTATCTTTGTAGCTTATATTAGGACAGGTATGCCAGACAAGAAGAAGGGATGGTTTAGATGCAATAGTCATTTCACGGCAGGCTTAGCTTTTTATTTAGTTCTTAACCCAAAGTGTAGAATCATTTTTAAGAAATATTTTCATTTATGTTCGTGCATTAAAAAAAAAAATCATCCCGCAGTTCTGTAATAAAATGTCTGCCTTAGTTTATTTTTGTGTTGAATGCAATAATTTAAAGAGTTTATGATCCTGGCCTTCGTCTCCATGAGAAATGTATAAATAATAAGATTGGATGGGCTGCAGTTGGGATCTCCGCATTAAAGAGAAGTCTGGCTTTATTCCAAGACTTTCACTAACGCTACGTCTGCCAGGTTGGGATAGAAGTCTTTCTTCAATAAATTGATTTAAGTTTTTTTTTTTTTGTTTTTTTTTTTTCTCTCCTTTACTCTCCTTTTATTTTTTTTTATTCTCCCTTTTTTTTTTCTCCCCCCTTTTTTTAACTTTGTTTTTACTGGAGATAACACGCAGCCAATCACAGCAATATCCAGAGAACATTTATAACATAGAAACATATCCTGATATATCAGGTGGATAGTCTTATCTCAATGAGTATATCAATATTATTTATCATTATTTTTATTTTATTTATATAGCGCCAACAATTTACGCCGCACATAAACATAATGGTGTAACGTTAATAAACCTGGGCACGGTTACAATGTTCAAGAAGAAAAAAGGGCATCGCTGGACCCCACATTCATATAATGCAACCCACAAAGCGCCTTTTGTGTTTGTGAGATGTGTTGTATAATTGCTTCTTTTTGCTGTTACTGTTTCATGTTTTTGTTGCCGCTTGCTTCATAGTAACATGGGTTCCCCCCAGCTACATAAATAGAACAATATATTTGCCCTCCTGAGCTCCAGAGCATAGAATGTGAGGGCATGCGCGATAAACTGTAATTGGTTATACTTCGTTTTTATGCTTGTTCCCCTCGTTCCTGAGTCCCTGATGATTGTAACAGAAGACGGAAGCTGTTCTGCGTTAGTTGTCCCTCGCAGCACATCTGTCGGGCCGGCATCCTGCAGACACCACAACAGCTGGGAGGCGTGAAGGAGTAAATATTTACTGACCTCAAGATATATGACCCTCTTCTGTTTGCCTGACTGCAGGGAGGGGGAGGCGTTTGGACTGCCGGTGACTCTGGAGCTGAATGGGTTAATGAAGTATACTAGACCCTTGTAACGTTAACCCTTCGAGGTTGATCCAAATGCTGTAGAATTTTCTGTGTACCAGTCAGATATCTGAGCATGATGGGAGTTGTGGATTAACTACAGCTCTTTGTTCGGGTGGCATTTGTGATGTTTGAAATCCTTGGTACAGCTCTGATGTCTCACGGTGGAAGGAAGAGCGCCGAGTAGACTGACACATTAGCGCTTCCATCGCTTTCCCACAGTTCTTATCAGGCAGATTATGACATTAAATCGCAGAACATGCCGCGGGGCAGACTGCCAGCGCAGAGCCTTCCCGGGCGCCGACGCGATGCTCTGCGGTTCTCTGGATTAGTGGTTACACGGAGCAGGGTGTCTGCATGTACGCCGGGAATCATTTCCCGCTCCGGGCGTTTATGGCATTTTAATGACGCGGTGGGGTATGCGGCATGCATGGCATAAAAAAACCACGGCCTTTAATCCCGGCATTCGCTGAAGCTGCGGGGACGCACCGCTAAAGAGTTAAAAATGTGGGCTTATCGCTTTTACTTACACTCTCTCTCTCTATATATATATATATATCTATACATCTATATATATATATTTCTCTGAAATCATAACTCATTCTGGAACTCAGGCAGCCAACAGGTAGTTCTCATATTGTAGAACTACAACTCTCATCATCCTCGGCCATAGTGTGGAATGCCAGTGGCCGGTTAGATTAAGGTATTGCGCCGGTGGCTCCGATGTCACGCTTTAGCCAGTGATAGTGTTCATTTTTGGGTGGAATCTGTGGTGCCTCTGATTAACCCCTTCAGCTGTGCGAATCTCGGTAAGGGCCGGTCCTGCTCCTCGCAGGCTGCTCGTGGTGTTAGGCTGCTCCAGGTGCGTCCGGCGGCCGCTGTACGAGAGATCTCTCCTCCGGGATGCGGTTTGTATGTGAGAGCCGTGTCTGTCCCGGGGGGAGCGGAGGAGAACCGGCACGCGGTTACCGAATATTCTTTGTGAATACCGTGCGATATTTTCAGTAAGTAGCGTTTTTTTAACATAGGCTTTATTTTTTGCGTAATTACGAAGTGGCTGAACACCTCGTCGTCGTTAGTCCTGGGATGGGCGGATGGGGGTCCCGACATTAAAAACCGAACCTGAGCCTCCCGCGCAGCATGCGCCTGCTTCACACCTTCATCGGGGTTGACCAGTCGTGGTGCAAAGTGGTAAAAGTGTCTCACCGACCCGCCTTCAAGTAATCAGTCCACCTGTGGCCAAGTAGCGTTTTTCAGATGTAGCTTTGTTTCTAAAGCTTTTAGAAAATACCCCAAAACAACTTTTATTAACTCTTTCCGTCCAGGTTCTTGTAGTATACCTCATTTTCTTCAACCTTGTTGCATTTTTGTTTACAGAATATGATCATAAACTCAGAATATGACGTCATACTTTACAGTGCCTTGAGTACTTTCAACATCTCATTATAAATTCTTCTTGTATATATATTTTATTTTGAGCACTCTGGTAACAAAAAATTCTAAATTTTAATGTAATGAGCAGTTAGCCATGGCTCGTGGGACTAGTCATTAATGTAGGTTTCCAGGGGCTTACGGCCGCGGCCCTGCACCTGGACGGGAATGTTGGCGCCCAACCAAGTCATTATCGCTCGTGGAAATTTGAGCTTGCATGACAGATCCTTTTTGTTTGGGGGGGGTTCTTAAACTGGAGATTCTCTGCCGCATTTTATTTTTAACTACCGGATAACAAACTTTTGTTTTGGCGCTACATAAAACAATAAATAACTATTACACCCTGATACATTGTGGAGCCGTCACCATGGAAACGAATAACTTTATAACTTTTATATAGGAGAAAAACCGTTTCATGTAACGCTGCGGAGTGATTTCTGGGCGCTTCGTGTGCTTTTGTGTAACCGCAGCTATGGTTATAACCTGCTGATGATTAAAAACGTGAAGAAACGCATTGCTTAAAGACTTCATTCTTTTTTGTTTTGTTTTATTAGGATGTCAACACTGGTGGGGAAGGAAGTGAGTTTACAGATAGCGGCATTGAGGCGACGGCCACAGACACGGACATTATGTCCAGGAGATCAAACGCCACGACGTCCAGCTACTCTCCCGCCGCGAGCCGGGCCTTCATCGGGAGCGACAGCGGCAGCAGCTCCGGGGATGTCCTCCGCCAGGGGGTCTACGAGAACTTCCGCCGGGAGCTGGAGATGAGCAGCGCCAGCCGAGACCACTTGGAGGAGGCCAATTCAGCCCTGAGCGACGAGCAAAGCAGCGGCACTTTAAGCTCCCCGGGGCAGTCCGACATCCTCCTCACCGCCGCCCAGGGGACCGTGCGCAAAGCCGGGGCGCTGGCCGTCAAAAACTTCCTGGTCCACAAGAAGAACAAGAAAGTGGAGTCCGCCACCCGCAGAAAGTGGAAGCATTACTGGGTGTCTTTAAAAGGTGCGTTGTGCCCGACGTTACAGAACGGCGCCCGCCTGCCGGGTGACGAGCCTTTCCAGGAACATATCATTAAATAACATTCTCTCCATGTTATGGATTCTATAAGATAATTATTTGTACAATGTTCTAGGCACACCAGTGCAAAAGTGCAATACGCAGATTTCTAAGGAACAGCTAATGCATTAACATACAGTGCACATAAGTAAAGGGTAGTAGATACGTGAAGTTGCCTTCCAGCAGAAGGCTAAATTGGAAATTCAAGGATGCCTGGAATGTGTGTAAAGCTGTCCTGAATAACAAATCCATAAAAAAGGAACGAGGTATCAAAGCGAACAGGCTAGCTGGACGTTATCCGCATGCTGCTATGTTAATACAGGTCAGGATTATGGCCCTAGAGGACAGGTTTTCGGGATTGAGAGAGAGAGACCTGCACTTCCTGTTTTGTGTAAAATTAACAAAGAATGGGTATCCCATGTATTTACATGAACCCTAAATTAAAATAGGATTAGGCGTAGCTATATGAGGTTGGTAGAGAAGGTGTTAAGTTAAATAAATGACGCTTTATACAGTGAGGGTTTTTTAGAGATTTCCTGTCACTTTCTACCATAGATATTCCTAAGAAGCGTCGGGGCTCATAAATATTACGCGTTGGTTTAAGTTTCCTCTGTTATTCCCCGGTGATGGCCGGGGGGGGGGATTTATAACGAGCTCCTGCAGTTCATTAACCGACACTTCCCTTTTTAGACTTCTGTATAAATCCTCCTTGCACGTGTTTTGTGGCCGAAACACAACGTGCCAATTCTTATTCCTCCCCGTTCAGATTTGATCTGTAGACTGTTAGATGCACGGATCAAAGTACTTAATGTAGTCCGGTCAGCACTGTGGCCATTATGGCCCCCACCAGCTAGAGTGACCCTTTGGCTAATTTATTTTATCCTTATGGCCAAAGGCCCGCGTCCTAATCGCCTGTGCCCAGCGGCAGACGCTCGCTTCTCCGTGTGATGCCTGTCCTTCTGCCGTTTACAGGTTGCACGCTGTTCTTCTACGAGAGCGACAGCCGATCTGGAATCGACAACAACAGTATCCCAAAACACGCCGTGTGGGTGGAAAACAGTATCGTCCAGGCCGTGCCCGAACACCCCAAGAAAGACTTTGTCTTCTGCCTCAGCAATTCCCTCGGAGACGCCTTCCTGTTCCAGGTTCGTCCTCTCTGCGTGTAAATGTACACTGGGTGTTAATAATAACATATAATGATACATGTAGGTACAAAGCCCTACACATATATACATTAAAGCACAAAAACTCTACAGGCTCCAGATCCAGACTGGTGCAAGCAGGGAGTGTGTGTGTGTGTGTGTATAGAGGATCCTCAGAGGAGTAAGGTGTGTGTGTGTGTGTGTGTGTGTGTATGTGTATGGAGGATCCTCAGAGGAGTAAGGTGTGTGTGTGTATAGAGGATCCTCAGAGGAGTAAGGTGTGTGTGTGTGTGTGTGTGTGTGTGTGTGTGTATGTGTATGGAGGATCCTCAGAGGAGTAAGGTGTGTGTGTGTGTGTGTATGGAGGATCCTCAGAGGAATAAGGTGTGTGTGTGTGTGTGTGTGTGTATATGTATGGAGGATCCTCAGAGGAGTAAGGTATGTGTGTATGCGTATGGAGGATCCTCAGAGGAGTAAGGTGTGTGTGTGTGTGTATGGAGGATCCTCAGAGGAGTAAGGTGTGTGTGTGTGTGTGTGTGTGTATGGAGGATCCTCAGAGGAGTAAGGTGTGTGTGTATGTGTATGGAGGATCCTCAGAGGAGTAAGGTGTGTGTGTGTGTGTGTGTATGGAGGATCCTTAGAGGAGTAAGGTGTGTGTGTATGCGTATGGAGGATCCTCAGAGGAGTAAGATTGTGTGTGTGTATATGTGTATGGAGGATCCTCAGAAGAGTAAGGTGTGTGTGTATGTATGTGTGTGTATGTATGGAGGATCCTCAGAGGAGTAAGGTGTGTGTGTGTATGTATGTATGTATGTGTGTGTGTGTATGTATGGAGGATCCTCAGAGGAGTAAGGTGTTTGTGTGTATGGAGGATCCTCAGAGGAGTAAAACCAATCTAAACCCGAACTGACCACATAAAGAAAGACACTACCTACTGGCTTTTCGTTGGGGCCGAAATGCTTGTTGGGTTTGAGTGCGTCTGATCTGCTCCGCGGAGTGATATGAAAACACCTTTCTTACTTTTTCACTTATATTTTGCAGATGGAATACTTGCTTTTCTTCAAGTTTCCCTTTAAAGTGACCGTAACGATATTTTAATCTTTGAATTCAGTGATTAAGTTGGGGAAAGAAATGCCTCTGTCCTTCCTTCACAGTGCATAGATCCTTTTGTAATTCTGGAAGGAAAAATGTTTTGGGTAGGGGGTACCAGGACTTTAACTCTTAATTATCTAAATTATCATCAATCTCTTTCTATTAGAGCATCTTAAATCTAGAAACACAGATTATGTGCAAAAGTATAGATTTTGTTTCAGATTTATGCTTGAAAATACATTGTTGTACCAAATTACAGAGATATTAAATAGAATTCCTAGTCTACAAATCCAGATGTCAGGGGGGCTGACCCACAATAATCCTTCTTGCCCCGGACGGGGTAGCACTTTGCTGCAAAAGCGAGCGCTGCGGAGGAAGAGAACGTTTCAGAGCGTTTAATTTAAACTTCTCGAAGGGCATTTAATAGGACAGATGGAACCCTTTCTCCTGGAAAACAGATGTGTGCATCAAATATAAGTGAGCCGGTAATCCCAGAGGAAAGGCCCGTTATATTATAATAAAGCGGGGGGCGGCTGAATTATGGCACTTATGGGTCAGTTTATGTTGCCGAGCTGGTTTTTCCAATAAAGTGGAACTTTGCAGTGAACAGTTAGAATGTTGGTTTATGTGAAAATAAATAGAAATGCTTTGTTCTTGAGTCATGCGCACGTTCCCTACAAGTCCTACGTTTCAGCCGGCAGACCTAAAGTACTCGTAGCTCTGGGTATCGGAGTATCTGATTTGGGATCGTGCTTTGAATAATCTGAACGGTAAAATGTGTTTTTTGAAAGAATGGCTGGAGCTGAACTGGGAATAAATAGATTGCTCTGAAAGTCAGATGTAAGAAAACAATTTAGTGTTGCCATGGCAACTGTCAAAGCCAATCTCTTTACCGAAACGGTTGTTGCGTGACGAGCTTCCGCAGGCAAATAATCTTTCTGAGCTTTGCAGAATATATGAACATACTGTTTGCGTAATGATTCGCTGTGTTTCGTAATGATAGGTTATATAGTCGCGTGTAAGTGGGATAGAGCGTCATAGACCCGACGTGCGCTTCTTCTGCCGTGGTTTAGGGGATTGGTAAATACCCACCTTGCAGTTACACATGCACAGGCGTATGTTTATTACTGTGAACTGTACACATGCATCCTATCTGTGTTAAAGGCATGCCTTCTCTGTCCCTTTACAGCCTCAGACGCCCCTCCTTCTGCCCCTGTTGCCCCTCTTTTCCAGGAGCTCATTAGTGGGTAGTTCTGCTTTACAGCAAAATGCATTTATACCTTAAAATAGGTGGATAGAATTCTAATATTCTTCTAACATTCTATATCGTTACATACATCAGTTGTATTAAAGCCCTGCCCCAGGCACACCCCTAACCACACCCCCTAACCCAGATTGCCTTTCATTGGCTGTTTTGAAATATCAGGAAGTATTTAAGCATTCAGTAACACTCGGTTCCCATTGGTATGCAAGCACGCTCCGCAAGATAGACTTCTTATGATCTTATCAGATCAGCGCCATGATTGTTGAGTCCACTTTAAATACACACACCATCCCTATCACCCTGTTATACACAGGAGGAATCAGTTCTCCGATGAGATTAAGGCCTCTGGGCCGAATCAAACAATATCAGGAGCATGTTATGTAATCCAGATAATCCTGCGGACACCTTCAGGGCATTACAGATCCTCTAGATTGTTTAGGATAAATTGGCTTGGGAGAGCTGCTCTTGAAGCTAAACTCTGCGGCTGTATACAGAACGTTACTGATGGTACTAAAACGAGGACTAGATGAGGGAAAAATATATATCGCGTGAACGTTCAAAACAATGAAAGCCTAGAAGCTCTTAGAAGCCTTATTTTCCAAGCTGATAATCAGTGGTTTGAAGATGTTGAGTTATGCAGGAACAGTTCCATTATTTAACAAATATTGCATGAAAAGCGCATTGGAGTTGCACCATATCGAGTCAAGATTGGCTAGACTTTTCCAGCATGAAGACACGGAGAACCGAGTAGTCATCGTGGATGATGGGCGACCCCACCTTATATTTATTCAGTTTGTAAAAACACTCCTTGGAGACTTACACCAAGGAACACAATCCCATCGCCGGCGTTTGCACATGACACTTGAGTTCCAGTAATGGACGTTTAAGGGCTCTTTAGTCTAGGAATGCTGCGTATGAGCCGCTCCGACAGCATTACATGAATTCCCAAACCTTCCAACAACTCAACGATTGATTAGGTCGGCCACGTTGTATATGGGTGTTAATCATGAGGTGTCCTCGTTTTGAGTTATTATTTAAACCTTGTACCACATACCATAAATGAGCTGATTACACCATTGTTCTTATACATGCAGACGAACAGCCAGACTGAGCTGGAGAACTGGATCACCGCCATTCACTCCGCCTGCGCCACCACGGTGGCAAGACAGCACCATAAAGAGGACACGGTGAAACTCTTAAAGTCTGAGATCAAGAAACTGGAACAGAAGATCGATATGGACGAGAAAATGAAGAAAATGGGTGAAATGCAGCTTTCATCTGTCACCGACGCGAAGAAAAAGAAAACTATTTTGGATCAGGTAATGGCGTATTCTTGGGTTTGAGGTTGGCAGCTGGAACCCCTTGGAACGGTGGAGAAATATCTCTGTTCTGTAAAAACCTACAAAACAATTTGATATTGTGTCTGATGCTTAATTTGTACTCCCCGTCACGGCTTTGAAGCGTGGGGTAGGTTAATACTAAATGTCTTTTTGTATGTAAGAAGCCCTCTCCTCCCAGACAGGAGTGCTGCGAAGCCTCTCTTGAACTGGGCAAGGACGTTTTAATTTAATTTAAGTCAAGACCGACTCATGTTCTTCTCTGTCAGAGATAACACAATAAATGTCACATCATCACAAACCAGTTATAAACGATGTCATCACTCATAAGGGAGAAGCTAAAACTCTAAATTTGTTTTTAACCAAAATGACCCGTCATCAAGATCAAACTCCCTTAAATGTGTAATCGTTGGCTTTTCTGCCATGAGTGACTACACCCTTAAAATGAACATAATGGCCTCCTAAGAATGTGCTGAATTTGCTTTAGAAGTTGCGTCTTCCGTGTTCGGTTTGGCTGTGTATTTGCTGCTCTGCATGTAAATGGTTAGCGTGTGTAATAGGTAATCGCATGTGCCGTCCTATCAAGCCAGGTCCATGAAGGTGGTCCCCCGTGGAATAAAGGTTAATTAATGCAATATTTGGCCTGCTATGCTTTCAAAGCTCGGATAGGGGAATGTAAATGTAGCCACGGTCTTAGATCCTGTGCATGTTTGAAATGTGTCTATGGCTTTACTCACATGGCGTTAGTTCTTTAATCATACAGAAGTAATACTCACGTGGTTGTTTGTCTGCAGACACCGAGCAGGAGCCATCCCTACGTTATCTGTGTTATTGCTTCGTTCAGCTCTCGTTCTTTTACCTTGTATTTAACCCCGTTTTTGTGTCCTTACAGATCTTTGTCTGGGAGCAGAACCTCGAGCAGTTTCAGATGGACCTGTTCAGGTATCGCTGTTACCTGGCCAGTCTCCAAGGCGGGGAGCTACCCAACCCCAAACGACTTCTCGCCTTTGCAAGTCGACCAACTAAAGTTGCCATGGGCCGCTTGGGCATCTTCTCGGTCTCTTCTTTTCATGCTCTGGTAATGATGATTTCTGCTCCGCCGCGTCTGTCTTTACATCTAGTAATGCTAAGAAGGGTTGTTTCTCCACATGAACACTGAAAGCATCGCTTTAACAATCAGTAATGTAAATGACTTATTTCTAACTTAATTATGCGAGCGTATTAAGACTAAGCGTCTCCTTCCCACAATAGAATAGGTTTTTAGTACAGCTAGGGCTGATGTATTGGATGCAGTTCTTGGTGTCTTCAGCTTTAGGACCTTTCCAATCATAAATGTGTTCCTGTAGGGGACTTGTGCTGTAAGACCGTATAATTAGTACGGTTGTAAAAGTAGATCTTACAGGGGGAAGCTGGCGAAGTATAAAAAACACAGAGATATAATTCTCGTTAAAGCGTAGCTTGGTTTTTCATACTACAGGCTCTTGTCCAAGTCAGGTCCCGGCAAGCTGTTGGTCAAACTGGGTTAATGCCCAATGAGCCCGATAACGTCTCCCTCCCGCCATCATGTAATTTAATACTGTAGCATGCTGCCCCCTACTGGAAACAAGTGTCCACAATGTGTGTCTGTGAGACATGGTCCAATGTGCTTCAAATGCCAGCCCCATGTTCATACGAGTACATACAACATGAGTATAAAAGCCTTTTATTAGTTATAGATCTCTCTAGTGAATGAACGGGTAAGATAACTAGTTATGTTTTGTGCTGCGTTGGAGATGCAGGTATAAGACGTGCCGGAAGCTCGATGGTCTTCCCTTTAGTTTTGGGGAATCTTGCTACTTCTGGGTTGTTACTCCGGATCGCTCCTTGAAAGTTGTGCAAAAGTGAGAACCGAGCAAAATCAATTAACACAAACCAGTCTAGCAAAGCAAATATTAGTGTTTATTTATTTAAACACCCTGTCACCCAGGGGCTTCACATTGGGGTGTTTAAGGCACTTTTAGCCCCTAGTAAGTTGTGGATTTTGCACTCATTGCACCCGGTCCCTGTTAGTATAGCACACGCTAAAGTCTGGGCAGGATGTGGCCCTCTGTTAGAGCCAGGTGGGTAACGAGGGGTTAAGTTCGGTGTACTTGTGGCCTGTATTTTGTCAGATTGTCTAATTTCTTCTAGTAGTCACAGCGTTTGCCAGGAGAGGCAGGTGTCTCGGTTCACGGCAGTAAAATTGCCAGATTAACTCCCACAGGCAATCTGCCTTCCGTTACACACACATGAAAGTCATTATCATAGAAGCCTTCACAGTGGCCGCATTTAACTTTTTCCTCCCCAAATAATGCAACCAAGCAGCTAAAAAGGAAAATGGGGTAACTCGCTGCTGGCAAATATGTAATCTGTCCTGAATGTGGTTTAATGTGTTTCTGATCAGTTAGAATGATTTCATTAAAGGTTCCCTGAAAACATTCAAAATATCCATTTCACCCCGGGATGTGATGATAGCGATGATATATAGTGATAAATATAGCGATAGCCAATTGTTACAGGGTGATGGCTACACGGTCCAAGCCGGACGGGAGTGGGGGGGGGGTAGACCCGGGTCCTGCGTTTGCTCGTCTGGTTATTGGCCCTCCCGGGTTTGTGATGTAGGGGCTGAGACGGTGCGCACCCAAACAAACCATTCTCCTGCTTGTCCGATTAGGTGGCGGCCCGCACCGGAGAGTCTGGCGTGAGGAGGCGAACGCAGGCAATGTCCAGATCCGCCAGCAAGAGGAGGAGCAGGTTCTCTTCCCTCTGGGGCCTGGACACGTCGTCAAAGAAAAAACAAGGGCGGCCAAGCATTAACCAGGTATTCGCATGTGAGGGGCCGAGACCTTGGAGAAGGTGCAGCGAGCCAAGCCTGGGAGATGCCTGCTGTCTACATGTACTCGGAGATGTCTCCATTAAATATATATATATATAATGTCATCACAGAAGCTGCTCGTATTTATTGTGACTTATTGACACATTCAATTTAAAGCGCCAGGGAAGCCGAGGCGCATAACATATTTCCATTGGCATTCTAGGAACCTAAATTACGTTTAAGTTGATCCGCGCTCGATTTAAAGCTTTTATTTTGTTAAACTAACTCATGTATTTAATAGTAATAACAAGCACGATGTTCTTCTTTGTAGGTCTTTAATGATGGTCCTGAGTCAGTGAAAAAGTCTCTGGAAGGGATATTTGATGAGTCCATGTCAGAAGACAAGGTAAAGACCTCGTTTAACCTTCCTGTGCTTTGATAACCTGATTAACCTATTATCAGTGTGTGTGGTTGGAGTAATTTGAGTTAGAATAGAAAAACACACAATGAAGGGGCTGAACACCAAAAGCAAATAAAAAGAATAATCGTTTATAATAAATCAGCTAACTAAAGAGGTTCCCCCCACAATCTAGTGACTTAATAATTAAATATAGAAGATGCGATTTCTACACTATATATTGGAATATGCGGGTGGAAAGCCCCAAGCCCCGATGAATGGGTCGGTGTCGGATCCCCCCCCCCCGCAGTCGGTGCTGTTATCAAAGCATAGAAACAAATTGTATATATATATTATTAAAGTCTTTTATTTTTGTTCTCTCTGGACAGAAGGAGAAAGAGGTCGTACTGACCAGCGTCCACCCGCACAACCCCGACGCGGACATGTGGGTGCACGATTACCTGACTCCTTCCTGGGTCTGCTTGCCAAACGACCAGCCCGTTCTCATGGTAATTCATCCCGAGGACACCGCGAAGGATGCCTTAGAAATTATTTGCAAGGTAAAACAATCCGCTTCTTGTCCGCCTCTCGCAGAGCGCCATGTCGGTGACGTTGTTAAGCGATTGCCGCGATTCAGCGGGTTTAATACCGATGCACGATATCTCTTCCCGTTGTAGGCTCACCAGCTGGATTATTCGGCCCATTATCTCCGACTGAAATTCCTGACTGACAGCCAGATCCAACACTACGTTCCCAAACCGGAAGAGGAGATCTACGAGCTGGTACCTGCCCTGAGCTTTACATATCTTTACAGGGAACCTTGTGAAATAATCTGCCCTCTTCTTGTGTTCCTATAATCTGTTTTATGGACACGCACAAGGGCAAGAAGGTCAACGGAACATCTATAGCGTTTATATGCCATGTGCTGACAATCTAGAAGGGAATTCTGACTATACGTTGTGATCACAAGATTGCAGGCAAACATATAGTTCTAGGGGGCTTGGTTTTTAATTTCGTCGCGGTGCCTTTCATTGATGTATTGTGGAGGTCACGGCCCTAGGCCCAGCCACCCCCAGACCTACCCAGGCAGTGAAAAACCAGTCCCTATAAAACATCAAAACCCCAATAAATATTCTATCCAACCTTACAAAACACTTGGATAATTAAAATCTTCCAAGCCCCTTCCTCCAGGCAGCCTGCATACCATATACACACCCGTGTGTGTGTGTGTGTGTGTGTGTATATATATATATATATATATATATATATACTATTTTTTTTACCTACGTTTTTATGTAGTCCTTTTGCGTATTCTTTTATTTAACGTTCTGAGCAATTTATTTGTATGCTTCTTTTCAGCTTTATAAAGAAATTGAAATATGTCCAAAAAACATAAAGAAAATGAAACTGGAGAAGAGTGACCATTGCTTGGAAAACTTTGGTAAGGTTAATCGACGTTATTATATTGTAAGCGCTCGTCGCCATGCTGTGTGGCTGTTATAGAGATATCGAATTTGACGTTAGATAAGAACCGCTCGGCCCTTTTAGTCATTAATCAGTCGTTGGTCTCCTCTTATATTCCGGAGCCATTTGCCGATCCCATGCATTTACATTCCTTTATTCTATTAACCTCAACCCCATCTGTTACGCCTATTTACCACCCGCTCAGTTAAGTACAAATACAAACATTTTCATACGATGAATAGAAGTATTACCGGCCCCAACACGGACAATATAATCTCAACAGAGAACTGACAGCCACGTATTGGCACAATGACAAAAATCAATATTGAGAAATCCATACAGAGAATCTGATCCGTCCGCTTCAAACACGGCGTGCGATTTCCTCAATTAAATGGCGTGACTCCAGCGCCATCTCATGGAAAGTGCATTCATTGCAGTGATCACTACATTTATTATTATTTATTGCTTTATATAGCGCCATCAAACTCCCTAGCGCTGTACAATGTGTAGACAGGACATAACAACTAGTATATAGCATAACAATTCGACTTACAGAGACAACAGGTGACGAGGGCCCGGCTCATACAAGCTTTCAATCTAGAGGTTTCGTTTTCCGTTCACTCGACTTTCTTCCTGAGTTCAGGAGCAGGGTAGATAAAATATACCGAGACTCGGCAAGGGCAGATCCTTGCTGTAGTCTGAAGGGTTAACACTCTGGGAACATTTCTTGGCCATAGAATGGACTCTGAAGCAAAGCTGTGGCTTAGTGGCCACGAGATGAAGGTCCGTGTGATACCTGGTTAGCGTGTGGCAGACGGTTACTTTGCTTCAGGTGTCTTCTGTGTTTGTACAGAGGCTTTTTCTGGATTAGATCAGGCTGTAATAACTCATTTTCTTGTGTGGTGTAAAACGTAAGTCTGGGGCGTGGTGTTTTCTTTTCATTACAGCAGGCAAGTTTAGTCTTGTTGGGTCTTTTTTTCTGGGTGCGTTTATAAGCTTGCCGGCAAGAGTGGGACTGTAGGGAGGGTCGGTGATCATCCCGCAGTCTGGCTTCACGTCCCATCATCCCGAATTCTCTCATCTTTTATTTCTTTGGTCCATGAGTGGATTGTTCTTCCGACCTCTGGACTATTGAGGTTCAGTGTGTTCCTCGGTAAAGCGGTTATTGCTGTTTGGTTCTACGCTGTGCTCCTTGCCCGTGTTTTATCAGCTTGGTTTGACTGCTTTTTTTTTTCTGTTTCAGGCTTCTCGGTCTCTTTGGTTGAAGAAGAAGGTAGACTTCACCTTTATGTGAGCTGCGTGAAGAAATCCGGCTTGGCATTTAGGAAGGGTAGGTGTGATTTTTCTCCCCTTGTGGTTTATGCCCGACCCATCCATTAATCCATGGCTTTGCTTCCAGTGGTCCCGACACGTCAACGTTATGTTTATGCACATAAAGTAAAGGAATAGATATGTTGACATTATTTATATCATGAGAACAGCCGTCTTAACTTGCTGTTCTACGTATCTGTGTTACTGCTCTGTTCCTCTTTGGCGGCAGATGATTGGTTCAGGCTGGAGAGATTTTCAGGACAGAGAACTATTGGTATTCTCATTCTGCCACCGTGTGCCACGGATCATCTCCAAAACAATTACACAGCAAGCAAAACAGCACATTGTGGGTTGTTTTCATTAATGAAGATATTATGAGACCCTCTGGCTGTGCTGATATTGTGCGTCAGTGTTTTGGGGTCTCCGTCGGATACTTTGGAAACGAGGCCCCCTTGTGGTTTTTACCCCGGCTCGCGTGGCTTTTGCAATACTTTTAGACAATGGGCCGGAATACTTACTCAGTCTTCAGGCTTATATACCATACCCTTATACCTATCCGTAGACTATCTGAACATCTGCCACTTCTGCTTGGAGGCTGTTCCCCTTATGTACCACCCTCTCAGTGAAGTAAAGCCCTCATTAAATGACATATGTTCCCGGACCCTCTAGTTTTAGATGATTACATTGTTTTAACATTCTATAATTTCCTATTTTTAGTAAAAAATAAGCTGTCCTTTGGTTAGGATTGGGACTCGCTGCTTATAGGAGAGACAGAAGGCCTGGCTGTCGGGGGCCGATGAATGGGTTTCCGTGGCTGAGCGGTGTTGGCAGACGTGGCTGTATAGTGCCTGCTGTTTAATGTAAACGGGGCAATTGTCTGGGGCAGATTTCTATGATACTGAGATGAATATCTATAAACACGGCGAGGTCCAGAGATCTTATTTTCATGAAAATGACATTAGAGAAAACTGTTATCTCTGTGACCTGTTCTATACTAACGAAGCAAACTGTTCATCTTCAGGTCTCAAAGTGGGAGACGAGATCATGGAGATTAACAAAGCCACTGCCCGGGACATCAACTCTGCGATGCTGAAACACGTCCTCTCCAAGCCGTTTCTGTGCCTTACGCTCCGCACCTGCCCGGAGGGGGAAGAAGACGATGGCCTTTTAGAGGCTCTGCCACGACGCTCAGATGCGGATTACAATGACCTCCTTCTTCTCAACCCTGGTCGAGGTAAGAAGACAATAGCGTCGCCGCTGACGGTAACGGAGGATAAATTACGGGACTTATTTAAAGATCCTTTGCTGTTCAAATGGCTTAACTGTGAGCTGAGCAAATATGGCTCGGTTCCTTCATGTTAGATTTGTGTAAATAAAACGGCTCGTTAGTGTTATATACGTTATGTAACGTACAACTTTGTGTCGATCTATGCATTTGAAAGAGAATTTGAAAGTACAAAGCTTTTACCCATATCTTTTATGGTGGGCACTAAAGTGTAGCTGTTAGGTTAATGTCAGCTGGAATGTAGAGAAGTTAAAATGGTTTTGTTGGATGGACATTGGGTCCTCGTTGTCCTGTTTATGACATTCTCCTGGACCATACTATTTCATCAAGCAACAGAACGAGTAGTGACTGAAGGTAAAAGATATATGGTACGTTCCACCGAGCCAAGCCAACCCCGTTACGCTCGGCCCCTATCCAGCTGTTAGTCCAGTCCATCGTATCCTCATAGAGATGGCACAGAAGGGTCTGCGTTATTGAAGCAGGATGCTAGCGGAGGTCTTTGGTGATTCCAGGACAATATCTGCGTTTAATCCAGCGCTACTGGTCGCTGAATTCACGTTTGGTATTGTTTCTGTGATCCTGTCCCTGTAAATCTTACAGCTCAAACTGCACGCAATGGGTTTTGCATACCTCCCAACTTCTACCCTCTGGTGAATCAGGATGCCAGGGGCGGAGCTTAGGAGGTAGTGTCAATCAAACTGGCAGCGCTACTGTGCATGCTCACAATTCTGCACATGTGCAGTATGCATTCTGCAGGGTCACAGAATCCTGCTGGACCTAAAAGCTGGATAGAGTGGCAAAATCGGGACTGTCTCGCGCAATGCCGGGCAGTTGGGAGGCATGTTCAATTAGTTGATTATACTATGGCAGTTTTTCCTTCAGAAACATACCCTGCACCCCCCCAAAGCCTGTATATCTGCTTACTACCACAATCTACACATCCTTCAAACATGTTAAAGCTTTGAATTTAGCTGGCGCTCCCACCATTTGTATTACTGATATCAGATGAAAAATGAGTTTCTGGAAATATTGTGCTTTTTTCAAAAACCCTGACTCCTTATGCTGCCTAGAGTAAACAATCGAATGACTCAGTCTTAATCACTCTGACTAAGGAACGTCTAAGAAAGACTTAAGTAGGAGTCCATTAGCATGCCTAATTTATGATGTCAACCTCTAGGACTCCAGATTAAAGCAAGTTGTCCCAGGAGGAGGCTATTGGCCATGTTACTGTAACATGGGGGGTGAGGCATGGGAATGTGTATAAAGTTATTATGGGGTTCAGTGGTCCTGCTGATCGCACCGTTCCATTGGCTGCTATGTTGATAAGAAATGTTTTAAACTTTGCACCGGAATCGCGTTTAATGCGTAGCATCTAGCATGCGTCCGGTTCATTTCTGTGCATCTTGTCGATATTAATGTCACATTATCCTTTAGTATTTTATTTAAATCATATGATTCGCTGATCGTTTTTTACAGGATCGGCTGAACAGAATCATTCTGACTCGTACAAGGTCATATAGAACAGAAATATGTACTTGGATGTCATTAAAATGTTACATTCATATCATAACTGATATCGGGATCAACAAGCCTCTGGGATACAGTCCCAGTTCCCGTCCTGTTTGCCAGTTAAATTCACCGTTGGCGTGTTCTTTGGCCTGTAAATTATCCCGTTGCGCACCCAGGTGGCACTGAACTACTTAATGTACTGGGGAAAATCGGAAATTGCGAGGAAGGTTGGCGATCGGCGTACAGAAAAAACAGAACTTCTCTATTTTTGTCGAGTAAACTGCCAGAATAATTGACTTTTCAAGCATTAAAGATTTTCGGGGAAGTTCCATGGAAAACAAATATTTTTCTCCTTGAGCATAAAATCCAGTGCTGTGCATAGTAATGTGGCTCCATTTCTCCTTAGGCTAATACAGCTATATTTCATTTTCTATACCTAGTTAAAGAATACTGGCTGAGCATCATGGGAAATGTAGTTTTTTAAAAGATGGAGTAGGGGTTCTCCTGCTATCGAAATAAGCACCATTTTCACCTTATGTTTAAAACTATTTTGGAAGGTTCAGGGATAAACATTCCGTAGGGTTAAATCTATTTGGGAAAGTAAAAAATTGCCCCATATAAATGCCTGGGAAAGGATGCAGTACCAGGGCCGGCCTGTAGGTGGCGTCAGGAACATTTTAAAACACAGCTCCAGAATGAATCTTTTCCTAGAAAATATGTTTCCGATAAAGATTTGTCCGTAAAAGTACACTGGAAACACGCAAAAGGTTAATAAGTATAAAGAAAGTAGAATATTGGACCATGAATGTAACCAAAATGAAATAACCGTAATGGGCCAGTTGAAAGAAATACATTATTTCTGTATTTTTTTTTCATGCGCCAGTGCCTTATAACCCCCCCTCTTTTTGTAGCATATCGGGCAGAATGGCTTTCAAGGGTTAAAGGTATAAGGGCAGCTTCTGCGGCGAAAGGAGCAATTTGTTATTTATTATATTCATTATTCAGTACCGCAAATAAAAAAACCCCAGTCCCCCAGTTTAACCCCCAGTCTACGAACGTTTCCACAAAGGAGCAATGCCTATGAAGTTGACTACTTGCATTTACGTTTGTGATCATGATTGCCACGCGGTGTACTATTATCTGTATGTTGATGGATTACCGCGATGGACAATGCAGCATCCGTACTGTGTGTTCATTCTGGAGCATTTACCGGGAAGACCCCCATCTCCATTTAGCCCTTTACATGATCAGTGGGTATATTACACACGAGACCGTTTATACTCATTATTGTAGGATATAGAGTTAATTTGTTTCTTTGGCGCAGGTGTTATTCTTTTCTTTGTTTTATTTTAGGATTTGCCGCAGTTTGCAGCGAGACGAGCAGCTGCAACGAGACAGCTCCGGAGGAGATAGAAGTTCAGTTGGAAACGTCTGACGAGACCGACGCAATAAACAAAGTAGGTGTATAGTTAATTATTGATCGTATATAGTCATTTCGTGCAACTCTTTCAATGGTCAATGTCAGAGTGTTGGCGGGGCTCAACCCTTTGTTTCCAATGGTGTAGAGGGGAGCTCCCTTTTTCCTCCCCTGTGGGTGCCATATTGTTAGCAATGTACCTAGTGATGTGCACTAAGTAAAGCAGGGAAACATAAAGCTTGGCATGGTTGTCCCTTGCTTTCTGACCCCCCCCCCCCCCCCCCCCCCCGGGACAGTGTAGCCTGAGCTGGAGTACGTAAAGCCAAATGTTCTCAGACGAGTTTTGCTATTTTCGTGACATGTGGCAGGCATAAGACGTTTGATGCCATTTGCGGCATTAATACTTATGTGGTTATGACACGCGCTGCGTCACGTGTGACATCATCACATGCTGCTCTCAGATCTCCATGAAGCCTCCAGGATGAGTCCCCGCATTACCCGGGAGGAATGACGTGTCCGGCTATTAAAAAAGAGCAGGTGGAATAGATTAATACAGATATAAAGGAAGCGAAAGTAAAATATGGAAGCAAAGTATTGGGCGAGTTACGATCTCATTAAATTAGAGGCAACGCGCATAGACGGGGCTTTAAGATAGATTGACGCGATGCATGCGAGAGCCGGTTCCGGGCCAAGTTTTTTTCAAATGCGTTTCCGCTAATTGTATAGCGATGCCTTTAAAATGTCCGGGATCCGGCTGTGTCTTTAGTCCCCCGGGGGTTGGGGAGCAGATGTTGAAGCGCAAGAAGAAGGATATCGGGGTAACGCGTATGGGGCGCGTTTTTCTCCCACCGGCTGGGTTAACGCCTTCTCGTATCCGTGTAAACAACCGCACAGATTGAGGGAGCGAGGGCTGTCTGAGAATGTGCGTGAGCCCAGCACTCGGCAGACCGTCTACCAAAACCGTCTAAAATTAGAAGAAAATGCTAAAAAGCTCGTCTGCCGTCAGAAATAAACGTTTGTAAAATCTAAAGCTTGCATGTTTGTTTCCTTCTTCGTTTCTCTTTTTTTGTTGTTGTTGCTTTGATGGTTTTAACACCTTCACACGATCCACGGTGTGAAACGACACCCTTTAAGTCTCCTCCTCGCTGGAAGCGGGCCAGATAAAATATCATCTCCAGTTTGTTCCCAGGCGCTGATATTTTCACGCAAGGTTTGATACAGGAAAGACAAGCATGTTTCCAATTCAAGGGACGAGAGATGCATTTAATCCTGATGCTTAAATCAAGCGTTTTATTAAGACTATCCGGTTTACACGGACACTCCAACATAAGAGTGTGCGTGTATGTATAGTGTGTAAAATGCAAAAAATAATATAATTATATATATATATATATAATAATTTTTTAAATTTATTTATGGTCACTTCCCTTTTGGATCAGGGTTTATCCACCCATCTTTAGTTCTAACTGGAAGTTTATTGTCGTAAGGGGTTAACGAAACCGACTTTTTGTGTATGTATGATGATTTTTATAGCAAATGCACATGAAAAGCAGGCGGAATGTGTTGGATCCCGTCATGTGCGGCTTACAGCCGTGAAAGTCAGTGCGATGTGCGAGTAACCGCTGGATAAAAGCGCTGTTTAATTAACTCTGACTGTTCGCCACAATTAAGTTCCCCTCGGTTCGGCGACGCTGTAACCTCCTGCGATCATATGGAGGGCACCGCGTGCGCGGCTAATTACTCGTGATTTATACTTACCGGCTTGGGGATGAGCGCCGTTTAGCAGGTTTAATTACTAATACGATGTGAAAATATGACACCGTATTAAATGCGATGGAACGTGGGGGGGGGGCGTTCTGCGCTTTCTATGCATCCGGCGGAACTAACCTTCTTTATTTAAGAGAGAGAACAGAGAGAGGAAAGGGGAACGAATCCAGTGTCATGATATATTAGTGGAACCGAAGCCAGGAAACGCGTCTAAAGGGGTAAAGAACAATAGGGGCAGATTTCCTATGTATGTGATGCGCGTCCATAAGATAAGTCGGTGAGTCTGGAGGAGAGACGTCTCTATAGAAGGCTATCGATGGCCGGAGGAAGGAAAGGCTTACATTGGTTTCCTGGTGTTTCGGAGCAGTAGAGGAGACGCGAGCGGCTTTTATCTTCTTGTTATTGCTGCTGCTCAGCTTTACGTTATGGAGAGACTCTATAGAGCGTGACTTTCTTCGTATAGTAGGTATGTAGCGTTTCTTTCGGGATGGATTGGGCGGCTGGTGATTGATAGAAGGGCTCGTTGCGCATGCATTGAATGTATAGCCTCTGTGCCGCGCTCTGATTACCCTCATTAAATGCCGCTCTGTTGGCTGGCGATGGGGGTTTCTTGGCTGCCGCGGTGTTGTGCTGAACAACTACTTAAGAAGGTCTCCGGTTCAGGGGACATTCAGGGGAAATTGTGTTTAATTAGCGGTGCCATATGGCGGTGCTGCGTGTTCATTTCATCTGCATGTATGTGTGGGTTTTATGTATGTGATCACATAGAGAGCATTCGGTATAATGTGAATTGTAATATTTTGGCTTTTTTTTTTTTTTTTTTTTTAGGTAAAATCGCAGTTTTTTTTTTATGTGCCTCTTAAATAAGATACATATGAAAGGACAGTTCCTAAAATCACCGCGACCGATGGTATCATGCGAAAAAACATCTTATGAAATTAACCGTTTTCAAATCTAAGTAAATTACTGAAAACAAATTAATCAAACTTTTAGCGCTCCTTAAAAAAACAAACAAAAAAAACCTTAAAAAAAAAAAGTCTGCAAAACTTTCTTTTGAACAATAATGACAATAACCCATTAACGTACCTCCCAACTTCTACCCTCAGCAAATCAGGACACTGGGGGGCGGAGCTTGGGAGGTAGCGTGTGCACTACTGCGCACAATTCTGAAAAGCAGGGCAGAGGTAGTGTGTCCATGTGTTTGTGTGTGTGTATGGTGCTAGTGTGTGTAAGTGTATGGGGTTAGGGTGTGTGTGTGTGTATGTATGTGTAAGTGTATGGGGTTAGGGTGTGTTTATGTATGTGTATGGTGTTAGTGTGTTTGTGTGTATGGTGTGAGTGTATATTAGTGTGTCTATGGTGTTAGTGTGTCTGTGTGTGTATGGTGTTGGTGTATATGTGTACGTAAGTGTATGGTGTTAGAGTGTATTTATGTATGTGTAAGTGTAGAGCTGCACCTGACCACCATCACTTGCACCCACGCTGATGTACCCTGAACCGGCAGAAAGGTTTCCCCCCGCGTTTCGTTGTACTCCCCGCTGACGCTCTAAGGGTTACTGCGCCTTTGGCTGCAGAACCTTCGGCTGGGTTTCTCGCCAGTGTTCTCCCCGACGCAGATTGCAATTTGTCAACTGGCACCCCTGACTCGTTTCATTGTTTTCTACTGGCCAAAACGCTAACCAATTTGCCAAGAGTGGCAGATGCAGTAGCGGGACTTATGATGTACTAAGTACACGGCTAAAGCGTGTGTATTTACATACAGAACATGATTAAGCTCGGAGTTTAATATGTTCGGTTCGCGTTTGTTCATCCTCTCGCAGAACGCTCTGTGCTTTCAGTGCTTGGCTTAATTAAGTTAATCACACGTTGCCTTTTTAGTCTTCTGTGCGTTTTTAGCCCGTCCCAGCGTAGCAGTAAATGTAATGGCGTGTGCGCCGTCTCCGAGGGGGGCCGCTCCTTCTATAATGATCGCTGACACTGACAAGCATCTCCCCGCTGCCGGAGTTTAAAATTCAAGAAATTTGGGCGCTTTTTTTTTCCCCATGTTTCTTTCAAGAGAGAACAAGGGAAGCTCTATCAGGTCTCGATCTTAGAAGAAAAATAACACCAATGCTGGGAATTGTTAAAAGCCGGGGAGTGGAAACAATGTTCCTGTGTATCTAACCCCCAATCTGCGGATGGCTGCTGCAGGCACGTTCAGGTCTGTTCTCGCCCGCCGCACCTTCCTGGGGCTTCGAGGAGGAGAGATCTCCGCGGGGGGGATAACCTTCTCCTTCCTCGCAAAACCGGAGTAACATTAAATCTGAAACGAGCGAGGACGGCAGGAATACATTCTTGGAGAGGTAGCATGCGAGAGACGGGAGTAACAGTCTGACGGAGAAAGCGCTTTTCTTGGATCAGAGAGCTTGTGGATGGATCTCGGGGTTGGGACGGGGTTCTCATATGCTGTCTTGTAGGACTCTTTATCATAACTGTTTGCATTGCTGTATAGATCAGTGTATATATATGTGTGTATATATGTATGTATATATAGTATATAGCAGAGGAACTCTTGGTGACACACATTTAATTTAGAAAGTGCGTGTGTCGGGGTCTCTATGCTGTGCAGAGACCCCAGACGGCTGTTAAACGCGTTCTGTTTCCCGTCGTGTGAAATGTATCCCCCTGAAGACACCGCTCTGAAGCTTGGGTCGGCCGTCTTTACTTTCTTGGGGTCGTTTAGGTTTCGTTGCTTTAGTACGCGGATTTTTAAAATGTGCGTATCTAACCCGACGGCTGATACAGAACGCTGGAAGGGTTTCTGCTCTTTTCGTTCCTTTATTTGCAGATCCGCTTCCATGGATTTACCCTTTGAGTGCCAGGGGAGAGGGAAACGGTTGTTTTGTAAGGATCAGCTTTTTGGGTCTTTTCTGGGGAGAGACTTGATATATTTAGGTGAAGTTTATATAAAGCATGCGTTATTGGGTTTCTCTTGTATTTGTGGTTCCTGGGACTTTCCGCTGGTTGGTTTTACGGATTATTTTTTGGAACTAGTTGAAATAATGTTAAAGTGTGTAATAAAAATCTCCTAATGGCGGAGTAATTGCCCTGTCGAATGGGGTAGGTCCTGTATTAATAGCCCCCTCGGCTTTCTGTTCCCAATCCAGCTTTATCTCTGAGCCGTAGGTTCTGCGTGTCCCGACCGGCCTGAAAATGTCTCTTCGCAAGCAGAATAAATATTTGCCTGGGGAATCGCTGTGCGAGCGCAAGTGAAATCCTGAAATGCATTACTGGATGATCGAGAGAACTTTCTAAATGAGCGGCCCCCCGACACTGTATTAACCCTTTAATAGCCGATTTGTGAAGCTTCTATGTAGTGACTCGCCAAAATGACCTTTCATTATTTTAAGAGACACTGAAGTGAGTCACCTGTATTCAAGCAGGGATATCAGCCGTAACATATTGCTAGCAAAAGTACCAATTAGGAGTCCTATAAGATTGGAACAAAGGAAGGGGTCAGTTGTGTGACCCTGAGAATCCGCCCCTCTGACCTCTGCTTTTGCTGTAAAATGCTGGAGGCATGTATTTTTTTCATTTTGATATGGGTAATATATGTATAAATATGGTAGGATTACTATATTTTTGGAGGCCTAGCTTGTTTACTTTGAAGAAAGCGCACCCCACGCACACAAAATGCAACGCGTACGCAGCAGCTGTTACCAAAGTCCCGACACCCCCAGCTAGACGTGATGATGCCTGGGGAGAAAATAATGATCCGGGGGTCCATACCTGCGCCTTACACGTGATGATACACTAGTCATAGAGGAGTGGACCCTGGACCCGACGGGCAGAGCCAGCGACCACCCTTTTGGGACGCTTTTAGTAGTTATTGGTAAAGGTGGTTTCATGGTGACCATCAGGATAGGTTTTATTATTTCATGTATTCAGGTTTTACTCCCATTAACCCCGAGAAGCCGATCCAGCTGGGGTTGTGGTGATTAAAATGATTAGAACCTTTTTTTATTATTATTCTTTGTGGAGATGCCCCGGGGGGGGTACAGAACTCCGGGATATTGCACCGTAGTGTATGCATTGTGTTAACAACACGCATGATTCCTGAACATGCTCATTGGTAATAAGTTTGACGCACAACGTTTATTAACGATAAAAGCTTGGAAAATCCTTCAAGGCAGATTAAAAATGAGCACTTCCGTTCCGGGAAACACAATTCCTATAACTCTAAGCCAGCATCCTTAAAGAGAAAGCGGTTCTCGTGTGTGTGTGTGTGGGGGGGTCGTACGATAGGTTTGTCACCCGTATCCATTAAGGGGCCGCCTGCTGAGCTGCTATTTAAAACGTGTGACTCGAGCGACCTTGTAACCTTTGAATGAAAATGTCGTCCTGGTGAGCGTGACTGTTGTCCCCCCCCCCCCCCCCCCCGGACGTCTTTATTTTCCAAATTGCAGCAATATTTCTTATTTTGTATTGCTGCTGGAAATAAAGTATCCATCATTCAGATCAGGACAAATCGTTTTGTCCGCAAGAAGACTCTGATGCTTTGTCAATATACAGTGTTAGACTGAGTGGCGTGTCCACGAGCAGCGTGTTAGTCTATGGAGGGGAGAGTGTGTGTTAGTGCGCAGTGTGGTGTATTGGTGTGTTAGTGCGCAGTGTGGTGTGTTGGTGTGTTAGTGCGCAGTGTGGTGTATTGGTGTGTTAGTGCGCAGTGTTGGTGTGTTAGTGCGCAGTGTGGTGTGTTAGTGCGCAGTGTGGTGTGTTAGTGCGCAGTGTGGTGTGTTGGTGTGCGCGGAGTGGCATGCAGGGAGCAGAGCCGTGAAGAAGCTTTACACAGAAGGGCAGGGCAACTATTTTGTGTGCCGGGCTCAGCTGCCCCTGCATAAGAAATAATTGCTCTGCGCCCCACAGCTTCTTCACAGCTCCATCCTGCTGGGCTTTAAAAATCTTGCCATTTATGTAAAAGAATGTAAGAGAATATTGCCTGGAGTGTTTGGGGTTGACCGGGTCGCGTGACGTGGAGTGACCCCACAGTTGTAGGGGGGCTACGTTGAGGAATAGACTGGCGTGTCCTGTGGAGTTTGTATCTATAAATTGCTGCCGCATAACCGTCTTATTTTACTTAAGTTGCTTATTTTGAACTTCTTTTGTAGAGATCTTATGTTAATATTGAATGTAATATTTTAACTAGTGATATGCTGGGATTTAATGCTCTGGTGATGCCCCTGAGCCTGGTGCCTACAGGGTTCATGGCAAGTCATCATGTGAACTTGGTGATATAATCTGCCGTGTAATAACTAGGTGGGGCTAAATTGGGCCAAAGGGGGTGGAGCTTTTGGACAGTGGGTGTGGTAAATAAGTAATTGACAGCTGTTCTGCAAAGTGTCCCTGGAAGTTTTCCCCCCAGACATTGGTAAATATGCAGTTGGTGCTGATCTGAACGGTGACTGATTTATTTTTTTACCGCTTTAGATTAGAGTATATATGTATTTAGGCAGGATTTCCTCGGTGTGTGTAATTTATTGTAGAAAAATATATATTTTTTTTATTTGTTACGTTATGTTTCATAAAATGCGTGCATTTAATAATAGAGTGGATTTATCGTCGAATAGGACAGACAGATAAAATATGTCTGTAGCCCTCGGAACCAATTGAATCCCAAAAGTTTCCCTCAATTTATCGGAAAATCCCTCCTATGTTCACTGGGTTAAATTGGCATAAAGGTCAAGTTTTTTTTGTTAAATGATTTTGACCACCGTCACGAGAAAAGAGGATTGCAAGTAGTTCTGGATTACTAGATTATTTCCATGGACCATTTCTTGTTCTCTCTTAAATCTGAAACATGGAGAGAGAATAAAAATAACCTCCCGGTAACCGTAGCCTCCAGTCTATGGGTATGCGCTTCGGGGGAAGGGAAGTAAATCCTTCACCCAATGAAGAACACAAGCCAGTCCTTGGGAAGGGAAGTCTTCTTCTGGACTCGTAACATCTAGGTTTAAACGTGGGTGATCGGAGTCCAAGGTTCATCAGAGTTTAACTGCGAGGCGAGAGAGTCCTGGGGTTTTCACAGCAGAGTCCCGCTCAGTCCTCCCCGCTTGTCCTTATTCACAGACCCGAGACTTACTGTAATGGGGATCGTCTAATATCTTGGTCCGGCCCCAAACTTGCGTGATGTAATATGTCTGCCACTTTATGGCAGACCTTGTTAGTCCCTCGCTATAGACTATAATTATTCAGATGGTCCCTATGGTAGATCAAGACTGAGGCATTCTAATTTAACTCTATTTGATTGAAGTTAGAAAAGTGCTGAAAGACCAACGTAAAGGTGCAGCTGCCATAAACACTTAATTTCCTTAACGTGGACCTTTTTACTTTCCTAAAACCTTAGTGGTTTTTTTTTTCAGTTCCTTAAACTAAATAATCCCACTTAACGATATTTACAGATGAAAAAAACCAAAATATACATTATAGGAGAAACCGTGGCACTTCAGCTTCGGGATTGTTAAAGCTGTGAGCGATGTACGTATTTTAAGATTCTCCCACCGATTCATTAAGCTGTGAGCACCGGAAGAAATCTTTCTTTTCTCTAGGAATCCCCCCGACCGTTATTTACGTTGTTCACGTGGGTTGCAATCTACAAAATGACTGACGGCTTCAAAGAGCGTTCCTTCATTAGCGTCTCCGGTGTTTTTTCCCGAATACATATCTATATCCCCCGGCTGCTCTGTTCCCGAGAACGCCATTAACATCCAATGTTTTCAGTCTTTAAAAGCCAACACTCGCCAACGCACCTCGAATTGTTACTCTCGTGATTACTGTTTGTATAATATCAGAATCGAGAAAGAAAAGGGGAAGATTGGGGAGCCTTTTGTGAAGGAAGGTTCTTTGTTCATTAAAAAAAATAAATAATAATATATATATATTTATTAAAAGCCTATTTTTCTGTGGAGTGGCTGTTTTTGGATGAAATCTGTTGATGTGTTGTTGCGAGGTTCTGGAGAGGAGTTCTTGGATGCGGTTGCTAGGTTACCGGGTGCCTACACACAGGCTTCGTTTCCTCCGGAGACAGCAGGATGGAATGGCACGCATCTGACAAAGTTGAGAGCTCCTTACGAGCCCTCGTTCCCTTCTTGCATCGATCCTTTTCCTAGTTGAGACGTTGCGGCGAGGTAACGTGAAAACCCCGTCCTGCGGCTCGCGTCTCCGCACGTTTACCGGTCTCTTTGGGAAGCGTGCGAGCCCCGGATTTCTGTGTTTGGGATTTCTTTAGCCGTCTGCTGCTGGCATGTTGATGAGCGACGGGCACGTCGGAGCCGGCGGTTGTGTAACTCCCCTCTCGTTGCAGAGCACGGAGCAGGTAGCCGCGTTCTGTCGCAGCCTGCATGAGATGAATCCGTCCGATCCCTGCCCGACTCCTCCGGAATCCTCGGGACCCCAACCGGCGACCATGAGGCAGCTCACCGACGCCGACAAACTGCGCAAGGTCATCTGCGAGCTGCTCGAGACGGAACGCACCTATGTCAAGGTAACGCTTGTCTTAAATTATTTTACTGAGAAGGTGGTAGATAAGTGTGACAGCCTCCCAGCAGCTTTGGTAAAGGCTAATGCAGCGAGGGAATTTATACTGAGGACGGATTACAGTCTGTGTCTTTACAGCAGGCAGACTAGATGGGCGAATGTTTTTTTTTAATCTGCCATCAGATTGTATGTTTCTATCACCGTCTAGATTTTTGTCTTCTTTTTACAAAAGGAACCGATGTGCCCTAAAAATAGATGCCTACAAATATTTATTGTTTTTAGGATTAAAAATGTAGAAATGATTCATATGATTCTATAACGCTTTACTGTTTGCATACCCAGTCAGTAACCCAGCCTGTGGTGCAGAAGGGTTAATGTTAAATAGTCATTAAAATTGGAGCCAATTAGTCCTCTCTCTTTGACATCGTATGTAATCTTTGCTTCTGATTAGGATCTCAACTGTCTCATGGAGCGGTACCTGAAACCATTACAGAAGGAGACGTTTCTCACGGAGGACGAGGTATAGTATTGTGTGATTTTCTTTTTTCTAACACGTTGGTTTTTAGTTTGTCTATTTTAGGAGATTTTCGCACAGTGCTTTCTATAAGAGGTCGTGTGAGATTTTGTTATTTTCGCACACGCAAAAAACACTTTTTTTTTTTTTTTACATTACTGAGAGCAAATAAGGAGGGTTGTATTTAGTTTAATGAAACAATCATTGGCTTAACATCTGATTTTATAAGAGAAATAAAAGCTCGTGTAAAGCACAGGACGGTGCTGGTCGTTTCCACCGGGCGCCCGAGGTGTGGGGCGAGGAAGAAAATCCGGCAAATGTAAAAAAAAAATTGCAAATTGTTCCCTTTATCCAACGTTTGGACTATTATATTTTTGTTACGTGGCTTGTAAACCCGATTGATGTTTCTCCAGGCCTGGTAATCTTAGTGTTAACCCTTCAGGTGCCAAGCGGGGTCTCCGGTGCATTTCTCACCCCTTACTGTGCTCAGAAATAACATAAAAACAAAAAGAAACCGCTTTTATCCGCTTATCTCGCGTTTCTGTGGATTTAACGTCCAAAGCTAAGGATGAAACCGGCTTGTTTGTTCTTCTCTCTTCAGCTTGATGTCCTGTTTGGGAATTTAACAGAGATGGTGGAATTCCAGGTGGAGTTCCTGAAAACCCTCGAAGATGGAGTGAGGCTGGTGCCGGACCTGGAAAAACTGGAAAAAGTAGAGCAATTCAAGGTAATGAGGAAAAATGAAGGGAGGTTTTTAGAGGTCATATAGGTTTTTAGATATAGGAGATATAGCAATGCGCACTTCAACTGACACTCCAGCCGCCATATGCACTTTAATGGCTGAGTGTCCCCTTTAGATGGTCACTTAGTCCTCCTTGGAAACGAATGCAGGAAGTCTGTGGAATCCCCCATATGCATTCCGCTCTTTCCCCGCCCCTCGGCTCTGACTTGCAGGAAGTGTGCACCGCTGTACGCTTCCCCTGCGCCCGTGCCTAAACCGGTTGGGAGAGAACAATGAAGTACCTATCGACGTCCATTTATGTGCATTGATTATGAGGAAAAAAAAAAAGATTTTTCCTATTTCCCGTAACCTGTAAGCCAGCTGCTTGTGAATATTACCGGTATTTTTTAAGAAGCAATATTTAATAGCCTCATTTTTATTGACTTGCAGAAAGTTTTGTTTTCGTTGGGAGGATCGTTCCTGTATTACGCCGACCGATTCAAACTCTACAGCGCTTTTTGTGCCAGCCACACGAAAGTCCCAAAAGTGCTGGTTAAAGGTACGGTAGCGCCGTCTCTCTCTCCCGTCTCTCTCTCTCTCTCTCTGCCGTCTCTCTCTCTCCCGTCTCCCCCCCAGCATTTTATTTGTCATACATAATAAGTATTTTACGGCTTGTATTCTCTACAGCTCCTTTTTTGTACCGTTCAGTTTGTACTGGGCTCCTATCCATGGGGTAGAGATATTAATGTTTTCCCGCCATTTTATTTACACCTCCCGTTCGCTGTGGGCATTGTGTCCTCGGTGTAGGAGATTTCACATGCCGTTTATCCGTCATTTTTACTCCGTTGGCAGGAACGTGAGAATTGACTGCAGTCGGTCGCATTACATTTTTAAAGCCGTTCTTATTTTAGGCTCCTTTTTTTATTGTGCTGTAAAGTAGAACGATTAGTAACAATTCCTGCATAATTACCTTTCAGATGGAGACATGGTGTGCTTCGGTACAACATTGCACATTAATAAAACATTTCTTCATTATCTGCGCTTTATTCAGGCTTTTGGAAGTAGCAAAAATAAGCTTTTTTGCTCGTACTGTATAAGAAAGCTGTTCATTTTATAGTTTAAAGTGGATTTACTCCCCCCCCCAGCCCAAATAAGAAACAAACTAAGAAAACAGTTTGTCTTATTCATCTAAAATACTAAGAATTAGGTATACGGGCTATATGGGATTCCCTAAATCTTGATATTTTGTTACACGCGCATCTGCCTTCCCTTAACTTTATTATTTTATTTTTTTTGCCACCAATTATAATACGAGATAATGGTAAATCACTGGGGGCACCACTGATGTTAGGAATAAAACTTATGTTTGGTAGAATCTACCCAAACACAAAAATAAGCTGTGGAAAATACATATATTTTGGGAAACTTAGATACCCATAAAACAGGGTTTACTAATATTTCACCAAAATTCCTTTATAGCCCCGAGAACGCGTACAAATGTGTGATTAACAGAAACAGAATTTCAAAAAATGTAAATTCGATGTTTTTTTTTTTTTTTTTTTTTTTTAATAAAGCGTAACTTTTTTATTACATTTTTTTTAGACGGCATCTCTAGTTCCCTAAACAGACACAACTGTTGCTAAATGTAGGTTTATAGCACTTCTGTCACTCTTCCCAAATCTTACATTTCCTATCGGCTCCTCTGGATTATCTCTTATTGTTAAGGCGATGATTGTTGTTGATTGGTTCAGGCTGCCTGAGGTGGGGGAGGGTAAGGGACTCAACACTGATATACTTTTGCCACGGATCTTAATAATTTTTCATGTTAAATTGCCTCTTTTAAGTTAAATATCTCAAAGGCAATAAGCGATTGAAAACAAAACCCACAAGTTATTGGAATGATGGGGAAAAAAGTAATGAACGGAGAAACATCCGTTCCTCTTTAAGGCCAAGTTTAGGTCTGACATCTTCGTCCTCCCCGGCTGGAGCAGCCCGGGGCAGGTGGTGCCAAATGTGAACCAACTAGCGAGACGTTTTTATTCCAGGATCAAAGGAATCCTTTAAATGTCATTTTCTGAAACCGTTTTCCCACAATTCTAATAAGCCTAATAGCTTGTGAGGTGTAACGTCTGCAGCGGGGGACCTACTTCTGTCAGCGAAGGACTGATTCAAATGTTTCTCTTGCAGCCAAGACAGATCTCAGTTTCAAAGCGTTCCTTGATGCTCAGAACCCCAGGCAGCAACATTCGGCGACTCTGGAATCGTACCTGATTAAACCCATCCAGCGCATCCTGAAATACCCTCTGCTCCTGAAGGAGCTCTACTCTCTGACCGACGCGGAGAGCGAGGAGCACTACCACCTTGATGGTAAGATCCCGGCGGCCGCTGAAAACTTACGGACTAGCGCTTTCTCTCTCTACTCCTTTCAGTCTTCAGGATTCCTTGGCGATCCCCGGTCATTGCTGGTCTTCTGGCGCATTGGTGACAGAACTCATCGATCCGCCCGAGCTGCCTGCGTGCTCCTCCAGTACCCGTTTCACGAACCTCGCACCTCTCCATCTATAGGGTTTACATATAGAATATATAAATAGCCTCGTGTCTGCCCTTGCGCTCAGCAATCCAGTATTTACACGGCGCCTAATTTATTTTTAATTATTTATTGACTCATGCCAAGGTCATGGTTTCTTGTACTCTTAGCTTTTCATTTGCAATAAGATACAGATGCCGCCAGCCCATCATTCAGCCTTCAGAATGTTCATGTTTTATTAATGACTACTTAATATCTTCATACCCGCCAGACACGGATTATTATGCCTGGCTGTGAGGTGGAGGGAATCTTTCCCAGATTCAAGCGGGTATTAAAAAGATTTAAGTGTGTAGCTCGTTAACCATCAAGAAGCAGCTCATCGCATAGAAATGCATTCAGCTGCACCCCTTCCAGAAAGGGTTAACTCGGTAGATCACGGCGATAAGTATGGTGGAGTAAAGAAGAATGATAATAAAAGTATTTGTTATTTTTCCTTAGTGGCTATTAAGACAATGAACAAAGTAGCGAGTCACATTAATGAGATGCAGAAGATTCACGAGGAGTATGGAGCCGTGTTTGATCAGCTTATAGCCGAGCAGACCGGAGAGATAAAAGAGGTAAAAATCCAAATATTGAGCTTTTTTCACTCGCTGATCCTCTGAGTTATAAAGCATGACAATGTGACCTGCGTAGGGCTTATCATTAAAATAAACCTCAAAGCCGAGAGATCGGCTCCCAAACATTTTACCGTTATGCTCCAATATCATATATATATATATATATATATATATATATATATATATATATATATATATATATATATATATATATATATATATATATATATAAATATATATAATACAACGCAGCTGTTTCCTAAGGTGTTTTATAGAAAAGACCATTTTTATTTCAGCACAATCCACACGATCCACTAAAAAGCGAATTGCTTTTTTTGCGCCCTATTCCCCGGGGCCCGTTCTCGCTTTTAACAGTTTTTTTTCTGTGATCTGGTAAAATTGGAGCAGTAAATTGGATTTTTTAGCATGTGCGTTTTCACATAAGGGCAGCGTGCTTATTGTCATAGGCATCCAAGCACGTACATTAACCCTTAGGCTGTCTGTGTGGGGTTTAACACTTAAGATGACCAGAGAGCTGCCTTGCAGTGTGAAGTTGACCCCTTGGGCAATGCCCTACTTTATTTATATATATTTTTTAAATGCTGCTAGCTGATATATCTTTATCTGGCAAACTTATCGTGGACACATTTACAGTTTGGGAGAAGTACTAAATATTCTAGCTTTCCATCCTTTAAAGGTCATTATAAGATATAAACTTGTAATCTTAGCGCCCATGACTGCCGGTCACCGAGGGTTTGTCTAGACCAGTTTGCTGTTTCATCTTGGCAATCACGCGGACCTGTCTTACTGCATTGTTATTGGCATTGACTTTAATTTGATTATTCCAAAAATTGCAATTATTGACTTTCTTGTGTTCCTTCAGGTGGCCGACTTGTCTATGGGAGATTTACTTTTGCACAACACAGTGGTCTGGCTTAACCCTCCAGCATCACTTGGGAAATGGAAGAAGGATCCTGAACTGGCAACATTTGGTAACTTACTCATTCTCTATAAAAATTAAGATATATATATATATACACGTGTGTGTGTGTATATATATATACACGTATATTATATAGTAAATCACTGGATGGACTTGTCTTTTATCAATGGACTTTACGTTGTTAAATGGCGTTTATTTTCTCCAGGGGTAGATAGATTGGAACACCCCGTTTTGTTCTTTGGCTGAAATGTACATTTTGTATTTTTGCAACATATTGGCTTTAACGTCTGGCACAAAGATCTTCTTGCAGTTAAAATCTGTGGATTTTAAATGTTGAGAGACTGCGCGGTCCTCTATAGGTAACCATAGTGATGTTCTGGTGGTTTCAGGCGTGATATGTAGGGCTATGTGACGTGTTTAGCGGTGTTCTTACTCGCTGCCTTATAATTTTTGTCTTTTGATCATGCTGTTAAGTACAAAATAACAGGATAGCGCGAGTGCCCGTGATACAATAATGCCAACGCTGTGAGATTTGGCCTTTTAGCGTTACCGGCAGATGACTGGATTGCTTATTGTACCTGTTCCTTCCACCTGCCGGTCTCAGCATGTGACGCGTATCCCGATCCAAACGTATGCATTCTGCTGTTCTTTGGAATCAATTATAAAGATGGAGGTCCACATTTACATTTATGTTAAAATTGATTTAACCGGTAGCTACCAAAATATATAAATTCATTTCTGTCTGATTTTTGCAGTTTTTAAGACGGCAGTAGTCTTGGTTTACAAGGACAGCTCCAAGCAGAAGAAGAAGCTGGTAAGACCATGGTTTTATTCCTCCTATTTTATATATATATATATATATATATATATATATATATATATATATATATATATATATATATATATATATATATATATATATATATATGTGTGTATATATATGTAACAATAATTGTTTTTATTATTACATTACACTTCCTTTTTTTAAATATTAAGTTACATTATTGGTGAGGATAATATATACGGACTCCGCTCTGTGGTTTGTAGAAACACACAAATCCTTTTCATTCTGTTTATGGTCCCAGAGGATCTGAATCAGAAAGAACCCTAGCTGGACTGTTAGAATCTCACATCTGATTCTAAGCACGTGTGCACTGCTTGTCACGAGCCGTAAATGTCACTATAAAGGTACAGGCGATGCTAAAAGCTTGTTACGTTTAGGCATCAATCGCTAAAGAGGGAGTTTGCGGGGGGGGTGTTGTTGAAATTTCAACTTTACCGACTTGGCTATGTATCAGGAGGGTCTGGCCCCCGTGAGCTGCCGCGGTTAGAAAGGGTTTGTGGCACCCATTCCTCACCCATTAAACTATACATCTCTCCCGCAAATATTCACTTTAGTAAATGCCCCCCTTTGTATCCATGTGACGCTGATCTGTAGTGAATGTTATTGTAGGGTGGATCTCACCGAGCATCGATGTTTGAGGATCGCGACCCTTTTCGCTTCCGGCACATGATTCCAACTGAAGCGCTGCAGATTCGAGCCATGACGACATCGGGTAAAAATGCCCCTTTTGCCCTTTTATTTTTTATTTGTATTTTTATTTGTATTTATTTTTCCAGATTACCAGCTATACTGATCATCTTACCACTGTCTCTTTTACCCTGCTAGATGCTGAAACCAACTCGGTCTGTGAAATTGTTCATGTGAAATCTGAATCGGAGGGCAGACCGGAGAGAGTGTTTCATTTGTGCTGCAGGTAAGTGTATTTTCTGTAACAAGTACCCTGGACCACAATGCTTGGGGACGCATAGAAAATGAAATGATGGCGGCCCTGCAGGGCTGCGGGGTCTTTGTAACTACATTAATTACTGGAAAAATAAATGTTTTTTTTTGGAATACACCTAACGATCCGACATTCATACATCCATTCAAAAGAGTTGTCCTTTAAACTTGAAATCCCATTAGAGCAGTCAACATGTCTTCCGGTTCGCTTTATAGTTATTTCTGTCCTTTTGATAAGTTATTCCTCCTCTGGGCCTTTGTAATGGTTAGTGAGGAACTTGAAGGTGAAATGTTATGTTCATTTTGCCACTAATGCCACTGATTCCCGTTCTGTTGGTAGAACAGTCCCTTGCTTTTAAACCACATATCTCCATAATAGTAATACTATCTAAAACCCCAAAAATGATAGTTTTAATACAATAAAAAGGCAAATTATTGTGATGCCCTCAATTCTCTTAACAAAGATTATCTCTGCCATAAAGCGGCTAACACTGTATTTATTGTATGTAGATGTTTAAATATCACATGACTGTCAACAATGATGGCCCCCCCGACACATTACTAATTACACATTTAATAATTAATAATTAATAATCAAATACAGCGCTACAGAATATGATGGTGCTATATATAAAAGTAATAATAATAGTATTTATTGGACACAAAAAATTTGTCAGTAGGGCTTCCCCCTTCATTTTTTAGCGTGAACCCGGGAAGTATTACATATATGCCGTTGCGTTGTACTGTTGCTAGGTGGGTGAAGCCCGTGTGAAGATGGTTTATTGCGTTATTTCTTAAGCCGTGTCTTCTGTTATATGCTAGTTCCCCGGTGGGAAAGAAGGAGTTCCTTCGGGCGGTGCACTCTGTTCTACGTGACAAGCACAGAAGACAATTGCTTAAGACAGAAAGTTTACCCAGCTCCCAGCAGTACGTTCCCTTTGGAGGGAAGCGGCTGTGTGCGTTGAAGGGAGCTCGGCCGGTGATGAACAGAGCAGGTAACGCAACGTGAGCGACATCAAGGGGTTCTGTCCCGACGTAACAGAATGAGTCCCTTTCTCTGTTCTAACTTTCTCTCTCTCTCTGCAGTTTCTGCTCCCAGCCGATCTCTCGCAAGAAGGCGACGCTTGGTCAGAAACAGGTTCACCATAGACGCAGACACGGTCTTCACAACCGGTCCCGACAAGGACTTCGAGCCAGAGACTGAACCCAAACCTCCGCAGCAGACGGGGAGCAGCGGCGACACGGATCGCTGGGTGGAGGAACAGTTCGATCTTGCGCAGTACGAAGAACAGGAGGACGTTAAAGAAACCGACATCCTCAGCAGCGATGACGAATATTGCGAGTCTATTAAGGGTGGCTCTATGGAGAAGGATCTGAGCGAGGAACTTGAGGCCACTTCTATCTCCGGCCACCCGGCTGGAAGCAAAGCTCACAACGCGATGAGTTCGCACGCGTCCCGAATGACTCAGCTGAAGAAACAAACGGCCTTTTCTGGGATGAACGGTAGCATTGAAAGCAACGCCGAGGAAGTCATATGGGTGAAACGTGAAGACTTTGTACCCACCAGAAAATTAAATACAGAAATCTGAAGAGATCACTTAGAAAATGTTCAAAGGTCAAAATGAGTGACAGCCCCCCCCCCCACATCATGCACTGTGGAAAGTGATCCTTTAGACTGCACACTTGCACACACGAAACGTTGGCAGCTATGTTGGCCCCCCCAGGCCAAATCCTGGTTACAATATAATAAATGCAAATCCTGGTACACAAGGCCAAGAGCCCTTCTATCTGTAACGAGGAAAGGCTCCTACATTCTTTTATTTATTCTGAAACAATCAGGGTTGGAAAGAAAGGGTTAACGCGCGGCTGGAGAGTGAGTTTGTGGGATCCGGAACGGGTGGAATGCGATAGCACAAGGAGCGAAAGGGATTTCTGTCGTGAGTCGTCAATCAGACTATAGTTCTTGCTGCTTTTTTTTTTATCGGTTATAAAATTGCCGTGTTGCGGACCCTTTCTTCTCCTCAATGTTACAGTGACTTTTGTATTTTTAGGAGTGTTTGAGGGATGTTTTCGGGGTTATGTTGTAAAGCTATTTTTTTTTCTTTACCCTTTTTACTCTATTTGCCGGTTATTTAATATTTTTTGTTTCGTTTTGCAAATCATTTCGTTTTTACATGAGAATTCTAATGATGCCAAACTCTTACCATAGACCCACGCGTAACACTTGAAACGAAATATATATCTTTTTTGTATTTATACGTTTTAAAATTCAGGGACACCGAGGGGGGAAATGGGGCATTTTACATTTATCCTACAAAATACAGATATATCGTCTTTCATAGGATATAGGACCACAGTAGTTTTATATGTAAATATATATATTTAATAAAGAGAGTCTCTGACGAGGATATACGCAGGTATAGAGGTAACATATCCTGTTTTTTTTAAGCCATTCCTTTCTCATGGTTGTGATTCCTAACACGTTGCAGACGGCCGCAGCTCGTTGTCCCTCGCACTCGATACATACAAGCGCAGGTTACGTTACCATCTTCCATTTTTTTCCCCCATTTGACCATTTTTTTTTTTTCTTTGAAACTCCAGAGCAATGAAATGACATTGAGCGTTTTTTTTTCTTGTTCTTCTAAAATGAATTGGTTAAGATCGTACACGGATTCATATTTTGAAAGAATTTTAGAACTTTAAAGTATTGTGCAAAATGTTTGCCTTGACATCTTCTTGTTGTGATGACTAGCTGGAAATTGCTGTTCAATCTTTTCTTCCCCAAGGACACCTCTTATATGGCGGTGAAGTCGTAAATATGCTCGACCCTCTGGAACAGAAGGGTTTAAAGGCCATTTATTTGATAAGCTATGGTTCCATTGTGATGTGTGAGAGTGAAGACCTCAAGTGTTAACCTTGCTCTTCATGGTAGCTTTTAATAACGCTGCATCTTATTTTGGTTGATGTGACGGTGAGTTTTTTGCGGTCCATATGCAATGCTTTTCGAACGGATCCTCTCCTTCGTAACTCTATTGTTATTTTATGCCATCTGCAGTTCACTTGTGTTTGGCCGGATTAATCGTCCCGGGCTTAATGGTCAGTTTGTGTACTGTATCAATCAGAGTATGGTCAATCGTGGAAAAACTGGAACGGCTGGTGCTTTTTAACCGCTTGAGAGACGGAGGTGGCGCGCATCGCTTGTTGCGACGTCTTGTGCACCCCTCTGGCTCACAAAGAGTTAGTTAAAGGCACCATCCTCTGTACATATTGTTATGACATGTCTATGTCAAATGTTCTTATATATTTCTTTTATAAGCTGAAAGAAGGTCTATTTTTATGTTTTTAGGTCAATGAATGAAAAGTTGTAAATGCCTGTCAAACGAACAATAAAAATCTGAAATAAAATAATCCTGAGTAATCGTTTGTTAAGCGCGTGATTACTACCGGACTTGTGCGTCTAACCGGGCCTTAAAGAGCGAAGGAAGGCTGCAGGAATAACCCTAAAAATATATGTATATGGTACACCATAAATATCACATGGCTGACGATGATGGCCACCTCCGGGTCTGCAGGGAGATAAAACCAGGTTTTTGTCAATACTGACCTAAATTACTGTATACAGTGCCGGGGGGGGGGGGGTTAACTGTATACAGCGTATTCTAGGCCCCCCCCTTTTTTTTTTTTTACCGTTTTGCCTTGCTTGGCCTGCCTTTATCAGCCCACCCATCCCCTGTATTGCTCTGTGTAGAATACTGTAGATCACCAAGTATAGCTCTATGTAGTATTATTACTATTGTTTTAAATAGCACCATCAGATACCGCAGCGCTGTACAAAGGGTAGACAGCATATAACAATTAGTATATAACATACCAAGTACAGTATAAATTCCTCCAAATACAATTACAATTATTTCTCACTGTCAAGGCCTGTTTATTTTTAGAGAAGAGCACATCACGATGAAGTAACTTGTTTTATACATAATAAATGAAGGGGGATTGCCAAAATAAAACCCACAAGGACCTCCGGAGTACTGACTGCACCGATATCGTGGGGGAAGCTGTGTACTTGGCTTGTTGTCCGTTTGTTGGAGTATTCACCAAATGAATCGTTTGATAGGCGTGCTATGATTCATTTTAAATCTGTTAGAAGATTGTGTCATTCCAGCGTCAGAAGAAGCCAGAAGCGCTCAGGGCAGGCGAGTGATTATTTATTAAACATCTTCAACAAGAGGCGAAATTTTGAAGTAGTAGCTAAATGAAAGCCTAAATACCAAAATCTAAGCTAAATACATGCATGGAATCCACGTACAGCATCACGCCGGATGGTGTTGAGACCCACAAGTTTATTCACAGGTGATTTTGCCAAATTAGATGGGAAAACCACATGCTATTAATCATGGCTTCCCAGGGGCAACCTCACCTTCTCACAGGAGGGGATCTGACCGCCGCAGCTGCCGTCCTTTCCGCTGAGTGGTGGGGTAGGTTGTCGTACCGCGGAACCATGGAGCTTAAGGACTGCCTTGCCTACCATGTAAGGGACCACAAATTGGTTTCTTCACTGGCAGAGTTTGGGACAGTTGTCTTTCAGCTCCTTGACTTCACTATACGTTATAAAGCGTCAATCCCAGTGAGCTTTGCTGCAGGAATAATGTATGTAATGCCACAATGTATAGTCGAGTGAGAGTTAACCACAACCCTCCTACCTACTCTCATCATAAGACATCATGAATCGCATAAAAGCAGCAATTCTGGGGTAAGTTTCATTAAAACGGTTCAGAATGTTTAAGAAGTTGCAAAAAGTAGAACGTGCTTCGTTCTCTCACGTTGGATACCCCTGGGAATGAAACGCACATCCCAAGCACTTAATGATCTTGGCCTTTTGGAACTAACCTCTGGACTGTTTCACTATAAATGTGTATCACATACAAGCAACGTAGGGGTGAATCTTTTTGGATTAGAGCCTCGGTACTGCCTTCCGCTGACTATGTTGGCTTATGGATAAGCACATAGGAGTAAAAAAAAATTAAAGGTGAATAAGAAATTATGTTTTCATAGAAAGTTTTTTCATAAAAGTAAAAAAAAGTTTTTTTTTAAAGAACCTGAAAAGTGCCCTGTCCTGTTTTTTTGTTAATTTATGGACAAGTATATGGGGGCATGAAATAAAAACCCAGAATGAAAAGGTGGGAATGATCCTTGAGATGGAGGGGGCATAGTGTGGGAATGAGGGAGCCCTTGGAACCCCCCTGATGGTGGTTTTGATAACTGTTTGTATAACTGCCAATCGCAGCAGAATCATCTTTCCAATGGAAAATAGGGGTCTCGTAGAATGCATTTATAATATCTATGTGAAGACCTGTCAGTCGCATACTTCATTGATACATTGTATTGGAACAAACGTTCCGTACCTTTATAGGTTTCCTCTAGGGGTGTAATTGATTGAACCTCGTTTTCAGCAACCGACTTGGTTATTTACCAAAAAATTCCAAGGTTCTTGTTGGTTGCCACACTTGGCATCTGCATGCTGGACCTCATCGCTGGCGATTTTGCTGCTAGGTTCACCTGAATACCCAATAAACCGTGTGTTTGGAGAAGTCTATCTGCCCTGAGCTTCACCCATGTCAATTAGCGAACACAGCCCTTTCTGTGACTTGCAAAGGTTGCACATGTGATTCTCCCCCTCTTTTTCCTCCTCTTTTATTGTTGCTTCTCTTCTCACACATATAATTGTGGGAGCTGAAGTGACTAGACACCATGTAGCTGTTTAAATGCAGCTCTTTTCACTTTTAATGGATATCTCTCGGGGAGTTCAGCCTAGCACCTATAGTTTATGTGATGTGCCGTATAATTTACCTATCACTGAAACAATAAAGCCAGCTTCTCTGTGAGGATAATGAGCTCAACGTATACAAAGAACTGTGAAATGAGATCTATTACATAAACCATTCTGCGCATTCGCCTCGTCTGTGTATCCTGCTGAATTAATTACATTTACCCTTTCGATAATACGGACGTGGTGCCCTGAAATATGGAAGAGCTGGACGGGTTTCCTGTTTAGCACAGACTGATTAAGGTCTGAGTCTTAAATCAGGAAAAAGGGCAGACTAGATGTTTTTGGTCCATTCATTTCTCGGCTCAGATGATTTAGACTTTTTTCAGGCTCTCTCGATGTCTCCCTACCTTCTCTGCCAACTGCTTTTGTGTGACTTTCCAAAGCTGCCCTTCTTGTCTTGCCTCTTCCTGTTCTTTGCTTTTTCTGGGTTGTTTCTTCTGTCTTGGTCCAGTTCTCCCCATCATCTGCTACGCGATCCAGAACTCCTGAAGTGCTTCCGCGGGGGTGGGGCTTCTGTGCACACCCTCTCCCTCTATTGGAGGAATGGGGGAGTGGTGCCCGCTGTGACTCTGCCCTGTTGAGGAAGTTCTTCAGGAGTCCAGGTTAGTGAGTGGATAGGGGGAAGAAGCAGACCAAGAGAGAAGACAGAAAATATGTTGAAGAAGAGGAGAGAAAGTGTGTGTGTGTGTGTGGACAACAAAATGCAAACAAAAGTTTGGAGTTCATTGCTTAATTTTTATTTGTTTTGTTGGGGGTCCCTCTTTGTTTTCACATATTCCCATGAATTAATAAAAATTGGCAAATGTCATTAAAAAATTTACACAAATCTACCAAATTAGCCAAATGGTTCTTATCTGCTGTTATTCTATGTAAAAGCCCCTATAAGTATGGTAATCTAACTACATGTATTATTTGGTAAATTAAATCTTTTTGATTTTGCTGTTGCCATATAATCTTAAAATCAAAAATACAAAAACAGAGATTTTATATAATGGTGATTCTGGTACAAAGTCTTATATCACCATAGCAACCAATGGAATGTCCCAATCAGCAGGGAAACTTTGTTGGTTGCTATGGCGACTTTAACTATATATATCTAGATATATATGATCAGAGATGGGCCGCTTGTCCCCTCTGGATAGTGCATGCCACGGCCCCTGGGTCTCAGCCATATAAACGGAACATGCTCTCACGTTTTTTAAGATGACATCATATTGTTTTTAATAGATGACATGCAAGACTTTTTCTCTTTTTCTTAATCACAATAATACTTGTTGTCCTACATTTCATTCAGTAAAAATATATCATTTAACTCTTGATTTCCATTTTATATATAAAGTAACAATCACCGTTGGATGCATCCCTGTCTTTCTTTATCCAGCTGGTGGTGCTAGAGCATAGTCTTCTCATAATAATGTCACATTTTAAGATATTTTATTAAAATATAGAGTAAATCTGTATAAACCCATACTAAAAAAAAGTAAGCTGATTTATTATACTATACCTGTATTGTTAGCTTATGGTATGTATTCTATCTTTATAAATAGTTTTTATTTATGATATTCTAAAATAGTGAAACACTTATGTCTGTATTGTTTCTTTTTTACCTGGGAACAGTTTTTTGTTTTAAGTAAATATAGACTTTTAAAATAGTGTTTGTAATAGTATACTGGTAAGCATACACATGGGAAATATATTTAAATAATAGTAATAATAAAATATCTAGCTGGACTTATCTGTGCGCCATCTTTATCACAATAAATCTAAGAATGCCTGGGACCTGCATAGAGGTTTCATGAAGAATAAAATGGACCGTAAGCGACAGAAAACCAAAGATTGTGGCAACTGCTCACTTGTGGGTCTCACCTAGGTGGGCAGCCTGTCCTGTGTTGGTACCTTTTGTACCTTTTGCATGTGTATATCTTGTATCTGGTTTCTTGTTACAGTATATATAATCCCAGCATATATCTTGTGTTCTTGTTTGGTGTGCATGCTTATAATTTGATATGCTTTTGTTTAGTACTTATTTAGCATAGCTCCCTACTTTATCTATTGTTGCTTCTTTTTTCATTTGGTGTGCCGTTTTATAAATGTGTCGCTACCAGGTTTGTACCAGGAGAGGGCAGGATGTCCCCATAAATGCACATATACTGCTGGTTAGTACAGGTTACTACACTTATTGCTTCACGTCATTTATCTAGAACATTTACTCTAAAGAAGACACACCGACAGCTAATAACCTAAAGAGGTATCATTACAGGAAGTGTCTTCTTTATTTTACATGAAAAATGAGCTGTTGACCAACTGAAGCCACCCTGGGGGCTCAACCCAGGTTGATGTTCCTGGAGGAAAAAGCCAAATGGCAAACAATCTAGGTAAACTGGAAAAATGGTCAGAGCTGTGGCATTTGGCATTTAATGTGGATAAATGCAAAGTAATGCACCTGGGGCATAAAAACCCAAGGGCAGAGTATAGAATATTTGATACTGTCCTAACCTCAACGTGCGAGGAAAGGGATTCAGGGGTAACTATTTCTGAGGATTTAAAGGTAGGCAGACAATGCAGTAGAGCAGCAGGTAATGCTAGCAGAATGCTTGGTTGTATAGCGAGAGGTATTAGCAGTAGAAAGAGGGAGGTGCTCATGCCGTTGTACAGAGCACCGCTGAGACCTCACTTGGAGTATTGTGTACAGTACTGGAGACCGGATCTCCAGAAGGATATAGAAATGTTGGAGATACCACCACAACAAGAGGACATAGTCATAAGCTAGAGGGTCGGAAAATATTACTTTACGGAAAGGGTAGTGGACGCATGGAATAGCCTTCCAGCAGAAGTGGTAGATGTTAATACAGTAAAGTCATTTAAGCAAGCATGGGATAGGCATAAGGCCAAGCTAGATATAGGATAAGGGCAGGTACTAAAGGAAAGTACTCAGAGGTTGGGCAGACTGGATGGGCCTACTGGTTCTTATCTGCCGTCACTTTCTATGTTTCTATGTTTCTATGTCTTATTGGCTTATTGTCACGGCTAAAGAGAATGGATGAATACGCTCATGTTAAACACTTTTTCTTGCATCCTGGTTTACAATCTGTCTTCTCACCAAGGGCCCGGGTATTAGACTTGTATCTGGTTTCTTGACTTAATATCTCACCGAGGAACTCTACAGGTTTGACCCGGAGTCTCCAGGAAAAGGGCTGCTGCTTCCCCAAGCCTCTGGGTCACATTCCTATTCCTCTGGGCGTGAGAGCAATGTTTGGCCACACCCACTCCCCACCCACTTCTACGCCTGCTCCACACAAAGCCACTCCCACCAGAAGACAGAGCCATCTGCTGGTCAAACCTCAGAGGTTCAGAGGCATGTTTAATGTGTGCTGCTGTGTGTGATGAGAGTTTTATTCCATGCAGGATAAGACGTATTGGGAGCCACTGCTATACCAGGCAACCCCCAGTCTATACTAACCCAGTGATCCCCCTTCTATATAGGGAGGACTATCTGATGGGCAGTATGGCTCCCTGCAGATGGGATGAAATTTGAGGAAGCATCAAATTTATCTAATTTTAGGAAATCTGATATCTACCCTGATCTAAAAGTTGTTTTTACCACAATTTTCTGGTATCAATAAATAACATAAAACATGATATTGTCATTCTTCTGTATATTAAATGTAGGATGGTTCTGGTCAGTGCTGTGCAATACCTGAAACCAGGCCCGGACTGGCCATTGGGCACACCCCGGGCCGGATTGACTAGGGGCTAATGGAGCTGCAGCTCCAGACCCCTACCTTAAAATAGGCCCAGTCAGGACCGGACTGACTGGGCCTATGCGGCCGTCCTTAACGCAGGGCAAATGGGGCACCTGCCCCTTAAGCCCGCAGCAACTGCGACCGGGCCCGCAACTCTAGTCACGTACGTCACATGACCCTGCTGCGTGTCTGCTTCCCCTGTGCAGATCTGCGGAAGTCTGCGAGCGGCGCGTACATCATCAGTTCAGGTAAGGGTGTGAGGGAAGCCGTATGGAGTATGTGAGATTGAATGAAAGAGTGAATTAATGAGTATCTGTGAAGGGGTGAGTGAATGAATGTTTGTGAATGAGTATATGTAAATGAGTATCTGAATGAGGAAATTAATGAGTATCTGAATGAGGGAATTAATGAGTATCAATGTATGAATGAATATCTGAATGAGTGAATGATTATCTGTGAATTAGTGAATAAATATTTGTGAACAAGTGAATGAATCTGTGTCTGTCATAGCATGGATGTGTAAGGGGGGGCAAAGATGCAACAGGCAGGCTGTTTTGGTGGCAAAGATGCCACAGGCAGTGTGTGTGTGTGTGTGTATGTGTGTTTGGGTGTCTGTGTGGCAGAGCCTGTCCTGGTGTGTGTGTGTGTGTGTGTGGGTGTCGGTGTGGCAGAGCCTGTCCTGGTGTGTGTGTGTGGGTGTCAGTGCAGCAGAGCCTGTCCTGGTGTGTGTTTGTGTATGGGTGTTGGTGTAACAGAGCCTGTCCTGGTGTATGTGTGTTTGGGTGTCGGTGTGCCTGTCCAGAGCCTGTCCTGGTGTGTGTGTCTGGGTATCAGTGTGGCAGAGCCTGTCCTAGTGTGTGTGTTCAGGTGTCAGTGTGGCAGAGCCTGTCCTGGGGTGTGTGTTTTTCCTGGGGTGTGTGTTGGTGTGGCAGAGCCTGTCCTGGTGTGTGTACGAACACAGAAAAGAACCCCAGCAGCCCAGTCAGCTTCCAATCCTTAGGTTACTTTATTCAAAGAAAGCAAAACAAAAAAGGCCTGTTTGGCCGAAACGTTGCTATTTTTGTTATGCTTTCTGTTTTTGTTTTGCCCTTTTTAGCTGCTAGCTCCCAGCTTCCTGAGAGTTGAGTGCTGAACCATTTCTTCTTTTTTTTAACTGTCCTGGTGTGTGTTTGGAGGTCGGTGTGGCAGAGCCTGTCCTGGTGTGTGTGTTTGGATGTCGGTGTGGCAGAGCCTGTCCTGGTGTGTGTTTGGGTGTCGGTGTGGCACAGCCTGGTGTGTGTATCTGGGTGTCGGTGTGGAAAAGCCTGTCCAGGTGTGTGTGTTTGGTTATCTGTTTCCTTAATTTACAGTAAGAACTATTTCATTTTTACTGATCCAGAGATAAAACGCCCTCCTGAATTTGTAGTGACTTCAGGGGACAAAACATTCAAGGCCCTGAAATAATTTAGTGGAAAAGATAAGGTATTGTGTTATTTACTCTATAATATTTATTTCAAGGATTAGTCGCACTAAATTGTGGCTTCAGGCTTCCCATGTTGAATGACCAAGTATTATGTATATGTATGTACATGTTTTTTCATTAAAGTGGGCTGCTCAGTCTGAAATGCCCGGGCCTATTTTTTGTCCCAGTCCGGGCCTGCCTGAAACATATATGTGTCCTGGAAATCATGGCTGATTTAGTCTCCCTGCGTGTTTATAACTTTGTTTATACCTTTATTGGATTCCTTTTAATTACCAAAAGTATTTTTGACACTCTCATAAAAACAGTCATTATATTAATGTAGAGCTTACAGTGCAATACATTTTAGTACAGCTGTAGCTCAAATCCCCCCCCCCCATGCGCATGCACAGAAAGCTCTCTTTCAGGAGGAAGAGAGGAGCTGCAGCTTCTCCCTAAGTAAGTTATTTTTATATGTAAAGTACTCACAAACTTTTTTTTTTTTAAATTAGGACACTATTAGATACAGCATGTCCCGCCTAATCACTTTGATACACAGAACAGAATGATAAATACAAAATTAACTGATCTGAAAAAGAGATCTAAATGAAAATGTTCCAATTCCATTACAGTGAGCTTCCTATGGGAAATGACAGTCAAATAAACATCAAGGGATAACCGCTGATTTCATTCTGAAATTGATTATAAAGTATAAAATATTTCTTAAATAAGCAATTCAGTGACCGTGAGATGGGCTCCTGTCTCGCTACATAATATCAGAGAGGAGACTGCATTCCATTGAAGAATTGCGCAATCTTTTTCCGCATGGTTTCTTCCAAGCCGACATAAAACATCCAGCCGCCATAAAGATGATATTTATTTAGAAAACTTCCTCTCTCTGTTTACACAGAAACTGCAGCTGACGTGTAGAAACTCTTTTTTTTGCCTACAGAAAAACACATTCTAAGGTCCCGTGCTGCTTGTATGAGGGAGTTTTATCTGATGGGGAGCAACATCCTTGTGAAGCTTGAAATGACAGCTCAGTCCTCAGATAATTATACTTCGGCAGAAGGTATTAGTATGCAGCAATATGGTTTGATCAGTCTTAAAGCTAACACGGGCTCTTAAAGGAACATGCCGTTGTCCTAGGCAGCCTTCTAAAAAAGACACATCACTTACCATGTATAAGTTGCAGCTCCAGGGCTGCAGTGGAATGTCTCTTCTGGAGCCACTGAATGAAGGAGCTTATCACACATGTACAAAGGCCATTCAGGTATTTCATAGGTTCCAGCTGAAGCTCACCTGGTACACCTAACGAAGCCCTTGATCAGCTGCATCCGGTGTGCTGGAGACAACATCTGTCTTGCATAGTTGTGCTGTTGTGAGGGGTTCTATGGGGGGGGGGGGGGTAGAATAATTTTGAGTCTGGAGAAGTCATTATAGGGTGCTTTTTCAGCTGAATTTGGGGAAACCACTTAAAGCATCCGTTGTGTTGAGTTATTTCAATTGCTTTTGCTTGATATGATCATTGAAAACAGCGGAAAGTCTGTAAATTTTGACAATAAAGCTGATTTTCAGTGGGGGTTGAATAATTTTAATTGTAACTGTACGGTATATCACTTGTCACCCGGATACATCTCCTGAATGGCAAATAAGACATTGTGGAGAAAGAGGCAATTGCATATATAGGGCATTCTGCAGAATCGTCACATGCATTTAAAGCAGCACACAGTTATATCATGCATTAAAGTGCATTATGCATTAAAGTGCATGTAATGACTGGAATGTCCCTTAAAAGTGACAAAGACCCTATCTGCTAAATATACACAAGACAGGAGCAGTGCATCGCCTAGCGAGAATGCGTGATGTACATACATGACATTAAATGCTATACTTCATATACTCCTTTATTTATGTTTGTTTATCCTGGCCAGGTGGACAACCCTTTTTGACTTTTTAATCTTTATTTTATTTATTTATTATTATTATTTTGTTCTGATATTCATTGTAGTTTTGTATACTATATTTTATATTGTGTTGAATATTGTGGTGATTTTTCCAATATATGGAGCACTTTCATATATGTGTATTGGTGTTTATGCACTAACAATATCCTAATAGCATTGATATATTGTATTTATTTCTGGTATATACCTACATTGTGTTTTTTTTTACTTTATTTACTATTGTATTTTGTATTGAATAAACATATTTTTAGATATATTGCGGCATTGAGTAGTTTTAGTGCTGTCTTTTTCTTTTTGTATATAAGACTGTGAAAAGATACGTCCATCAGGTTTGACCTGTTTTTCCACATTTAGTAGAAGACGACTTGTATATACAGTGGCGGATTTAATGCCCTCCCCAGCATGTTGGCATACATTAATACTTAACTATTGATACAAGTGTTACCATATATATCCATTGTTATGGCTTTTGCTATAAGGACATTTTAGACTGATTTATCAAGGAGTGTCCATTTTACAACACTGTCAGTTCAATGATTCAGTTTTTTCTGCTATCAAAGGCATAACTTGAGGAAATTCCATGATCCTCCTTTAACATAGAAACGTAATCATTTGGGTGGAATATAGACGCAAGTCCATCAAGTTCAACCCTGCTGTTGATCCAGAAGAAGGCAAAGCCCCGCATTGAAGTCTTTTCCAATTGTGTCTTAAAAAAGGGGAAATTCCTCCTTGACTCCAAATGGTAAACTGATTTCTCACTGGAACAACAACCAATAACTAATGCTGTCCTTATGACCATATGCATATTCTTCTCTGCCAAGAAGTCACCTAGCCCATCGATAGAACATTAAATGTTGCTTACACATGACCTCGAGGAGACCAGCATTTCAATGGATGTCATTTATTTTATTAATTAACTATAAAGTCGACGTATTGTGATAAACCTATCATCTGCTGCCATTACGCATTGGTGTTATTACTCAATTCTATGAATTCCACAATGTCAGGGAAAACCTAGATAAATCACAAACTTGCGTTAACCTTCAAAAATGGGAGCTACCTAACAATTTATTGCCTTTCCATGGGCTTACAGATGTTCTCTCTCGCTATCTGATTATAATGATAAAGCTTACCTTTTATCTTTTTATATTGAAAATCAGTATCAATATAATTATACCTGTGACAATAAACATTGGTTTATATCATAAATAATATGCAAAATGCATGCCTTACACCTCAATAACGCAGAAGAGTCATGTAAGAAGCTTCTGTTTTCTAAATGTCTATTTTAAAAAATGCCCATTAATTTGTTTATTTTTACTGTTTAAACATTAGTTTATTATTTTTATTAGTTTTTGAACATGATCAACAGTGGCCGCATCATGAAAACCCAATTGGTACACCTTCTCACATTTATATTAACAATGCTTAAACCACTATATCGTCCTACAAATAGGTGACACAGTGGGGTCCGTGCGCAATAAGTCCACGAATATTAGAGGGTCTTGTCTTCTGGGTCTTTACGGACTATAGTAAAACTCAAAAGTGGTGAAAGTGTCCAAGAACTGGATTGTAAGCTTGCAAGAATACAGTCCAATGTAGCCCTGTTTCATAAATCCACATGGTTTGTAAGGTGCGTTTCCAATGCTCCAAGATATATTAAAGTGTTATAATTGCTCCCGCTTTATTAAATATACCATATACGGGGAGACCGAGTCCTTTCGCTGGTTATGGCTTTTATGGCAAAAGCATCCTAGCCTTAAGGGAAAGTGCAGCTGAACATATTTTAAGGTTGGAGATTTAGACAACTGGATCCTTGAGCTTGTGATATAGAGAAAGGTTTAGTGGGATATTAAATTCTGGCAACGTTAATGCCAGTGGATTAAACCAGTATTTCATTAACGGACACTGATAATACAGCTAGACTGTAGATTCTACTGGGGGCAAAGAGAGTGGAATTCCACAATAATATATCTGTACTATATCTGTTTGCTAAAGTCATTTATAAGGATTTTTATCCAGTTTGAGATAAAAGGATCAAATGATAGGATTCAGCTTGTAGAAAAGAATTTTAGGTTTAAAAGTAAAAATAAGGTTAAATGTGTTGGCTCCAGTAACATCTTTGTAAACTAAGCAAAGTAAAAGATATGTTTACTTTAGATCTAGTTAAGAAGATGACCAAAGTGTCAGCCTTCACTTATTCGTTGACCAAGTGCCCACAAAAAATACAAAAAGGGAAGCACACTCCTGACACGCGTATAAATGCAGGTTTTAGGTCATTTCAGTCAGACCCCTAGATGAATGTTTTCTTTGGTGCATATTCTGAGGTCCTGAGCAGACGTCTGGGTTAGCATCTCTCTCACCCACCAATTCACTAAAGGTGTCCAAAGGCTCATTGAGTTACAAGGCAGTGCAGTCCCTGTCCCAAAGTTAGGATTAGATATATGGGCAAATGATGTGATGGAATCCCCAAGATTTACAGTATCTCACAAAAGCGAATACACCCCTCACATTTTTGTAAATATTTTATTATATCTTTTTATGTGACAACACTGAAGAAATGACACTCTGCTACAATGTAAATTAGTGAGTGTACAGTCTGTATAATGGTGTAACTTTACTGTCCCCTCAAATATAACTAAACATAAAAGTGAGTACACCCCTAAGTGGAAATGTCCAAATTGGGCCCAAAGTCTCAATATTTTGTGTGGCCACCATTATTTTCCAGCACTTGCTTAACCCTCTTGGACATGGAGTTCACCAGAGCTTCACAGGTTGCCACTGGAGTCCTCTTCCACTTCTCCATGACGCCATCACGGACCTGGTGGATGTTCCTTGAGCTCCCCCACCTTCCATTTGAGGATGTCCCACAGATGCTCAGTAGGGTTTAGGTCTGGAGACATGCTTGGCCAGTCCATCACCTTTACCCTCAGCTTCTTTAGAAAGGCAGTGGTCGTCTTTGAGTTGTGTTTGGGGTTGTTATGTTGGAATACTGCCATGCGGCCCAGTCTCCGAAGGGAGGGGATCATGCTCTGCTTCAGTATGTCACAGTACATGTTGGCATTCATGGTTCCGTCAATGAACTGTAGCTCTCCAGTTCTGTCAGCACTCATGCAGGCCCAGACCATGACACTCCCAACACCATGCTTGACCGTAGGCAAGACACATTTGTCTTTGTACTCCTCACCTGGTTGCCGCCACACACGCTTGACACCATCTGAACCAAATACATTTATCTTGGTCTCATCGGACCGCAGGACATGGTTCCAGTAATCCATGTCTGCTTTTCTTCAGCAAACTGTTTGCAGGCTTTCTTGTGCATCATCTTTAGAAGAGGCTTCCTTCTGGGAAGACAGCCATGCAGACCAATTTGATGCAGTGTGCGGCTACTAACCTGAAGTGTGATAGATCAAGAATTTTCTCCTTAGATATTAATTAAAGAGACACTCCAGTCATCATATGCACTTAAATACTAATGATTTACTGTGCAGGAGATGCGTTTGGGCAAATAAATCTCCCTGCACGCGGTATACTTACCTCCTGAGAGCTCCGGCACTGGCTCGGCAAAATACTGCTGGAGATCTGTTCATGTTTCAATGGAGCATGATTGGCTTCTTCATTCAGCCACTCAGTGGCAAGAATCATCAGACCACAGAGGGTAGCTGCAGGGCTGCAGTTTCTACCTCAGATAAGTCTTTTCTTTTTAATATAATATACATATAATCTTTTTTACTGGAGCTATTAAGGTCTCTAAAATGAGGGACAACTTTACAGAGACCCTTGTCAAGCAGAAGAACCATGCTTTTGACTGAATGAAACATTGTTTGGGTATAATATGCTGTCATTGTGCTAGTGATATCTGGAGCATTAGGATAGTTGAACCCATAGGGGTTGTTAAACCAGGTGATGGTCCCAGTTCTATGCTTCCGGCTTTTCTTGTAGATTGCTGCTTAGCCTTTATTTCTGCATCACCTAGTAGCTGGAAAACCGTATTTATGTTCTCTCCTTTGCAAGACGCAGCGCAGTCCACTTCTGAACCCCCTGCCCTTCGACGGCATTAAACTAGATTTGCAAAAATGTATATTGCATTGCAGACTAAATCCAACTGTATGCGAAACGTATCGGCTCTGCGCTGGGTTACAGGATTTGGTTCTATAAACCTTTCTAAAATGTAACCTTGGCTTTGCCTGGATTTCCATATAATGTTTGCTTTTTTCCAATAGGTTTTATCACTGCTGCCCGTGACTGTTTGTTCCCGAGTTACATGCTGGTGCAACATGTATCAAAGTGTTTGTCTGCGTATTATGGGTTACTTTAACCTCGGCCATTCCAGATGTGACACACAACATTCTAAAGGTCAACCTTAGATGAACGAGAAACATATTTATTACCACAGAGGACTTTATAGCCTCCAACCGTTTCCCCACCAATTAATTGCAATATCTTCCTGAATAAATATTAGGCAAAAGATAATGAAACCAGTATACAACGCCCTCCACTAATATTGGCACCCTTGGAAAATAAAAAAGGCTGTGAAAAATAGTCTTTATTGTTTAACCATTTGATTTTTCTCTTCAAAAAATACACAAAAATACTTTACTCTTCCAAAATAAATAAAGTTAATTATATGTGTGGCAGAATTATTGGCACCCCTATGAATTCATAGGAGAAAAATATATTTGAGGTATATTCCTAGTGATATTTTTAATTTTTTAATACACCTGGGTGACTAGGAACAGGAAATTGATCAAATGTGACTTCCTGCTTCACAGGGGTATAAATAATAAATATTAGGTAACACACAGGCCAAATTGCCTTATTCATCACAATGGGTGAGACCAAGGAGTAAAGCTGTGATGTTCAAGTGGCCAAAACATCTCCAAGGATCACCGCTGAAGAATTACGGGAGTCTTGGGGTCTGAAAGTCTCCAAAACTACAATCCGACATCACCTACATCACCACGAGTGTGTTGGAAGGGTCTCAAGAAAAAGGCATCTACTCTCATCCAAAAACAAACTCAACCGTCTTCAGTTTGCCAGAACCTATTGGGACTTCAAATGGGATCAGGTACTATGGGCAGATGAAACCAAAAGTTCCTCATTCCCGCCGTTAAATATGGTGGTGGCTCTTTAATGTTTTGGGGCTGTTGGACCTGAACATTTTGTTTGGATACACAGCATCATAGACTCTATCAAACAGCAACAGAGATTGAATAGACTTGTACTTTCTGATTTGTAGGAATTCCAAATTTACTGAATTTTGGCAAATTTGGCGAATATTATGTAGCCACAAAAACAAGGCCTGACTCCCCATGAAGTGGATGAAAAAGAAGCAGAAAGCGCAGTATTTTGGCCCTTTCACTCACACTCTTATTCTCTCTCACGCTCTCTAAGTGTTTCCCTGCCTTCTTTGACGACCACCTCCACTGACCACAGTTTCTTGTTCTGCATTTTCTATCTTCTCTACTCTTTTTCCGCATCTCCCAGGCATAACCTGGCACAAACTTCTGCCAAAATGGCGGCGCGTAATGTGACATCCTCTCCCCTGATCCTCCAATCGGAGGAGAGAACGTCACCGAAACCACTTCAATTTTGCCCTAAAGTGAACTTCTGCGAAAATGGTGGCACTTCCATCAATGTCCTCTCCTCCGATCCCCCAGTTGTAGACCTCTTGTCCTAACATTTCTCATCTCTTGAAATATAAGGATTTTTGCCATTTCATTGAAAGAAAAGCATCAGTGAGGGTAACACAATTTGTCTCACAAGTCCTAAAATGAAAAAAACTGTTTGCAGTCAGTGATGTAATACACTTTTACTATACGGACAGGGTAGTAGATAAGTGGAACAGCCTCCCAGCAGTAGTTGTAGAGTCTAATACAGCAGGTACAATTCTCAGACTTTCACCAACATTTCATAAAACAAATAGGACAGCTGTGTGTCCCAAACACTGTTTTTTTTGGCTACTAGTTAAACAGAGCATGTTTTCGGGTGATTTCAAGCTTAAAGGTAATTTTCATGTTCGGTACATCCGTGTTCCTTGCGCGTTATCCCCACTAGGTGCTGCTCTGTCGCTCCCAAGCAGAATTTTATTTGCTGTAATAAGTCTTGGAAATGTATGTATCCGTCGCCGTTCTCCGGTCCTCATCTCATGCTGGTGCCAGCCTAATATGAGTTCAGGGAGAGAAGTTAGTAAATGACTTTATGGTCAGAACACATTGATGGCGTCTGCAATAAATTTAAGAAAAGGGAACTTATACTTTCCTTTTTTAATAACTGCAATCGTAGCGGCTGGCAGCACACTGAGTGGGGGAGCGAGCAGTGGGGTGACTGCGTTGGCCCTTTTTTAGGACACAGATACATGCCGTGTGTTGTTGCCCCTTGCAGTATGTGGGGTGTAAAACTGAGTGATTGATTAACTCTTGTGATTTGATGCTCCCCACCTATGCAGGGATGCATTTTACCTGTGCGTATCAGTAACATATGAAATACATACATGTGATGTAACACAAATTACCTACCTGCAGGAAACACACCATTTTTGGAGGGGAAGTGGGCGGAGTTTCCCTGCAGTGACCCGGAGAAGCAGCGCCTCACCCAGAAAGACACCCTCTCTGATTTAAATAATATAATAATAATAATAATAATATATAAATGACACTGGAGCCTCATAAAGTCTGTGGAGTTTTAACAAACTTTTACTATTTAAATGCAAACGTCTACTTTATGGAATTACAGACTCTTTAAACCCACCGGAAGAAAACGTAGCAGTTATAAGGCATGATACCGCCGCGCACGCACAGAAATAAATTAACCGCGATTTGAGTTTGCGATCTGATTTGTGAGGTTTTAATAATGCGTATTTTTTCCCGAGTCACTCCAAGCAATCTAAAGGTTTGGGATATGATTTTACATTTTTAAAGAGATGAATTCGCAGCGGGGATCGTTGCGCCGGAGCGTTTAATATTCACTTCAGAACCTCACCTGCTGAAACCGCCTCCCTGACTTGAAAGACAATTACAAACCCAATTACTGTAATTCTGGCAATGCTATTATTTCCGTTAATTGTTGACATTCTAATACCAGTTTTTGTTTGTCTTTTCGCGAGCGTTTAGTTAAACGTAGAACCGCTAATGTTTCACAAATAAAAGGACAGGTAACTTTCTAAATGGGCTGACATTGATTTTTTTTCTTCTTCTTCTCCTCCAAATATTAACCCTTTGCTAGCCAACCACAAAGACTGTGCAGTGACCTTCTACCCAATTGGTAATAATCCTTGTGAAAACCGACTGGGATGCTCAGATATTGAGAAGTCAGTCCTGGACCGTGTGCCCCTGAAAATCTGCCAGGTTCATAGAAACCTAGAATCTGATGGCAGATCAGACCCATTTGGCCAATCGTATCTGCCCATTTTTCCTGACGTAAGACTCAAACTTAATCAGTTCCTTAGTCTCGTCAGGAGCCATATGTCTGCATGTTTAAATTCCCTCATTGTATTAGCATCTACCACTGCTGCTGGGAGTTTGTTCCACTTATCTACTACCCTCTCGGTAAAGTAACTATTCCTTACATTACATCTAAAACGACTGAAAACATTAAGGGAAAATTAAACAGTAAATGGGACATTAGTTTTTTTTTTAATGACGCAGACTATGGGTTCCTGGGTATACCGATCACTATTTTTTTCTTGTTTTGTTATGGAACCAAATGGTTAATTTAGAACTCAAGTTATCAACCGATGTTCATAAGACAAAATAAAAATGTGGAGTAAGCATAGTAATTGCTTTTATTTTGTAATAGATATAAAGGGTACACTGTGTGATCATTTTAGTCTGTAATGTATGATTTACTTATAATCCAGGTTTATTTACTATACAGTGCTCTGCCGCCGCTCTGTTTGTGTTGTATCCCTCTGTGTCCTTCTCAAAGAAGAAAGAAGCAGACGTTTCTGGTCCTGTCCGGGATGGCCCATTATCCGCAGGTATTTTCCATTTATTGCATTGTTCCTTGATTCCCAGGTTGGTAACTCGCCTGTCTGCGTTTAAGCATTAGAATACTGGAGTGCCAAGGAACACAAAGGCCTTTGTTGCCTCTTCGGGAAGTCCTTCTGCCCCGACCCTGATGCAGAAAGTTTGGGAGCAAAAGTGGTCTTCAAACTCCTTTTACCCCAGTGTGTCGGTTTACTTGGCGATTTCATGCTCCTGGGAGTGATGAGCAGGACCCACAGACCCCCTTCCTGCTCACATGGACTACAAGAAAAAAGCAATGGCCACCCCTTACGTGGCTTCAGTCTCCTGGTTGGGATTGTAAAAGGCCTAATTCTTGACCAAGGAAGAACGACTACTACAATTCACACATTAACAACAATGACGCACCTAACCAGACCCACATTCAGGACAGAGGGTCATGATTACGATCACACAACATAAGTAAATTCTTGTCTACTGTTTTCATTTGAATACTTTGCTTACTAAGTTCTATATTTAAAAAAATATATATATTTTTGAAATATTCACAACTATACGGTAAGCAAAATATAAAATACTTCTGTCGATGTCAACATGTTTAAGACACAAATTAAATCACTCTTTTATTCTGTACCCTTTGGTGTAATACAGATAAGAGCTTTATAACTATCACTATGTGTGATGCCCGTCCTATTAACTACACAGACACGACTCTCTTGGGTAGGGCAAATGGCCACAACATTTATTTAACCCGTTTAAACAAACAAAATAGCCAGTAAAAGCGACCATAACTTCAAACAACCTGCCAGCTGCTGTCTTTAATTGGGCAACTTGGCCGCTTTATCTCGCCACATTAATGCTCTTGCAACAATTTGCTTTGCTATAGTAAACGGCATTAAATAGCCTGAAATCTGGCCTTGGCTTTTTTTATATGTCCTCTGTTCGTTCTCTTTGATACAAAAGTAATAATAACATTACGTTATTCCTGTAGATATATGTTCCCGCAGTACCGTGTCCTTCTCGTGTTCTGCAGGGTATCCCTTATGTCTGGAGCCATAGTAGAAAAACACATAGAAAATAGGCTCAAAGTGTCCTGGTGCGTAGCACACATCCTTCTCTCCGCCGGAATTTGCCACGATGAGTTTTTGGCTCAGATGGAGAACGCTCTGAATTTTCCCCTCGTACACCATGGCTTTTAGGTGGCCCCACAAATTAAAATAAGATCTGGGCTACTGGGGGGTCAATTGAGAGCTTGTGGGCATCCAGTCCAATGTTGGGGGAATCGCTCATCAACAGAACGTCGCGCAGGTGTACTGGGTTTTCGCCCTCCAGGTTCAAAAGGCTGCAAAATGCCTTCTCTTGCAATGTTTACCTGCTACTATCGCATCAAAGAAGAAGGGACCAACAATTCCGTTACTCCATGTGCCGCACCAGACCATGACGCGGACAGGTTCCTTGGCAGGATCAAACCATTGAGGCTTTGTTAGGGACCAGTATCGACTGGTTTGGGGGTTGGCATTGCCAGAAACATAAAGGTTCGCTTCATCACAGAAAATAATTTGGGGTGGAAATGTGGCATTATGCAATTATTGTTCTTCTGCCCATTCTCAGGGCCGCTTAAATGGCGGTTCAGCTCCAGTTTGTGCAGATGCCAGCGATTAAGCCAAAAGACTTGGTGAATGCTGCTTGTGGAGATCAGTGTTCCCTGGGATGTGTGTCGCAGTTACTCACTATGTGGAATCTTCAGGGCGTGGGAGCAATGTTTGGGAATGAACCCCTCCCTACCCACTTCCCCTTCAACAATGGCGTGTGTTCCGCAATGTCAGCGGGACCGCCCACCGACATCAGCAGGACCGCCCACCGACATCAGCGGGACGACCCGACATCAGCAGGACTGCCCACCGACATCAGCGGGACCGCCCACTGACATCAGCGGGACCGCCCATTGGCATCAGCGGGACCGTCCACTGACATCAGTGGGAACAGGGGGCAGCACAGAGAGTGGTAGCTAAATGGAAAACCCTCCCAGCCAAAGTGGTAATACAATGAGGGAATTTAAACATGCATGGGATAGGCAAATCTAAATTCTGAGGAAAAAAGGGCTAGATAGGGCAGAAGGGGTCTTTCTTTTATACATTTTATATGAAAACAAACAAAAATCTCACTTAAAACCTTGAGGATTCACCACTTTTACCTGCGTGTGACTGGCGATACTTTCTGAAGAACGGGTACAAGGGAGAGCAAGGCGAGGAATCTTCCACCTATAGATCTGAAAACTGGCTTAAGTGACATCTGTTAAAAATCAGCATTGTTACTCTATTCTAGACCCAAATGTATCTTGAAGCAAATGTTTAAATATTCTGTAAGTTGCCAGGTGCATAGAGACTAATAACACGACAGATGCCAAATTGCAGTAAGGCAGAACACAAGACTGGCTAATCCGCACTGCCAAACCTAAGGGCCCATCTGTCAAAGTCATCAGGCATTGCGGGGAAAAACATCCTCATTTACAGATTTATTAAAGGAGAAAAAAAATGGATATTATATTTAAATATCCGGCTACTTTTCATTAAGAACACACTTTTAAAGTTACAATGTACATCACATATAGCTAAATCCCTTAACGTCAAGCATTATAATGCAGAAAGCATTCGTTTTCACCGCCGACCCTCTAATTAAAGAAAAAACAAGGCTCCAACCATATGGAACAGCGTTTGCATAAAAAAATATAAAGTAAACACAATGGACGAAAATACTAACCACTGGAAGGAAACTGGGAAAAAACAAATGCAAAGACGTGATTTAGCTTTATTATAGTGTTTACTCAATTATTCCATGTATATTAATGGCATCAGATTCTCACATGTGGTTGTAAGGCATATAAAGCAACATAACACTAATCGTTTCAAAGAAGGCACTTGACACAAGGCTTGGATATAAACAGGCCGTGGTCTTTTATTTTGCTTAAACAAATGTTTGCAGATAAGTATAGCCAACATAAAGCAAAAACAACCATTAAGTACATCTACAAAACTCCTTGGCCCAAACCGATCACATTAACACCTAAGCCATAAGCCCCATGAAAACAGTTTACCCTGTAATGGAAGGTAATATTCCTCTCTTATTTAAATACTATATATATATATATATATATATTTTTTTTTTTTCTTTATTTTTAAAAACAAAGGGTGGTCGGATGGTCTCCTGTTAATAAGCTCCAACATTGCGTCACCCACGACTCCTGCATTTTATCTATCTATCTATCTATCTATCTATCTATCTATCTATATATATACACACTTTTTTATATGTGTCAAAATTAGACAAATAAAAGAAAAAAACGATTTCTTTTATTCCTCAAAATCTATACAAAAAGCTGTTAATTTTCCCAACTCTTATAATTTCAAAGCAAAGCAAGAAACCCCTTCAAACAGTAGAAATAATTGTATTAACATAGAATTTCCTTCTTGTCTCCTTATTGCAGAAGAAAGTAGATACAGAGAGAACAGAAGATCAATTTAGCATCCGAGAGAGAGATAAGTTCCTGAAACGAATACATTTTCTATCTCCCCATGTTGCTGCATCCATTTGTTTTATTTCGATTCCAAACCCAGGTCAACGCGGGCTGGAAACTCATTTCACAAGGCCTTAAATATAACTTTCAATTCCATTACCGTTTTGCAAAACATAATACATCTATCGCTATAGTCATCTCATTTAAAGGGAATTTTGCATTTGCTTTAAAAATGTTATGCCAGCGCGAATGACCTAAATATAATTTTACATAAATCAGTCTTTGAGAGCTGAATATTCCATGAAGATGAAAAATCTGAACAATGTCAATAATATTAATACTGAGACCCAGCTGATGTATTCAGCGTCTTCTAAGTAGACTTGCAGAATTAATACAGACGACAAATGGTTTTATTATTTCACTAAAATATATTTGGCGTCGCGTATAAAGTATTTTATAAAATTGATGATGCCGTTGCTACATTGTCACACAATGGAAAATACCTACTGAATATGCCAAGTTGCAGATACATAATGGATTCATAGCTGTAGGACGTCTTTGATAGCACAGCATCGTCTTGTTGGGATTGAAGTCAATGACGCAATAAGGCAAGAGATAAGTGATAATAATTTAACATAAGTGTCTTCTCCTAGGTAGATTGGCAATAAGCTGTTACCCTGCGTAGCATCATAATACTATCACCAAATGAATGGGCTATCATGACAAATATATTTAGGCTGGGAGAGAATAGAATGTTCAGATCTACTAAGCAAAGGAAAATAAATCTATTGAACATCACAGAGATGGAAGGTGTTTACTAAAAGTATCGTCACACTTCAACTAAACCTTACATGCTACAGTTCAATACACTAAATAAAACTATGAAATAGTATTTGTAAATTCAAATTGTGAGGAATAGATGGACACCTAAAGGAGGTATGTCCACAATCACAGGTAAGGTCCTCGAGTGAGACCTTTTTATTCCAGTAGAGCCTCCATGGGCTCAGATGCTATCAGGACTTTGCTGGACAGTGTAGTCTAGATGTGAGGAGCTTCTAGGTGTAAGACTAGTTTTAGTAGTTGACTTTGGACAAATGGAAGGGACAGGGTGGAAGCACTATTGGTGTAGCCAAAAGGAACAGCAAAATCTAAAGCATTAAATCAAGGTGGAGAAAAGGAAGCAAGACTATTAACTATAGCCAAGTTCACAACACAGAATAATTGCACCTTTTGGAGGACTTTTTAGTTATTAATTCTTTAGGATAGCTTTATTCACATTTGAACCTTTCCAAATGCCTTGAGAGTTTTTGTCGCTACAACTTCTACTGAAAGTATTTTCCAAGTATCTATTTACTAACCATCCTGTCAAATAGAATTGACTCACGTTACCCACTATTCTTCCATACTTTAAGTCATGCCTCTCTAGTTTTGGCACTTTTAATTAAAAATAATTCCTTCTTGGAGTTTGCTTATTTCTTAGGGTAGCAGGACCTATTTTTTAAAATGTCAAACGGGCTGCTGATTAGAGACCCCGATTGGCTCTTTGTATAGATGGGAGAAGGCTCTATTCCTCCAGCCTTGTTTCCCCTCCGGCATAGCTGGCTCCTCACTGACAGATACAACAGCTCAGGGAAATACATGGAACAGGCAGTTTTCCTTATTGCAGCAGACTGGATAAAATGTAGCTAATGACATTGTAACTAACACAGCTACACGCTAGCTCTCCAATGCCGTGGTGCAAAACTGCTGGGTGCTTGGGTTTTGTTAGTAATATGTTCTGTTGGGGCCGCAAACATGACACTTGAGAGGTAGGAGAATGATGTCTCAAATGTTGCATTTGGTTACAGGAGTAGGTGGAACACAACCTTTAACTAGTTTGCCCAAGACACACAGTGGTATAACTTAGCATGGTAGAAATGAAAGCTAAATATACTATATAAATAATATCAAGTTGAAATATCTTTCCCTCCGCTGTTATTTGGTGGATCAGGAACTTGTTAGCTATGTTACGGATATACCATAAAGAAAACGTAAGCAGCCGCTGATTCGGATTGATTCATAAACTCTTGTTCAGGTTTAGTCATTGCGCTCTCGGCTCTCTTTCTGAAATGCTATGTAAAGCTTTTGAAATAATAGAATGGAAGTTGTCCATATGTTTTTGTTTAAAATTCTATTTTAACTAGACAACTATGTCATAGGAATTGATAAGAGAGTGTAAATTAAACCACTAAATGCAGCATTTGTATGACACTTTAATCACTTACTACATTCTTTGTTATATATTGTTAAGCTCCATTCTTTATGACAATTTTAAACTTCCTAACAAAGATAAATTTATTTAATGGCATCTCTGCGATGCCTTGGTCAGCGGAGTTGGTACCAGGGAGAAGAGGTCAGAAGACAGAAAAAGTGGCAGGGAAGGTAGGGAGACATTGAGTGAGAGAGCATGAGTGAGAGTGTGTAAAAGTGTGTGAGTGGGAGAACATGAGAGAGTGAATAAAACTTAATGACAGAGTGAGACATCATGATAAAGTGATAGTCTGAAAGCATTAGAGAGCATGAGTGAGAGTATGAGAGATTATGAGTGAGACAGAGAATGTGAGACAGCATGGATAAAAGTGAGAGTTTGAAAGAGTGAGAATGTAAAAGAGTGAGAGAGTGAGAATGCGTGAATAAGAGTACATGAAAGAGAGAGTGTGAGTGTGAGTGAAAAAGTATATAATAATCATAATGATATGCGTCATGCTGTACCACCCTCTGTGTCTGGATATATAATAATATGAGTCACTATATAATGACGGGGATTGTGCATACCACTGTCAGGCTCAGTAAATACTGATGGGAGTTACACTGTACCCCCTCAGGCTTAATATAGAATGATGGGAGTTATGTTGTACCACCCTCAGTGACTGATTTACCATTTAATGATGGGAACTATGCTATACCATCATCAGTGTCTGACTTGCTATATATTAATGGGAGTTATGCTGTACCACTGTCATTGTCTGGTTCAATATATAATGATGGGAGTTGTGCAACACAACCATCATGTTAAAATTCCATGATGGGAGTTATGCTGCACCATGTCTGGCTAACTGTATAGGCATGATGGCTATGCTATAAACCCTGCATGTGCATGATGGGGATTATAGTACACAACCTATAGAGTGTCAAAGATTACTTTACCGCCCATTGGTCCATAATATCCCATTAACCAGATGCAAAACACTTGCACAGGCCCCAACTAGCACAAAATGTAAATAAATCACTGGGTTTGGGGAAATTAACTTTACTATTATTTGTAATTCTCTAAAGCCCTTATATCACATAATCATCTATTAATATATAAAATGTCCTTGTTATTTATCTACTTTCCTAAACATAACCTCTGTAAAGGTGATAAAAAAAGCTGTGCTGCAAACATATCTACCGCATACCAAGGATGTATTGGTAATTTACTCCGTGCCATAATAGGTGGAGCAAAATTATGCTAATTATGTATTTATGTTGTGTACAATGGGTGGAGCTTTTGGGGCAGTAAGTGTGGTAAATGTCAAACTGCAAAGTGTCCCTGGTATTTTTTTATCTATTTTGGCAATTATGTGTTTCAGGTAGAAAGAATTAACCCTCTTCCTGGATCATGAAAAAAATAAATCTCTACCCTCACACGGTTAATGGATTAATAAGTCAGGGAACCGTGCAGGACATTTTCAGATGCTTCATAATGAATCATATTGCCTTTTCAAGTATTTTTCCTCTAACCCAAAACACACGATCTCAGGGGCCCTTTTTTACTGAATTTCTGAATTTCTCTGGACCAGTAAATTCTTAATACTCGTGTGCAAAGGTGTCATCATGTCACGCAAACGCCGTGCAAACAACTATTACTTCACTCCATGTCTTAGGACGGGACAGGTAAGAACAGGACCAATGTTTGAGATGTATTGCTAGTTCCCCTAGAATTTGCAATGGGAAGTATATGAAACGATAATATATATTGCAAAATACACAGTATTCAAATTATCAAAGTTACTGTACTAAAGTGCATAAAAACACCTCCAAAAATCAGTGTTAGAAAAAGTGTGTGACCCTGTCCACTCCAAATTACAGACAAAATCCAGCTCACCGAAAAACACTAAAATCATAACCTATGGGTTGTTTTGATGAACAAACCTACCTATTCTAAAAGTTCATTGTTGCAAATCCATTGTTAACTTTATGAATTCTAAAACGTTATAAACGAAAAGCAAAAGAAGCAAAAGGAATTCTATATTGCAACTGAGGTTGACAAGAAAAATATCTGGAATAACCAGATTTTATACAATATGATCAGAAATATGTAGCAATGTCTCACATCTAACCCAACAAATAGCGTCACATTCTATAAAATCTAAATACTGAAGGGTTTGGGTTAATCTATCTCACTCAGTGGTGTATTTAGTGCATCACATGAGTCCTGGCATTACTGCAGAATCTTCTAGGGCAGGGGCGTCCAACATGCGGCCCGCGGAACCTCGAGGTGCGGCCTGCGTGAGATCGGCAGCCAGGATCACAAGAGCCCTGCTGCTTACTTGTGGGAGGGTCTATTCTCTGCTCCAGTCCTGCTTCCCCTGTGGGGAGAACGAGGGAGGCCGCGCCCCCTGCTGAAGTCTGTGAGCGGCATCGAGAGCTGTAGAGCAGGTAAGGGGGTGGAGGGGTGGGTGAGGGTGTTTGAATGAGTATGTCTGATTGAGGGAATGAATCTGTGAATGAATAATTGGTGTGTGTGTGATAGCATGGATGTGTAAGTGCTGGAACCTAGGCATGATGGGACTATGATTGCTGTTAGCAATCACACTCCTATCATGCCAAGTCAGCCAGCACATGCTGAAACCTGGCTAGCTGCCCCCCTTGTGTATTGATGCTGCCAGCAGTATGGGGTCTGCACTTACAGCCACCCTGTACCAGCATGTATTGGCTGACTTTGGATGATAGGAGTGTGATTGCTAACAGCAATCTGCTAACAGCAATCACAGTACCATCATGCCTAGGTTCCGGCATTCACTGGTTGCCTGGGTATAAAAAGAGGGTGTTTGCTGTTAGCAATCACACTCCTATCATGCCAAGTCATATTTTTGATTTTTTTTGTCCAATTGTGGTGTGTTACTTTTAATAAAAGCATGGTTACACACTAAAATTGGACAAAATACAATGCCCAGCCAACCAGTACATGCTGGAATCTGGGTATGCCTGAGATTGCTGTTAACAATCATAATATATAATTTTTTTGTATAATTTTGGTGTGCAACTTACTTTTATTAAAAGTGTGTGTGGGGGGGTCACTTTCAGTTTCGGCTAAGTGAACCCTGAATTTTTGGTTTTGGTCCAGAATTTTCATTTTAGTTCATCCCTAAAATAAATAGAACTATTTTATTTTTACTTTTCCAGAATCCTGAATTTGTAGGCCCAGAAATCCCACAATTCAGTGAGAGGAAAAGTAAAGGTTTTGTGTCATTTACTTTATTTTAATCTGCATATTTTATTAAAGGCCATATTTTCTCTCAGTGAAAAATGAGTGCGGCCCGCGCACGTATACAATGAAGTGGCCCACTGCAGAAAAAACTTGGACACCCCTGTTCTAGGGGGTGTCTGTGTTTGGGGGCCCTGATGGAGCAAAGGCATGGATGAGGTTCATAGCCAGACTCACTGATTGAAACTATCAATTGTTTCTCATTTAAAACCATGCTATTTAACTCCCCTAGATTAAAACGTGTTGGGATGAATAGGCCCAAAACAGAAACAGTAATGGCTAGACATATATGCTGCGCAGGTTCAGCGCTGAGTGCTGGGAGTAGACATCATACGCGGCACTCAGCGCGAGGGAGCACTGAAACTCATGGACAGACCTTGTGCTCCTTTAAATTTGGGTAGGAGATCAGTGATCTCTCCAACTGGACCAACTGTTCTAGCAGTTTTAAACATTGCTATCATGTCTGTAAGGTGTGCATGTCAAGGTCTTTCTATTTTATTTGCCATTTAAGTGGCCTTTCTGTGAATTCTCTCTAAATCATTTTGGCCCAGCTGATTAGCCGCTATGTGAAAAGCCATAACAATTTCCAAAATTGCACCAAAATTAATCTTTATGCACCCATTTTTACCCAGCGTCTAGAAAAAGCACTTTGAGATTCCCTTCCGTATGGCTCTGTCATGTATTGCAGTCAGAAAAAAAAAATAAGGTCTTGAAACGATACTCGACGGGGATTGAAATATCTTGTGATATTACTGGTATTAAGTAAGAAGTTGGAGATCCGGCGTTTCTCTCATTTGTTTTAAGGCTTTTACAAGCAATAAACAGAGTCTCCGATCACCGATACAAATGCAAAGACTGCATTAAAAGTAGGAATATGTTCTGTAATTTGAGCGTCCAACTTAACACTCTTCAAAGCGAGTCTGTCTCCTGGAGTCCTGTCCGTTGATCTAAGACGTGACTCACTTCCCCCTGTAGATGTCAAGTGGATTAAGTGAGTTACAATAATAAGCATTATAACCGTCGGAAGAATGGATGTGTCTGCTTTCAGAAACTTTTAGTTCTTTTTTTGACACTCACAAATTTAGGTTTAAAAAGTTTCCGTGTGAGACACGAAAAAGAACGCATTGAATTCGCTCTAATGACAGATTGCTGAATATGCTCTGGGAGAGTAGTTTTCTAGCTAAGTGCTTCCATTCATTTGTTACTGTCCACAGAGGTTCTGCCGGCTCTTACTAACAGCTGTAGCTGTCAATGAAATACACGGCTATTTATCGCCCCGCCATACTGATCATTTTTTTCCCCTGTAAAGTAGTGAATGTGAATTAGAAACCACGGAAACGTTTTGCTAATAATATTCTGAATATCGTTATTATGTTATAGCTATAGAGCAGATTCGGTAGAATACAAAATAATAGAACAATAATACTATAGTTAACTATATAATCAATAGTAACAGAATGACCAAAGTACACACTGGTACAGACAGAGAAAGCTCTGCTTTTTTACAATTAGATTCAGCGATTTTGAGTGTATTAAAACTCTGCCACTGATTGGCTGCTTAAGCTGTCTTTAAGAAATCATAGTTACAAAGCTAGATAAGGGTGCAGTAGGGTAAAGCGGTTTAGATGCATAGATTATATGCAATGCCTCGATTTCTGCATATCCTGTAGTGTAAGAAAAATTTCACTTACAATTAAAAGTGATTTTAGTACTCGTACGACTGATATAGTTACAGCGTAAATAAATTATCTTGGAAGCGGGCATCGCTATTGCCCTGAATAATAATGGAGACGTGGATCAGGAGAACACTTTAGCACATCACACGGCAGGTGTCAAGATACTTCCAAAGCAAGGTTAGCCTTTAAATTCCTGTCTCTTCTGCGCGGAACAGAACATACCCCATGCCGGTGACCACAAATCTCTTACCAATAGCTCATTTCACAGCTTCTTTCCATTGAATATGTATTTCTTCTCTATGCTAAAACCTAAGGACCACGCATGGAGCACATGCAGACGTGATGTCCATCCATGCAGGGCTGGTCAGTACGTACCTACAGAGACCCTCGGCGCACCTGTCTCATTAACAGCTTTCCTAAAATAATCTTCTGTCATTTCATAAAAAAGATGAAATAAAATTTTAGTTTATCTGTTTATTTAATTTCTAATTCTAGCTTGGTCGCAGTTGTTCCAGTTTCTGGTTGGATTGTTACAGCAACCATTTTTTTATATTTGTTATTCATTATTAAAATGTTATTATGTTATAAGTGTGTATCGCACTGCTGTGGTTTTTCAGAAAGATACATTATCGATCAATATTTCTCTATTCATCTATCTTACTACCCTTTCTTGCTACTTCTTTCATTTCTCCTCAGGGATGTCATAATTCACGTACTGTGTTTTGGGGGAAATCCGGTAGAAAACGAGATGATTTATAAGGTAATATGGTAATATGGCCAAATAGAATTCAATTTTTTGAGGGGGGGGGACAATTGGCAGATCCAATGGATGCACATTTTGCTTTCTACAGATTTGCTGCTTTTTTAAGTATAATGTAAACATATAAGGTCCACCTTTAGGTAATGACACATTTTACTTATTCTTATATTTCTATGCAGACTGTGTCCTAGGCACCAAAAAAAGTCTACAACTGTTACACATATTAACTAAAAAACAATATTCAGGGTAAAACTGTGAATTACCAAACTCTTTTGTATGAATCCCAACACTTCATATTCCTTCAAAGACCTTCATTAAGAACCAATATACAATTTCCCTTGCATTAGTGAGACAAACTGAATAAACTCTTTTTAAATCATCTTCTGTAGATAACTAATCATTGAAAATCAAATGTAAAAGAAATACGATTGAAGCAAGCGATGGAAGAAATGATGGTGTTCAGTTTAGTTGTAACGCGCATGCATAGGCATATTTCGTATTACCATTTCTTGGATGTGAAATGCCCCGTCTCACAAGCTTATCTTGTTTTCTTGCACGGAGGAGTATTACTGAACGCCAATTATATATATATTTTTAAGTGAAATAGGAAGGTGACAAATGAACCCACTAACTAAAAACAATTAAATATCAAATAAACAAATGACGAGTAAAAGATGATCAAATCGGCTGTAGACCTTACTGACGGAGCATTTGTTATGACGCACCTGGTACGTCACTGGTTGCTAACATTTAGTGCTGGAAAGTATCTAACACCAGAGATATCAGCTTCTTTCCTCCCTCCAAAACATAATTTTAGTTATTCTAAAAGAGGTAAAGGTAAGAGAACTAGAAGAATCCCCAAAAGAGAGGAACAGATACCGTTAAATAGTTTGCAACTCATATAAAATTCAGACAAATGTACCGCGGCTCTCTATAGGCACTCTCTGGTTATCCATAACCATTATCTTTTGGTTTCCCTTTTCATATCTTGATTCAATCTCGCTATATATTTCTTTTCCTCGTGGGTGTGCTTTCACTATATTAAGTCTTATCCTGTATTATGGTGTGGGATTTTCTTTGAGAAAATAGCATTAAAATCTAGTGCTGCGTTATTAACAGGCCATATGCTCATCAAGGCTGAGAGATATCAGCTTAGGCAGGATAGCAGCAGAAAAATCTCTCTGATCCTGCTGTCACCTCTAATTCATAATCCAGTCTCTACAAACTGCAAGAACAACATAGGTTTTATGTCTGAGCTCGTAGACTATTGAAATTGACTTTTAATGTGCTGGATAGTCGGCCGAGGTAGAGTGTAGTTGCTACATTTACACTTCTTTCTGAAACAAATCTTGTACGACCACGCCATTCATACAAACACATGTATTACAGGGGGCGCTTTAGGTATGCATCAGTGTATTACGACCTACGATAACTTACCCAAAGACACACACTTTCACTAACATACCCAAATTCACGTGTTAACATACTAACATATGGGGGAAGTGCAGGGCCGGCCGAAGACTTAACGCCGCCTGGGGCGAAGTTTAAAACGCCGCCCCCCCGCCGACGCCGGGGGGGGGGCGGCATTTTAAACTTCGCCGACGCCATAATCTACGACCCCCCCCCCCGGTACTTACCTTTAAACAGTCCTGCGGCGAGTCTCCCTGCTCTGCCACGGTGCCGGCTTGTAATGCTGAGCGCCGGAAATTGACGTCACTTCCGGCGCTCTGCATTACAAGCCGGCACCGGGACCGAACAGGGAGACTCGCCGCAGAGGAGAGAGAGAGAGGGGCGCCGAGCGGGTAAGCGAAAACCACTCGGTGCCCCTCTCTCTCTCCTCCGCTTCAAAAAAAAAAAAAGCGCTTGGGGCGGCAAAGTGCCGCCCCTTCTAAAGTGCCGCCTGGGGCAATTGCCCCAGTCTGCCCCATTATAGGGCCGGCCCTGGGGAAGTGGGTGGGATCTTAGTGAGAAGTGGGTGGGGTCAAATAAGATTAAACAACCTGGAGGTCATGTACTCAGTTCCAGTGTCCGGTGTGGGGATGGAAATGGATGAATGAGCAACACCATTCTATCAGTTGCTATGACAACAGGATGACTTTTTAAATAAATAAACCCCAATGTATTTCCAGCCAATTTCCAATTGGGTCAAACTTCCATTGTGGCAGCTGCTGTGATGTCATCAAACCAAAGACTTCCTCTTTAAGGATGATTACAACATTATAGCTTGAATGCATATTATTATGTTTGATTACCTATTGTTAAGATGCTACTTGCAGGCAAGCTGGCTTTTTCCTCAATTTACAGCTCAATAAAACTGAATTATTACAGAGAACAAACACAAACAAAGCGCATTGAGATATTTTTAGTATGATAGACGTATCATAATGAAAAATTCTATTCATCTTCTTATCTCCTTATTACTTTTTATCCTTTCAGTCCAATTTCTCCCCAAAAAGCTCAATTTTCCCTTTGTTTTCTTATCTCTTCTACCATTTATCAAATCTGCTGACATTTATTTGCTGAGAACCTACAGTTTTATTTCCCTCACCTTCACCGAGATTCCCTGCAATTTGCTCTTGGTTTTTGGTATTTTTTCCGTTATATTGGCCGATTCGATTGCTTGTGATACAAAATGTGATATTTTAGCAGTTTTTAAATTTATTGTTACATCATGTTAACTTTACACCCCAAAATATATCGCATTCCACATGTTTTAAACCACCTGATATAGGCAATATTGTTTTATTACACACCATCAACCAAACACATTGATTCACCAATAAACCTGTTTTCTTTTTGAATTATTTTGGTTTATTTATAGAAAAAAAGGTGATTCTGGTGCAAGGTTTAAAAAAATGTTTTTTTTTCACCTCTGCAATCTATAAAATCATTCTGCTGATTGGAGCGTTCCATTGATAGCTATTGCTGCTAAAGTTTTACTATTTTAATATTTTTCATATCTTTTTAAATTAATTTTTATATTAAACAATGACAGAACATGGATGAGCCTGCATCAAGACATACACTGCCTGCATCAAGAAATATTGGAACCCGCACCAGGATCCCTATAAAACTAAATGGAACCAATAAAAGTGGCTTAATCTAACTTTATACGCTATACGATGTGTGATGAGAGCGATGTGATATGTGAAAGATGTGAGTGAGTTGTGATGAGAGTAAAGTAGGTGTGAGGGAGTGAGGTGTTTTTTTGTGATGGGAGTGATCATAGAGTGAGGATGTTTTAGTGAGTGTCTCTTATGGTGAGTGTGTGTTCTAGTGCATATACCGGTAATAGTTAAGAGTGGGCAAAAAGGCTGGGGTCCACTTGGCCTTACCTGCCCCTGGGTCAGAAGTTGCCAGCCTTCCCCTGTGCTAAGAAATTAAATTGAATCTACAAGTTATGCTAGTAAGTGCCGTAATAGTAAAAGATGTATTCAGCTGCAGTCATATTTTGGTCTTTTTGGAGGAGTTCAATGTCAGCCTGTAGATGTCAACAGTTCTCAATTTTGAATTTTTTGGCTTTGCAAATGAAGGGCTTCCATTAAGTGCTGTTTTCCAGTATTTTTTTCTTATTACAAAGGCAACTTTGTGTACAGCTTAAAAAAAACAACCTAAAACCTGAACAGAACAAAGCAGCCTTATGTTACCTGCAAAGTCAGATTCGACGTATTTAATGTGAGAATGGAAGAAAGGGAGCCCTTAGGTCTCCCTGGAATTTTGCCAACAGGGCCATTGTTCCAGAAGGTGTGGGGAACCAAGAAGGGAAAATTGGGAGGAATTGATAGAAGTTTAAGAAATGAAAGTAAACGTGAATGAGGAAAACATTGAATACAAGTGAGAATGGTGAAATTAAATAGGGCCAAAATTAAGTAATTATTTTGGCTTAGGGAGGTTTAATGTAGATCTTAAATCAAATGGAATCTCCTCTTAGTTCTAGAACTTATTTGTTGTTGCCATGTGAAAATACACACAGATTGTACTTCAAGTCCAATTAGATGGTTAGAACTTCTATATAATAATGTACTTTAGTTGGCATCTACAATTTGGTCACGATGGATGGATTCTAGTGCTGGATACCCATGCCAATAATGTTCATTCCTACAAAACCAGAAAGTAACTGTTAAAAAATATATATATTATAAGATGTGAACAGAATAGCAAATTGATAAGTAGGCTGGATATTCCCAGAAGAGTCAATGTGCATGTTCTACAAGCCTTGCCCTCTAACTGCTCCATCACTGTTTATAGTCAGGTCATGGGTGGTAAAAAATAAAATCACACTTTGTGTGAGGGTATCTTGAAATCTTCCATGCGCCTGAACTTGGGGACCTTACTAGGAATCCTCAGGCCAGCAAGGTAAGGCCTGGGGTGGCATTCCTCCTGCCGCAAAGCTGTGAGACAGAGTACTTCTGCTCAATGGACCAGTTACAGAGAAGACAACTGATCTCCCCAACCAGCCCATCAGCACAGGGCACCATAGACTGTGTTTAAAGGCCCCACCAGGGGCGGGCTGGGCCAGGGGGCAGGGGGGCAATTGCCCCCCAGGCCGCCCTAAATCCGGGCTGGTGGGCCGGACGGACGACCGGCAGACCAGCATTCAATGCGGCTGCGGCCGCAAAGTTAAAAACTAAGCGGCCGCGAGCAGGATTGAATGCGGCCGTCATGCGTACCTGGCGGGGGGGGGGAGGTGGGCGGTCCGCCCCGGCTGCCGCTCATCTGAGGGGTGCCACCATGCCGGCATGCCTCCAGAAACGATGCGCGCGGCAACTGTGGCTGTGCGCTGGGACTTGATGTGAAATCCCGGCGCACAACACTGAAGCCACGCCCACCGTCTGCCGCACTCAGTACACCGGAAGGACAGGAAAAAGAAGAAGTAGAAGAAGAAGAAGAGGAGGAGGAGGAAAAGTGAGAGTGAAAGAAGAAAAGGTAGGAGAGAGTGGATTAGTAAGTGTGTGAGAGTGATGGGTGTTATGCTGAATGTAAGTGTGTGAGAGTTATGGGTGTTATGCTGAATGTAAGTGTGTGAGAGTGATGGGTGTTATGCTGAATGTAAGTGTGTGAGAGTGATGGGTGTTATGCTGAATGTTTGTGAATGAGGGTTCCAGATAGCATGGATGTGTACGTGTTGGGGGATAGCTTGGCATAGGGAGTCCGTAATCACATTCCTTTCATGCCCAGATTCCAGCATGTAGTAGCTGCCTAGGCATGATAGGAGTGTGATTGCTGTTATAAATTATTTTTTGGTCCAACTTCGGTGTGTTAACACTTTTATTGGACAGAATAATTCAATGACAGTATTAATATATATATATATATATATATAATTGCAAACAGCAATCACACTCCTATCATACTAAGTCAGCCAGCACATGCTAGAACCTGGGCATGATAGGATTGTGATTGTTGTTATATATATGTGTATATATATATATATATGTTAATATTGTTGTTGATTTTTTTGTCTAATTTTGGTGTTACTTTTAATAAAGTATTTTAAAGTGAATGCTGAATTTTTAGTTTCAGTCCAGAATTTTCATTTCGGTGCATCCCTACTATATACTATGCCAGTCACTAAAGTGGTAAGCCTACACCACATCAATGTTTGGCTTAGTATATAGTGATAGGGGTTGTCAGTGTCTGGCTCAATGTATAGGCACACATTGACTGTGGTACTGCATAATCCCTAAGCATATAATGATAACAAATATGCTGTACCCCTGTCAATGTTTGCCTAACCATAGAAACTATGCAGTTTTAAAGTGTGTGTGTGTGTGGGGGTGCCACATACAGGGTCTGCCACAGGTGCCAAATACTCTAGGTACGCCCCTGCATCATGCGGCAGTCAGACCCAACGGCCATTCCTCAGCTCCTCTTCCCACGTCTTAAAAGGGGTGTGATGAAGAGCTGAGGCATGCGGTGCGTGCACACCGGCCACTTTAATTTCATTAGGCGCTGGTGATGTGACTGCCGCACGACGGCCGCTTTCAATGTCGCTCGCAGCCGCTTTGATGGTGCAATGGGCCAGTTGACTAGACTTGCCCCCCAGGCCTTAGGCTGCCAGCCCTCCCCTGGGCCCCACACACCTTTATGAAATGGAGGGCCGGGATATGACATCATATCCCAATAATCCCAGTGGTCCTTTGTAGGGCAAAGGAGGTGGCTGAGGGCCAAAGAGTGAATACGTCTCCCCATGTATTTATTATCCTTACCATATCTTGAAGTCATATTAGAATTGTAAGAAATATTATAATACACAAGATGTTCCTACCTAGTGAAAATCAATCACTTATACTATTGATTGGAAGCGACGTGACACGAACACTTCTACCATAAGGTGCCCTGATAAGACTAAACACAACCTCACAAATTAAATTCTGTATTGTCGTGAGGTGCAAGAAGATGTTGTAATAGTAATGATTATGAATGACAGGACATTTAATGTAGTAGCCTTGTTTACCATGAACGTATAATACAAAAGCCATTGCACTTCCATATGCTCGGGCAGACAAAGAAAACTGGAATATTAGCTTTTGACGACGAAGCATGGGCATAGATAGGTAAAGGCGCATGAAAAGCTGTTTGAGGTTGAACGGTGTCACGATCCCGGCCGGCGTGCATCGCAAGGGTGCTCGCAGCGTCGCGCTCCCGTTCGGAGCGCGTCGCCCGAGTACCCGTTGCGACGGGATCTCATACGGAGCGTGTCGCCCGAGTACCTGCGGCGTCATGGTCCCTTCCGGGACATGTCGCCCGGGTGCTCGTGGCGTCTCGCTCCGGTGAGGAGTGCTTCTCCCGAGTACCCACGAGTAGCGGGTACTCGGTACTTACCCCTCCAGGACCGATGCCGCAACGGTGTGTCTTCATACGCGGCGGTTCACATGAAAGAACCGCCGCACAATGATAGACACCCACGGCATCATACACCACGCCCACCTTCAGCTTCTAGTCTCCAATGGAGGAGACGGAACGTCCATTGGACGGCGTCACTGATGGGGGCGGGACTTAGAAGGGCGGCTGGTTTAAAAACTGAGCACTGATACCTGTTCAGTGCTCAGTTGTTTGCCAAAACCTTCTCTGCCTGATACCCGGTGCCGACCTCTGCTTGCCTTGTGACCTTGTTGACCTCTCTGCTCCTGACCTGGATTGCCTGACCCTTCTCTGCCTGATACCCGGTGCCGACCTCTGCTTGCCTTGTGACCTTGTTGACCTCTCTGCTCCTGACCCGGATTGCCTGACCCTTCTCTGCCTGATACCCGGTGCCGACCTCTGCTTGCCTTGTGACCGCGCTCTCCTGCATCCTGGTTTCCTCACCTGTACCAACGTAATAAATGGCTATAATTAAATCACCCGTGGTCTTCTTTTAAGCTCCTCTAAAAAAGGCACATCCCTGAACCTTGCGGCATGTTACATGCATATGGTTTACACAATCAGATGCAAAGACAGATCATTCTCTGGTGATTTCCATTCTACTGGGAAATCTTGAGTTTATTGGTTGACTTGCTGTATAGGCACCTCTGTTTAAGATAATGCCATCTTCAGAATATAAATTTTAAGGCAGTACCTGCCAACCTTCTGGTTTTTTACGGGTTATTTTCCATCGTATACCTTAACCGATACTTCTCTATTTTGTGAATCCTTTTTTTTTCGGCAGAAAGTAAAGCCAGATGTTAGCGTTGCTAATTTTATGATGGTAAATCTGTGTGTAATAAATCCTTGTAGCCTCTCACACACAGAAAACTCATTTGAATTCGGAAAAGCCTGACTTTTCGTATAATGGCTTTGCTCTAGTTTTCGACATAAAGAAACTCTTCCAGTTCCGAGCAACTATAAGACAGGACCAGGATACTTCATTGGAATGAGGACGGAAATGCCTACTAGGAACAGTGATTTTCATCATGTGTGTCACAATGTCACTAAAGTGTATTATCTTTTCGTAGAGGGTCTGTTTATCGTTTTAACCCCTTAATGACAAAGCCTGTACATGTACGGGCTCAGAATGCATTGTTTTCAATGGGTTTAGGGACCGCCCATTGTCCTTAAGGGGTTAATAAATGATGAGGCTTACTTGTATTGAAACAATTCATTGCAATTTCATGGATGTGACACTTTCTCATAAAGGGTGGTGCTCGGTGGCGAGAGACCCCACTCCTCCTAACACGGACATATAACATTGCCATGGAGGTCCAGTAACCAGTTGTGATTCCTGGAAACTCTGGGCCAAACATGAAGAGCTCTCTCTGGCCCCTGGGAGCAGCCATTGTAGCTTTCTGTTCTTGGATTTTTTTACATTTGTTTATTATTCCTAGCCATTAACTTATTTCTATCTTTTGTTAAATTACTATCCCTGTTTGTCAGAGCTTAGTTGATTCACACTGTCTTTGTAAAAGGGAAATAATCTCAGGATAGAAAATGAATGACGCTAGTTCTGGCACCGTTTGGCACAGATCTCAGCTTCCCTTGAGATATAGTAATAATCCCTGACTTTTAAACCAAATGTCTCCAAAACAATTACACTGATTAAAAAAGAACAAGTCATATGTAGTTCTTAAAATGAATTAAATGATGCTAAAAGTCATTTTGATGACTGTTCCACTTGCAGCTGAACAAAGTGATTCTGAGTCATAGGGAGCTGTAAGTTCAGCCATTGTGAAATAGTCTATTTTAAATTATGTTTGATTTCAGACACAAAAGACAGCATTTATAGATAAAGTAACATTATCGGTATCAATTTAAATGCCAGAGATGTTAAAAATGCAAGGACATTGTCAGGTTAAAATAACTTTGATTGATGATGATACATTTTTATAATGGATAACCCATTATTATCCAAGCTAATTATAGGCATATTTGATCTTTATCAGTTATAGACTTTCTTTTCCTCTTCTTTATCTTCTTCATTTTGTTCCTAGTAAGTAAGGAAGGATTTGCTATAACTTATAGCATTAACACGAGTGACGTCTATAAATCTGTTTATATCAAACTAGTTAATGTTGTTTCAATATGGTAGCAAAAGATTGTTGCTAATATGGATAACAATATAAATCAAGCAAACTGTTGTCTCAAGAAATGGAGACTCCGGTGGACATAGGGGAACAGAAAAAGAGCACATAGTGTGAATCTGTAATACACAATAATACACACTTTATTGGATGAACTTACAACTGGTAGTGGCACTGAGACCAGCTCAAGTGCAAATGCCACGATAAAGACCATGTAGATCAGAGTACTAGGTCAGAGTGTCTGGCTGGGTGATTAAGGCCGAGCCATTCTTTTGTTTCCTGCAGGCAGCAAAAGGGTCAAAGTAGTTTTCTAGTAGATTGGGCTAAGATTACAGAGCGAGAACTCCTACAAATGGCTGATCTGCAGCTGTAAGAAAACAGCACAATATTGTGAAAATAATCTGATACTGGTAATAAAATATTATGGTGGGATTTCTTGTTTAAAGATGCTTGAACTATCAGACACATGTGGAACAATGATAAACTCTGATGGATTTTACAGCTGCCAACAATGAAATAGTTATACATTTCATAGCTGCTGCTCCAGTGTACTTTTATTACAACCTGAGCATATCTTTTGATGTTGTACTTGATAGACTGCCTTGAGCAAATGCAATATTGTAGCCAGTATATTTTTATATACGGTATATATCCTGGTGTATGCTGTGAAAATATTTTATTAAAAAGATTGCAAATACACTCTTTTACAGCATTAGTCATTTTGGGGAATAAAACACATTTATCAAATGGACCTGGAAGAGAATAATAAATTTATAATCTCTTCTGCATAACCACAAGTCCATTGTAGATGGCAGAAGAGGAAAGTTGGTGTCACTAATGGGCCTTTAGCTTTAGAATATATATAGTCTTTCTTTTCTACCGCTGATAGTTTATACTTTTCCCGGTACTAAGAATTGTGCCGGAGTCACAGCCGTACTGACCCTTTGCATGAAACTGACCTTTAGATGTTTCGGTGTATTAAACGTTCTCTTTTGGGTTAACAGATTATAGTTTTTTACAGCTTTCTTTTCAGTTTTGTTAGAAGAATAATAGTCAATTGGGTCTATCCACTAATTTAATGGATGTACATGAGACAAGTCAGATTTGCCAGCCAATTATAAATAGTAAAACGTATCCATGTAACAAACCGGGCTCAGAAATCCCTGCTACGGAGCAGCACTATGTGATCGCTAAAAAACCTTTTCTGTAATGTAGTGGCGCTTAGTAGACCAGGTGCAGCCTAAAGAGACTTCCATTAAAGATGGACATCTGTGAAATAGTTGTGTCCAGCTGTAAAATAAATTCCAGGATATTTCTTTATTTGAAGAAAAAAGTCTTACAAAGTATGGACCTTTGGAACCAAATTACACAACAGGTGAAATACCAAAGGTCGGCCAACACAGGTCTAAGTGTAGCTTTCATTTAAAAAAAAATCAGGCTTAGAAAATAAGGGCAGATGAAGTGATCGGTTAGCAATTATCATCTGTGCAATACATATCTGTATAAATTATGACTAATACATAGTAAGAGTAAAATCTGTAAAATAGCTATGTAGGAACGGGTAGATAAAAGGAGGACAACCAGAAATGCCAAAGGTGGAACAAATGGTGGCAGAGCCTCAATGGTTAATTCGTAAAAAAAGGAAAGGTAAGAGTCTACTTATCTTTTGAGCTGTCACTTGGCATCGTGTTCACCTCTCTTCTTATATAACAAGCTGTGACTTTACTGATGTCCTATACTCATTGGGATTATGGCGAGGGCAGCATTCCAAGCGGTCCAAAACATATTTCACTAACAACACCGCGACTGTGCACTATCCAGTCCTTTTCAACACAGATTCACTGGAAACGGTTGCCTATAGTGTCTACTGAATGAACACAGAAAGGATCCAGCCAGGGAGTAAATGTGGCTTAACATCCTTATTTCTGTAGGCACCAACTTGGCTATATGTGTAAAAGTGGAAAAATGTGTTTTCATTAGATGACTTTATGGGGCAGTTCCCTCCTGCTATCCTTGTCCATTGATTATGATCAGTGCCGCAGATTAGTGCCTCATAGGAAACGGCTCTCAAACTTGATGTGACCCCTTTGAAGGTCAGCACTGCAGGCTAACCAGAACGGACCTTCTGTAGCTGCGCCGGAATATGTACCTAATAATACTGGTTATTCTGTAAACTCAAGTTCTGGAATAGATTCAATCTGTCTTTAAATATGTCTTCATTAATTCCTAAGGCACACTATGGGTAGAAGACAAATCAACAGATGCTGCCAAAAGTTCATCTCCTAGATCTGACCTTTAAACATATGATTCAAAGCTTGTTCCTGATGGACAGTAGATGTTTAAATACTGTCTTAGTCCAATATGATAGAATCAGCGCAGGAAATGTGGAAACACAATGTGTTTTGTATTATCAGTGGTTTTACATCACAACACAGTAAGGAACTGTGTCTGTCAAATTATGTATATTGGCATCTTAAGATATATCTTCAGCCCAAGCAAATGAACTCACAATAACATGTTCATTGGCAAGCCCCAGAGCAATAAAAATATGAATATTTTATAAGGATGTTCTCTGCCGCCATATTGATTTTAATGTATTATGATGGCTCATAGAAAAACATGTTATAATTCAATATTTAATATTCTCTGTTGGTTGGAATAAGGTCCAAAATAGACATATTACATTAAAAAAGGTGGGAAGAGAGTCATAAAGGCAAGTTATTTTTAAAGAATATGATTTACTTTGTCCTGGGAGGAATATTGCCTACAAGAAAAAGAGATCTTGATTTATTTCTACTAAGAAATAAATGCCTTCTAGTCAGTCCAACGTTAAGCAATACAATAGTATATTATAGTAATATAAAGAATATGTCCACTTTATGGCTTTTGTGAATCTGAAATTGCTTGGGTTAATAAAATAGATATTCTCACTATATTTTCTTTTTTCCTGATGTGAAGACAACAATAAAGTTAATGGCATTTATTCAATTATTTTGACGATTTTTGAAGTTGATTATGTCACATATGACCTTTGCCAAGGTATTCCTAATTGTGTTGATCCTGAAGAAGGCGAATCAAACCCTCCCTTCTCTTTTATACTCATGTGTTATGTCTTGGAGAAGGAACTCTATGGGCAGTCAGAATAACCCCTAGATCAACTGGTGTGTACGCAGGCCCAGACTGGCCATCTGGTACATCGAGCAAATGCCCACTGGGCTGCTGGCCAACAGCTCTCCATACTCACCAGATTTGTCCCCCCCAGCAGAAGACTGAGTACTACAGTGTGCTGCCACTGGCTACATATGCCCATGCGCTGGGCATAAAGAGCCAGGACTGCCATGTCATCACCAGTCCTGCTACACACTAGTTTGGGTTGATACCTCCATAGACAATGCATTCTAGATCTTTGCAGGACATACTATTAAGAATGTTTTTCTTTATGAATTATAGCAACAAGTTTTTGAGCATTTTCTCTTCAAACATGGTCAACGAGTTGTCTGAAATGAAAAGTGCAAGATTGACTTGTATATAAGATGACTTGTGAATTGCAAGTGAACGTTTCTGGATTCCTTTCTAGGGTGTGATTCCAAGTTGTTGCAAATCGAAACGTCTTTCGTTAAAGTCTTATGCCAAGGGTGAAAGTATAAAGAAGGGGCATTGGGATTCAGTCCTCAACAAATAGAATCACGCCAGGTTTTTAGTAAAAAACTTAGTGAGCTGTCATTGTTACACAATGTTACTTGTTTGTGTTATTAATAGTAATAAAAAAATAGTAGGATACACATCTTATATATTCTTAAACCAATAATAATGTGTCTGACTTTCTATGACTCCATGGGCGTTGCAAGTTTCTGTTTATTATCTCTTGCAATTCCCTGAGGATATTTGGGTGAACGCCATTACCTACATAGTTACATAAATTCACTTAAGAGTACAGTATTCACTGTGGCTCGATTGACGTTAGATTAAAGTTTAACTGAAAGTTTAAACAAACTTTGCAAAAGGACTTTCAATAACGATGTGTTCTGATGTGTAGATAGGATCCTTCTTGTAATTCCGTACAATGGGTGCTTATTAGGATTTCTTTTGGGGTTCCTTTCATTTTTCTCAAGGGCCGAGCAGATATTTTGTAGTCCTCTGGATGGGCCATAGATAAGCACGGAGGGAAATGCATTGTCAGAGAGTATTCTTAAGAGTTAAGGCATTTGGTTCACGACTATTATGACAATTGCATTGGACCAAGTAAGTGGTATGATCCAACAGCACGTGAAATAAATTGGAAAACTAGATGAAACAGTTTTTTCTTCCATCAGATTCTAAGTTTCATTGTAGACCAAGACTGGGATAGAGAGTCTGGAGACTTCTTAGGTAACAGCTAGGCTTAGAACCTGTTTTAATCTCATCTTCTCCCGGGTTTTCCTACCTCCTCAACTTTTCATACCCTCTTGCCCCTTGTCCTATGTCAGTGGGCAGCATGTCTTTATCTGGAGGCATTTAATACATAAAAATATTTTCAGTGTGATAAAGGAATGTTTTCTTAAAGCAGCCTTCTTGAGAAACTCGTTATTTGTTCTGCACAAAGTGTTCCTGATTTAGAAAGGTAAGCAGGTGCCAGGTGTGATATATTTCAGACAAATTAATTAGACTGATCAGTTATAATTACTGCTGGATACAGAACAGGATCATGTGTGGAGCCCTTCTGTGGGATTATGTAATACGACCTATTATTAACTTCATTGAAATATTAATATCTAAAATTTTAACAGGTGATGGGCCACAATGCACGTTAGTATCGCTACGTCATATATGTCATATTTACAAAGGTTTCATTATTACATAAGTCCTTAATAGCTCTGGAGAACTTGTAAAACCTAAATATAGGAACCTAAAAAATTATGGCCAGTTAGAACAATCTGTCTTATATTCATTATAGCCTTCTACCACTTCTGCTGGTTGGCTGTCCCACTTATCCACCACCTCCTTGGGGGAATAAAAATGTCTCATGTCACATCTAATCCATTGATTCTTTAATCTTAACCCACGACATCCTCCACTTTCAAATAAACTTACTTCCTGTAGCTTTTAAAGATCTTTATGTATTTTGTTGTTTGATATTATTTAATGTCTCCTACATGCTATCCACATTAGATATTTTAGTTTTCCCTGATAATTTCCATCCGGTAAAAAAGATTAGCTAGCTGGGCATCATGGGCTTTGTAGTTAAATGATGCACCTCTAGACATTAAGGATGGGATTCTCAATCCACCAACTATCCTTTCCAGGGTAAATAATACAATACGTAATCCTTAGTGTCCTTAGAGGACTACTTTTCAAATGACGATCTAGTAGGAGAGAATGCTGTGGTTGAATATTCATCAACTAGTGAAGCTGGATAGATGCCTCCAGCAGGTGTTCTACAATCCAACCGGCTAACAATGAAATAGAAGTGGTATTTATCATATATACTACTACTAATATGTTAATGCAAATGATAACATTAAAATCTGCCAATAATCTGCCAATACATGGCTGATACCGTGTATCTGTGTTAACATATGTTAAATCTCATGAAATGTCAACCTATGCTTGTTACAGCACGTGGCAAACAAACCAAAACAATCCCTGATGCCCTGGACGTTCATGGTTTGGACTCCATGTCATACTGTTATGCTCTTCTGGTATTTGTGAAATATTTTGACATTTAAATTGTCTTGAATATTCAATATATTCTTTTGCTTAGCCTTTGGAGTGGGCAGCCTCCTATGTTTGCTTACTACCATGGTGACATATTGAGTTTGAGACACAAGTTAGTGACACTTCATCCTGACAGCTACTCTGCTGTGAAGTCAACTGGATTACATGCTGGAAAAAATGCTGATCCCTGGTAAGATCCCTAAACAGGGAGCAGTGATTGTGATGACACTGGTGTATTCCAGTTCCAAAACCTCCTTCTCCAGTAAAAATACTGGAGATGAGCTTTTGTGGACTACAACTCCCATCACCCTCAGTGAGAATGATGATATAGGTAATGGGAGTTGTAGTCCTCAAAAGATGGGGAAAAACGATTATTTAGCTGATTTGTGGAAATGTGTATTTTCTACATACATTTTGTTCCTGGCATGATTATGGAACTTAACCCCTTCTTAAGTGCCTACATTGCAGTATATTGTGTACAAAAGATCCCTGGAGCTGCTTAGAGGTAAAAGGGAAATGGGTTAGCATGATCGAGCAGAAAAACCCAGAAACGCTCCAAAATCTTGTGGAAAGCCTTCCCAGAAGAAAAATATTAATGTCTTATGTATTTAGAATGAGATGTCATTAAAGTCCCTGTTGGTGTAATGGTTTAGGTGTCCCAATACTTTTGTCCATATAGTACATATAGTGTGTGTATGTGTACATACGAGTGTGTGGCAGGGTGATAGGATTGTAGTCCAGTTGCCAAAGGCCAGCTATGCGTAAAGTGCTGCTATAGTTAAGCGTATAAAGAATGATGTGTGCTACTATATCCTTCACCATCGTGGGCTGTAGGTCTGGCGGTCTGTGCTCAATCCAAACATTAAATCTAGAGAGGTTTTATAAGCTTTCACATTTATTAAGGTAGAGCATTACTTTGTGGACATCATCCAGCCCCTGATGACGCCGGAATAATCCACACATAAATAATTTTATCTGCTATTAATTATTGTGGCAAATATAATCAGAAAAGATAAGCACTCACAAAATTGGCCATTACTTTAGGAAGAAAGCAAAATTATATTAATCATCTTTTTACAAGACCAATTTATTTTCCCACAAACTTTCAAAAGCCATCCTCTCTGCCAGGTTTGGCACGACTAGCTTATTTACCCGAGATTTCAAAACATTCTTCAAATATTTCAGAGCTGCTGGCGCACAAACAGCTTGTCTGAAAGCGCATTGCCAACCCAAATAAATAACGCTATCACTAATTATTTCAATTCAGGTTTTTTTTTATAGATTCAACTAGGCAAAAAAAAGCCTCTTCACTTAACCTTGGAACACGAATCGCCGAGTACAGCTTGCATTGAACGTCTCATATTTATCCAATTCAGTTGGTTGTCATAGAGAACTGGAGAGTCCTATATCTTCGATGTGCTCTCGCCCTACAGTAACACGTTCTTGCCGTCGCTACGGGGGTCAATTTCGGTGGAAAGAAATGCTTGCGGAAATCCACCTGCCAAGTATAATTGGCTGTTCGCAAAACCGGAGAACATCTTATCCCTAAGAATGCTTTTGTTATTGCAATTTACACTTAGTTTGGAACGGCAGACGCATAAAAGCAAGCGCTCCGAGTTCCAGTTGACATAATGGGAAATCAGTTTTGTCTGATGAAAGTAGGTGATGCATTTTCTGAATGCTGTTAATGTTTATATTGGCAGACTTTGTATAAAAAGTGGATTTAAAGTTCCTGACAGTAACTTATTATTCCCATATTATTGGGTAAGTGCTTCACAGTCTTTGTTGAGAAAATAGATGATGGTGATGCACGACCGATTCATTTACAAATTTACAAGGAATCATAAAGCACAACTTTAATGGCGAGGAGGAGTACCTTGTAAAAAGTAAAATATAACACATGGACTATAGATTTTAATGGAACGATAGTTAAATTGTATCACGTTCACACGTCATTTAAGCAAAAGTAGGGAAAAATCCAATTGTGATGGTTTGAAATGCGAAATGGTAGACAAATAAAGACTTTGTAAGAATAAAAGTAAGGAATCAGAGACTTTACAGCATAAGTTTGCTTAATGTGTCAAAACTGATCAAACATAAACCTGAAGGGTCATAAATATGAAGAGCCCTGCCGCCTTAATAGCGCGGGGCGGCATGTAGTTGTGGGGATAGGAGGTCAGGTTCATCTAAAGGTCAGCTATTGATTGTTATGTAGGGTTCAAAAGTTCAAACAGCAGGTATTAAAAAAAAATAAAAAAATAGCTGAGTTATATAACTAAAAGTTGCGCGCGCCGCTTAGCAGTTTGCCACCTTTGCCTCGAGGACGCTTTAGAGCGCCTCGAGATGCCTCGCGCCGCGCAAAAGGCACGAATCTGCACTATAAATAGAGGGGGTGTTAGGGCTAGCTGTCATTGCCACAAGGCGAACTGCTAGCTGTGATACTTACCTGTAGAGGCTGGTATTCTCGGCTGTGCAGGAGAGCCGCGGGCAGAAGAATGGAGCTGCTGCTTGAAAAACTCCCCCCCCCCTAATGTTATGTTAATATGAAATTTCATTATTTTTGTCGTGTGCTTTTATCAGGGTGAAAGTTGTCCCTTCTTGGGGATGAACTGGTGGTATGGTGTATGCCTTCTGGCTTTTAGGGCAGATGGCTCTGTATATATATTTATGGTGTTGAGTTATTTGAAGGTGAAAGTCTGGGTTTGGGCCAAGAGTTTCTTTAAATATGTAAGGTTATTAAGCTAAATAAAAGTACGCGGCCTGTTTATTCCAAGTTGAGTGTGATGGTCTTTATTTCAAATAGATATATAGTGGTTACAACGATTGGTTACAATATCCCTTACAACTACATGCACAACTCAGGTTTTATAGTGCTTAAGGTTGCTGAAAGACAAAATGTAGCCAAATATATATTGAATAACTACACCCCCCCCCACTTAAAACTGGCCAATTTTCGAAACTTTGACTGTCATAGCCCCGAGCATCAAAGGATTTTTACAAACCCATGGTCATAAAAAAGCCCTAATTAACTGACATGGACAACCAGATTGAGGTGAAGTGGCTAAGTTCAAAACGACAACTCACCAGCACCAACATAACCAAACATGCACACAACGTGCTGGCCGACGGCTTGTGACGTAGGCTCTTATGTGTATCCAGCTTCACTAAAGCCTTAGGTAGCCCATCAGGCATATCATGGCTTTCCATGAGCTGATGGCACCAGGCTGGCTGTGGCAAGATTTAAAAACGCTGCGCTAACTCCCAGCCTGGAGCAAGTACGTCATGTGCCCGCTGGTGCTAATGTTACATCTCTGGACCTTCCAGTGAAAGATTCTTAGTGCTGCTCAGATCTCCAGCAAGGGAACTTATGAGGGCCCACTTTAAAACACATACTCCACTGCATTGCGGTACCCACAGAGAGAAAGTCTGGGTGCTTCTTCTCCTTTCCCAATATTTGATGTTTTTCTTCTGCGTTTGTTGTTCCAGTTGGTACTTCCTCATATACACAGAGATCTGCCAAAATTCTACTGCCAGTGCAAACATTTGCATTCTCTCCAAAGTGCTTCACATTTCTAAGCTTAAACGCTGAGGATGGTACGCAAAGCTGGGATTGGCCTTTATTCTAGCAGAAAACAAGAAAGGAATAAGGTATTGATGCTGTTCTATACACACTGTATCTTCATCTTCCTGGTTGCCCACAGCCTCAAGTTTTTGTCCCAGTAACATTATTACTTTTGTAATAATACCAAAGCTGCTTGGTATTCTGAAGCATTCTGCACACTGTTCTATATTACTCTTCTCTGAAACTAAGTGGCCCAAACCCTGAAAAACAGCCCCAGACCATTATCCCTTCCCCACCAAGCTTTACAGAAGGCACTATGTATGTAGTGATCTCTCTCTTCATCAGACGAACCTCCCGGAAGCTGAAGCTTGGCATTGCACGTAGTGATCTCATGGAAAACCTTCCCAGAATAGTGTAGGCTGCAAACGGGGGACCAGCTACATATAAATGTCTATGTATTTAGAATGTGATGCCATTAAAGTCCCTGGTGGTGTAATACTATTGCGCATATAGCATATATATATATACCGTATTTGCTTGATTATAAGACGAGGTGTTTTTCAGAGCAAATGCTCTGAAAAATACCCCTCGTCTTATAATCGGGGTCGTCTTATAATCAGACCTCAAATAGGTCTGACTATGAGACGACTAAGATTCAGATCCCCCGCAGCTGCAGGGGACCTGGATCCTCCTGCCCCCCCCCCGCCCCACTTACCCGTACTTCTGAGTCCCAGGTGTGTAGCTGGGGCAGCGTGTAGATGTCTACGCGAATCGCTAGCAACAGGGGTTGTCTGCGTCCATCGCGCAGACCTTCCCCGGCTGTCAGAGATCAGAGTTCCCCGCACCGGTGCCGGTGCCGCACCGGTGCGGGGAACTCTGATCTCTGACAGCCGGGGAAGGTCTGCGCGATAGACGCAGACAACCCCCGCTGCTAGCCACGCCTCCTTCCGGCTGCAGCGTAAGTGCGTGGGATCTACACGCTGCCCCGGCTACATGACAGGGAAGTCAGAAGCACCGGTAAGTTGGGGGGGGGTGTTAAATGGGCATATATATATATATATATCCTAAAAAAAAATTATACCTGGCAAACTTTCCAGTGTAGGCTACCAGGAGTTATCCTACCTCCAGGGAATGGTTTAATTATGGGGTGGAGCTAGTTGCATGTAGGGGTGGGGCTAGCCGGAGACAGCATTTAGTGGCTAGGAAGTAGGCGGGGAGAAGCTGAGGAATGGGCATGGTCAAGTACCACCCCCCTTCCCCAAAAAATACCCTGACCCAGTGTTAGGGACCAGGAACCAGACGGACACAAAACGTAAAATGCAATCACCTTTATTGTAATGACAATAGTGAACAAAGCCAAATCGTGATCCAAAAGCATATACCAAAAGACAAGCCAGGGTCAGGAACCAAGACGGGTACTCAGACAAGCCGGGGTCAGGAATACAGAGATCAGCGAAGTCAGGAACAAGCCAGGAATCAGGAGCTGGGATGGACGTCAGAGAAAGCCAGGTCATACACAGGAATTCAGGAACACAGCAATAGCACTTGCAGCCGGAAACAACACAAGGGCCAGGAGGAAGTGAAGTTTAGCTGCTTAAATAGCCAAAAGGGGTTGGCTGTGGGCTGGACAATGGGCTGAGTCACAGGAGTGACAGGAGTGTAGCCATGGCAACCCAGCCAGGCTGTAAGCCTCCAGCAATGCAGCAGAAAAGCAGCTAGACCATAACAGTACCTCCTCCTCAACGACCCCCTCCCCGCGGAGCAGGGCCGGGTTTGAGGGGAAAACGCGAGTGAAAGGCACGAAGGAGAGCGGGAGCATGGACATCTGAGGCTGGAACCCAAGATCTCTCCTCGGGACCGTACCCCTTCCAATGGACCAAATACTGGAGCCTCCCATGGAACCAACGAGAGTCGACTATGGAGCGGAGCTCGAACTCCTCATGATTGTCTACAGTCACCGAACGGGGGCGAGGAGTGACTGTAGTAAAACGATTACAGACCAGAGGTTTCAACAGTGAGACATGGAACACATTGTGGATGTGCATGTTAGAAGGAAGATCCAGGGCATAGGCCACAGGGTTTACCCGTCGCAGGATACGGAAGGGCCCCACATACCGGGGAGCCAGTTTCTGGGAGGGCACCCGGAGGTGGAGATTTCTGGAGGATAACCAGACCCTCTCCCCGACCTGATAGGAAGGCGCGGGTAGGCGTTTACGATTAGCCTGGAGCTCCTGACACTGTTGTGAGCGTTGAAGTGCCTCCTGAACCTGCACCCATGTGGAACGGATCTGCTGGAGATGATCCTCCAGTGCCGGAATCCCCTGGGAAGTGAAATTATCAGGAATCATGGAGGGCTGATACCCATAATTCACCATGAAAGGGGAGAACCGGGTAGAGGCCGAAACAGCACTATTATGAGCAAATTCCGCCCAGGGTAGCAGATCCGACCAGTTATTTTGGTGGTCCGAGATGTAGCACCGCAGGAATTGCTCCAAGCCCTGATTGGCCCTTTCCGCAGCCCCATTAGATTGTGGGTGGTAGGCCGAGGAGAAGGAGAGTTGGATACCCAGTTGCGCACAGAAGGCCTTCCAAAATCTCGAGACGAACTGGCTACCCCGGTCAGAAAGTATGACTTTGGGAACCCCATGTAGCCGATAGATCTCCATGATAAAAACTGTAGCCAACTCCTTAGCGGAAGGGAGCTTTTTGAATGGGATGCAGTGTATCATTTTAGAAAACCGGTCAACAACCATGAGGATAACTGTGTTACCGTTAGACAGCGGAAGATCGACTATGAAATCCATGGCAAGGTGAGACCATGGCCTCTCACCAATAGGTATGGGTTGGAGAAGGCCCACTGGAAGGTGACGGGGTGATTTAGTCTGCGCGCAGACAGGACAGGCTGCTACGAAGGCAACAATATCTTTGTTAATTCCTGGCCACCAGAAGAGACGGGAAACCGACCAGAGAAGTTGGTTCCTCCCGGGATGACCTGCTGATTTAGGATTATGATAGGTGGAAAGTAACTTGGTACGCAGGTTGACAGGTACAAAACATCGCCCTGAGGGGGTTTCAGCAGGTGCATCTACCTGAGCGGCCCTTATTCTGTCCCCGAGGGGAGATGTTATGCTGGTACGTATGGTAGCCAGTACTCGGTCTGGGGGAATAATCGGACTAGGAGGACACTCCTCTTTAGCTTTCGAGAACTGTCTAGAGAGAGCATCGGCCCGGACATTTTTGGTCCCCGGCAGGTACGAGACCACATAATTAAAACGGGATAAAAATAATGCCCAACGGGCCTGCCTCGGAGTTAAGCGTTTAGCCTCGGACAGGTAGGTGAGATTTTTATGATCTGTGAGAATTAGGATTGGTACGGAAGTTCCCTCAAGCAAATGCCTCCATTCTTTGAGAGCCAGTATTATCGCAAGCAACTCACGGTCACCAATTTCATAGTTGCATTCCGCAGCACCTAGCTTCTTGGAGAAGTACCCACATGGGTGCAACTGGCTCTCAGGAGTAGGACGTTGAGACAGGAGGGCGCCTACCCCTGTCTCAGACGCATCGACCTCAAGTATGAATGGAAGTTCGGGTTTCGGGTGTACCAAAACAGGAGCTGCGGCAAAAGCGGCCTTCAATGACTCAAAAGCTTTGATGGCCCCTGGGGACCAAAGAGAGGCATTGCCATCTTTTTTGGTCATGTCTGTAAGAGGCTTAACAATAGAGGAAAAATTCCGAATGAATTTCCTATAATAGTTAGCGAAGCCGAGGAACCGTTGAAGGGAGCGGAGACCTACAGGTCGTGGCCACTCGAGAACAGACGAGAGTTTTTCAGGATCCATAGCGAAACCGACCTCTGAAATTACGTACCCCAGAAAGGTGACCTGCTTGCGGTGGAACTCGCACTTCTCCAATTTGCAAAAGAGATTATTCTCTCGTAACCTCTGTAGGACTCGGGCTACATCAGCGTGGTGGCTTTCTATGGAGGTGGAATGGATCAAAATATCATCTAGGTATACCACCACACATTGTTGGAGCATGTCCCTTAGGACATCATTTATGAATTCCTGGAAAACCGCAGGGGCATTGCAGAGACCGAAGGGCATAACTAGGTATTCATAATGCCCACTCCTGGTGTTAAACGCGGTTTTCCATTCGTGGCCCTCCTTAATCCTTACTAAATTATACGCCCCTCGCAGGTCGAGCTTTGTAAATACCTTGGACCCTTTTAAGCGATCGAATAACTCGGTAATGAGTGGAATCGGGTAGGCATTCTTAACCGTGATACGGTTGAGCCCCCTGTAATCTATACAGGGTCTCAGTTCGCCGCTCTTCTTTTTCACAAAAAAGAATCCGGCCCCAGCAGGGGAAGAGGATTTACGGATGAACCCCCGGGACAGCGCATCCGCAACATACTCCTCCATGGCCTTATTCTCTGCGACAGATAATGGGTAGACTCGACCTCGAGGGGGTATGGCACCAGGTTGCAGCTCAATGGCGCAATCGTACGGGCGGTGAGGTGGGAGCTCACCAGCCCGGCCCTTATCGAATACATCATGAAACTCTTGATACTCCTCAGGCAACAAAGAGACCGGAGAAGTGGTTAGCACCTTCACCACTCTCCCTAGGCATGTTTTGGAACAATTAGGCGACCATGCCAAGACTTCGGCCCTTAACCAATCAAACACGGGATTATGTTTGCGCAACCATGGATATCCTAAAACCACAGGATAATGAGGAGAGTGTATCACCTGGAGTTGAATAATTTCATGATGGAGAGCCCCAACAGCCATAGACAAAGGAGCGGTTTCATGGGTGACCTGCGGGGGCTGTAACGGTCTGCCATCGATCGCCTCAATGGCAAGTGGAGCAGTCAGAAGCTGCAACGGAATAGAGTGCTTCTGAGCAAAGGTGCTGTCAATAAAGAGGCCCGCTGCCCCCGAGTCAATGAGTGCCTCTGAAATGACGGAAATCTTGCCCCAAGTGAGACCCACCGAGACTAGAGGTTTATCCTTCTGGATATCTGGGGACGCCGAGACGCCACCTAAGGACTGTCCCCTCTGGAGCCTTAGGTGCAGGCGTTTCCCGGACGTGTAGGGCAAGTTCGCAGCAGGTGCCCTGCTTTACCACAGTAAAGACAAAGACCCTCCCTCCTCCTAAAGGCCCTCTCCTCAACCGAGAGACGAGTAAATCCAAGCTGCATGGGTTCCACAACGCCCGAAGTGTCGAGACCAGGAGGCATGGGAGGAGAGGGAGGCACGGGTGGGGATGAAAAGCTCGGGGCTAAACGTATAGGAGGCCTCCGCAGGCGCTCCCGGAAGGATGGTCTCTCACGGATTCGTGAGTCAATAAGGATACAAAAAGAGACCAATTCCTCCAAATCACTGGGAAGGTCCCGGGCCGCAATCTCATCCTTAAGTATATCCGAGAGCCCATTAGAAAAAGCAGCCACGAGAGCCTCATTATTCCAACCAACCTCAGCGGCCAGGGTGCGAAACTCAATAGCATAGTCCGAAACCGTCCTTGTACCCTGCCGAATGGACATTAATCGTTTGGCAGCCGAAGCAGAGCGTGCCGGTACATCAAATACCCGTTTTAGAGACGCAACAAACTCAGGGTAATTGTGTACTAAAGGTTTCTGTGTCTCCCAAAGGGGATTCGCCCATGCCAAGGCCCTGTCTGAGAGTAAAGAAATCACGAAGCCCACCTTACTCCTGTCAGACGGAAAGGCCTGAGGTACCATCTCCAGATAGATACTGACCTGGTTCAGGAAACCTCTGCACAAATTAGGGTTGCCCCCATAACGTTCGGGAAGCGGGGCAGACCCTGTCAAGCCTCTGGCAGTATTAAAATCACCAGTGGCAGACGGAGCGGAAGCAGCAGCAGGTGTAGAGGCAGCCTGTGCCGTGGGGACCTGAGCTGGCAGAACCAGATGTGCAGTACGGAGCAACAAGGTCTGGAGAGCTAGCGCAAATTGGTCCATGCGCTGGTCTACCTGGTCCAGCCTGGTAAAAACATTTGGTGGATTGCCTGCCCCTTCTGGGTTCATGGCCCTTGTGTAATGTTAGGGACCAGGAACCAGACGGACACAAAACGTAAAATGCAATCACCTTTATTGTAATGACAATAGTGAACAAAGCCAAATCGTGATCCAAAAGCATATACCAAAAGACAAGCCAGGGTCAGGAACCAAGACGGGTACTCAGACAAGCCGGGGTCAGGAATACAGAGATCAGCGAAGTCAGGAACAAGCCAGGAATCAGGAGCTGGGATGGACGTCAGAGAAAGCCAGGTCATACACAGGAATTCAGGAACACAGCAATAGCACTTGCAGCCGGAAACAACACAAGGGCCAGGAGGAAGTGAAGTTTAGCTGCTTAAATAGCCAAAAGGGGTTGGCTGTGGGCTGGACAATGGGCTGAGTCACAGGAGTGACAGGAGTGTAGCCATGGCAACCCAGCCAGGCTGTAAGCCTCCAGCAATGCAGCAGAAAAGCAGCTAGACCATAACACCCAGGGAGGCAGGGCTTCACTCAGAGACACCATAGTGACCAAAGTGAGTCCACTGGTATGCACATGTGGCATCCCTAATAAAAAGTAATTGTCAAATAAGCCTTAATTTGGTGTTCTGCACCTCTGCAGTCTCTTTAATCATCCTCACAAATAAAGTCATCATCAGAAAGAAGGCTGGAGAGGAGATCATTGTCATAACCATAACAACCATACCAGTTTAATTAACGGATTTATAATCACAGTCTTAATATTAACAACATTTACGTACGTGTATATTTATACAGAATTGCATTTTAAGAAGATTAAAAAACATCTAGTTCTGAGCGTTGCGGTGTGCTGTGACATTCCATCAATACAGCCAACTCATATCAGCTTTGTTCACTTTACAGCAAGTAGCAGCAATTAAGCCGTTAATAGTACGGTTTCAGAAATAGCTTTATATTATTAGAGAAAGCAGTTTAAAAATGTTATACAAAAAGTCCTACAGTCCTAATTAATTACAAGCTGAATTCAAAGTAATTATGAGATTGGCGCTTTCTTTGCATGTAGGTCTTAAAGTGGAGCAAACAAGACACATATCAAATAGTACAGTAAATTATATTTAGCTGAAAATTAGATCATAATGTTTGGGGCAGGAAAAATGTCTTTGGCCAGGTTGGGCCAGTGGAGCGTAGCGCAGAGATTACAAAAAGAAGAGCCACAAACTTTCCTAGGGTTCAAAGCAAGCAGTGGTTTTAATGAAGCAAATAACACCAAGGTAGGGTAGTTAAAAAAGAAAGCAGAGTCCAGGTATTTAGCCAGGGTAACAGAGTGTCACAGAGTCCAGAGACAAGCAAGGTCAGAAGCCAGGAGGTCAAAAAGGTAAAGATGGATCCAACGGGTACTATAGCTTTAAGGGAATGTTAGGCATACACAAGGTAAACACACAGCATGCAACAAGCAGACACTGAAGGCACGGTGTTTGGGGCTTTTATAGGGGAAGCAGGAACTCCTCCTCTGACTTCCCTAGACCCTTGCCCTACTGTTGAATTGTATTGACATGGGGATGACTCTCCCCACTCTCCTCCATCTCCGTGGTGACCGATAGAACCGTTTCAGCAAGACACGCCCCCTTACTGGTAGCCAGACACACACTTGCTATTCAGGAGGTGTACCTAACTCCAGGCCGGGGATGCGGCCTGCGACAAATCAATGTAGCCCCAGGCCATGACGGAGGGGATGGTGCAGTGCGAGCGGCACATGGAGGACTCCCCTAAAAGGTAGGAGTCGGGCCAGGAGCTTGACAGTCTTTTTTTTCTGGTATTTTGGATTGATTTCTGTTGAGATGGTGCTTTGCCATTTTGAATTTTTAAGTGTTGGATCTGCAAAAGCCTACACAATTAAACAACAACAAAAAAAACAACACAAAGCCAGCTATTCACTATGACTCAGCATAAGCTTCGTAGTGTAAGGTTCTTCCCATACGGACTCCGTGTCCATAGTTACCGTATTGGCCCGATTATAGGCCTCACCCGATTGTAGGCCGCACCCTTATAGTTTGGTGATATTTTAAAGAAAAATTCATTAAAAAAATTACACACGAGTGGAATGGTAAAACAGTATTTTATCTAATGATCAGGAATACATGTATTTTAACATTTTTATGCAGTTAGTCAGCATATGTTATATACAAACAGAAACTTGGAAAACTAATAGCCATTTAAAGGTCCCCCCTTAATTCATAATGCACCTTACTTATAGATATGCCCTTCTGCCCCCAGATATGCCACTCTGCACCACTGATATGCCACTCTGCACCCCTGATATGCCACTCTGCCCTCCCAGACTTACCAATGCATCCCCAGACTCCCTGGTGTCTAGCGGGTGCTGCGAGGGACCTGGATCCTAACCCTGCTGCTTGCCCACAGCAGGGCTAAATGAAAAAGAAAGGAAAAAAAACACCTGCCTGTCGCCCCCCGGAACGGCATGTCCCGGGCATCAGGCGGTACGAATTGCGCATCCCTGCGCTAAACCCCGATTATAGGGCGCACCCCCACTTTAAAGACTTAAAGTGGGGGGAAACAATGCAGCCTATAATTGGGCAAATACGGTATGTACACATAGTAATCGTGTCGTTTGAATAGAGCTAATATCTGAAGACTTGGCCTATAAAATACCCCCCAAGATCATGTTTGAGGTCATCAAAGCAATTGCACTCTGAAATCACCCAGTAACGCACCCTTGAATAATCCCCACGGGTATTGGAGTGTCGGTAAATGTCAGAATGGGAAGCTGGAAGAACTATTACTATACTCTTTATCATACTCAGCATTCAGTCCATGTGATTTTATTTGGATTACTTATGTATTACAGCGGTAGTTCATCTCTTGTGTTGTGGTCCTGTTTTTTTCTGTATAGACTTACAAGGATTTTTTTTACGTTACTAAGTGATTAATAAACATCACTGTTGAAAGGTTTAGCTCTGAACATAATTGGAAATAATTGTAGAATATTTGATGACATTTCTCTGACTTGGTTCTTGGAAGTTAAACTAGGGTCAGTCCAAAGAACTGTGTTCAATGAAGTGTACACTGTGACATTTGTTAGCAGGATCTAAATGGTGTCATTATTGTGCTAAAAATAAATGTAATGGCATGGAACACTGCTATTTAGTTCAGCGATAAATCAAGGATAACTTAAGTGCAGTGAACTGGATAATTCCACAGCTCTTTTCATATTAAACTCCAACAGTGAGCTTGACAACTGAGTTGTTAAAGAACACAATTTTAATTAGAAATCCAAAATAAAATTGTCAAGGGCAAAGTCGGTCCCTAGCCCACCTTAGATTATTCTCTGGTTGTTATGTGAAAATAATAATGCCGAATAAAAGGCTGTCCTAAAACGCACGATTACTCCACTTAGATATTGCCACTAAAAAAAGTTTAAACCTATTTGGATGTCATGGTTCGTAACAGAGCTGTAACTAGGGCATCCGAAAGATAAAGAAGAGGGGGGGGGCAGGGTATTGCTTCTGGATGGTGTTAAGGTGAAGCTAAAAATCATTCACCGTCTCGAGTACTCTATAACACAAGGTGCATTTTCGTACGCAGACAAGTTGACTCTGGAATGGGCATAAACAGACCTTTTTTACAGGTTAATTTGTAGCATAATACAGATAATCTCACACACTTGATATATGATTTTCTGTGGCCTTTCGGAAAAGCGGTAGAATTGCGAACATATAAAAATAGCTGACATGAGTTTCTGCTTTAGTTTTTTTTTGTTGACAAAAATCTGAAATATTTAGACTTTATTTCTTAAACATTCTTAGACTTCCTCTAAGCACAATCCCCATTGTCTGAATTTTAGGTCTACTTCCTTCTTTAAAATGAATTTTTAAATCTGCTGATTTATCTAAACGTTTAACGTGCTATCTGATTTTCTGTGGCCAAATGGCTAAACTTGTTTTTTTCTATACACCTCGCCCTTTCTAAAAAGGGGTAGAATTGGGAACGTATAAAAATAGCTGACATGAGTTTCTGCTTTATTTTTTGGATTCACACATATCTTAAATATTGAAACAATTTTTCCTCTAAGCACAATCCCCATTGTCTGAATTTTAGGTCTACTTCCTTCTTTAAAACTGAATGTTTAAATCTGCTGATTTATCTAAACTATTTAAATATTTTCTTATCTAATGCTCATACCTGGGAACTTCTGGGCTCCGGCTACCCGGAGCCTTCCCTTGCGGGACACGGCCAGGACTGCCCATTGACGTCGGTACCATGACGTCGATGGGAGTTCCCCCTGATGTCAGTGGGCGGTCCCATGGATGCTGGGGCGTTTTCCCCGATGTCAGTGGGAAACACCCCCATTTAAATGGTGCTTCACCCGGCAATCTCCCGGCAAACCCGGAGAGTGCCCAGGTATGCTAATGCTATTCCTAAAAAACAGGATGTAAGCATACATTATAAATCTAAAATGCTCTTACCTATACTTCCTTTATATTCCTAGGATGGGAAGATCCCTAATATAACCGGATTCCTTACTCCTAAAAGTAATCTAAAATTATAAAGCTAAAAGTGAGATAATCAAAGTTAAATTGATATTTTTAGCAACGCCCCATTATGGTTCTGGATTGTAAAGGAATAGTGAAAGGTACACTAACTGTGCCCATATTTCCCAGAGGATCGGCCCTTGCTTTGTCCATAATTGATATTTACTCAACATTGCCAGTAGGGTACCAGTAAAATTTCGATTGGGTACCAGATTTCGCACAGGTACTTAATGTTGTGTACAGGGCCAGACTTGCAATGTGAGGAGGCCATGGCATTTTAAGTCCATGACTGCCTGATGACGTCAGTGTGGCTGACAGCTGGATATGCGCGTGAGTGCGTGTTGCTGTTGGCCAGCAGCTTACCAGGTTTTGTGTCCGATGGCCAGTCTGGGCCAGGCTGTGTACGTTTTATACACTAAGGTCTAATGCATGTAAAAGATCTCATGTCTATCACGAGCTGGGCTGTGGGGACAGACATTAATATGCAGCGACTGCAACCTTTGCTAGGTTGTCCCTAAAAGAAACCAGACTTTCTTCTGTTGGCACAAGTGTTTTTTTCAGTATAATCCAACTGGAAGTGATTAAAAAAAATTAGTATTCCTTTCAAGTCCACCAGGTTTTCCATAGAAACTAAATCTAATGTTAAAATACATTTTGTATTTACAACTCACGCTGCGTACTGTTCTTACATTATCAAGGAGATATTTCATGAGAAAAATGACTAATAAAAGGCACTAGAAATGTCTGGCTTTATTTACAAAGGATTAAATATCTAATCACAGAAAACCTTTTAAAACTATGTATATTTAAGTGTGTACTTCATCATTGCAAATTTAATCTGCATGAATATTCAAAATTCACAGCTCGATCTGAGAACTTCATATCTAAACCCAATGATGGATATTTCCACCGTCATCACAGTATGTATCATATTCAGCTTAAATGCTTTCTGGAAACAAAGGTTGTAATGTTCTTCTTTATAACAAATAATCATTCTACCTTACTTACAAAATAATTTGTAATTAATATTTATAAGAACACTTCATACCCAATGAAAGCAATGAATTTAAGCTGCAGTATTGTCTATAGTATGAATAGCATTCACTTGAAAGCGACATTAATGGCATTAAAATCAAGACTCTCTGTCAGTGTAGAAGTCACTATAGGTCAAGTATACCATGACTACACCTGGGACCGTGCCAGGTTAGGCTACCCAAAGCTCTCCCTCTTCGAAAGATCAATTTCCTGTCCACCTGATCATTGATCCTGAAGCAAGGCTTGGTCAGCAGCTATGAGTCAGACATCTAGGTCATGTAGAAGAAGGCTTTTGACCAGGACCGTATATTTGGGTCTCTCAGACCCAGAGCAGGCCAATGTGCCCTCTTTTTTCTGTAGTCAGAACTGTGGAAAGTTACACCCATGGGGTCCAGTGTGGCTTGATAACAGTGCTTCTATCTCCATGGCCATATGGGCTTCGGTTGGCTGATGGCACTCCAGGACAGGAGCTAATGTTGTTAGCCGCTGACAGATTGTCAATGGTTGGAAACAGTAACATGTTGGTTAGTGACTATGTTAACAAAGTGATGTCCGTATCCCAAGTTGGTAGTTATCAGTATTTATTTCTTGGTTTGGGTATTTGGGTTGTTGGGCAGTGATATGGGTCCAAGCAACATCCCCATCTAATATTTTATGATCAACCACAAATTCAGGGCCAGCTCCTCTCTCCCTTTACAAACTCAGTATATGAGTATTTCAGTCCTTTAGAAAAATAAAATATCAATGCCTCAAAGGAACTTGTCATTCTATTTATTTGGAATCTTTAACAGGTCCACATTAATACTGAAAAGTGCTTTATTCAATCTTTCTTGAACTTAGAAAATTGCATCTGTGCAAGCATTATACATTTAAAAACCATAGGGAATCATGTTCTTTATATACAATTTAGTCACAAATGTTTACAATCAGCAGGGTTGGTCGAAAAGCACCATTGATATTATTTCATTAGCATATTATTTTTCAATGATGGTTTTTGTTAATATGCAGAAATGCAGAATTTGATGACATTTGGCTCATCTTGTCTGCCTTTTTTTCCTAATGTAAAGACTCAAAACCTTAATCAGTCCTTGATCTCGTTTTAGATTCAGGAGCGGTATGACGACCCCATGCATGTTTAAATCCCCTCATTAGCCTCTACCACTTCTTCTGGGAGGCTGATTGACTTATCTACTACACTCACACTTAGTTATACTTCTTAACATTACATATAAACCTCTGAAACTCTAGCTTTCGAATATGAACTCTCGTTCCAACATAAGTGGTTGCTTTATATTAATTCATACAGTTTTTCTTTATAACAATCTTCTAACATAAAAAAACCCTGTAACATCTCATCACTTCCACTTGGCAGGTAATGTAACATGCTGCATAATTGTATTATTCATAGATATTACCGGGGGAGCGCCGAGGTATGTGTAAGTGCCATGCCTAGCAGGATGCCGGCACGAAAATAATCACGCACAGTGGGTGATTACTTTCAAATCATACCAGGCAGACAGGGTTACAAACGGTACATCTTTTCCAGATGACACTTTTTGTTTCATGTCAAGGTAACACATTATACTATACAATTAAACATTAATAACCGGTTGTATTTGGTGTAATTTTATATATATGTGCTTTTGTTTGATTGCATCACCTTGTTTGATCACCTTACTATTAAACTGCTAAAAATATTAGCCATTACATCCTGAATTTAAAACGCCCCATGTACAGCTGGAATTCAACAAAATTATGTGATCAGAAAATTAGTTTATATTAGAAAAATATAAAAGTTTGCAATTTTACTAATGTTTGTTATCACAATCCTGGGTCAAAAAATTATTTACTGGTAAAAATGAAAGGGCAATGATAAGGGTGAATGATAATTATGGTATGTAAGAACTCTTAAGGGTTTGGCCCAGGGGCTTAGGCAGAGATGGTTTTGAGCAAGGCATGCAACGTTGAGTGCAGGGCTAGCCCCACACTATCTGAGGCAAAACCCAGAGCGTTCACATGCGTGAATGTAAGTGAAGTGCATAGCCCATTTGGCTTACTGTACCTGTCTGTGTTTAGCCCAATCAGCACCTCTAACTATAAGATTCCAGCGTTCCATGGATATGGTTTTAAAAACTTGTTGTTAATTGTAGACCAGCAAAAGAGTTAGATGTTCTGCCATAGTTTTTAACAAGAGCAAAGGTTAAATTACTGACCATGTGTCAGCTCATGCTTCCAAAAAACCCATAGAGTCTTTGGCCATGATTTTGTTGAGGTTGCAGAAACCCAACTAATTTTAGGTGCATCAAACACTATCCTAAATAATAATTAACTATGTTTTCAGTTAAATTCCCTCATGTGAGTTTCAATATATAGTAGATTTTTACTGTTCATTTAAGAAATGATATAGCTGGCAGCTCTTTATTTTGTTGGTTTTGGGGAACCTGGATTCTGTGTTCTATTTCTTCTCTTTTTGTACATATTACGAACAGAGGACATAATAGGGTTGTCAGATAAATGCTGAAATTTACACAGCACCTGGAAATATGTATAAATGTTGCTATAATTTACTGTGTGTTAGACTCAAGTTAATTTATATCACTATGCGTATAATGTGCACCAGCAATACCTGGGAACTACAGACAGCAGGCTGCGAGGAGCTCTCCATCATGAGGCTTCATGAAGGAGCAGGGCTATCCATGCACAAGGGCAGGCATAGCTGCTTGAGGGGTATGGCTAGTTATGGGTGTAGGAGAGATAGTTGTGAACAAGGGCGGGGTTAGCCCTAAGTACCATTTAATGGGTTGGTAGTAGGAGGAGAATTGGGCAGGGAGTGGGCGTAACTTAACACTTCACTGTCCTGGAGAAAGAGAAGCGCGACCCTGAGACCCAGGGAATACGCGCTTCATCCAGAGACTCCAAGTCAAACCCAGAGATTTCCCAGGTGTGATTTAAATCTGTGTTAATGTACTGAACTGTAAAAAGTAGGGTTTGGTGAAGGCAACAGATCTGCTTAAAGGAAAGGATTGTCAAACAGGTCACACAACCAGCGGCATATTCTAGAAATTCCACTGCACAATATCAGGAGCGCCGCTCCATGGACTGGTTGAGGAAATCTATATATATTCTTTTTGTAAAGACAGGATATAACTTTGTAAATATAGACTATATTTCCTTTACAATGAGCGCATTTCACTTCACATGTTTCGTGCTTGGCCATAATGTAATAGAGTGACCTAAAGACTGTAGGTGTGCTCATTACTTTATGTTTACAGGTTGGCGTACGCCAAGAGCTATCGGTCCAATAAATCTAAACCTTTAGACTCTTCATAGCAGCTGATTTGCCTCTCCCCCTATAAACCTGAGGAAGTCTTGGAACAAGTGTTTGAGCAGAACGCAGATGTGAGAAAGACGAGATTTGTTAACTGTTGCAATCAGATCCATTTTTCTACACACAGTGAGTTGGAACAGTTAAGGAAACCAAAGTGACATAATTGATATTTTATCGTATATTCTTTGGGAAGAGAATGATCTTTTGATTATAGACACATTTCATTTAATGATAGATAAAAACAGGTCAGCCTGTCTATCCTGCTGTAAACATATTAAAGTGGCAGAACCACCACATTTTGTTCTGCTGCTAATACCTCTGGCTATAAAATCCAGCAGCCTGCTTGCCCTTTCTAAATCTTTCTTGAATTACCCTCCTGCCTGCCTCAATTTCCTCTCCCAAGTCTCTTTCTCCCGTTGTCACTGACAGCACAACACGCTAATACTATATTTTACCTTTTCATCCAAATTGCAATTTTTTTTATCAACATTGAACTGCAGCTGCCCACACTCTCCACTATTCTTCTAATTTACCTAAATCTTTAGCTATTTGACGCATACCCTCTTGTATCTTCTGCAAAAAGTCAGATGTTATTGGGGGCTTGTCTCCACCAAACACTTGCTTTTCCTTGGACCAGAGAAATATAAAACGAACAACTCTACAACACTATAGCCTACAATCTATTTATTAACTTATCTATTACCTACTAATACTTATACTAATACTTATACTAACACTAATACTAAAGACCATAAATAGTTCATATGGTTCAATGTCAATGATGGACTCAAGGTCCATATCGTGCCCCGTCATGGGGGGAGCGAAGTTTTGGAAGCTGGAATCCAACGCGAGCCGGGATGGTAAATGGCAGGCGTCCGGTTGCTTCGTTGGGTGCTGGTTGTGAGGTTTTGTGATGGAGCTGCACTTTCTTTTTCTTTTGCATGGCGCTAAGCTCCATCTGGGTGTTATTGAGGGCTTCCTGTGACCTCTGAATTTCCAGCATGGTCTTCTGAGCCCTGTAGTTTGAGGCCTCTAATTCCCTCTTCAAGTTCATTGTCATCTCTGACGATTTTGTTTGTGCATCCATCAAATGGTTACACTCTTTAGCTACAGACACATAATAGACGGCCAATTGTTCCAAGGCATCTGGCGCTGACGCCATTCCTCTTATTGCCGTCTCCATGTCTGGTCTCTGAGTCTGCAGCATCTCCACATTCTCCAAAGTTGTTAACCTCTTTTTTAACGTCCCAGCTTCCTCTATGGCCACTTTGTTCTCCAACAGCTGCTGTTCTAGAATCTTCAGCTGCTCCTCTTGTCTTGAGTACAAAGTTTTCAGCTCCCTAAGATGGTTTTTTAAATCCTCCATCCTGGTGTTTTTCTTCTGCCGCAGGTCATGCGCAGCACATGCCTTGTCATAGGATTGTTTCTGCCTCTCCTCTTTTAAGAGGATAAGAGCGTTCAATCTCTCCACCTCCTTCTTTAGCAGCTCTTCATCAAGAGTGGGACCCTCCTGCTCTCTGATATCAAAGAAAAGTTTTTTAATGACATCTTGGCTGCTGCCCAACTGAGTTCTGCACTGTGGACATGTCGGCCTTGGAGAGGATTGGAACCACTGCAGCAAGCACTCTTGGTGGAATGAGTGCCCGCAGCATATGGCTGCCACGTTGGAAGTATCATCGAGAGGGCTTATACAAATACCGCAGTATGCCCAGATGGGCATGGCTGCAGGTCAACAAAACAAGCCACTATCACCTCGAATCGATCAAGCAGAATGTGCACACAGCTCATCTATTCCTGCTGTGAGTGTTCATGTGTTTGTGATGTCATAGATCAACCAGTGTATTTCTCATGGCTGAGGGTGCTTAGGTTTGTGACATATAGAACACCCAGAGTATGTTACATGAGTTTACTTTTTTTGGTGGCTTTAAATAAAGCTGCTAGTATTATTGCACTAATATTATTGCAGAAAAGAGATTCTGTCTGTTACCCTAAAAAAACACTTATGTGGAAAAAACTGTTAAGGAAATAAATAGTTAAATAAATAAAGAAATAAATGTATGAAGGGCTACATTTTACTCACCACAGAATCCTACAATTTAAGGACAGATTAGACTCATTTGGCCCCTTTAGACCTTGGTCTCATCTTAGATTCAGGATAGGTTTATGATGAAAAATACGTCATCAGCAAAACATCAGTAAAGTGTGTTCCCGTTTATACATAAACATATATTTGCGTAGGTTGGTGCCATTGTAGTAATCCTTTTACAAATTTGTTGTAATCATTTTATACATTTTTTTAGGTTCCTTTCTCCATTTATTACAGTTTTGGTAGTCCCCCATTGAGGAGTAGGACGAATAGAGACTCGTATAGTATTTATGTGTAGTAAGTTACAAGGCTTCTTAGCTATACATATAAAAAAAACAAAAGAGCTGTGTGGTCAGGCAGGGCTGGTTTTCATTGGGTAACGCTTGTATACATCTCTGTTACCTATGTCTCTTAAATGATTACATTTGGAAGGCTGTAGACCCCAAGGAAAGGCTCTGTTGTACCACAAGGGGGTCATCAGGGATAGGTTTCCAACCAGTTTAAATTGGTGAATACATTTGTCCTTAGTTGCAATTGAGTAATGAATGCTAGGACAAGTGTTTTTAATGGAAGGTGGATTTTGAGATCCAAGTATAGTATTTAGGAGGGCTTGAGGGAAGAACTTTTTATGGCCTCTGTTGGATGCCATTGCTGCAGAGGAGCCACCTGACCGGATGCGTCTATATAATATGTGTCTACTCATTCTGGGTCTCTTGACAGGCCATATGAAGGTATTTATATATTTTTTTGCAACAAGAATGACAGGGCCAAGAACAAATCAACATAATTTGTAGAATTTTTAACCCCTTGATGTAAATCCAGTTCAATTGTTTTAATATGATGTGTTGGTTGATTAAATCGGTAATCCAGTTATTAAGGCTGTTTTTATAAAAAAAAATCAGTTTAAAAAGGATATTGGGTGATATGATGCATGGTTCGTCTGTAGTTTACCCTCTTTATGGATGAGGTATATGTTAGCCCCCCCACCATCTTCAAGGGAAATGTACCTCCAGTTAGGGCAAGTAGGAACATGGCTGTTAGGTTTGTGCTGAGAAGTGTTTTAAACGTTTTGTAATAAAGACCCGAGAAACCATCTTGATCTGATTTACTTGTTTTCATTTGTTTAATAATTTCTGATAGTTCTTCTATCATGATTCAAGCTTTTACACATTGTTGTGCCTGCTCAGATAGTTTTGGTAAGTTTCATTTGGAGACAGATATATATATATATATATATATATATATATACAGGGGCGTAACTAGAAGCCTCAGGGCCCTGGTGCGAGAATCTGTTAAGGCCCCCCCCAAAACATGATTTTTACACAACAATTTTTTCCCGAAAATTACATATTGAATCATATCTGTCAACCACTTCTGGCATATAGGGGGTTAAAAGGCATATCATGGGACAGAGTGGCATATAGGGGGTATAAGGCATTTCTGGAGGCAGAGTGGCATAAAGGGGGTTAAAAGGAATATCATTGGGCACTCTGCCTCCAGAAAAGCCTTATGCCCCCATATAACCCCCCCCCCCCCGATTTACCACTACTTCTGACTCTGGTGTCTGGTGGGGGCAGCGCGTGGAAGCCGGAGTTAATGAAATTAAAGGGGCTGGCGTGCACGCACCGCGCCGCATGGGGGGGGTAGAAACCGATCAATAACAATACCAGACAACATAATGAGGAAATAAAATTTTGCACATTTTGGGAGCAGGAAGTTCAGAAAGCTGCTTATGGCACACACCACACCTTTATTAAATTAAATGAGGGATGCTTAAAATAATATTGTGGCACTGTGATATTAGCGGAACCCTGAATTATTATTATTATTATTTTTATTAGTATTTATTATTTTGTATAGCGCCATCATATTCTGTTGCGCTGTACAATGAATGATAGTTTTTAAGTGCTCCAGGTTAAAGGAGCCACCTGATCACCTTCTGATATGTTGCTTATTTCAATCATACATGGGAACTTCAGAGAGCAGGCTAACCGGAGCTTTCCACTATTCTTCTAAATCTTTAACTAAATATTTAGCAATTTGGCTTTTTTTTCACTGGGGACGCCTACCCTCTGACAGACCTTTGTATATTCTGCAAAAAGTCATAACATTGACCAAACTTGATTTTCTTTGCACCAGAAAAATATAAAATGAACAACTTTACAACACTATAGCCTACAATCTATTTATTAACTTATCTATTAACTACTAATACTTATACTAACACTTATACTAACACTAATACTAAAGACCATAAATAGTTCATATGGTTCAATGTCAATGATGGACTCAAGGTCCATATCGTGCCCCGTGACGGGGGGAGCGAAGTTTTGGAAGCTGGAATCCAACGCGAGCCGGGATGGTAAATGGCAGGCGTCCGGTTGCTTCGTTGGGTGCTGGTTGTGAGGTTTTGTGATGGAGCTGCACTTTCTTTTTCTTTCGCATGGCGCTAAGCTCCATCTGGGTGTTATTGAGGGCTTCCTGTGACCTCTGAATTTCCAGCATGGTCTTCTGAGCCCTGTAGTTTGAGGCCTCTAATTCCCTCTTCAAGTTCATTGTGATCTCTGCTGATTTTGTTTGTGCATCCATCAAATGGTTACACTCTTTAGCTACAGACACATAGTATACGGCCAATTGTTCCAAGGCATCTGGCGCTGACGCCATTCCTCTTATTGCCGACTCCATGTCTGGTCTCTGAGTCTGCAGCATCTCCACATTCTCCAAAGTGTTTAACCTCTTTTTTAACGTCTCAGCTTCCTCTATGGCCACTTTGTTCTCCAACAGCTGCTGTTCTAGAATCTTCAGCTGCTCCTCTTGTCTTGAGTACAAAGTTTTCAGCTCCCTAAGATGGTTCTTTAAATCCTCCATCCTGGTGTTTTTCTTCTGCCGCAGGTCATGCGCTGCACATGCCTTGTCATAGGATTGTTTCTGCCTCTCCTCTTTTAAGAGGATAAGAGCGTTCAATCTCTCCACCTCCTTCTTTAGCAGCTCTTCATTAGGAGTGGGACCCTCCTGCTCTCTGATATCAAAGAAAAGTTTTTTAATGACATCTTGGCTGCTGCCCAACTGAGCTCTGCACTGTGGACATGTCGGCCTTGGAGAGGATTGGAACCACTGCAGCAAGCACTCTTGGTGGAATGAGTGCCCGCAGCATATGGCTGCCACGTTGGAAGTATCATCGAGAGGGCTTATACAAATACCGCAGTATGCCCAGATGGGCATGGCTGCAGGTCAACAAAACAAGCCACTATCACCTTGAATCGATCAAGCAGAATGTGCATACAGCTCATCTATCCCTGCTGTGAGTGTTCATGTGTTTGTGATGTCATAGAGTAACCAGTGTATCTGTCATGGCTGAGGATGATGGTTCTTAGGTTTGTGATTTTATATTGCACTAATATTATCCCAAAAAAAGAGATTCTGTCTGTTTCTTACCCTTTCTTGTGTGAAAAAAAATGTTAAGGAAATAAACAGATAAATAAATAAAGAAATAAATGTATGAAGGGCTACAGTTTACTCACCGCAGAAATCTACAATTGAAGGACAGGTTACCTGTGACACCTGTGAATAGTGAATCGATATCTGGGTTTTATCAGTTCAATTATGTAAACATCGGTTCTCAACTTAGCGAAATGGGGGGAAGTTACAAGGCTTCATAGCTGTATATAATGGAAAAGAATCAAGAGAATTTAGAGCTGTGTGGTCAAGCAGGGCTTACAATGTGGCTGGTTTTCCATTAAGTAGTGCATGTATACATCTCTGGTTACCTATGTCTCTTACATTCTTCCATTTGGAAGGCTGTAGACCCCAAAGGAAAGGCTCTGTTGTACCACAAGGGGGTCATCAGGGATAGGTTTCCAACCATCAATTAAGTTGCAATTGAGTAATGAATGCTAGGACAAGTTTTATCAGTCAAAGGTGGATTTCGGGATCCAAATATAGTACTTAGGAGGGGTTGAGGAAAGAACTTTTTATGCCCTGTGTTGGATGCCATTGCTGTAGAAGAGCCACCTGACCTGATGTGTCTATATAATATGTGTTTAGATATGGGAGAGGCAGAACTTGATGGACGCATGAAACTTGATGTACTATGTAACTATGTACTCACTCTGGGTGTCTTGACAGCTCATATGAAGGCATTTATATATTGTTGCAACGCGTTAAAGTCTCTTATTGAAGGGGATGGACAGGGCCTGGAACAAATATAAGAATTTAGGTAGCAGAATCCCTTTCATCTCAGTAGTTCTCTTTTTGTTTTCAAGTTTAAGAGGGTGTCATTAAGTGTATACAAATCAACATAATTCATAGACATTTGAATCCCTTGATGTAAATTCAGTTCAATTGTTTTAATATGATGTGTTGGTTGATTAATTCGGTAATTGAGTTATAAAGGCTGTTTTAATAAAAAATCAAATGAATATTGGGTGATATGATGCATCGTTCGGCTGTAGTTTACCCTCTTTATGGATGAGGTATATGTTAGCCCCCCCAGCATCTCCAAGGGAAATGTACCTCCAGTTAGGGCAAGTTGGAACATGGCTATTAGGTTTGTGCTGAGAAGTGTTTTAAACGTTTTGTAATAAAGACCCGAGAAACCATCTTGATCTGATTTACTTGTTTTCATTTGTTTAATAATTTTAGATAGTTCTTCTATCATGATTTAAGCTTTTACACATTGCTGTGCCTGCTCAGATAGTTTTGTTTCATTTGGAGAGATAAAATGAAATCATAATACAAAGAGAAGACCGTCTTTTAACGGACCTAGGAGAGTGATTATACAAAAGCGAGTCGTATTCTTTAACCCCTTAACGTCCATTGCCGGGTCAGGCACGTCATGCAAAACGGTCACTTAACGACCTATGACGTGCCTGACACGTCATCAGACTTAAACAAGCTTAGAAAGTGATCAATGATCACTTTCTAAGCTTAAACGGTGTTGCTGTAATGCCTCGATGTCGAGGCATTCAGCAACACCGAGATCGGCATGATGGGCCATGTCTGGCCCCTCCCCGGGGCGTCAACAGCCGCCATACATTGTATGGCGGCGGACGCCCGTTTTAAAAGCGTTTAGGAGGCGATCAACGATCACCTCCTAAACTTCAATGGTGTCGCTGGAATGCCTCGATCAGGAGGCATCCAGCGACACCAAACACTTACCTCTTGATGGACTGTGACCGCTCCGGAGAGCGGTCACAGCCGCAGCTGCACGCAGTCTTCACCATCCGCAAGATGGCGGCGGTCCGGGAAAAAAATAATAAAGTTGAAAAAGTTCGCTAGACAGTCTCCTGACCTTCTAGAGAACTCTGGCTCCACTTGCTGGTTGAATACAGGTACTGCATTCAACCATACAAGTCAATGGAGGCCAGCTTTCTAATCACTATGTGATTAGTAAAATATTTAAAAAAAAAAAGAAAAAAAAGAAAAAAAAAAAAAGCTTAAAAAAAACATGGTAACATTTTAAAAATTATTATGCTTTAGAGGAACTATCCAGTTCCAGCAAAATGTAAAAAAAAAGTCCAAAAAGAGTAAAATAAATAAAATAAAAAAATAAAGTTTATTATTATGAGCAAGTGCTAAAATTAGCGCTGTATCTTCCCAAAAATCCTGACGTGGAAAAATTTAAATAAAAGCATTTCAAATACACAAAGTGTGGCAAAGGCTGGTGGTAGAATCTGATGCATGGAAAGGGTTAAATACTACCATTTTAAGTACCTTGGGGTGTCTAGTTTTAAAAAATATATGGTTTTATGAGGTAAATTGTAGTGGCCAGGCTCAAAGATAGGGCATAGGCACAGACTGACCAAAATAGGGGAAAAAAAGCGCACTTCCCAAATGTGGCCTTTTAACCCCAAACAGCAGTCAAACCCATGCATGGGTGGTATCACTGTACTCGAGAGATGTTATTGAACACATATTAGGGTGTTGTTTGATAGTGACGTATACCTGGAGCTATAAATGTATACCCAAAGTACAATTTGTGTAAAAAAAAATACCAAAAAAATACTAACACAAAGTGTGGCAAAGGCTGGTGGTAGAATCTTATGCATGGAAAGGGTTAAAATACTAGCATTTGAAATACCTTGGGGTGTCTAGTTTTCAAAAATATATGATTTGATGGGGTAAATTGCATTGGCCGGCTTCAAAGATACCCGAAATGGCACATGGGGGGAAGAATTACCAGATTTGGAAAAAATGGTTTTGAAATAGCAAAACGCTACCTGTACTTAATGCTCCATAACGTGCAGAAAAAAGCAAAAAAACATAAAAACATTGGGTATTTCTAAACTCAGGACAAATAGTAGAATAGATTTAGTAGGTTTTTTCATTAGCTTTTTTGGATGAGTAAAAGATTTTTGGGGTAAAAGTCAGAAAATGTGGTTTTTTTTTACATTTTTCATCATATTTTATTATTTTTTTTATGGGAAATTAGATAATATGATTAAAACAATGGTATCTGAAGAAAGCCCTTCTTGTCCTGAAAAAAACAACATATAATTTGTGTGGGTTCACTAAATGAGTGAAGAGAAAATTACATCTAAACACGAACACCGCAAAAGTATTAAAACAGCCTCGGTCCCAATGGTACAATAGGTAAAACACAGCCTGGTCCTTAAGGGGTTAAATAACCTTTCTTTCAGGTCTGACGAGGTCAGTAAAGTACCTTGTTTGTTTTTCATTTGTATGATCATGTCCTAGTCATGGCCAATTTGACTTTGTGTGTGAGGATGGAGTCTGCTTTATTGCTCTTCTCATTGAAAAGTTGTTTTGGAGAGTTTGACTGAGTTAAAGCTTATTTTTTTTTAGTTTTGTGGCAATGCTAATCAGTCTAGCCCTGATGGAAAGAAAGGATTTTCAGCCCCAGTGTTACATATGCATGATGTGACCATGAGATTGAGCCAATACCCAATGTTTTAACCATGCTTAGACAATGAAAAACAAAGCAAAACATGTTCCCCTGCCTTCTCTGCCGACCACTTTCTCATCTTCTTCTGCATCTTGTCTTCTATCTTCTTCTTTCTCTTCTCTCCTCTCTCTTTTATCTTCAATCCTTAATCTTCTTTCTTTGTCCACATCATTTTACAGCAGTATATTTAGTATGCACTGTATACGATATGTACAAGATAGCATAAGAATCCACATTACATTAACTAGGTGTTCACTGACCATCAGAGAAGAGTTACCCCGAAGGGGATTCAATTAGCCATTGAAACTTAAACTTGTATTATCGAACAAAACATGCCACTGGACACAGTAATGGGAGTGATACATTGACTAATTTCTGATCCACTTCATGTTAAAATAGAGCGATTTCTAAGTGACCACAAAAGTTTGAACAGTAGGGTAAAAAAAAAAAATATATATATTGTAGGGAACAGCTCACACATGGGGCGGCAATGACAGTATTCACACCGGCAGCAGGTTTCAAAAGTCAAGAGTCTTTATTTAAATGATGAAGGCACAGAGCACCTTGCAAACAAAACAAACTCTAAGCCTGTCCGGCTCTAACTAAACATCAGGATACCTCACTATCCCACTACAGGCCTAAGGTCTGGCACAAGGCAAAGTAACAGGTTGTCCATGGGGAAAGCTTCATACCTGGTGGGCTGCAGCGCTGGCTGTAGCTGCTCCTTGCCTCAGTCTCTCCTACACCCTACAAGCCTAACAGCCCTCTCTGTTAAGGCTTCCTCCCCAGTAATGAGCATAGGAAACCTCACCTGAGGACTCCTGGGAGTAAGGAAAACCCGTAGTGGACTAGGGGTGTGGACTGGAGCTCTCCCACTTATCCAAGTAATCCAGCCCATGTACCTTTAAACAAAAGAGCCCTAGCAGACTACGCCCTGCTAAAGCAGCATGTATCCTCCTGGGTTTGCTACCGTGCCTGACTGAGAAAACCAGGAGAGATATACACCCCATCCACCACTTTCTCATACACTTTACCACAATATATATTTCTATCTATCTATCTATCTAGAAACATTTCCTTGAAGTCCATCAAAAATATGTGGCTAGTTTCATTTATTAACACCAGGGCTGTCTTTAACATGGAGCAAAAGCGTCATTTCTGTGGGCCCATAGCAGCTGCCCTATTGAGTCCGTAGCCACTGAAGTTGCAGGTCAACTGCAACCAGGTCCCCCACTCTAGGCGGCCTGGGCAACTCTGCAATCGATTCCGCTGCTTACCGCTGTGTTGCTTGCACTGCACAAGTAATGTCTGTTGTACTGCCCAGGGGATGCAGGAACTCAGCGGTGTCACGTTACTTCACATGATCCTGTTGCTTTCCTGCTTCCCCTGGGGCGGTAAAAGAGAAGTTCTTCTCACAGCTGTTTTGGGCAAGCATGGCAAAGGGAGGCTGTTTTGTGTATAGATGGCACAGGCAAGCAGTTTGGGGGTAAGCGTGACAGAAGTAGGATGTTTGGGGGAAGCATGTCACAGGCACAATGTTTGGCAAAGATGGCACAAGGAGGCTGTTTGGGGACAAAGATGGCACAAGGAGGCTGTTTGGGGACAAAGATGGCAAGTCAAGTCCTATGCATCCAGTCTGGGTGCTAGACAGGTCCTGTGGATGTGATCTGGGTGCTAGGGCTGGTCTTTGTGACCTATGATCTATATCTGCAATCTAGGGTTTCAATGCATTATTTATTTGATGTATGCCTTCAGTGCTGAGTTTGCTTATATTATTTCAGTTGATCTATACCTGCAAGGCTGGGTTTGTGTGTTATTTAGTTGCTCTGGTCCTGCAATACTATATTTCATGTGTTATTTATGAAGATTGTAAGCTTCCGAGCAGGTATCTTTCCACCTAATGTATCGGTTTGTCTTAGTCTATTTTGTGTTTTCATTATTTTGGAGAAACAAGAAACAAGCTATAATAATCTCCTGTATAGAAGTCACCACCCATGCAAAAGCAGCCACCGAGGAGGGGTAGAAATCGATCAATAAGAAGGCAAGACAACATGGTGAGGAAATCAGATTTTGCACCATTTAGGAGCAGGCAGTTAAGAAAGCTGCTTATGGCCCACACCACACCATCATTAAATTAAATGAGCGACGCTTACAGTTATATTGTGTCACTGTAATATTGTAATAATGAACCCTGAATTATTATTATTGTTAGTATTTATTGTTTTGTATAGCGCCATCATATTATGTTGCGCTGTACAATGAATGATAGTTTGTAATTGTTCCAGGTTAAAGGAGCCGCCTGATCACCTTCTTTTATGTTGCTTATTTATTGAAATCATACTTGGGAACTTTAGAGAGCAGGCTAACCGGAGCTTTCCACTATTCTTCTAAATCTTTAACTAAATATTTAGCCATTTGGCTTTTTTCACTGGGGACGCCTACCCTCTGACAGACCTTTGTATCTTCTGCAAAAAGTCATAACACTTGATTTTCTTTGCACCAGAAACATATAAAATGAACAACTTTACAACACTATAGCTTACAATCTATTTATTAACTTATCTATTCGCTACTAATACTTATACTAATACTTATACTAACACTTATACTAAAGACCATAAATAGTTCATATGGTTCAAAGTCAAAGGTGGACTCAAGGTCCATATCGTGCCCCGTGACGAGGGGAGCGAAGTTTTGGAAGGTGGAATCCAACGCGAGCCGGGATGGTAAATGGCAGGCGTCCGGTTGCTTCGTTGGGTGCTGGTTGTGAGGTTTTGTGATGGAGCTGCACTTTCTTTTTCTTTCGCATGGCACTAAGCTCCATCTGGGTGTTATTGAGGGCTTCCTGTGACCTCTGAATTTCAAGCATGGTCTTCTGAGCCCTGTAGTTTGAGGCCTCTAATTCCCTCTTCAAGTTCAGTGTCATCTCTGCTGATTTTGTTTGTGCATCCATCAAATGGTTACACTCTTTAGCTACAGACACATAGTATACGGCCAATTGTTCCAAGGCATCTGGCCCCGAAGCCATTCCTCTTATTGCCGTCTCCATGTCTGGTCTCTGAGTCTGCAGCATCTCCACATTCTCCAAAGTTGTTAACCTCTTTTTTAACGTCCCAGCTTCCTCTATGGCCACTTTGTTCTCCAACAGCTGCTGTTCTAGAATCTTCAGCTGCTCCTCTTGTCTTGAGTACAAAGTTTTCAGCTCCCTAAGATGGTTCTTTAAATCCTCCATCCTGGTGTTTTTCTTCTGCCGCAGGTCATGCGCTGCACATGCCTTGTCATAGGATTGTTTCTGCCGTTCCTCTTTTAAGAGGATAAGAGCGTTCAATCTCTCCACCTCCTTCTTTAGCAGCTCTTCATTAAGAGTGGGACCCTCCTGCTCTCTGATATCAAAGAAAAGTTTTTTAATGACATCTTGGCTGCTGCCCAACTGAGTTCTGCACTGTGGACATGTCGGCCTTGGAGAGGATTGGAACCACTGCAGCAGGCACTCTTGGTGGAATGAGTGCCCGCAGCATATGGCTGCCACGTTGGAAGTATCATCGAGAGGGCTTATACAAATACCGCAGTATGCCCAGATGGGCATGGCTGCAGGTCAACAAAACAAGCCACTATCACCTCGAATCGATCAAGCAGAATGTGCACACAGCTCATCTATTCCTGCTGTGAGTGTTCATGTGTTTGTGATGTCATAGAGTAACCAGTGTATCTGTCATGGCTGAGGATGAGGGTTCAAAAAAAAATGAATAAAGCTGCTAGATTCTGTCTGTTTCTTACCCTTTCTTGTGTGAAAAAAAAAACTGTTAAGGAAATAAACAGATAAATATATAAAGAAATAAATGTATGAAGGGCTACAGTTTACACACCAAGGATACCTACAATTTAAGGGCAGATTAGGCTCATTTGTCCCCTCTAATTCTTGGCCTCATCTTAGATTTAGGATAGGTTTATGCCTAACCCAGGAATGTTAAAATTCCCTCTCTATAGATGCTTGTACCATTTCTTTTGGGAAACTGTTCCATGTATCTACTTCCCTTTCAGTAAAGCAGAACTTTCTTACATTTCAGCCTGGGTTTTAACTTTGTAAATGGGCAGTACTTCCCACATTTTCAGTCATCAGTGAGGCCAACACTTTCTTTCTTCCAGGAAAAGCTTCACTTAGAGACACTGGCCATTCCCTGTACTAGTGGCTGCTGCGCACCTCTTGGCAGGGTCACGTACCGCAATAGTATGTGACCCTGAAGAAGTAGTGCAGCAACTTGCTCCACGTGTAGGCAAAAGGGACAGTAGAGACTACTCCTGATAAAGGTGATTTTGTGCTGGTTTTGTATATGTGTGTATACATATATATAATAATCCATAATAAGCACGCTTTATCGAGCTGTTACTTCATGCCCCTGTGTAACATACCCATTACTCCTTACTGAAGTTAACCCTGACAACAACACACTCCAACGCGTATGTTCATAAGCAAAATGGAACCACCTTAAGTTACCATAGAGACTACAGACGCTGTCATCACATCATATCATCACATCATATATAACTCTTCTGTTATATATGATGAAACCGACATTACTAAAAACAATTTTAATAAAGATTACCCGTTATATGTTACATTTTCCCAAAAAGAAGGTACAAAGGAACCCCTCAGATACAACTGTACAATATCTTGAATCACTAGATTCAGTAGCGACCAATACAAATGTTACAAACATTACTTATGTTAAAAAAAACAAGGAAATGGTCAATATGTATCAATTTACAAAAAAGAAGAAAATGATAAATGTTCATTCGGGCCCCGAGAGGCGACAGCGTCCAAAGTTTGAATCCAATAACCATGACAGTGAAGGAGCCGTTCATAGTAAAGCACATAGGAGAATACATTATTTTCAAAGTTAACAACATCTCATTAAAGGATTGTTCATCCGCATTCGAAATGAAAAATACGTCATCAACAAAAACGGCAGAAGAATAAAATGTAAAAGAAAGTAAAGTGTGTTCCCGTTTATACATAAATATATATTTGCGTAGGTTGGTGCCATTGCTCTTCGCATTGAGGTACCAGAGATCTGATACATCTCTGTTACCTATGTCTCTTAAATTCTTAGATTTGGAAGGCTGTAGACCCCAAGGAAAGGCTTGGTTGTAGCACAAGGGGGTCATCAGGGATAGGTTTCCAGCCAGTTTAAATTGGTGAACACATTTATCCTAAGTAGTAATTGAGTAATGAATGCTAGGACAAGCTTTACCAGTGGAAGGTGGATTTTGGGATCCAAATATAGTATTTAGGAGGGGTTGAGGGAAGAACGTTTTATGCCCTGTTTGATGCCATTGCTGTAGGAGAGCCACCTGACCCGATGTGTCTATATTATATGTGTCTAGATATGGGAAAGGCTGAACTTGATAGACGAATGTCTTTTTTCAGCCTATCTAACTATGTAACTATGTACTCACTCTCAGGGGAGGGCTGGCAGCCTAAGGCCTGGGGGGCAAGTCAAGTCAAGTGGCCCATTGTGCCACCGAATCAGACCACAATACATGCCCATCTTTTCCTGATTTTCTAACGCATATTGATTATAAAAATACAAAGATGATTCAAATGTGGTTTAACATAAGTAAATGTAATAGCAACAAAGGATGGTAAAAAAAAAATCAAAACCTAATGTCCCCCTGATGCCCAGCCAGTTAAATGTCCCCCATGATACTGGCTGAGGATTATGGGAAGTATAGTACACAGCGGCAGGGAAATTGTAAAGGCTAATATGAGTACCCTACCAGGATCATACCCTAAAGTGGGCTGATTGGGGACAGAGGTGGCACTGGGGAGGTGAATGGGGACAGCAATGACATGGGGGGCTGATTGGGGACAGAGGTGACACTGGGAGGGGCTGATTGGGGACAGCAATGACATGGGGGGCTGATTGGGGACAACAATGACATGGGGGGCTGATTGGGGACAGAGGTGACACTGGGAGGGGCTGATTGGTGACAGAGGTGACACTGGGGAGCTGAACTATGTTGTTTGTCCCCCACGGACACACTTACATACACACACATACCTATTTTTTTTTATTTTAACGAATACAAAAAAATATAGTTTGTAAAAAAATAAATTAGTTTACTAACCTTCTACTTCTTCTACTTGGGGGGGTTTCGTCTAGGCCTCCGTCCCTGATAGCAGCAGGATGCCAGTAACACGACATCCGGTGCTCCAGCGCGAGGGGGCGGAGCTTTCAGCCGTCACGCTGCTCCCATCACAATGCAGCCATCAGATTGCTGGAAAACTGATCTAAACGGCCGATGCGTGCTGATGCCGCCGACTGGCGCTACTATAATACTTTTTTTTTAAATTTAATATGGCAAGCCGATCCGGCTTGGCATATTAAATTTAAAAAAAAAAAAGTATTAAAGTAGCGCCGGCCGGCAGCATCAGCACGCATTAGCCGTTTAGATTAGGCCTAGGGGCAATTGGGTCACTCTGGGTCTCTAGGCCCATATGAAGGCATTTATATATTTTTCCAATAAGGTAAAGTCTCTCTTATATAAGGGGATTGGCAGGGCCTGGAACAAATATAAGAATTTAGGTAGCAAAATCTCCTCCATCTCAGTAGCTTTCTTTTTGTTTTCAAGATTAAGAGGGTATTAGTAAGTGTACACAAATCAATCCTTGATGTAAATTCGGTTCAATTGTTTTAATATGATGTGTTGGTTGATTAAATCGGTAATCCAGTTATTAAGGCCGTTTTAATAAACAATCACAGTTTAAAAAGGATATTGGGTGATATGATGCATGGTTCGTCTGTAGTTTACCCTCTTTATGGATGAGGTATATGTTAGCCCCCCAGCATCTCCAAGGGAAATGTACCTCCAGTTAGGGCAAGTTGGAACATGGCTATTAGGTTTGTGCTGAGAAGTGTTTTAAACATTTTGTAATAAAGACCCGAGAAACCATCTTGATCTGATTTACTTGTTTTCATTTGTTTAGTTACTTCAGATAGTTCTTCTATCATGATTTATGCTTTTACGCATTGCTGTGCAGTCGCGACCCCTGCGACCCTGGATGTTCCGCCACTTTATATATATATATATATATTATAAATACATAAAGGTCTTTGAAGGTTTGTATGTCTTATTTATTTAATCTATGCCATTTTTCCATGCGAATAAATTAGTATTGCGTTCCTCCCCTATGCTGCGCGTGTGACGTGAAGATGTATCACATGGAGTCACTCTAGGGTCACAAGGGGGGAAGACGGCACTGACTCAGACAGTCTCCTCCTTAATCTTGAAAACAAATCTTTTGTTTTTTTATGTTTTTTGTGCTGAAGTGGTGGGTGTGATTGTATGTGGGGGAGGGGGGCAAATGCTTGCCAAGGGTCCAATCAATGCTAAAGGTGACCGTCATTAACATCTTCTGTAGCTTGTGTTCTTTGTATTTTCATTATTTTGGAGAAATAAGAAACAAACTATAATAATCTCCTGCATATAAATCACCACCCATGCAAAAGCAGCCTCCAAGGAGGGGTAGAAACCGATCAATAACAATACGAGACAACATAATGAGGAAATACAACTTTACACATTTTGGGAGCATGCAGTTCAGAAAGCTGGTTATGGCACACACCACACCATCATAAATTAAATGAGGGATGCTTAAAATTATATTGTTGCACTGTAATATTAGCGGAACTCTGAATTATTATTATTAGTATTTATTGTTTTGTAAAGTGCCATCATATTCTGTTGCGCTGTACAATGACTGATAGTTTTTAAGTGTTCCAGGGTAAAGGAGGCACCGATCATCTTCTTATATGTTGCTTATTTAACCCCTTGATGACAATTGCCGGTCCGGGCACGTCACCGAAAATCGTGACGATTATGACAATTGACGTGCCAGGACCGGCACGTCTTTAAACGGGTGAAAAAATCGATCCGTGATCGATTTTTTCACTCAAACGGTGTTGCTCTAATGCCTCGACATCGAGGCATTGAGCAACACCAAAAAAAACATTCCCGCCCCCCCCCGATCGCTCCTAGGAGCAAATAAAAAAACATGTTTGAAAGACTGCACGTCTTTCAAACATGGCGGCGCCTGCCGCCGAAAAACGGGTTTAGGAAGCGATCGCGAGTCGCTTCCTTTGCTTAGCTGGTGTTGCTAAGATGCCTCAGTATCGAGGCATCTTTGCAACACCTGTTTAGCAAAGGAAGCGACTCGCGATCGCTTCCTAAATGCTCAACTTACCTTCCCGGTGCCGGCGTCTTCGAAACACATGCGGTGTTTCAAGATGGCGGCGCCCATCAAGCCGGGGGCGGAGCCTGCTGTCATCATCGGGGGGGGGGTGTTGCTGGATGTCATGGACATCCAGTGAATAACACCCCTAGTGGTCAGATCACTCATAAGAGTGATCATGATTTGCTAAATCAAAGGCAATGTTTTCTAAACATTGCCTTTGATCAGTATTGGATCTGCCTCCCTCCTTCACTTGCTTCTAGTGAGGGAGAGAGACAGATCAGTGTGTTTTTAGGTATTCTCAATAATATATATATATATTGATCCAAAGACTCTTATAAGAGCCACCCATTTAATATTAACCCCTTCATTGCCATTGATCACTGCATAAACAGTGATCTTGCATAGTGGCAATTGTTTTTGGGGTTCTTTTTTTTTATATTTTTTTTAACTTTTTTTTTTTGTACTTTTTTTTTAGGGTTTTTTTAATTTTTTTTATTAGAGCCATTAACCCTTTCCTTCCCCACTATTTTTGCTGCGGCATGTTCCAAATTTGGCCCTTTTGCCCCCAAACAATCTGACAAACCCATGCATGTGGGGTATCAATGTACTCAGGAGATGTTGCTGAACACATATCGGGGTGTTGTGTGACAGCAACAACATACCAGGAGCTGTAATTTTACACCTGAAGTACAAAGTATGTTTAAAAAACAGCAAAAACAATTACTATCACAAACTTTGACAAGGGTTGGTGGTAGGATTAGTGCATGGAAAGGGTTAAACTATCAGCATCTAAAATACCCTGGGGTGTCTAGTTTTCAAAAATATATGGTTTGGTGGGGTAAATTTAATTTGCTGGCTTCAAAGATGCCCCAAATACCACATGGAGACAGAATTACCAGATTCAGAGAAAAATGGTTTTGAAATAGCAAAACGCTACTTGTACTTATTGCCCCATAACGTGTAGAAGAAAGCAAAAAAACATAAAAACATTGGGTATTTCTAAACTCGGGACAAATAGTAGAATCTATTTAGCAGGTTTTTTCAGTAGTTTTTTATGATGAATAAAAGATTTTTCAAATAAAAGTGAGAAAAAAAATTTTTTTCTCAATTTTTCGTCATATTTTATTATTTTTATTATAGAAAATTACATCATATATAAAAAATTATGGTGTCTGAAGAAAGCCCTTCTTGTCCTGAAAAAAACAATATATAACTTGTGTGGGTTTAGTAAATGGGTTAAGAGAAAATTACAGCTAAACACAAACACCTCAGAAACGATAAAACAGCCATTGTCACGAAGGGTACAAAAAATAGAATCAGCCTTTGTCACGAAGGGGTTAAATCATACTTGGGAACTTCAGACAGCAGGCAAACCAGAGCTTTCCACTATTCTTCTAAATCTTTAACTAAATATTTAGCAATTTGGCTTTTTTTCCACTGGGGACGCCTACCCTCTGACAGACCTTTGTATATTCTGCAAAAAGTCATAACATTGACCAAACTTGATTTTCTTTGCACCAGAAAAATATAAAATGAACAACTTTACAACACTATAGCCTACAATCTATTTATTAACTCTCTATTAACTTCTAATACTTATACTAACACTTATACTAACACTAATACTAAAGACCATAAATAGCTCATATGGTTCAATGTCAATGATGGACTCAAGGTCCATATCGTGCCCCGTGACGGGGGGAGCGAAGTTTTGGAAGCTGGAATCCAACGCGAGCTGGGATGGTAAATGGCAGGCGTCCGGTTGCTTCGCTGGGTGCTGGTTGTGAGGTTTTGTGATGGAGCTGCACTTTCTTTTTCTTTTGCATGGTGCTAAGCTCCATCTGGGTGTTATTGAGGGCTTCCTGTGACCTCTGAATTTCAAGCATGGTCTTCTGAGCCCTGTAGTTTGAGGCCTCTAATTCCCTCTTCAAGTTCAGTGTCATCTCTGCTGATTTTGTTTGTGCATCCATCAAATGGTTACACTCTTTAGCTACAGACACATAGTATACGGCCAATTGTTCCAAGGCATCTGGCCCCGAAGCCATTCCTCTTATTGCCGTCTCCATGTCTGGTCTCTGAGTCTGCAGCATCTCCACATTCTCCAAAGTTGTTAACCTCTTTTTTAACGTTCCAGCTTCCTCTATGGCCACTTTGTTCTCCAACAGCTGCTGTTCTAGAATCTTCAGCTGCTCCTCTTGTCTTGAGTACAAAGTTTTCAGCTCCCTAAGATGTTTCTGTAAATCCTCCATCCTGGTGTTTTTCTTCTGCCGCAGGTCATGCGCTGCACATGCCTTGTCATAGGATTGTTTCTGCCTCTCCTCTTTTAAGAGGATAAGAGCGTTCAATCTCTCCACCTCCTTCTTTAGCAGCTCTTCATCAAGAGTGGGACCCTCCTGCTCTCTGATATCAAAGAAAAGTTTTTTAATGACATCTTGGCTGCTGCCCAACTGAGTTCTGCACTGTGGACATGTCGGCCTTGGAGAGGATTGGAACCACTGCAGCAAGCACTCTTGGTGGAATGAGTGCCCGCAGCATATGGCTGCCACGTTGGAAGTATCATCGAGAGGGCTTATACAAATACCGCAGTATGCCCAGATGGGCATGGCTGCAGGTCAACAAAACAAGCCACTATCACCTCGAATCGATCAAGCAGAATGTGCACACAGCTCATCTATTCCTGCTGTGAGTGTTCATGTGTTTGTGATGTCATAGAGTAACCAGTGTATCTGTCATGGCTGAGGATGATGGTTGAGGGTTCTAAAAAAATGAATAAAGCTGCTAGTATTGTTGTACTAATATTATCACAGAAAAGAGATTCCATTTCTAAAAACACTTGTGTGGAAATGAAATAAATAGATAAATAAAGAAAGAAATAAAGAAATGTATGAGGGGCTACATTTTACTCACCACAGAAACCTACAATTTAAGGGCAGATTAGGCCCATTTGGCCCCTCTCTTCCTTGGTCTCATCTTAGATGCAGAAATGTTTAATTTCCCTCAGTGTATTAGCATGTACCATTTATGTTGGGAAACTGTTCCGCCTATCTACTTCTGTCTCAGTAAAGCAGAACTTTCTTACATATCAGCCGTGGTTTTAACTTTTTTGAAGGGCAGTACTTCACACATTTTCAGTCATCAGTGAGGCAAACACCTTTTTTCTTACAGGAAAAGCTTCACGTAGAGACACTGGCCATTCCCTGTGCCAGTGGCTGCACCGCACCTCTTGGCAGGGTCACTTGCTGCAATAGGTAGTTGTGTAGCAACTTGCTTTTGTATCTATATATATATCTGGCTCTGCATTGTTTCCTGTTTGATCGATATACTTCTATTTTATGTAAGATGGTGATCATATCCATTCCTTTTGTAGCTATTATCCCATCAACAACCTTGTTATCTCCCTTTATAACCGTGACCTCTCACACCCTGCCTTGCCAGATCACGAGCGCGGACTACCTGGTATGTTTGGCTCATACATCCGCACAGAGGGGTGAAAAAACACGCGGAAGATATAATCACATTCTGCACTATGCATGGATGAACACACTTTCAACATTAACCCACCAGCTGATTAAGTGTCATTTGGTCCATAGAAATAGTTGAGGACCAATTTAATCTGTCACAATCTATATAATGTAACAAGAGAATGGCACACAATGTAGCAGAGAAATAGGCGACTGGCAAGCAATATGCGGCTAACTACTTCTGGTCTGATATTTTGCACTAATTGTATTATTTTTATAATTTTCATAATTTATTTTTTTATTACTTTAAACTAATATGTATTACTGATCAGTAATGTAGTTATAATGTATATTAATTATATGCTATTAAAGGGTTAATTTGAAGACTACACAAACTATGGCGCAAACTATGTAATCAAAGATCCGTGACTGACCATCCCTTAAATGTTAAGAAATAAATCAGTTTTGCAGAAGCCGCATTCAGTGCTGTGTAAATCACGTGCCTGTTGGAGAAAGAGGAGTTTTGCATCGGGGTTGGTTTTTGGTCGCTGCCCAAAGGAGGAAAAGGTGAAATTTATCTACTTATTAACTTGGTTTTACAACTTACATGACAGCTAACATGAGAGAGGATAGCAGGACTTGTTCGGTAATTCCTGTTCACACTGCCTTCCATATCCTATAGTGAAGATTTAATCGGGACCGTTAATAAATTGTCCATTCTGTTTAATAACCGGCAAACCCCCCAGGTACGTAACGTCGGAGACCTCTCATTGGCGTTTGTAATAATCGATGAAGCAGAATTTATGCAAACTTGTTATTTTTTTGTGGATGGGACTGAGACCAAGTCAGCGATAATCAACCCTGAAATCCAGCATGGATATCACATGTAGAATATTATATGTTGTATGTATACAACATGCAACATGGATGTTACCTCTTTATTAGGGCAGGGAGGTTATGAAGTTTAATGAAGCAGCCCTTGAAATAGCCGTCTGGGTAACGCACCAAGGCAAGGAAGGAAACATCAGGACAATCGAAGAATGGTTTGAAGATTTTACAGAAAAGATCAGATTTCCATATATTATTATTTACATTCCTTTATATACCAGTTTAAGGCCAACTTCTATAGGAGGAATTCTGGGAATTCTTATTCGTATTGGCTACCAGATCCGATACTAATCTAGCTGCCTCTTCACCATTTTGCTATCCATTCTGTCTAGACTCAAACCTGAATCAGCCATTGGTCTCTTCTCTGATTCAGGAGGCACATGTCTACCTCATGCATGTTTAAATTCCTTCACTGTATTAGCATCTACCACTTCTGCTGGGAGGCTTTTCCACTTATCTATCACCATCTCAGTAAAGTAAAATGTCCTTACGTTACATCCAAGCCTCTGAACCTCAGGTTTTAGACTATTAATTACCACTTTGTTACGTATTTAAGTGTTTCTATTAAATCTGCTCGTTCTCTTCTTTCCTCCAAGCCGTACATACAAAGATCCCTTAGTCTTTCCTGAATGTAGCCAGCAAACCAACCCTTTTTTATAAACTTAACAAAGTTACCATTCTTCAGAATTCTGTATAATCCCCCCATGCATTTGAAAGGGGTACAACGTAAATTTAAAGCGTGAGTGTCCCTTTAAGCCGAATTGTTTTTCTGTACTAAAAGGTGCAGCAGAGACTCAAGGACTGCATTTTTCTCTATATTCTTTTTTTATATTGTATTGTGAAACAATAATTATTAACTGAAACCAGTTCCGCATTTACTAGTATCATCATGGAATGTTTTACTGGAAATGTGCCATTTGACATAGAATATATCTTTTTTTTTCTTTCTTGTTTTTGCAGCGATAGTTTTATTTATTTATTACTATATAATATCCGACAGTGCAGATAAATAAGCTGTGTGTTCAACCATTAACTGCACGCCGCCGTCGATCAGGATCATAAAATCCAGGATCTCTAAAATAAATAGAGGCGTTAATGGTGATCCAACCTCTGTTGATTTTCACATTGTTGTTGACTATTCTTTATGGTGCTGTGGACATGCGCGCATAGACCCTCTGGGACACTGGGCAAATGTCAGATGGGCTGCTGGTCCATAGCGCCACACACTCACCCGATCTGCCATTCCGTGAGCAAAAAAACGTAGCTTACGGCCAAGCATATCCAGCCGTGGGCCGCAACTAGGTCATCAGATGGCAGTTGGCTTTAAAGTGCCAGGGCCTCCTCGCCATCGTTACTTCGGCCCTAGGTGTGGACAGGGTGAGGCTTTACTGAGACTTTTAATGTGTCTTTGGAATCTACTAATTGCTATTTATGTAACTTGGAAACATATTTATTAAACAGTCTATTCTAGTCACACAAATGAATGCATACAACTATTTTCAGTTGTTTCTATGCACACAGTGACCTTTTGGGCTGTAGAACATTATGGTACACTCATACCCAGAAAACATTCAGAGGGACGCCAGGGGAGGAAAAAAGGGGCAGAGAGAGGCCAAGGGAGGAAAAAAGGGACAGAGGGACTTCGGTCCTAACAAGGGACCCTTAAGAGATATGTGCTGAGGTTCAAACATTTTTGGATTTTCTTACTACTATAAGTGATTCCTGTGTCAAAAATGAATAATAATAATAATATTACTTATTTTTTAGGTTAAAGTTTTTGAAATACTTCCAACAAAAGTTTTTTGTTACCCCAAATTCATAGGAATACCATTATTTTGGCAACGAGACCTACATTTATGTGACTGCTGATCATTTTTAATATTTGGGCAAAGAGACCTGCGTTTATGCGGCTGCTTATCAATGCCGTTCATTTTTCTCGTGTAATCTGGCTACGGACTGCAGCTCTTGGATGTCATCCACAGACTTAAAATACCTTCTGCTTACTGAAGCTCTGCAAGGATTGTGTGTTTAGCCAGTTCTACTAGAACATGTCAACTCATCTGATATAGTGCAAGGAAATCATAAGCAGACTAGCAGAGGTATCAGCAAAGCCGTGCACGGTTACAGTTATTGAGATGAAGAATTCTTTGTTGGTTTAAGCACACCCCTTTGTGCGATCATATTATTGGTTGGTGAAGTTGTTGAACCTGATAAACAAGCACTTGTTCCACTCCATTCTGTTTGAATTTTACAAACAGTGGAGCAACATAAAATTGCATCCAGCCTTTGCTGGATATCCGATGGTTCCAGTCGATGAAGAACTTCTCTGTGGCGCAGAATTACTTTGGTGCCGTGGACAGTTTCCAAAAAGCATAACCCATTAACTTTTTGATAAGTCTTGGTTCCTGCTCCTGTTGTCCAAGGAGACAAGATGGAAAGTGGAGCTTTGCAAATTGCTGGACTTGTACTCGGAGGCATTGGTGTCATTGGGACATGTGCGGTGACGGGGATGCCGCAGTGGAGAGTGAGTGCTTTCATCGAAAGCAACATTGTGGTGTTTGAAACCCTCTGGGAAGGTCTGTGGATGAACTGCTTCAGACAGGTCAACATCCGGATGCAGTGCAAGGTATATGACTCCCTGCTGGCATTGACACCCGACCTGCAAGCCGGCCGCGCATTAATGTGTGCTGCAGTTGCACTCTCCTTTATAGCTTTTATGATCGCCGTTGTTGGTATGAAGTGCACTCGATGCGCCGGAGACAATGAGAGAACCAAAGGAATTATACTGTTGGTGGCTGGAATCCTTTTTATTCTATCTGGAGTCGTCGTTTTGATTCCAGTATCGTGGACAGCTAATCAGATAATCCGGGACTTTTACAATCCCCTTGTTAACGTGGCCCAGAAGAGAGAGCTTGGAGAAGCTCTTTATCTAGGCTGGGTAACTGCACTTCTGCTTATGGCTGGAGGACTTATATTATGTTGCTTTTGCAAGAGCAGGGACAGAAAATATATATACACCCCTCATCAAACCAAATCTATGTCCAGCGCCCCACGCCAAGTTATAACAAGGAAAACACCAAGTTTGTACTCGAAAAGCCAATATGTGTAACAAGCACAACTTTTTGGACGCACGACTGCCGTGCTTTTGGAAGATGTGTCCTCTCTAAGACCTCCCTTGTGTTATTTTGGTTGACTGGACAACTGACTCGTGGACTTGATGTATCTAAAAAGGTTTGACGTGATGATCTCTGCACACAGCAGAATACATATGCATGTTATCTAGAGAGTATCTCTAATAATACGAAGTTGCATGAAGGGTAATGAACACGTTGGTGGAATATTGAATGCCTGTGAGAACTTGGTTCTTGCATCTGTTAGAATGTTTTTCATTATATACACGCTTTTTAATTCCTAAACAACCAGAGATGATACATTGTATCTAAGTGATGGAGGGGAAGACAAAATCTTTTTTGGAGCGGAACCAATCACTGCTGATAGTGATCTTCTAGGATCTCGGAGATGTGTGCTAAAATAGAGATGTATGTGCTATTCTCGCTTTGGGCTGTAACGTTTCTCAAGCAGTAACTCCTTCAGTACTAAGAGTTGTGCAACTCTGCATACATATAAGTAACTGATATTGATTTATTTATACTTCTACGCTATATATAATTTTATAGTGGGGAAACGTTACTATTACTAATTCTGTGATAACTATTACTACTTTTTTTTTGTAATAAGTTATTATCTGCAAAAGATCTTCTCTGTATAATAGAGCTCCTGTCTGTTGCTTGTTTCTAATTTATCTGGAAGCTTAAACTGTTATTGTTATTTCGTAAATATGAAGGACTTGGTGAAAGACACTGAGATAAAAAAAGATGTCAACAACTCAGTTGGTACATCCTGTAATTGGGTTACCGTTGATTTGCTCAGAAGGGCAGGGCTGGTGTATAATAAGTAATAATAAAAGTGTAAAAATAATAATAATCCCTCCCTTTATTATACTTTACCATGTGGAAAAGGCCAGCAGTTATTATTAACACGCCTATCAATAATCCTCAGCAAGCACGTGGAAGGCCGAGAGTGATGGGTGTAACAGTATTGAAAAGAGGGTTGAGGGATTTTCTGTTCGGTTGGCTTTGTGTATTTTTTTTAACTGTAAAAAGTTATATTTTAAAAGTTTATACGGATATACTGACAGCCAGGCTGTCTGCATTTTATATTGAATGCCTGCTATTTCCCATGGGATGGGTTAGCATGGTGGGTCAAAGATCAAGGGCAAAAAATATGTTAAAAATCTACTGTAAATATACATTATAGGAATTTATGGGTCCTGTTATTAAACCGACTATAGTTTTCTAATAAATCTATATTTTATTATGGAATGATAAGAATAATTTTATTCTATAGTCATCTATGCTAAAAAAATTACTTTTGTACAGAAGTTTGCTATCTTGTTCATCTTTAGAAAAATAAATTTTATTTAAAGCCTACTCCCCAAAAATTTATTTCAATGCACGTCGGAGTAAAAATGTGAGCATGGGTTCTACTAAAACCCGGAAGTATATAGTATACCCAGTGCTCAGTATCACCCCGTGGAAGCTGAGATCCCAGCAAAGTCAATGCCAGTAGCAGCAGCCAATCACATATATCATATATTATTACAGCGGCAATGTACAGATAGCATGCATATCCTTCGCTGCTGCTCCTTCCGTTGATTTCATTGGAAGCTGAGCGTTTATTGACTAGAGTGCGTGTTCTACTGAGCATGTGCAAGAAGTGTACTGACAAATGCCCCATGCCTGCAGTAGAGACAAGCAGTGGCGACTCTAGAAACAATATATAGGGGGGGCACACAAGATACCACAGTCAAACTGGGGGGGCATTAATAATTTCCACCATTTAATCATACTACTGAAAAAACATATATCAGGGGCGTCCAACATGCGGCCCGCGGGCCAAATGCGGCCCGCGAGACCTCGAGGTGCGGCCCGCGTAAGATCGGCAGCCAGGGCAACCGATCTTACGCGAGCCGCACCTCAAGCCCTGCTACTTACTTGTGGGAGGGTCTTCTGGACTGCACAGAGGAAGCGGAGTTCACGTGACATCCTACTTCCTCTGTGCTTTAGCAGAGAAGGCAGAGGGAGGCCGCGCCCCCTGCTGAAGTCTGTGAGCGGCATCAAGGAGCTGCAGTGCAGGTAAGGGGCTGGGGAGGGTGTTTGAATGAGTGTGTGTGTGATTGAGGGAATGAATCTGTGAATGAATGATTATATGAATAAATGAGTGTGTGTGTGTGTGTGTGATAGCATGGATGTGTAAGTGCTGGAACCTAGGCATGATGGGACTGTGATTGCTGTTAGCAATCACACTCCTATCATGCCAAGTCAGCCAGTACATGCTGAAACCTGGCCAGCTTCCCCCCTTGTGTAGTGATGCTGCCAGCAGTATGGGGTCTGCACTTACAGCCACCCTGTACCAGCATGTACTGGCTGACTTGGCATGATAGGAGTGTGATCACAACTAATGGAAACACTTAACCTGTTTATAATTTCACCATTACTTTAGGAATGGTGAAAATCAACTGTTTTAACTCATTATTCAAAGTCCCAAGATTAATATTTGTATCTCAGGGCTGTGTGTGAAGTAATTTGGCCCTAAGTGAATAGACCACTAAATAGATCAGGGGCGTCCAACATGCGGCCCGCGGGCCAAATGCGGCCCGCAGAACCTCAAGGTGCGGCCCGCGTAAGATCGGCAGCCAGGATCACAAGAGCCCTGCTGCTTACTTGTGGGAGGGTCTATTCTCTGCTCCAGTCCTGCTTCCCCTGTGGGGAGAACGAGGGAGGCCGCGCCCCCTGCTGAAGTCTGTGAGTGGCATAGAGAGCTGTAGAGCAGGCAAGGGGGTGGGGGAGGGTGTTTGAATGAGTATGTCTGATTAAGGGAATGAATCTGTCAATGAATGAATTTGTGTGTGTGTGTGATAGCATGGATGTGTAAGTGCTGGAACCTAGGCATGATGGGACTGTGACTACTGTTAGCAATCACACTCCTATCATGCCAAGTCAGCCAGTACATGCTGAAACCTAGCTAGCTGCCCCCCTTGTGTAGTGATGCTGCCAGCAGTATAGGGTCTGCACATCACTTACAGCCACCCTGTACCAGCATGTACTGGCTGACTTGGCATGATAGGAGTGTGATTGCTAACAGCAAGCACAGTCCCATCATGCCTAGGTACCAGCATTTACTGGTTGCCTGGGTATGATAGGAGTGTGATTGCTGTTAGCAATCACACTCCTATCATGCCAAGTCATATTGCTAATTTTGTCCAATTGTGTGTTACCTACTTTTATTAAACATGTGAGTTTTTATTATTATTTTTAAAGGTGGGGGTCATTTTCGGTTTTGGCTAAGTGAACCCTGAATGTTTTGGTCCAGAATTTTCATTTTAGTTCATCCCTAGGGAATCCTGAATTTGTAGTCGCAAAACTTTCAAGGCCCAGAAATCAGTGAGAGGAAGAGTAAAGGTTTTGTGTCATTTTACTTTATTTTAATCTGCATATTTTATTAAAGGCCATATTTTTTGTCACAGTGAAAAATGAGTGCGGCCCGCGCACGTATACAATTCTGATGAAGTGGCCCACTGCAGAAAAAACTTGGACACCCCTGACATATATATATATATATATTAACCACTGCTGCCCATATATATTAATATTAGCCCAGTTGCCGATATATATATTAATATTAGTTCCTGCTGACTATATATATAAATATATACATAAATATTAGACCCTGCTGCCGATAGCATGTATAGATCAACACATTAACACACAAACCCAGCTTTGCATGTATAGATCAATTGAAATTCACTTGTGATCTCAGCACTGAAGGTATATATAAAATCCACAGAATCAGACATACAAATCCTGTATTTGCAGTTATACAATAATAATATATGAAACGTAGCATCGCAGGTATAGATCAAATAAATACATGGAAGCAGCATTGCAGGTATTAATCAACCGAACAAGACATACAAACCCTGTATTTGCAGGTATACATAAATAATGTATGGAACCATAGCATACCAGATATGGATCTACAGAATAACACAGAAACCCAGCTTTGCAGGTGTAGATCAATTGGAATTCACATAAAAACACAGCATTAAAAGTATATTTAAAACCCCCTAAATTACAGGCATAGATCACAGGTTTCACACCTCAAAGCAAGCCCTGGCGTCCACACTGCCCACATAGAACCTGGTCAGCACCCAGATAACACACATAAGATTTGCCATCTTTGTCCCATATACACCCTGCCTGTGCCATCTTGGTCCCCAAGGCTCAAACATCCTGCTAGTGCCATCTTCCACAATTATACATCTATGATACACACAAACACATTAACTCATGCTCTCCCTCATTCAGACAATTCATCCACATATTAATGCATGCTCTCCCTCATTCAGACAATTCATCCACATATTAAGTCATGCTCTCCCTCATTCAGACAATTCATCCATTTTAAGAAACTACGCCCCTTGGAGCTTCAAATGAGAGGCTACATGTATTTCTAGAACAAACGTTGAGTGCACAAATAATGATGGAATATGTCGCTTTGGCTAGAAAGTATGTTTTTTCTAACCATAGCGACATGTTCATTTGTGTCTTGCGCACTCCAGGTTTGTACTAGAAACACATACAGCCCCTCATTTGATGCGCCAAGGGGTGTAGTTCTTGCAAATGTGTACTTTTTGTGCCATAATTTAACTTCCTACGTGAGCAGTAATGCCACGTCAAGGCTTCAACCCTAATTACTGATCATTCACACGCCTTTCATATCTCCATTCACTTGCAGAAGCACACACCATACTTTCCATACATTCACTCACAGAAGCACACACCATTCTTTCCCCTTACAATCCCAAAGAAATGATGGTAAAGGGAGAAAAAAAAATCACTTTTACAGCAAAAATAAGTCTTGCAGTAAAAATGCAAGGAGCTCCAGGGATGAGATGGTTACTCACGTACCGCACGGGCTAAATGGCTGATTTTAATAATATTTGCAGTTCATCAGGATTTCAAGAATTTGCTTCCCTCAACCGTTGGCTAAATTTAACCTCATGATCAAAGGGATCGTGGGATAAAAAATTAGTATCGGCCATTTTTAAAAAGGGAATGTGACTTTTTATAGCTATATGATCGCTATGGTAACATTGGCTACCACAGTGATCATTTAGCTAGAATACTTAAACTTTTTTTTTTTTAAAGTTAAACTACTTTATGTTTAAATAATTTAATTTGGGGGTCTCTAGGCAATTTTGATCTTTGTTTATCTGCCTTTAGAGACCCCCAAATCATTTTTTTTTACTTTTTTTTACATTTTTATATTTTTAACTTAGTATTTTTTATTCTTATTTATTAGGTGAGCTAATTACCTTTCCAACGGTATATGTTGGGGGTCTGTAGCTGCTTAGATGCCTGAGATACAGGCATCTAAGCAGCATGCCCTCATACCTCTTTAACTGACAATTGTCAGTTGTTAATAAAGTTGCGCGGTGACGTCGTCGCGTCATTGCGCGAGACGTAACTGGCCGGATCGGGTAGTCCCGGTGATGCCCTTCAGTGTGAGGGGCAGATCGCCGGGGTAGGTGGTGATGGGGGTCCACAGACCTCCATCAAGGTAGGGTAGTGTTAGTGACGGCATGGTGCCGTCGTTAGCACTTGACTGGGACTGCTAGCGACGGCACCATGCCGTCGTTAGCAGTCAAGGGTTTAAAGTCCCATTGCGGGACTGTCCTGGGTGGCTCCAAATTCGGTGGGGCAAGGAATATCCTATAATACGCCACTGGAGACAAGTGAGGGAGGAGTTAAACAAGAACAAAATCTAATTCGCTAACTTTAATAACAAACCAATTTCTGATTGGTTGCTTGAGTTTAAATTTAGCTGACTTTTGCTTCCAGGTTAGCTAGCTTTTTATATAAACACAAACTCAAGTATTTTCTGGGAGCCCGGAAACGGATTGCTTCTTACAAAAAACTAAATGCCGTAAACACCGGTGGAAACTAACACCTATTCAGTGCAAAAAAAATATCACAAAGTATTATTTTTTTAATTGCAAAAAAGATTTATGCATAATAATAGTCCCTATATAAAATAAAAAAAATGTGAATAGAAGAACCCATCAATGTGAAGAATATAAATGACAAAGAAATATAATGTGAGAAAATAACAAATATACCCTAAAAATTACACCTGCACAAATCACACAAAATACGATATTATATCTAATACTTAAAAACCTGTTATTTACCAAACTATTGCCTGTAATGATTAATTATTAGGTGAATGTAGCTTTATGGCAAAATTGTGAACAATTGATTTTTTTTTTATTATCAACAGATATGGAATGTAAAATTTTGGTGTTAAATTTTTAACATTAAATGTGAATTAGTGATGATTACTGGTTAATCTGTGACAAATAATTGTATTATTGGATGAAATTGGAATAAATTTGCTGAAATATTTATGTATTACTTGTTTGAAATAATTTCCCATAGGAGAGAAAAACATTATTGTAAGAATGTGTGTATTTTAAGATGTTCAGAATAAACCTTCTTTGGGTTGATTTACACAGCATCAATGTCACATCCAGCATAACAATTTTCTAGTGAAAGCAAAAGGATTACCATGGGTACGGGTTTCGGCTGGAAGCTACTTGTTGGATTCCCCTGTACTACCGATGACGGGGCGGATGTGGCACTTTAAAGCCACTAGCCACTTGATGACAATAAGTGCAACTAACTGCTGGATATGAATGGTCTACGTTTTCATGCTCACGCAGCATGCGGCTGGGCATATCCAGCCACTAGCCGCACACTACAGCACCACCAGTCCACTTTGCACCCTTTAGTATATTAAGAATTGTATTCTTAAAGTTTAATCTTAAAAAAACACATAGATTTTTGAGAGCATACTTCAATTTATGTGGCAACAGCCTATGAGAGCCTGCTTCAGTGTCTCATCACAAGCATTCTAGGCACAAATTATGAATGAGACATCTCACATGATTAAAAAATTTTGGGGAAGGGTTTGGACAGAGCCACGCCAGACCAGGTGGCAACCCAGGCAAGGATACTTTATGATGTCTTCCCTTCTACTTTTTAAAATTTAATTTTTTTTATGGCATTGGGTTTTTATACTAGTATGTGCTTCCAAAATGTAATTAATAAACCCATTTTCTGCTTTCCTTTTTTTTTTTTTTTTTCTATACTTTTTTTTTTTTTATTGGGACTTGTGGTGTAGAACACTGTGAGACACTCATACACACAAGACCTTTTGCACTCTTAGATAAGAGGAACATCAGGGGAGGAAAGAGGGTCACACAGATTTTAGGTCCCAATAGGTGATCTGTTCCTAGTAAAGCAGCTGAGGAGCTACCGCCATGCCACATCTGTGTCCCTAAAAGAAAAAAATCCGTCCATGATTCAGGTGCCTGGGATCCGGGCGCTGAGACCAGCCTGGGTTTGAGCATTGAACAGTAATGGTAATTATGCTGCTAATGTAGTAACAAATTGGAACACCACCTTTAAGTGATGCAGCTTTTTTTGCATATACATGGGACACTTATATCACAATCCAGGAAAAAAAAATAAAAGTAATTAAGGGAGAGGGTAGAGGGTTATGGGGTATATTTCAGTCCTTGAGGAACAAAGACAGACTGTATTTTTTTTAGTTTAACACTTAGATCACAGGGTTTGATGATACACAATGGGTTAACTACTTCCGAATTTGAGTTACTATAAATGCCAGAAACATTTTTGTTGTGAAGCCCCTTGAGTTATTTTAGACATAGTAGAGCAGTAGATAGTCAAAGTTGTCAGCCTCATGTGCAATTATGGCTTATCTGCCTTTTTTAAGCAGACATAAGTTTTCTTATCTGCTGTCACGGTGTGTGTTCTAAAAGATTCAAACTATTTCTTATGGTCCATTATAGTACATGTTCATATCCATGAACCGTGGATGTACTGTTAGAATAACGTCTTAGTCCACGCTGAGAATCTCTTGTAAAAAGAATGTAAGGTGCCATACTAGCACAGGTGTATAAGAAGTGCGGTTGGTCAAGCTTTACTGGAAAAAGAAGAAACGTCTTATTGAAAACATTGAATAAAATAACTGAGCTCAGTTTCAAACCCTTTAATACATATATACATTATTAAAACCCAAAACAAGATAAAATGAATTATCAATACTGAGAATATATAAATGTGGTGGGTTATCCAAACCATGTGTATTCCTGTAATGCCATATGGAGGTGGGCTTCCTCACTGTCTAATGATGGGTAAAAGGGACAGCTGCTTTGGCATAGGCTACCCACTGCAGAGCTTGCCCTGGACCCCTTTACATTTAAACATGGCCTTGGCAAATTTTATATTCCTAATACATGTAATCCTTTCATTATGGAGTTCAGAAACAAGAAAAGAAATGAATGGTTTTCAAGAATTTTTGGAACGTGGATACAAAGCTTGGTGTCCGTTATGTGACTTTGGAGCACAATGTCCATATGGGCTCAGTTTTTAATTGGCATTTGCATACTGGCAAGTTCCTTGTTTATAAAACCTGGCCTATTCCCCTTGTGTCTGCCCACTAGCGTTATCATTCAGCACAAACATACTCTTTTCTCTATATTAAAACCATGATAATCAGGATGCTTGTGACATATGTTAAATTACTCTCTCTCCTCTGCACAGGCAATGACTTTTTTTAAGTTTTACTAAAGAGAATACCAAGGAAGTTATTATATCTGACAAAGAAAAGCCATGACCAATAAGTATATAAAAGTAATAGAACTACTGTTCATTTAATCACATTATACCGTTTTGAAGTGTGCTGATCCCTGGAGAAATGAATCCATTGGTTGTAAATTCTACTATAACATCTTCTGGTCATCTTTGCCCAAATACCCTCTTCTGGTCATATTTTTGGGATCTTTTTAAATACATTCTGCGCATGGATTTTGGATCCTCAGGTGCACGGAGGTTAGTCACTAATAAATCTACTTGGGTTAATAAAAGAGGAGGACATTTAATAGAAACCTGTGCTGTGAGAGGTTTGACCGAAACAAATGATTGTTGCGTTGTGTCATTCTTACATCATTGCTTAATCTGTTGGTAATGTAAGCTTTTAAATTTGCTTAACGGAGCAGGTGATTTAATAAACATATTGAGTAATGCGTGGGGAAAGCAGAAAATAAATGTGGAAGGCGCGCAAACAAAACAAAATTAGGTCAAATTATCGGTAAAAAGGTCTGCGTTGAGAACTCAGATCAGCTAGAAATGTAACATTGAGGTGAGTAGAACAATAAACCTCTCAGGCTGGTGTCAGCGAAGATCTCTGTCGCTGCTCCTTTGAGCTTCTGTTTTGTGCACCGACATATGACATTATATGATAATGGCCACTTGGCAATGGCACAATGTCATTAACCCTTTCTATAATAAAGACACAGAGGCATGCTGGATTATGATGGTAACACTGTAACAATTTTATTGTATATTTAAAAGACTAACAATTACAGCCATATTATGGTTATCACTGAATTGGTAGCCTGGACTGGCTAACTGAATATATTCCTTATATATTACGATATGCAGTCCTTGAGATTACTAAAATGGGCATATTAGCGATCTTGACAGGTGGCTACCACCTTAATCTCCCCTGCACGGTAGCCACAATACTACCCTCCATGGTCCCAATCCACGGAGAGTCCTGCATTTAGTTACTTGTACCTCGGACAGCAAATGCCTGCACCGGTGTCAGACCTCAAGGACAAGTGTCACAGCCACTCTGTTTAACCTGAAAAAGAAAAAAGTGTGTGGGGTGGACAATTACTGCCATGGCTGTTATTGAATATACATCTACCCCCCACCCCCATAATAATGAGGATTCTTCTCTAGTCTTACATAACTTAAACCCCGTGCTCTGTATGTCATTACTGTTTATTACTCCATAAAAATACATTTTATGACTGTTTACCACCGAGGCTTTTCAAGAATGTGCAATATGTAACTACCACTCTTATCACGGAGGCCCCTTACCCAGTCCTAAAATATAATTCCTGCACTCTGTATAGATTAATGGCTCAGTCATGTTGCCCTTTCATCAATGCTTAATTCCAGGGTTTTTCTGTTCTGAGAGAGGTCTCTGCGATGGGTTGTAGGGTCGGTTTTGGAATGCCTCTTAATCGGCCTGAACAGCCCATAGTTGGGACGTTTTTATGTTTCATACGTATTGGGGGTTATGTGTAAATTTTGCTGCAAGGGCCAAATTGGAACAACTGCACCAAAAAAGTAGACGTGTGAATGAAAGGGCGCTAATTCATTCCAATGCATCCTTTGTCTGAATATTTCTATTTTATACACTAGCCCTATTGTTTTGCACTAGATTCCAAAATACCTTCCAACAGTCCCTGTTTTCATAGGACAGTCCAGATTTTTGGAACTGACTTTTACAATTGGTGTATTCTGGAATTATCTCTTTAAAAAATATGGACTATTTTAACATAATGGATCTGATCCCAGTGAGCAGATGGAGGGAAACTTGCATACTGTAACTAATTACTCCCGTGCCTTGAACTTACATTTCTTTTCCCTTTAACCCCATTTCCAAGGCTACGAGAACCAATCAACTTTGGTAAATTGTAGGGGGGCAATAATAATAAAGAGCAGAGAGCAGGAAGGTAATATCACTGCTCCTAGTAGGTTTCTGGGTGAAGTAGGAGAACCTCTTCAAAGCTAAACTGCCTTCCCTGATAACTGGTTTTATCCATTGGGATTTAAACAACGCCTGATCGCTGCTACAAAGAGGTCTCATAAGGACCATGTTCACCATCTTACACTCATATTGTGTCCCATCACGGTCTTACATAATAGTTTGCTTAAAAAACGATTTTTCAAAGCCCTGCTCTGTCATGTTAAAAACACAAATGAAATTTAAAACTGGATTACAAGAAAAAAAAATGGCCTGACCTTTATGTACCCACAAGTACTTTATAAACCACTTGAGAAGAGGCTTAAAGCTAATTGGTATGTTAATGTCTGATATCTTATCACAGATGAGAACTTGGTTCTATAGCCATCTCTCAGTCAATTGCTCACAAAAGGATTAAGCATTGTTACCTTTACTAAATAATGACTACTATAAACCTCCTTTATTACCGAGATGTTTTCATTTTTTTATACAATTACATCCTAAACTTTTTGATCACTTTTGTAAGTGGTGGTTCAATTTATTTAATCAGTTCTAACTAATTAAAAGTTACAGTTCTCTCTACATATCCTATATACCTATGCACTAAACCAGATATAAAGTTTAGGGCACTGGGGTCAGAAGGGAAAAATGTCACTAGAGCTACCCTGGCAGCTGATGAATGCCGATACTTGTGATGCCACGATATGCTCTTACACTCTACACCAGGGGCGTCCAACCTGTGGCCCTCCAGCTGCTGCAGGACTACATCTCCCATAATGCGCTTTCAGCTAAGGGGCTGGCTGAGGAGGATGGGAGATGTAGTCCTGCAGCAGCTGGAGGGCCGCAAGTTGGATGCCCCTGCTCTACACTGTATCGGCAGCAATGCACCAGCAGTAAGGGTGGGTGACCCATGCCAACTGGCTCTTGCCCACCGGGCATTGGCCCTCTAACATGTGACATGAGCTGGGTTGATTTTTATCAGAGTTTTTTTTTAGATTTTAACAATGGATTTTATTGCCCTTTTCATTGGGTTGCCAACAAAGATGATGACCCAACGTAAATCAGCCTTGTAATGGCTTTGCCTTTAGTGCCTTAACCTTGGCCTTTACTGTTCGTGGCCCAATGCTGCAACCTGCTCCGTGACTCCACTCCATCTGGACTCCAGTGAAGCCACCTGACCCCGGGGGTGAAATAAGAAAAGCCTGGCATGAAAGCTCACTGGCTTGTCTTGTTATATCTGTCGGTTCTTACTCTACAAGGTGGCAAGAACATATATAGAAAAGAGACAAACGTTTCATAATCATTGACAACACCTAGTTTATGACCCACATAATGTATCACCTCATGCTTATAAAGTACGACAAAAAATAGTTTTTAAAGGGTACAAACAGGGAGAAGGATTCCATGTAAAACCCATCTGCTTTTTTATTATATGCTTGCTTGGATTTTTACAAGCAAAATGTATAGGCTGGCCATTAAACACTGATACGTTACTGTGGCATAGTATTTATTTTAATTACAACTTACTGAGAAACTAATATCTGTAATTAGAAGACATTAGCAGCCTCTTGTGGCTAATATAAAAAAAATAATTTCTGTATTACGACATTTTTTTTCTACGGAAATCCATACATCCTGTGACTTTGGACAGTATGGTATCCCGTATTCTTGAGCTTTCATATCTTACCATTCCATTTGATGACCAATAAAATACAGATGTAGGTTAATTTCATTTTTTAACTTAAATGTTTTACCTCATTAGGTTTACTTTAAATTATTAACCCTGTGTAAGACATATTTTAGGGTTTTCTTGCTTTATTTCTTTCCATGGCAGGTTTTCGAGAACTTCAAATGATCTGTACTTTTAATGGTATGTTTCACCCTACACACAAGCATGTGGTCTGTATAGTCTTTATATCATCATTTTTGAAGAAGCCGAAAGTATCAAGAATAAAGAGGTAGGTCCCAGGTCTCCTATTTATCACTTTATGTACTGGGAAGTGCTAGGGAAGGTCGTCACATGGGCAGCCTTTGAACGAGAGAATGTGGGTGGCTGCCATATTTTATATGCCTTTGGAACAAACATGGAATGTATGTAGAAGGAGGGACAAAAAAAGCATGGGTGAGAGAGACAATTGATGTGCCATACGGGTGAAAGGGTGAGTTGTGGTACCAAGGTGTGTGTGGAGTGTGGAGATGACCTACAGTCCTGTCAGTGCCAATTCCGTGGAAGGAAGATGCTGACACTGTCTACAGAACTACAACTGTGAGCAGGTTTTGCAGGTTTCTTAAAAATGTAATAGTTATATATTTATTTTTTTCTAATCTAGCAATTTGGGGGTCCAAATAGCATTTTTACAGTTACTGTTACTTTAGTCATCTCTCTCATTTTCTCCTTTCCCTCTTTTCTCTTTTTCCCTTTTCTCTCTCTGTTTACTCATCTCTGTTTTCTCACCCCTCTAATTACTCTTTTTCTCTCCTCTTTCTCTAATGTACTTCTATCTTATGTTTACTTTTTCTCTGCTTTCATTTCTCTTCTGTCTCATCTCCCTCGCATTAATCTCTTTATTTAATTGTGTTTGGGGCTTGAATATTGTGAGCTTTATTGGCACAGAATGACTTATGTATACATGACATGCCCCACTTTTTATGTTGTTATGACTTACCATGTATTTTATTTAAGTTTGTTTCCTGCTTTTGCTCCATTGACATGGTTAGAATTCAGCTCCATTGCAGAGATCTTATCGTTCTAAGGGTTGCAAATGTGGACACCTGTTGACAAAAGGCATTACATCATGAAGTGTGACGGAGGTGTAAACAGTATAAATAAAACACAACGTGTTAGCCAAGGACATGTAAAAACTCGTATTAGATATTACAATCCAACAATGAGATTTATGTAAAGGAAGCGATTCTGGTCCCACATTTAAAAAGTGATCTTATCATCATAGCAACCAATAGAATTGTCCAATAATGAGGACCTTCCATTGGTTATGTTTTTAAAACCATGTGTCAAACTTTGCACTAGAATGACTTTATCCATACATGATCCCAAGATTATTTCCCAATGATGTTCCTCTTTACGAACGACTAACTCATGTTTCTAATCTTAACACAATGCCTATTGTTTTAACCTGCGGTATAAGGCTAGGTTTCTACTTGGGTATTTTTTGCAAAAAATGCCCATAATAACGCCAATTCAGCCACACAGCGTTTTATTAGTGAAAAAACGCTGCGGCCAGATGTTAGCTGTTCTTCAATAGGAAATCGCACAATGCCGTATCCACTTGGCGTTTTTCTGCTTTTTTGGGCTCTGTGGCAGTTTTTCAAAATCGCAGCATGTTTTTTGTAAGGAAATCTTGGCGTTTTTCTCCAATAGAAGTCTATGGGAGAGAAAAACGCCTTGAAAACGCCATGTGGGTTTTGCCTTGGCATTTTTTATGGCGTTTTTTTTCCACAGTTACAAAAAAGGGGCAGGACCCAGGAAGAGGATGAGCTGCCATTTTCCAAGTACTGTGGTAAAACTTTTATCTGCTTGTACACTGTGTGCTGTCTCTGTGTAATTTATTAGCAGCATGGCACCCATGGCAATTTGCACCATCATTTGGGGCCAGTCTTCCTAGAGGAGCAGACATTCGGAATAAAGCATGCCTTACAAACCACAGAAAAGAGACAAAAGGGTCCGCCGGGGCGTAGAACTCTACCAAGGAAATGACATCAGGAGGGGGCAGATACTTGCCATTTATCCTAATCCCTTTTAGTTGGGTGACAATTCTAACGTGTAAAGGCTGGCAAAACCGCCTAAAGTCAAAAAAGCAATTTCCACAGAAAGGCTAAAACGCCAGAAAAAATGCCAAAACGTGTTTTTCCTGGTGTTTTTCATCAAGATAATAATGCAGGAAAAATACCCAAGTGAAAACCTAGCCTAACAGCTAATCAAAGCAACATGAACATGCAACAGCAAATGTCTTGCTATTATGTATCATCCACAAGGTGATAATGTGGTTTATTTCACTTTTCAATAAAATCAATATATCATAACTAATTTGTAATTATGGGATTTTATATGATTTAAATATATATATATAAATATACATACATATACTGTATATTGTTCACGTATACATGTAGAAAATACAGTTAAAACTTGGTGCACATTTATTGCATTTATTATTATTATTATTTACTTTCTATGCATTTATTGAAATATAGGGATTATTTGATCCTTCTGTTCTCATTTTATCTTAGAGAAGAAAACCGGGTTTATGGACTGAATTCGCAGCTGTTTGAAACAATTTCCTGCCGAGTCTTTACTAAAGGTGAATTTGGCTGCAGATTTTGGGAATTTGGCAATGGAACCGATTGGACAGTTTGTGTGACCCTGCTGAGTTCCGTGTTAGGTCTATGGGAATACCCAGAGTTCAGCTGAACTAATTAGAAACTAGCTACTAGTGATCTTGGTGCCAAGTTCCAACTGGGTTCAGCTGGAAAAGGCTATGTTTAAATCATAAATTCTGCTTCTAGAATTCTGTGTAACTTGGTGAACAATAACTTTAAAATGGATCTGTTGCTAAAAATGTGGAATTTATTAGATTAAAATAAGCGATGTATATCAATTGAAAACCCACCTATACCTCCTATTCTCAGGATCTATATTATTCTCATTCTTGCTCCTTATCAAAGATAAAGGAGTGGGGCCATGTAACAGAGCCACACATTGGGGTAGGGGTACATTCTAAAACTCTTGAAAGAAGTATGGAGTGTGTAGGACCGTGGCAGGATTATATGACATTCCCCACACCCAGAGATTAAACACTGACCCGAAGTCTAGTAACCATCTTTGGTTCCAGAGCCTGTGGGAAGTCTCCAGGTGTGATGATTATCACTCTCCCCTATTGTTACATTTCTGATTTTTGTTGATTGGTCCAGACAGCCATTATAATGGTGAAGGAAGAGAACGTAAGGAAACCTAAGGATTTCACATTACATATAAACCAATAAACTAGATTGTAAACTTGCGGGCAGGACTAACAACAGTCTTTTTCAGTTCTAGTTTTGTCATACCATTTGAATTCACCATTGCATAAATAATTTCCGCTATAGAAATAAAAAAAACTACACAAAAATAAAGAAATCAGTGCTTAGTAAAGATCATGCTGTCCCATACAGAGGCCTTTCATTAAGTTGCCGAACACAGCTCGATATTGAGCTGTTGTTGTGGTTGTATGGCAGTGGTTCCCAGCTCTGGTCCTCAATGTCCCCCTTGTTAGTCCAGGTCTTCAATCAAGTTATGCAGTCTTTCTGACAGATACACCTGTGTTAGTCTGGGAATAACCTGGGTGTGGAACAAATCTTGAAAACCTGCACTGGGGATCTTTAAAAGCCAGGGGTCCATGGCTGCAAGCTTCACAGTGGGCATTAAACCTCCAGGCGGACATCCATGACCTTCACAAAGAGATGCAATGTCGTTGTATAGACACTTTGCTTGCTGCTGGTTCAGGGCCACTGACTTGTAGTGTCTTTATATGAGAAGTAGTCTGAGATATATTATTTGCCCTCGGTTCCACAAAAACTGCATTACATAGAGGTACAATTAGTCTTTTTTTAACTCTATCTGCTGCAGAGAGCATCCAAAATACTACAATTTTGTCTCGGGAATTCACAGTAACTTCAATGTCTGTCTGTACCCAGATCCTCTGCTAGGGTAACTTATTTTCCCCCTATGTTGAAAATATATTCTAAATTATTCAAGCATGATTAGACATGATATGATGCATGTCTAACAAATTTTAGTTATTGTGTTCTAGCATTCTTTCTTGCAGTCTTCCCAGGGTAATTACTTATTAATGCCTAAAGGATTAATTATATCCTTAAAACAGCATGTAAGCAGCTCACTCGGCTCATGTCCATGAATATGAATGGTGCCGAAATTTCCACAGTAACGGGACATTCACTAGTTGTCTAATTCATTGAGTGTTACACACCGGGCCAATAAAGCACACAACAGAAAAGTATATACCTAGCAACATACTGCGATACATCACATGTTGGAGCTGGTAAAACTTTTCAAATGGACATGTTTCTAAGACATGTTTATGTAGAAGTAGTTACATTTATACTTCCCAACCATCCTGTTTTCCAGGGGACAGTCCTGATTTTGAACCTCTGATCTCCCCTGACCACCCAGGGGGCTATAAAATCAATGGAGGTCTGTGCTGCTGCTGCTGCATGGACCCCCCATTACTGCTCCCACGTGGCCCACCTCGTGACACTATGAAGTACAAGGTGGCTCTTCAAGTAAGATAGGAAGGTACTCACCCTTTAACAAAGGTGTCCCACTTTGGACAACTGAATCATTTACTTAAAATACATCAATAAACGGACAATTTTTATTTTACTAAATCTACCTACAGAAACAGAGCATACAATGTTTGTTTTTCTAACCATGCAGGAGTGTTGGACGTATAAAATATAGTAAATATTTACGTTTGCAGAGCTCCACCTGGTGCCTAATAGCATAATAACTAAATCACCTGCCTGGTCTTACCTGTCAGGGCAGCTTCCATAACATATGATAGAATACACTGATGGGGAGGAATAATAATGCACGCCACAACAAGATTGAATCCCCGGTAAAATGAGAAATTGAGAATTAGATGCACTTTTAAAATTAGCACAATTGAGCATTTATCTCATTATTAGCTGGAACTTACTGAGAATGGGCTACTTGCAGAAACTTATTTAACATGGGGTTCAGCTGCAAACGACAAGCGCATTATGGGGTCTGTTAACTAAGGTTGTAATTTTTATACATTAATTCCCTTTAACACTCTTTAAAGTGCAACAAATGTCACGTATGAACTCTCCATCAATCCTAGATATCTAGTAAAAGAAGCACATTTCATTAAAAGAAATCCTGTATTTTTTATTTGTGAATTGTGCAAGCCTCTGAATTACAAAGTATCCTTTTTACTCACCCCACTGGTATATAAAAGGTTAATACTCTGGCCCAACAGAAGGCCACGAAAACCATTAAGAAGGGCACCATATCACAATCTAAATGTAAAGTAGATTGGAAGAATTCCACTTTTTCTCAAGAAGTAATAAAATGTTAGATTATGCATTAAAGAGGTCATGGTGTAGTAATAGAGGTCACGTACCTCTGTTTGTTTGGGCACAAAGTGACTGCTAACAGCCACCGGTACATTTATTAAAGCGTAACCAGACCGCACTAGGAGTGCAGAGTATTATTAACCCTGTTGTATGTATACCTTACTTATGAACACAGGGATAAGGGAGTTGACTTTAAGTCAGTTCTAGTGATATACTTGAGTTGCTACCTTCTATTGAGTCAACATAGAAAAACTTCTATGTATACATTTAAAAACTTTAGATGGTAGTCTAGCTACAGAAGTATCTTCTATATCTTCTGTAGATAAAAAGGAGACCTCTAAGATCCAGAGGTTCATTTTGAAGCCTTAAACTGCATATCATGTAGAACCTCCCTGACGAGCGGCACTCGGGGAGAATCACCACCCACGCCCCACCTTAGGTAAGCTACTGGCCAGAGAGAAAAGCGACTCAGGCAGTTTAAGGCAAGTGGCCACTAAATTATGTACTTCGTTCCACTCTTACAGAAAGTGGCCAACCAGTGACTCCCCACTGCAGCACACTAAAGGATCCAATGTCTTGGTGGAGCCACAGGTAAAGTGGAGGTTGTGGCTCATTTGGGCACCAGCCCACCATGCATTTGCCCAATTTGCCAAATGGCTGGCCCAGGCCTCAGCAGCATACGTGCCAATGACTGATTACGGGAAAGTAAAATGAGCTCACCTGTAGTTTTTAATTCTGGGGGGGAAATCCAACTTGCCCACTATTAACCTTGAATAACCTTTTCCATATACTAGAAATTTATCATGTGTGATTCTTAACACGCTGGACAGATTTTGTCTCCTTTATAAAGATTAGTAACAATAATTCCCTTTCTGTATACATTTCTGAGACCAGAATAGAACATTGGGAAGTGTTTGCCTTTGGCTAGTTACATCCACTGATATAATCTTTACAATTTACAAAGAGATTGTATCAACATGACAGTCTTCTACATGTTTATTGACCTTGGCTTATTATATCATCATATTTTTGACAGTGTGTTTATCAGCTGTTGAACATTTAATTATCCGTTTAATTAAATGGGGGTGGCAAGCACGCACAAAATTTGTCTTGTAGAAATGTTGTGAATCATCTCATTGGGGATGACATCTAGCTTTAAGCTATCGGTTAAAAAAAGAAGAGAACTATAGGACATTTCATGTAACTGTCTGGTTTGCTGAGTCGGATGATGCTCGCACAGTGACACAGGCTAAAAAGCCAAGGTCACGATGAAGATTTTCACTTTTATGACATGGAAACTCAATGCAGTAATTGCTGAGCTTTCATCTCCAGCCAAAGAGATCTATTCCCTCCATTGTCCTTGAAGGTTCCCATGACATCTCATAAAGTTTTGCTGAAAAACCTTCCACTGGATCTCAAAAACTAACAAATGATATAGTGAGCTTTCAACATATTCATATCAATGATGGAATATATCTTTTAAAATGGAGTGAGTCTTATCCCTCGCTTGTGGGATGGACACCTGAGTATTATTATTATCTTTTATTTATATAGCGTCAACAATTTGCGCAGCCCTTTATACAATACATATATTCAAGGGGTATGAAAGGACTAGAATTGAAAGACAAAGACAAAGCGATACATTAGGAGAAAGATGATAATCAAGAATGTATATAATATCACCTTTGACTTATTATATTGTTACAGTTACGTGGCTTTTCCATATTGTTTATGCCTACTATCATTTGTTTTGTTTTTTTGTCTGTTCATAAGCATTTACTATGATAAGTAAATATCCTACTCACTGCTGATGTTAAAGCCTAATTATGCCTTCTGTTTGCATTAATAAAAGTAAGAAAAATATATATAAAAAAACCATGATACATATACACACATATATATATATATAAATATATATATATATATATATATATATATATATATATATATACGGTATATATATATATACCGGTATATAATCTTGGGGTACGATTTGCATTACCTAAGTATTGTCACTTTTAAATAAAGAGAAATTCCCCAGTAAATTGTTGTAGCAAAATAAGAAATTGGCATTTGCTTTACGTTTCTGTAACAGATTCTTATATGAAGTTCTGGTAAAGTTACGGGAATCCTATATTCATGTTTAATCCAGTGTTCTTAGTCTTCAAATGGTTAATAATTTTTCATCAGTGGAGTGGTCCCTCTGGGTGAAGTGGTGGTCGACGGGGGTGCAGTTATTATTTTTGTATTTCATGTCTGTTAATGGAGTGTCTATGTAGGTTCATCCTTAGGTTGACTTTCTGGCCGGTTTCTCACATGTATTGCGCATTTACACAACATTTGCAGATGTATCAGTGTAGGATCCCTTGATGTTGTATGTTTTGTAATTGTGATGGGCAGTGTTTTCATTTTAGGTTGGGTGGTTGTCTGAAAGCCAGGATAGGAGGTTCGGGGAATATTTCTTTTAGCGTTGAATGCTGTGCTAGTAGTTGTTGTAAGTTTCTTATAATTATAACTCTTCATTATAGGGTTATATGTAGCCACACTGGATTGTAATTAGGGAGGCCACATCGGCCATGTTTTCCATGACACATATAATTTTTACATATTGCTGACCAGCCCAGATAAAATGCTGCCCGATGTATGACTAATTGGTTCCCTTCCATAAGTCTATACATCCCAAATACTGCAGGGCAGCATTTTATCTGGGCTGGTCAGCAATATTTAAAAATTGTGTGTGTCCTGGAAAACATGGTCGGCGTGGTCACCCTAATTATTCCTGGGGTGATCTAAATGCAGATTTGATTTTCTTTTTAATTATCCTGGATTTGTAGCCCTTTCATTTGTGTTTTCAGCTTCTCGTTGCGGTCCTTGGTGTCAGAGCATTTGCCGTGGTCAGGGGCGTAACTAGACGCCTCAGGGCCCGGGTGCGAGAATCTGTTAAGGGCCCCCCCACCCCCTCACCCCCCCAAAAAACCATGATTTTTACCCAACAATTTTTTTTCAACAAATTCCACAAATTCAATTTACATATTGAATCATATCTGTAAAAAAATCTAAGAAAAAGGGGCGCATGTACAAAGGGCATAATCCAGGGGTGTCCAAGTTTTTTCTGCAGTGGGCCACTTCATCAGAATTGTATACGTGCGCGGGCTGCACTCATTTTTCACTGTGACAAAAAATATGGCCTTTAATAAAATATGCAGATTAAAATAAAGTAAAATGACACAAAACCTTTACTCTTCCTCTCACTGATTTGTGGGCCTTGAAAGTTTTGCGACTACAAATTCAGGATTCCCTAGATTTATTCTAGGGATGAACTAAAATGAAAATTCTGGACCAAAACATTCAGGGTTCACTTAGCCAAAACCGAAAATGACCCCCACCTTTAAAAATAATAATAAAAACTCACATGTTTAATAAAAGTAGGTAACACACAATTGGACAAAATTAGCAATATGACTTGGTATGATAGGAGTGTGATCGCTAACAACAATCACACTCCTATCATACCCAGGCAACCAGTACATGCTGGTACCTAGGCATGATGGGACTGTGCTCGCTGTGATTGCTGTTAGCAATCACACTCCTATCATGCCAAGTCAGCCAGTACACGCTGGTACAGGGTGGCTGTAAGTGATGTGCAGACCCCATACTGCTGGCAGCATCACTACACAAGGGGGGCAGCTAGCTAGGTTTCAGCATGTACTGGCTGATTTGGCATGATAGGAGTGTGATTGCTAACAGTAGTCACAGTCCCATCATGCCTAGGTTCCAGCACTTACACATCCATCCAGTAAATGCTGGAACCTAGGCATTATGGGACTGTGATTGCTGTTAGCAATCACACTCCTATCATGCCAAGTCAGCCAGTACATGCTGGTACAGGGTGGCTGTAAGTGCAGACCCCATACTGCTGGCAGCATCACTACACAAGGGGGGCAGCTGGCCAGGTTTCAGCATGTACTGGCTGACTTGGCATGATAGGAGTGTGATTGCTAACAGCAATCACAGTCCCATCATGCCTAGGTTCCAGCACTTACACATCCATGCTATCACACACACACACACACTCATTTATTCATGCCCTGGCTGCCGATCTTACGCGGGCCGCACCTCGAGGTCTCGCGGGCCGCATTTGGCCCGCGGGCCGCATGTTGGACGCCCCTGCCTTATTTAAAAAAAAAAAAAAACGGAAAAAAGATTTCGGGCGGCCCCTTGGCTTGGGCCCCCCGCCGCCGGGGCCAGGTCGCAGTCGCGACCCCTGCGACCCCGGTAGTAACGCCACTGGCCGTGGTATCTGATGGCTTGGCTGGGATTAATCCCTCGCTTAGAGTGGGATGAGTGAAAGCTGGAGCGGTGGAGCGCGGTATCCCTCTGTGGTTTTTCTGTATACAGGTGAGTGGCGCTTCCCACTGGTGTCCAAGAAGTCTACACAGTCAGTAGAAAACTTTAGGTTTCATTTAATTGGTGTATGGAATGAGTTACATGAGTTATGAAAAGCGTTGGGTTTTTCTTCTCATTCTGTCTGTATAATGAATGTCATCTATGAAGCGATAATATTTGAAAGGTTTGTGGCAGTATAAGTATAGAGATTAGCGCGTTGTAGTGCTTTCTTTGTTGCCATCGCGGTTCCCATTAACTGAATGAGCGAATCCTTGTTAAAAGTGAAACGGTTATGTGTGAGGATGAATTCCATTCATTTAGTTATTGTTTCAGGGCTATAATTATTTTTGGAATCCATAGCAGGTATAGCATAGCATAGCAGGCATCAATTCCATGCTGATGTGCTGTGTTGCTGTTTAGTGATTCTACATTCATGGTTGCTAAAATTGTATTGGCAGATCGTTTTTAGATCTGACTTGGTTTGTTGAGAAGGTCAGTGATGTCCAGACCTAGTTGTTTTATGGACAAGGGGTTTTACTTTTAAGATGTTTTTTTATCATTCCAGAGATCTGTTTTGCTAGTGTATCCTTACCTGTTATTACTGGTCTGTCTGGGTTCGCTAGTTTCTTGAAGCATATAGAAGATCCTCACAGCAGGGTTGGATGTTCTAAGCATTTGTATTTCTAGTTGGACGGCCTTTGCAGAGGTTTTAATAAGGTTTTGGAGCTGTGTGATATATTCCTTGGTGGGATCTGGGTTAAGTTTTTTTTTTTTGTAATAAGTACTTGTCGCTTTCCTTTTATCTAGTCCTAAGTATTCATCAGGCCCGGACTGGCCATCGGGCACACCGGGCATTTGCCAGGTGGGCCGGGGCAGGGCCGGATTGACTTAGGGGCTAATGGAGCTGCAGCTCCAGGCCCGTACCTTAAAATAGGCCCAGTCAGGCCCGGACTGACTGGGCCTATGCGGCCATCCTTAATGCAGGGCAAAAGGGGCACCTGCCGCATAAGCCCGCAGCAACTGCGACCGGGCCCGCAACTCTAGCAGCGGGCTTGCTACTTACCTGGCAGACGCGCGTGAGCAGCGTCTCTTCTACCGCCAGGGGGACGCAGGAATCCAACGGAACCTGCTGCGCGTCTGCTTCCCCTGTGCAGATCTGCAGAAGTCTGTGAGCGGCGCGTACATCATTAGTTCAGGTAAGGGAGGCTGTATGGAGTATGTGAGATTGAATGAAAGAATGAATTAATGAGTATATGTGAAGAAGTGAGTGAATGAATGTTTGTGAATGAGTATATGTAAATGAGTATCTGAATGAGGGAATTAATGAGTATCTGAATGAGGGAATGATTATCTGTGAATTAGTGAATAAATATTTGTGAAAGAGTGAATGAATATGTGTGTGTGATAGCATAGATGTGTAAGAGGGGGGTAAAGATGCAACAGGCAGGCTGTTTTGCTGTACAATGTATACAAAAAACAAAAACTGTCTGAGCTTCTTACCCTAATAAAGTTGGCAACAAATATATAAACATAATATAAATGAGAGGTTTTGGTTATATGAATTGGCCAAAGCATAATTAAGCTCACCCGCCACGTCAAGGCACACTCTCAATAGGGTGAGAACCTACTCTCACCTCCTACATAGTGGGCACACAAAGCAGTTTATACTGCTACCAATATCCACTACTGCTTTGTCTTGTCTGCTGGTTTGATTGTGATTTTGGGGTTTATGCTCAGACTGTGAATGGCACATCTTTCCAGTTGTGTCAGTTGGTCTATTTCTGTTATAAAAGACACTGTTCTTATACAAAAGCTTTCTGTACAGATATCGAGGTTAGGTTCTTTACTGTTTTGGAGAGAAGTGTGTATTCTTTATGCTTATTGTATAATAAATTTTTGTTGTGGTCCAGTTTAGTGCTGGGACAGAAGGACAATCCTTTGGGTAAAACAGATATCCCTGATTCTAACGGTTCATTGTCTGGCACACTGGACAGATCCCTGGTTGGCCACCGACCCTCACTGCCACACATCCACCTGATCTGCCACTCCAGCGGCAGATCGGGTCTGGCACGAGCATATCCAGCTGTTGGCCACAGTTAAGTCATTAGGCCGACTCTGGCTTTAAAGTGCAAGTGCTGTCTCGTTATCACCAGTCCGGTCCTGGTTGCAGGGATCTTTGTTTTTTTATTGAGAGTTTTAACAAAATTTTTGTGTTTTAGAGCATATATTTGAGTTTATTAAAGCTATAATCTGTCATTCTTGGACAAAGGAAATAGCACATTATGTTTCAAAGTGCAATGCATGAATGGTGGAAGTATTGCATTGTGAGACAGATATGTTAATGAGATACAAGCTGATATTGAAAAGTATGCAAAAACATTTTTAACCTAAAGATACAATTTTAAAGTATAAGGCAGATATGGGAACATTTTGCTTTTCAGAATGAGATATTTTTATATGTCAGAGTTTCTTACTACACAAACACACCACTAGGGGGAGCCTAAGCTTACAGTTCAATCCAGATGCGATCCTAACTCCTCGACCATAACAAATGCTGAAGTTGGATTCCCCCCAGCTTTTGTTTTTTTTTGTGACATTAAACATTGCTAAACTAATGGGTGGACAATATAATATCTTGTAATGTTTTAAATGTACGTGATTGAAGTGTCCCTCAGGGAAAATGGGTAATTTAAGAAACATCCGTCATTGCCAACCGATGCTTTTAAGTTTGATACGGACACATAAATAAAAAAGGCTTTCCTAAAAGCAAAGAAAGAAAAACCAACGATTTAAATAGAACTGCAGTAACTATACATAAATCTCATCAGTGAAGGCTTACAACTTTAGGGACTTCGGTCTAAGTATAAGACAAGGCGACAAAAAAGAAACATTTGTGGTATGTTTTATTGGGTATAAATTGACTCCTTCCTTTTTGTGGTATGAATATATTGGTCATTTCAGCAGCACCCCAAACATGTTTACTTAATGTAGAGTGTGGGGGTGCTGGAGGGCCTCATCTAGCAACCCTATGGGAAAGCGAAGGGAAGTTTACAAAACTTGCAGGTTAGCAAAAATATACTTTAATTTAATATACATCCAGTCCATATGCTCTTTCGTGCTGGAAAGGGACCCACTAAAAAAGGGGGGTATGACTGCTGACCTATGCTGAGCCAGTCAATAACAAGTTGGGCTATTGGTTCTCGGGTGTAACAATTTTGCAATGGGGGGGTGGATAGATCAGCACATGTTTGGGGCCTACCTCTTTCCTGTTGTTCCAGCATGTGTTCTTTTGTTTTACTCACAACTAGCCATGTTCTCTGGCCAGCGCTCCGAGGTGGTGAGAAACTGAGAACATTGAGGTCTGTCAAGAAGACTGGGGAGCTGAGTCTTAGGAGGCGGCTGATGGCATCTTAGAACGAGAGTTCATGACGTTTTACGTGATCACCTGCCTGATGGGAGCAAACTCAGCAGCTGGCCGCAATATGGTGGAGTCCATGTTTGGTTGTAATTGGTTAAAATAAAACTGGCCAACACCCTTACCCTCATTCTATTGTTGGGTGGTTCTTGGGTATTTGGGTTCAACGGTATTCAGCTATAGGCCTAAGTAGTCAAAAAAATGTTGAAGCATCAAGACAAAGGGGTAAAAATATCACGGTATGAAAGATACACTGTGTGTTATTCGGATTAGCTGCTAGCCCTTTGAAGATAGCTGGGCTAAATAAGATGGGGTGACACACGACACGTGAACTGCAACCACCAAACCAAAATCATCTGTGTTTTAATCTTTCTTCAGCATATAAATCTGTCAACTATATGTCTTGGTTAGCATATGATATGCTTCTTAACATGTAGATTGGATGGATGCATATGCAAACGTGATGTTTGCTGCAGAGCTTAAAAATGTACCACATACTAAAATAACTTTGGTTTAAGATACTATTTTAATAAACACTAATGTATTTTAAACATTGAAGCATTAGTTATATTAAGCCTTTCTGGATATGCCAAGTAATGGTCAGACGCTTGCCATTTCTGTAAGGCTGCATCCCCTATGAAATGTTAGCTGAATGTTTTAAAAGGTGAGTTAAGAAGGTCACGAGTAAATGTTTAACGTCATGCAGTAGATGGGCTTTGGGGAGTGCGCAAAATGAGGATGATACGTTCAGGAGAAGGAAAATTATATCTAAGAAGCTACATGGAACTCGGCTGAAATAACATTTTTCTTCTTTTTTCTGTAGAGGCGCTCAGCAGTAAGGACAGAGACCGCAGAGATGTGTTGTTAAAATTCTGAAATCAAAAACCCTTTTATTAAAATATTTATTTTCATGTGAAAGTAAAAAAAAATGTTTACCATCTCTGTAAATACCAAAAAAACAAAAACAAATTTTTTTCTAAGCGTGCGCATTATTTAAATAGCATCCGTGGGTGGCTAACTGGGTGAGGTGCCCACTTTAGCTATTTCTGGGTTCACTCCCTGCCTCTTGCCCCCCAACACAAGTGTCTCGGTGTGGACACCTGAAATGTCGGGGGTACTGATAGTGATAGAAGACATGCCTGGGAGAAAATTTACACCAGCCATGTACAGGCGCATTAACCTGGATGGGATGTTAAATTAATTATCATTCATTTTATAATTATTATTTTTTTTTATTGTAAAGTTCCTATTTCTGCCTCACATATAAATAACTAGATATTGTAAAATAAACCCAATAAACAGTCTCGTTTCTGGAGCAGAAAAGTTGTTGTTGGTCTAAGCAAGAGGAATGAAAACAAAGAGGTCAAAACACAGCATTAAGTTTGAGATTTTGGACTCCACAGATTCTCTGCTTTTGATGAACACAGATTGTAGCCAAAATGCGACACCTGTACTGCCTGCCACCCAATCATCGGATATCTCGGCAGACAGCTCACAGAGACCTAATCAAGGAAAAGCGTCTTAAGACTTGGACTTATACAGCATGTTTGAAACAGAAAGCATGTATGCTGTGTGCCAGAACGAATCGAAACTACACATTAATGTCTCTGCACGTGTGCATTTATTCCTAGTATCTTCAGGGGTCACCAGGTAGCCCCCTGCCCCGTTTATCTCACTATATATATATATTGACATGCGGGGAATTGGGTTAAGAAACCTTCAGCTTAATGATTTGCTGCTAAAGTATCAAATCTTTGTAAGCTACTCGCTAACTGAAAGCAGCCAAAGGTCTGGTTTACCTTTCAACGCAGTTGGGGTGTTGTGTTTCCATAGTACTTATTTAACTTAGCATATAATCCAAAATACTGGCTATTACGATGTTCCAAATGGGCTCATATACAGACTTCATGGCAGTCATGGTTATTCTTGTTCCTATAGATCCATTCAAAATAAATTAATTTCACCACTAGAAACCAACCAAAGCAGGTACCACCTGGAGCTAAGATCGTCCCTGTTTATAACGGATTCCACACATTTATTATCCTTTGCTGAAGGTGAAATACCCTCCTCTGTGAGATTATTCACTGTTAGTAAAAGTACAAATGATAGACTGGTTCTAATTTAAAATTGTTGTCCTGTAATATGTGCATGTAATTACACATTGTATATAGACTCACCTATGTGTACCGAATGGATGCCTATGTGTTAACCGGACAGGTATTTTGCTGATCGGTCAATAAGCCCTCTAGACACCGTTGATTGATAGAGGTCACATAAAAAATCAGGACCATAGTTTGCAGGAATAGCCTTTTAGCTGGGATCATGTTCTCTCTGAACACTTAAAGGATTTTTCCTTCGAAAAAACAAATTTTTGTTATTGCAAAAATCTAAAAAAAAATCTCCTCCGGAATACTTTTTCTCCCCTCTGGCAAACAATTTTCTCCTACACATACAAAGCTACACGTAAATGACACATATACTCCAACATCGAGTTTTGCCATGATTCTTAGAAATTCTTAGACATCCATTCTTTTTCAGTTTAATGTTAGGGTGAAAGGCTTTCTTCTGTCATATGATTTAAAAGTGTTTTGCACACAAATTTAACAACTACAGAGAAGATAAATCTGATGACGGCCTTCCCGCGGACATCCTCGTCTTCGGCACACGGGGTATGGAGGAGCAACACACAGTCCCTGCTGCATGAGACTGCCATATACTCCCAATGCCCCTCATGAATATTTATAAAGCGGACCGCATCCTCGTCACCACCTGGGTTATCTAAAGACACGATACCTGTTTGCCGGGGCTCAGTTGTAGTGTGGCTCCCTAGTGGGTTTTTCTGCTTCTCAGCATTCTCTGCAATCTCTGATAATCTGACCCTGACTGTGGAATACGTTATTTGTGACTTCTGGTATCCTGATTTTTGTTAAACCGACTGTAATATTTGCATTAGTATGTTCCAACCAATCAGATAGCAGTATTCAGACTGTGTGATGATATAAATACTAGACTTGTGCATTCGTCTTCGGGCGAACATGAAAACGAACACGAAGAGTGCGTTTTCGTGTTCGTTCCGAAGACATGAAGAAGAGAAGACAGTGCCGGTAAAACGTAGGCGAAGACGAAGACTCACACACGAAGAATCTTCGCCTTCGTCTACTATTCTCCCCGGTCCCTTCCCCATCTAACTTACCTTATCTTCACAGCATCGCGGGAGTTGACTGAAGTGGAAATCTGCAGGTTCGTCGTCAGGGGTTACAGGGCAGTGTGAGTGAGCCTATTGGTCACCTGCAGGGTCTTCCTCTGGCATCAACCAATTGGTTGATGCCAGAGGAAGACCCTGCAGGTGACCAATAGGGCTCACTCGCACGGCCTTTTTAACTCCTGATTTCCGCTCCCGTTAACCCCTGCGATGCTGCGTTGGATAACGGGAGCAGAAATCCGTAGGGTAAAGGGCTGTGCAAGCGACCAATAGGCTCACTCGCACGGCCCCTTACCACTAGTTGCTAGGCAGAAAAAAAAATCAACCTGGGACCCTGCTGCAACAGTTAAAAGTCCGTGCCAGCGACCAACAAAGTCGCCGGTACGGACATTTAACTTAGCATAAATAACTTACTATAACTTCGGACACGATGCTGCCCTCTGTTGGTTTTACATTAAGTAGCATATGCTTGAAATCCAAAGTTATTATGCTACTCAGTGTAAAACCAACAGAGGGCAGCATTCTGTCCGAAGATATATTAGCCATATGTGGCAGTGTGTTCATTTTCATTTATTAATTATTTAAATAAAATATATCCCCATGATCCGCTGGTCTCCCCGCTGCAACAGTTAAATGTCCACACTCGGATATATAAAATATATTCCCATGATCCTTTCGTGTAATGGTTTAATACAAAAAAACCCCCAAAATAAATAGAAAAAAAGAGTTTGCAAGTTCGACAGAATTAATGTCTGCGAGTGCGGACATTTAACTGTTGCAGCGGGGAGACCAGCGGATCATGGGGATATATTTTATTTAAATAATATGCTGCCCTCTGTTGGTTTTACACTGAGTAGCATAATATTCTGCCCGAGAATATATTAGCTATATATATGGTAGTGAGCTCATTGGTCACCAGCAGGAGGCCCCCTGCTGGCGACCAATAGAGTTGCTGATACGCACATTTAAACTACTGGCGCCAGAGCTGCTGCGGTACGCGTTAACCCCGTATTAACCCCTTAACCGGAAAAAACGAAGAAAAAACGAATATTCGCCCGAAGAGAAGACAGGAACGGGCGAATATTCGCGGAATACGAAGATTTTTTTTTTGACGAAGACGAGCACGAAGACGAACACGAAGAGCCCCCTGGTGCCCAAGTCTAATAAATACCATATCTCGTTTCAGCTCAGGCAGTTGGAATTTGATAGTCTCTCTGTGAACACTCGTTTACCCACAGATGGCACCTGATTTGTATTGGTACATACGCCTCATTAGCATAACAACTAAATATTACCCGTGACCTCTGGCACCCTGTCCCTGGCAGTGAAATACGTTATTTTTTTAGTTGTGTTAAACAGACTACCCGTGTCCTCTAGTATCCTGCCCCTGGCTGTGTATTCACGTTTCTGTGTCTTCTGGTGTATTGCTCTAGGAGCTTTGACCCCGGCTACATTCCATCACGCCTGTTCCGTGGTTCCGGTTACCCTTGAGAGGTCCCTGTTATCACTCCATGCCACTCATAGTGTTCTGTGTTAGGAAGAGTGCATTGGGCTTCCTTATGGTGAAACCTGAGTAGACTCCTACTCAATGTTCACCTACAACCTGTTCACTTATTTTTCTAGTGGTTGCTGCTGTTACTCATATCTACGAGTAAAGCACAGCTTTTCTGAGTCAGTTTTCTCTTTCGCTTGGCAGGGGAGAAGACTTTGACTGTGCCCACTGTCTACCCTCTTCCCCTTCTCTTCTTTTACCCATTTAGGACAATGAGCAGCCAACCATGTCTCTACAGATGGGTAGCCCTGTCCCCAGAAGAGGGAGAGCTCTGGTTAGCCTATCCTGGGAAGCTCCCTACTATACTGTTATGGTGGGCAACACTGCAGATGCAGTGAACCTAATGGGACAGGTCTAGTGGGCCCTAGGCACTTACCTAGTGTGCCTAAGGGTTATTCCGTCCCTTTAAATAATGTAGCACAAACAATATGAAATGTAAAACCTTCCATTAACTTTGTTTGTTTCATAAACACGGAACTGATCCGTTATATAGTTTTCACAAAGTGATATTGGTACTTTCCATCCTTACTAAAAACGTGCTGAGTACTTGTATGAATCATGGATTTAGATCATCAATTTGGATCATAAGTATTTACTTTACTGAGACTGTAGTAGGTAAATGGAGCAGCCCCCCATCAGAAGTGGTAGAATGAATTTAAACATGCATGGGATAGGCATATGGTTCCTAAATCTAAGACAAGACCAATAATTGATTAAGGTCGAAGCCTTTTACATCAGGAAAATGGGCAGACTAGATGGCCGAGTGGGTCTTATCCACCATCAGATTTTTTATGTTTGGATTGTGCCTTAAGAGGTAAAGATTATGGGCTCCAATATGTGAAGATAATTCTTTTTATAACATTAAAATAATAACATATATCAGTTTATCTGATCAGATTTGCTATAACTGGTGCATTAATAATATATTTTGGCTTAAGTTCAATGTTTAACATTGAGGCGATAAAATACCATGTACTTGGCAGCTCTAATTATAGTAAATGTCTGTGTGCCGCTGAAGCTTTTATAATAAATCGCTTGTAAGCAATTATTGTAGATGCTGTGATAATTATTTCATTGCACGGCTGAAAGCGTTTTTTTATTTTTTATTTCACATGGAAAAAGATGCCATTGCATATAAGACTATTGTCCAGGGAAGACATTTATTATTGCTCTTGGAAGTGTCAGTAAATAAAAAATTTAGAAATATATACCTACAAAATATTCATGGGAAATTATATAATTTTTTAAATATGTGGAATTATATTTTTGTTTGTATATGGCTGTATATATTCATACTTGGGAACTCTCCTGGTTTTACCTCGGAATCTCTGAATGAAGTGTAATTTTCCTCTTTCTCCAGATAGTGGAGTGGCGGTTGGCTATGTCCACTCCCTCTGCTATGCATGACCACTTAACCCCTTCATAACCAATGACGTATCAGGTACGTCATAAAAATACGTTCCTAGAGAACCAATGACGTACCAGGTATGTCATGAGCTACAAACGGTGCAATGACGCTGTTGAGGGGTAACTGCAGTTGTTGACTTTATGTGAATCGTGTAGTTAATGTGGAATAATTATAGGAATAATGCATGGCAAGTTAACAAATAAATTGTAGGCATTCTTTCCTATTTATAGTTGCTTTGTATAATGTATATACCTGTGAATCTGAGAAATACCATTACATAAGTTATGGTGGGTAAAGGTGATGGAAAACCCTTCCACTTAAGACAAGCCAGAAAGCTTGTTTTTCCCTCAGAAATCTCATGGTGTTGCCACAACCAAAAGGGATTCTGGGTAGGCGCATGCAAATAAGGTCAACAATAATACCTTTTGGATCTATATCCACTTTATACATGGATCCCTTGAAAGTAATCGCTGGCTGTACAGGACAGCCTTTAGACAAAACTCGGGTAAGAGGTGTTGACCTTATTTGCATGAGCCCACCCAGAAAAAAAGAAGCCTTCTGGCTTGCCTGGTGTCTGTAGATGAGTGTTTAATAATACTTCTACTACCTCCTTAATTTTAAGTGGAAGGGTTTTCCATCATCTTTACCCACCATAACTTATGTAATGGTATATATATATATATTTGTAAATAATCAAGTTTGCTGCAGTGCATTTTTGAGTCAGTATTTGGTATAGATTACATGAATATATGCCAGGTATTAAACCTAAAAATTAGCAAAAATATTTTCAATGTGTTAATTAAATTCTAACAATCATACCCAGGTAATCTCTGAGTCTCTGGGTGAAGCTCTGCTTCCTGGGGTCTCCAGATCAGTTCCTTTTTATCTGTGAGCAAGGAAGCAGTGTTTGGAAATGCCTACTCTTCACCCATTAAAGCTGTCTGGGGTTAAACCAACCCGTATATGTATCTATATGCCCCGCTCCTTCATGAAGCCACTGCCCCAGAGAGGGCCATGTAGCTTTACCTTCGGAAGTTCCAGGGTATAATAATAATAATAATAATAATAATAATAATAATAATAATAATAATATATTGATTTCAGAAACTCATCTCTATTAGCTAAAATATGAAAAAACACAAAAAGCTTAGTTAGTTTACATTAAGTTGCGTGTTTTACCAATGTGTCTTCCTAAGGCATATTATATTAGTCAGTATAGAAATGCACGTGCCATGTGCCACGTGTCTTGATTAATCAACAAAATATTTGGCCTTGTTTAGACTACTAATTGCATTTTTTATAGCAAATTATTCAGCTGAGAGATGGATGAATTTTAAAGCTATACAGTTTCGGCCAGGTAAGTTTCATTCCTTCACTCCGATAGTATGAGGTTCATTATGTTTGATATCAATGGTATTAGTGTCTCTGCCATCCAAAACTTTATACAAGTAAAGATGGGAAACAGTCTGTTTATACTCCTTCAGTGCCTGTACTTGCCTATTTTTTCTTGGAAGACATTCAAGTGCAATTAGTGCCATACCTATTTTTTGTCTCACTTTGAAGCCCAAAGGAACTTCTCTGTCATCGATGAAGATAGGTGCCCGTGCTCCAAAGTGCAGGGCCACAGTGGATATTAGATCTGCAACCTTCTCCTTTTGGAGCTTCACTCCTCACGGGGGAATATTTTAATATTATTTAAAATAAAGCAATATTTTAATTATACTATACATAGAAGGACTATCTCTGTGTGGCTCTTCCCGCATAATAAGCACAGTAAGTTGACAGGCTGTTCCCTTTGAAATACATTAGATTTGGCATTCAAATTCCACGCTTTGAAGTTTGCCTCAAGCATTTTAGATTAATTTATATTAGCCAAATGTGTAAGGTAGGAAGATATAAACGAAGATTTACATTTCCTTGGGATAAAAGCCTTCAATAACACTTGGATAAGCATCTCAGCCACAATAAATATAAGCACTATTTTCCTACAGTAAAAGTAAGTTATTTTAACGGGCACATTCCCACCGTATACAGGTATAACACAAATACAATATATCAGTTATACAATATACAGTTACTGAAATGTAGTATCTTACATCTCAATTTGTATCCAATCAAATCACCTGTCCATGTTTGTGGTGCATTTTGCCTAAAAAAGTAAGGCTTCTTCAAAGTGGGATGGTAATTGTTGTTTCTTAGCATTTTATATCCTCTACCATTAGTGTTGAGTTTTGTGAGAATATACATTGCTTCCAGTTGCCAGTCACCAGTGAATGTGGGCACTTGGCAACAAATTTCATTCCCGAATCAAAAATACCCTTGAATGTTCCACCAAAACGAATGGACAGGGAACAATATTTGTTGACTGAAAATGAATGGGCCAAAAACAAACCAATAAATTTGTCTGCATTCTTTTTGCCCCATTTATACATATTTAATATCTACATATGGTACAAGGTTTGCCAACCCAACCAGCCATGGTCATTCCAAATATATTTGGTCTCCCAATCGTACATGAAGAGATTGGCAAACCTGGTCCCCGTAGCTGTACCCTTTAACTGCCAAAAAATCTCATCCTGAAACCAGAAATAGTTGTGGGCATGCATTAATTCTATCCCTTTCATTACAAATTTTATATGTGAGTCCACATCACTGGTTCCTAAATAAAAATCAGGTTCCCATATCACATTTTCTAAAGCCTACAATATATTGATGGTACCTTTTAAGTTTATGCCCTATGGTGCCCTCTTCCACAAACGCTCTCCATAACATGTTAGATGCTGGAGAGTATATATATAAGTCAATCTTACTAGAACCATATATTATGAATAGAATTGAATGAACAAAATATATTACTGATTAATGCCCCCACAATAACAAATATTAAATCCTAAATCCCCAATTTAAGAAGGGCTGAACTCTTTGGAAGAAACATCAAATGTAGAGTATTGACCTGAAGGGGACTTACACGCAGGGCCAGCATGACTGGGCTGGCCGTAAATTGCCGAAGGTATCTTTTTTTTATTATGTGAATGTTATCTGTTACCCCTCCCAAGGGTTATTTACTTTTACACTTGGGGGGATTTCCTTTCAGTTTTAATAAGTTATACAGAAGTGAAGTTCCCACCCTCCCTTGTTCTGTTGTGTTCTGGGTATGACAGGGGGTCCCTCGGGGTCTGGCATCAGTGCGGGAGTTGGCCATCTGAGATATGGCATCTCGGGTGGCATTAGCTGGATGGCTACATGCAGGACTCCCACGGGATGGCCTGGGGAGTTCATATCAATTTCACTACCGTGCAGGGAGGATGCCGGTAAGCACTTTTAACATTGTTTACGCCGGCGCCAGCCTTCTCGGGTGATCCTGTCCTAGTAAGCTAGGACCTAGTAAGCTGAGATTAATAGCTGGGGCTAATTGTGGGATATTAATATATGTTTACATGTTTGAAGTTTACGTTTATGTTTGTTGCAGGTGTATATTTAATAAAATCTGTGACCGTTTTAAAATCCAGCAGATCTCGTCTTTATTGGGTAATTGATGATCGGCCATGCCCATGTCATGTGCTTATGTTACAATTAAAGGGGATTTAATATTAACTCCATAAGCACTAAAGGGTTTTTCCCTCTCTCTCTGATTTGTTTTAAACACACAAATTATATATACCTTTTGTATAAAGATAAACCATCACATGCATGAGGTGCAGTGAGCAGCGTTCTTGCTGCTGATCGACGCTGCTGTGATTGGTGACAGTTGCGTAGGACATCATATTACGTCCTAGGCCTTAAAAGCCGCTTTTTCAGGGATGTGATATTATGTCCTCTGTCCTTAAGTGATCAAAGGTACACTCCAGCCATCATATGGCTGTCACCTTAAGCACTACATTTTAGGTCAATACATAGAGGGATTCATTAGAAAAGTCCTCATCCCGTAACCTTTAGTAAATGTATCCAGTAGCTGCGGTGGCCTCACACAATATTGTAAGTCTACATGATGCATCTGCCTCATTTTCAGACACTTACTAAGGGGTGTTTAAACTATATGTTGTTTTTACAAGGTTGTAATAAGGAGCTACGTGATGGAAATGATTGTGGCATTGCTGAAATAATTATAACCTAGGACATGTCAGGTCTAGCCTCAAAGTACTAATGATTTTAGATTAACCCTTAGAAAGCCTCATATCCTGACCTTCATGGGTGTATATTAAAAAAAGAGGTTTTAGTCCATGTTTGCGTATAACGAATGAGGTCCTAGAGTTAAACCTTCTTAAATTACAATATTTTGAAATGCTACATTACTTACACTATTAACATCACACTATTGAAACACAAAGGATGAACACACTCCAAACATAAAAAATAAACATGTATGTATATATACTATATAAATAATAATAATAATAAATGACAAACCAGCAAGGGACTACATGAGTGACATATTAATGAGATACATATATGAAAATTAAACTAATACAATTATATATAGGTTAAAATATAGGAAACAAGAACCATAAAACATGAATAAATAACAGTTAGGTGCTCCATGGATACATTTGAGTCTAGAGTTGCGATACCACCATGTAAGACTCGGCAGAGTTTTTGCTCCAAAATATTTTTAACTAGGAATTCATCATTTCCTGCAGCTCACTAATTCACACACAAAGACATTAGACTTAGTCAGATTATACTTGAATGTCCTATATTGTCCATTTAAGTATCTCCTATAAATCCCATTATACCATCTATACACAGGTATAGTAGGTTGGTGCACATGTTGCATAGGATTTTGGCCTTATGACACCAGTAATTGCCCCCACTGTGTCTTTTGGGTGTTTTCGCTAAAGGGAGAGTTCAGAGGACAGTTTGCAGGAGATTTGTGTTTCACCACCTTGACATCTCTATACCCAATGAAGGTCCAATCCCAGTGAGCTTCTGCTCTGGCCCTAAATAATGTATGTTTAAATCAGATTTCTTTAGTCTCCTCAATGATTCAGTTATGCATTATACAGGGCCAGCAAAGTCCTTTACACTGGAGACACCTGTCAGTGTTGGCCATTCATAATGAACAGTGAAGCAAGAGAGTCAAAACCAAAACTCTACCTTTACTGAATAGACTCATTTGAAGTGTTTGTAAAGTGTTTACACAATATTTTGTCTGTACCTTGAAAAAAGTAATTACCATACCTAGGAACTCTCAGGTATATGTGCGTAAAGCTGTAAAGTGTAAAGTGGCTTATTATCCCGCTAGTAAACCCTTGGGTAAAGGCTTGTTATGCTGCGTGTGACGTTATATCATGTTGGATCCTGCCGTGCAGGTAGGTGTGTATATTTCTTTATATTGTATGGTACCTGCTCAGACTGCTCACACCGTCCACATTTATTGCGTTGTATAAACACCTATAATTTTCCTTCTCTGCTAATTGTTCAGGTTGGTCCAGTAAAAGAATTCATACTCCATACGTCCATATCCCATTTTAATAGGAATTCATCATTTCCTGCAGCTCACTAATTCACACACAAAGACATTAGACTTAGTCAGATTATACTTGAATGCCCTTTATTGTCCATTTAAGTATCTCGTATAAATCCCATTAATATAATTGTCATGTTTATATTTTTATCTGGCCAAATAATGCTGCAACTGCGTTAATAGTATATTATCTTGAAGGGGCAGATTACTTTCCAAGACACCCCTCTAAAGAAAAGCACTCTGAGTAATTTAACATGCATGCATCCAAAAAAATTCTAGGGTAGAAGCTACAGCCTTTTCCTCTGTGGTCTGAGAAGTCTTAGAACTGATTGGTTGCTTGAAGAAGCCAATCAATGGCAGGAAAGAGTTCCTATTGAAATCAATAGGAGTGTTTTTGATGCATGCGCACAAGGTCTTAACAGGCACTCACCCGCTGTATTCTCTAAGTCAGAGTTGGAGCTGACTGGAAGTATATCACGCGCATGGAGATGTTTTTGGCCGAACGTGGACAACACAAAAAATGTAAAGGGGCACATAGATATCTTTAATGATATGTTAAATATTTTATATTGTCTGCTTTTAATACTGAGATAACCCGGGAAAGTCACCGGCGTGGATCCCCAAGGAGCTGTGCTGTGTACAAGAGACGGCAGAGGGGAGTGTTATGGAACACAACTTTCCCCTGGTTGGAACTTGAACATGACAGATGTCCAGTAATCGTCTCTGATTTCCATCCACTCCAGTGGAAATTCTGAGAGTTCCCAGCTTATAGATACAACATGCCATATTGTTTATTTCAAAATGTATGAGCTTTACAATCTTTTAATTATTTTTATTATCACCATTAGCAACAGAAATCCAATTTATAAACTACTGGCCACGACAAAAAACGAAACTGCAAACGTCACAGCAGAACATAAATTCGTACTGGTAAGGCAAGCAGTATTTGGGATGCTATGGCTCTACTAAATGAGTGGAAAATCTAACATTATTAGTTCCAGACAGAGAACATTATTCATCCTTAATATACTGTATATATATATATATATTATGTATATTATATATATATATATATATATATATATATATATATATATATAGTCATAGATTTAATGGCCAGCATTGTTGAGGAGTAAGCATTATTACCACCATCCCAATTTCCTGGGGAGTCACACATATCTGTCCACAATACTGGCAATCCTAATAAATGGGATATCTGCCTGGACAGCTAACAGCAAAAAAAGAAACCCAGGAAAAATTAAGGACTCTTGGTAGCTATGAATAACATAGACGTGCATGCTTCAGATTTTAAACATTTAAAGACCCTGATTGGGTTGAGCACTGCTTACCACTCTGGAACTTAAATGGTTCATTGTGTTGAATCTAAAACTGGCAAAACATGATTATTTTAATTTGATCAGTAATCCACTTAAAATGCTTCTATTAGCAACCTCAACCGCAATCCTTTATTAACTTCATATATGGCTATCATTAGCCATAATTGTGTCTGAATTATTAATTGAGGGCAATTGTTGGATATAATTGCTTTGCTTGCTCATAAAGAGGTTTATTTTTGATACATCACTTTGTTCATTTATATTTGAGTGCTCTAAAAGGACCCGGGGGATGCTGAAACAATTTAAACCACTGTAATGGTCTGTACCTGGCACTGAGGCTGCCCAACTTGGACATCACGGCGTTTAATCCCCTGCTTACTTCTGGTACCTTGTAATTACTCTCTCCAGTACTTTTATACACCAGACAAACTTGAATGACTGTCAGATCTAAGCTTACTCACCGCATCAGGAAATAAGTGATGTATTGCCTACTAATGAGGTCAAATGAAATCACTGGTAGATCTCACAGCGTTACCAGTTTTACCATTTAACCTTAACAGGATAATCATGAACTTTTCTAAGCTTTCTAAGCTTGTGGACACATAATTCGTCAGGAAGCCATCTTGCCTTTTGTGCAGATCACCTATGAAGTTACTTTGCGACAACATTGCTGGGAACGGTAGAAAAGAAGAAATAGTTGAATAGATATTTATTTTAGAGTTAGGCTACGAGTGTATAGAACATATTGTTTGACATATTGTAATAGTTTGATGTACAAGAGAAACACAAGCGTGAACAAATCCAAAAAGTAAATAGAATGGATGCTTAGCCTGGAGAAATATTATAAAACAGACTTTATAACACATAAAACACATAAACTAAACAAAGCAAAATGTATTAAACGTAATAAAATGACTATAAAGCTAAAGTCTTAGTTTTGCGAGGAGGAGCTGCGTAAATTGTTGATACTTTATAAAAAAATAAATAATAATAATGAAACAAAATGCTTTACCCCTACAACAATTACTCAAGCAGAATGCAAATAAAGAAATAAGCCAATTACTTTTTCATTGTTAAAATATTAAAAATCCATACCCTTCCCCATAGGAAATCTAAAACCTTCTACGAGAAATAATAGTAATATTTAGATATTTTTTATAGATAAGTTATGGTGTACCTGGCTTGAAACCCACAATAACCCCTCTGCTTTAATAAGCTTTTAAGGCATTTTAATTGCACTCCGTCATAGATACCTGATATACCTTTCTTCTTACACAGTAAACTTAAAAGTTATTTTTAATTGAAGGTAAGGAACTTAATTGCACTCCGTGCCAATTTAAGAAACAGTCATTATAATAAGTGGTATGTGCTAACACGTATTATCAACATCCTACTCAAAAGACTGCGTGCCCTTGTGTAGGAAATGAATTAACAAGCATTCCGTTTAGGAAATGTGCTGGGGTCATCATCACACATCACTTTATTTATCTTAATCCATTCAGAGCACTTGTCTCCTGTGTGATAATCGGGGCCAGGTTAACCACGGAGCAATTGCTCCAAGGCCCAGGCGCTGTCAGGGGCCCATCTCAGTACAATACATTACAAGATGTGGTAAGCAACAACAGCTTGTAGCTCCCTCACTGACGCTGTGCACAGGGAAGGCATATCATTTCCATGCATGCAGCACAGCTAGGAAGCTACAGTACAGTACAGGAGCTAATTTTGCGTTTAAGCATGGTACACATTATCAGTCCAGGTAGAAGGCCACAGGTAAAAGCAACATCTTAGTCTGAATGTGTAGGTCAAACCTGACAGTGAAACGGTGAGCTTTATCAGCCAATCATAGAAGGCTGTCACTAAGTAAGGCTGTATGTGGGCACTTCCATGGCTCACACTGAGCTCCATCAGCCAATCATAGTGTCCTGGTTCTCACAGCACACACATTGGCATTAGGCTGTATGTAAGTACTGCTTTGATCTCCATCATCCTATCACAGTACCTTTTATACAGCCTCACTCTGAGTCTGTCTGTACAGTGCAGAATGGACGCAAGAAGTTGGTAGGCAAAGCAGCCCAAGTGGGAGACTGTAAGAACTGCGTAGTAGCATATGGTTGGGGGGGGGGGCTATATGCCCCTGCTCTAAACCACCTAGTTTTAAGCTTTGCCCTCTTGTCATAACATTTGCCATTCTTTGAAGGGACAGATAACTGACATTTAAGGAACAGGCTAAAGGATATTAGTAGCACAGAAATTTATCAGCGCAATGGAATATAATTGAGCTATATAAAACAATAAATAATAATAATAAATTCTGTAATAATTTTACAGAAGCTGTCACTGTAACACAGACAGAGAACTATAGAACCCATTCCTATAGTAATATTTGTATTCCCATGTATGCTCTATTTGCTGCCAGATAGTTTATATGAAATTGCATAGAAATGCTTCATACATTTGCAGGCCTCTTCCCAAAAATATATCTTACGATGCTCACCCTCCATCATATACGCATAGTGCATAAACTGAAATAAACTAAACAAAACATCAGTTTGATTTGATGCTTTGTGAGCAACATAATCACCATAATGGTAATTCATTACCTAAAGTAAGGTAAATTAAAACTTTTTAATGAAATCTATGTGGTTTTTTTAGCAATAATTGTTCTGCGGTCAGTTTTCTGGGGTCAGCAGATAAGATTAGTTTAATGTCCCACGAGTTAGGCTAATATTGCTATATATTAAGTGACTAAATGTTGATCCCATGATGTATCTGATTAATCTGTGTTGGCATTTGCTCACAAGTTCTTCCATAACTCTGTGGTTCATTGCTCACAGGACCGACTAAGCAACTCAATCACCGCTGAGCCATTCATAAGATCTACTTCCTAGAACCAGTCCTATCAGCGAACTAAAGCAACACTCGCGCATTGCAAGGGTTCTCTTTTGATGGACAATATCTTACAGCATGATAATCCTTGAAAAAAAAGATATTGTGATTGCATATCTAAAGGGGTCACATCCCCTCTTTCTCTTCTTCCAAGCTGTGCATATTGAGTCAACTAAGTCTTTCGTAATAATATTTATCTTGCAAACCATTCACCATTTTGGTAGCCCCCTTCTGAACTCTCTTCAAGGTGTCAATATCCTTATTAGATGGGGTCTCCAGAACTGTACATAATACTCTAGGTGAATCATGATCTGAGATCCGTAGAGTGGCAGAACCACCTCCCTCGTCTAATGCCACTAGTTATACACCTCAGCACCCCTCTTGCTTTTTGGCCTTTCTGTCTAGGTCCAAGAGTATCATCCAGGTCTCAATTCTCATTGTAAAAGTATTCCATCAAAGGTCTTGATGAGAACAACTGGATTGCACTTAGGTACTAAAGCCATATATCAACATTTTAGCACTCCTACCCCCCAAAAAAATGCTGCTTCACTCATTTATCTCAGATCTATGGGAATATGTGCCTTACGTATTATATTACTCTACTTGTTTGCCTTTTTGGTACATCACTTCAATTCAGTATATAAAGGATACCCGTGTTTCATAATTCATTTGCCCCACCTACACTACCCAATTTAACACATATGCTTTGAAATTTGGTGAATACTTGAAATTACATTACCCTGGTTGGAAGACAAAGGAACCCCAGGGAAACTATACTTTTGATAATCCCAAGACATTTAATTTTCAGAAACTTGTGCGTTTCCTTTCACATTGTATTCTGACTCTTTTAAAAGCACTGGAAGAATTAAACGGATAAGTGACTCACTGTCACAGTGAATAATCTCCAAGCATGAATTGCTGCAAAAAACATAAATGTGTCAATGGTTCTTATAAAAAGCAGTTTATTTACAGGATTTTGAATCTCAGTTTAAATGAAAGAAGTTTAGACTGGTCTTAAAAAAAGCTTTCATGCTGTTGGCATTCTGCTTCGATTCGCTGCTTTCCATTATATGAAATATATTTTATTGCATCAATTGCAAAATGACTAGTTTAGCGCATCTAGCTTATTTCATCTAATGAAACCTCATGTAATAAACAAAACATAATTTTGCTTTTGCTTGTAAATTTTGATAAATTGTCTTCTGAAACTATGAAAAAAAAAGTTTTGATTAAAAAAAGTTTATCATACATCTATCTGAAATTTTTCTTGGTGTCCTCAGTTTTTTGGTTTTTTTTGTTCATAAAAAAATAAGTACTACTTGAACAGATCTGAATAAACTGTTTAAATTTAAAGAAAAGACGAAGATGGAACACTTTGATAATATAATATGCTTGTAAAAATATGAGTGTGTGCAAAAGGAGGGGGGAAAGTTAGAACAGAAGGCCAAATTCTAAAACTAAAGGGTCAGAGGTTTAGATATAATGTAAGCTTTACTTTATCAAGAGGGTGGTACAGCCTCCCATCAGAAGCGGTTAATAAAGTTTTTAAACATGCATGTTATAGGCTTAAAGCTATCCTGAATCTAAGATAAGAAGACCAATAACTGATTAGTAGTCTTTACATCAGAAAAAATTGACATACTAGATGGGCTGAATCTGCCATCTAATTCTATGTTACGTTTATGTCCAAAAAATACCAAAATTCTAATACAGAATAATAGAGTTCACAAAGATGCTAATCAAATAAAATAGCAAACTCAAGAACAGAAAAAGGGACACAAAGACCCATAGTGTATACCATATAAATAATAAGTTTAGTAAAATACCCGATATACGCAAATCTAACATTTAAGATGAGATCAGACAGCAAGAACTCGTGATGAAGCTAAAATCCTACCTGTGCTTAACTCTTGGTCCCACTGAACAGAACTTCTTGCCCCTAAAAAATATAATTTTGCCCTTTGTGATTCAGTTCTAGATTTGTTTTGCCTCTGACTCCAGATGCCACATGATGTTATAAAAATAAAGAAATAAATCATAAACCCATCTTCATTAGATTTCCCCCTGACTTCTTGTCTTTAGTTCCCTTAGAAACTGTAACCGTAATCTCCATTCGCCACCTAACGACGGAACACTAATTTTTTGCTAACTTATTCAGGTTGCAAAAACCTGATTTTTTCCCCGTTATGAATAAATGATTTAAAAACCAACTTGGTAGGCGTTTCATTAATACAATATTAGAGACCCAACATTTGCACATTGTGGATTAAGTCCAGCACTTGGGTCACTGGTACTGAAACACAGGAATGCAAAAAATAGAAAAAAATCAAGTTACGTGTGGATTAAAAAAAGCAATGTATACTACAAAATACTGTATACGACTAAAAAACTAATACTATTTAGTGTTCTATATAAGTTTAGATTTACAGTATATACCATGAAATATATCATTATTTATACCAGTTAAATGCCTTAATTAAAGTTACTACCTTAAAAAAAAATAAAAAAATTTGTATTTTAACAGAGCCCGGGGAGTGAAGTGTTCTTGTTTTGGTATCATAGATACAAGACAGTATCACCGTCATTACAGAAACATCCTGGCTTCTTACGTCACACCTTCACAGGTAGTGGACATGTACACTGTTGCACGTGCCTGAACAGTCACACACTGACCACATCTCTGTCTTCTCCAAACACGTACACACTCTGGATGTGAGTGATCATGGACAAGGAGACGGCGTGAGGAATGCAACACTGAAAGGAGTGTGCGCCCTGTTCCAGAAACCATCAGATACTGCATTTTCAAGGCAGCGTGTTGGCTTGCCCTTTAGATTCCGGATATAGATAGTGATGACAGATAAGAACCAGTTTGCCCATAGAATCTGCCCTTGTCGAATCCCCTTTTAAGGATAACTTTACACATCCCCAGCTTTCTTGAATTCCTTCACTGAAACTAATTTAAAAAAATTATGTAAAATATTTGGAAACTTTTTTTGCATGTAATTGGGCTTGTTTTTATTTATCCCCTATTGTTTATGTAATTGCTATTTTTTAATAATTATTTAGTTTCTGTAGTACTTGCTGTGTGCTTTGGATGCCCCTATTCTCTTTGTATAAGCGACTGCTGCCTGGGTGATGTCCTGTTGGACAGAAGATCATAGTCAATTGGCGCTGACAGCTGGGATAAACGATATCCAGTCTGGAAGATGTTTATTATCACTCACTTGGACAGCCAGTGATATCTTGAGGCATATGTGTTTTAACTCTTGCGAAACTGTCCAGCAGCAGGACAGAGATGAAGCTTGTATTCTGGGATGGGCTATAGTATTCCTTTTCTTCATCATCTTATAAATATTTTCATTAAATAGTTATATAACATGTGTTAAAACATGCGATACTTGTGTTGGACTTTCTTCTCAACAAGACCATGAACTTTATCTAGAAGAAAATCTTCCATAAAGAGAACTCAATGTACAGTGTATAGATGTTATAGAAAGATGGCCAGATGTTAGTTTAACTAAGAATGCGTCATATAGGCCGGCAATGGTTTTATTAGCACACTACCTAATATATAATGTTGTTTGCACATTAAGGCCTTCTAACTTATTATAGAGGGAGTGAGTTAGCTGAAGGTTTCAGTTTGTCCCTTGAAGTGAAGTCTCTGTAAACGTTCTCTCTCTTGTAGCCAGAGACAGTGGGCACTACAAGAACAACATTAGGAGCCTTTACAGAAGTATGAAAGAGATAGTCCAAAGTTTTAGGGTAACATAACATGGAGCTATAGTGAAATAAAAAAGGCCACAGATAACCTCTGTGTGGAAGACATGTCAACTTACAAGCCTTTACTCACTGTCGGCTATATAACACAGATCCCATAATGATCCCATAATGCTCAGCCAAATATAGGCACCCTAGTTAGTAACCACCTTTTTCATCATCACGGTTCTGCCAATCCAACTCACTGTCTGCCATCTTTGTGCCAAGGCCCCCAGGACAAGCATTATGGGATTTGCAGAATTTTCCATCCCTGGGCTAGATGCTCTGTTTATGAAGCATCTTTATAAAACTAGCTGTGCTTTATCTTCTCTCATACGACACCTTATTACTCTTCTAAGCTATCTGCTGACAGCTCCCATCCATTGAGCACCGCCACCGAGTTAAGTAATGCAGCGTACCGCAGCGTCAGCGTTTCAACTGACAGTGCTGAGAATAAAGTAATAACCTCGCAATATATGTGTATGTGTGTGTGTGTGTATATATATATATATATATATATATATATATATATCCCTTTTATACTGGTTCTAAAAACATTATCTGTCACTTGAGAAATTGAAGTCATAGTGGAATCTGATCATTTTCTAGATTTTTATATTTAAGCTTAAAAATAGTGTCGTGCTACGGTTATATTTCAATAATATTATTTCATGTTTTTTTTAAAAATATTCTATTGTAATATTACCTTTTTACATATAGTTTTTTGTGAAATAATGCATTTATTCACTTAGTGTACACAAGTAGATTACAACATGTCATGGCTACAGCAGTCAATTAATCAGAAATGGTAGTGTGCGCTGCCCTAGGGGGCAGGGTGGGCCCTGGGCTGGTCCCAAATTCTTCAATCACTTTCTGGGACAGGAGAACAGTGGGGTTACATCAGGAGAACGTAGCCACTTGAACTTGAACAGAAAGTAAATAGAGGAAGATATACATTTCAGTAACAGACCAAGTGAAGATGGCGTTGTTTATACTTGTAATGCCACTCATCCAATTCATCCAACCTATTCATAAAACATACCAAATCATTAAACTGTTAAGGACTCAGCAACAAAAACTCACTTTTACTAGTCAAGAAACCATCACCTAAAAACTTCATAAGTTGTTGAAATGTATTTTTGTAATTCTGTAACAGTATTTTGTTATAAAAATGAATTGAATAATTTTTAATTCATTGTAGGCTTCCCATAACCATCAATTAAATCTTAATAACAGACTAGATCACATATTAAACCGATCAGGTACATACAACTTTACAATAAATACGTATTGTTCTGACTCTTACCAACTAACCTCGTGACTAGTTACTTACCCTTTGCGTATAATGAACTGAAGTGGAGCTGTTTGAAAATACCCCTTATCCACAGTCCTCCTGATGCCTTGATGGGTAGCAGAAGATATTTGAGAGACATATCTCTACCTATATCCCTCACATGACAGCATATGATATTACACGCTAGAATGAGGGACCCATGAGCAGCAGAATGCCATACACACGCAATGCAGGTTATGTAACACCCATAGGTGTATGACCCAGGGACTTAGATTGCAAATGCACTCAGTGTGAGCGATGTTCTCCCCGATTCCTTTCATTTCACACTTACCAAATCACAGAGTGCCAACACTATCCATGTGAAAGGTTTCCTAGACACGCTTACCTAATTATGGTGTATAACCATCACACTACCTTCTAATTCAATTTCTGTCCTAACTATGGACACTATACAACAGATTAGCTAAAATATCATATTCATTATGCGTTCCAAACATACTCTCACACCTCACAGAAGAGAGTTGGCAAGCATGACATAGAAAGGTGCAATATACCCTTGAAGACTCCATACCATAGATGTGATTAGATTACCTTCAATATGCTAAGTTATGTATCATTTTTGCTATGTTGGTAAATGTGAAACAAGTAGAGCCAGTCCTGACTTTTGAAAATAGTGTTAGTGTCTGAACTGTATCCCAAAAACTGCAGCCCAAAAAGTAAACTAATCAAATTAGGTCAGAACAACCAGTCTTTCAGATGTGGATATTAATCTGCATATATAATACTTCCATAAGTGTTTCCTTGTCAAGTAGAATCTATAATAGATTCAGAACAGACATAGTTACTAGGTGGAAGGATTTGGCTCTGAGAAACTACCAACATTTGTGACAGATGTTTAGCCAATGTATACTGCATCCTGTATTCTGTATCCATGTATGATGAATATGGATGTGATCTTTACGTTAGGTGCCTAAAAATCCTTGATTAATTATAATATGTACTTGTGTGTGTGAGCATGGATGTGTACATTGTGTGTGAGCATGGATGTATACATTGTGCGTGTGTGACCATGGATGTGTACTTTTTGTGTGTGTGTGAGCATGGATGTGTATTTTGTGTGTGTGTGCGCGCGCATGAGCATGGATGTTTACTTGTGTGAGCATGGATGTGTAATTGTCTGTGTGTGAGCATGGATGTGTAATTGTCTGTGTGTGGGCATGGATGTGTACTTGTGTGTGAGCATGGGTGTGTACTTGTGTATGTGTGTTTGAGCATGGATATGTAATTGTGTATATGAAAGCATGGATGTTCAATTGTGTGTGTATTTGAGCATGGATGTGTAAGTGAGGTGAGATGGAGTGTGTAGCTTACTGACAGTGAGAATACCATCTAAGCGCAGGCAGCAGGAGATATGTTCAGCCTAACACTTCTCCAGCTGGCCAAGTAGCTGGGCAGGGGAGATCAGATTAAGGTGTAATGGGGGCACTCAGTGAATATGATAGGTGCTGTGTCCCCTTTAGTGATATTTAATGAATATAAATGTTACATAGTGTTTCCTAGGCAGCATATGTAAACTGGATTTCACGATTTCATGTCTCACACTGCAAACACAAATATAGTTTCTGTGATTTACCAGGTTTAGATGACAAAGACGGCTATAAAATACATTACTGCGTGACTTCCTACTGCATTTTGACATGCTAGGATATTGGTAATTTTGGTAATTAGTATCTTTCAACGTGTGCTATACTATAATTCCATCAAAGATGAATATAAATATATAAATAAATATATGGGCGAGTTTTATGTGCTTATTCAGATAGGCATACGCATGCAGGGGCAATTAACATGAGCGTGTTCAGTAACATGCTAGCTGCTGAGTATTATTTATGCGTTTTGTAATTTACGGGTTCCGCGTTTGACCGAGTTCCATTCACCATTTCTAAAGCATCGAGGTGTAAGGGCACATCCTGAGAGGAGCATATATGACTCCACATCTTTTCCACGGTTTCTAGACCTGACCACATAATACAGAACCATAGAACTTAATGGCACATAAGAAACATTTGGCCAATCTATTCTGCCTCTTTTCTCCTCTGCTGTATAAACCTAAAATATTCTTTTGTCCTTTTACTCTGGATAGTGATGTCTTTTTATTTCCTCAATTTCACATCCTTCTTATTTCTTAAATACCCATCCTTCCAAGTTCCACAATAAGCAGCACAGGCAAGAGAGGCAGGTAGGGCATTTTAATCTGAAGGTGTTGGGCTAATACTAAAGTCGTTTTAATGCTTTATTGCTATTCTACATACAGCCAGCTGGAAAGGCTAGAGGTAGAATTCCTTAAGGCATCACGTACACCATGGTGGGACCCTTTATGCTGTTGGATGTGACAGTACTGGAAAGCACACATGGAGCTTGTTATCTGTCAAACATGTTCTATCCTGCAGTATTTATGGGGAAATTTGTGAAATTGCTCCAAAGACGAATGCTGCTTCTTGGCAAGGAATGTCTTAGGACAGAAGGGGCTGCCAGGGACAAAGATTTACCTTAGGGGTCTACAATCCCTCATCACCTCCACTGTAATTTATATTCCAGTATTCCTTGGCACACGCGTTCACCTGCCCCTGAAAGAAGGTATCACCAAGGGGTGCAGCGCCACTGTGCATCATAATGGACTGCTGGGGGTTGGTATGACTGGAATAGGGGCCGACTAGGGCAGGTGGGTAAGAGTGGGATTGGGAAAGCTCACTAGGGAACTGTGCCTTCTACAATCCAAGGGATGCAGATCCCGCACACTTTCCCACCAAGGAGGGTCACTGAGAACCAACTTCCATCTGTCATTTCACTAATGGCAGTGCCTGCGCGTGTACTGTCAGTGAACTGCTCTGCACATTAGGATAGAGAGAAGGCACATTGCAGTAAGTGATCATTTTAAGCTAAGCTATTCTACTATATGTTTAATCATTTTGTAAAGAGTGAAAATTTTTTACTGTTTCTCTAAGAACCTTAAAAACTCAAAGCCATCTCTGTTAAGCAGCAGCGTGACAAACTGTATAATCACCGTTACAATGATATACTTAATAATGATTATTAATCAATAATTAATTTGCCTTCTGAGAAATAAAATGAGGCTAAATGCTCCAATTCCACTGTTACATTTAGTATCATGGGTATTTTTTCTGTTTCTTACTCAAAATATATGTCTTTTATGCATTTTGATGATTTTATTGCTTTAGTTTAGCAGATAAATCGTGTTATGTGCTTCTACTTTCTGTGCCCAATAACTTCTTTTTTAAGATGTGTTTGGAAGGCAGATTTATATGGTAATTTATAGCTGACTGCCATAACTTGAAAAAATGAAGCATAATTATTTGTAACAATTGTTCTGTTAAGGGTCAAGACGACATAACACACATGTTTTGAACTTGAAAGAAAACCCCCAAAAATGGGTTTTGGGACACTGGGCAAGATTGATACAACACGTTTCTATTTTTTGAGAACTTTATGGGTTGCAAACAATGAAAAGTTATTGCTACAAATAACTAGACCTATAGCGGTTGTTATCCTTCCTCCGGACCGTGTTGGATTTTGTTCTATGTTTGGAACAAAGGAGCAGGATTTGGGCTCACAATGGGGACTTTGCTTTATATCATCTACTAGGCACCTGCAAACAAATGGAGCCAAAGTAGGAAAGTGACTGATCCTTTATTTGCCGAATCAGATTGTAAACTGTTTGTTTTTATGCCCACTGTCTGCACAGATGAAAATATTTTAGCCTTAATTGCTACATCATAAAGTAGCCGAAACAAGCCACGGTTAGGCTGGGTCCTATAAATACCATGTATGATGTGACTGATTCATCCAAACATTCCAGGTTCCTGGTATGACATGAATTTCTACAGGTCACCACACCTTGGGAGAAGGGGAAAAAAGGCCGCATCTAATAACTATTTATACTTCAAGCTAATAATCCATATAGTTTGTCCATGCAGTGGTTGGATCCATCAAATGTTATTCAATTCTAATCCCATGATCTTTGACAAGCCATATTAAACAAAGTCCTTCTCTTTTAGGATGCTGGCTGAGTGCTGTGGCTCCACAACAATTTAAGAAATATAATTTGGTTCTGTATCATAAGCACAGTACCAGATAGATGGATATCATACAACTGGGGATATACACCATGCTCTTCACACAAAATGAAGCCAGTAAATGATAATGTGAGGCTTAATGTATTATAATATACAATGTATAATGTATTTGTTTTATAACATTGCATAGTTCTTTCATGTTTCTATGCTGTATGTATGGAACCCACTGAGTTTATGGTTCAGAGCTGGAAGGCAAGTGTTAGAGTTTCTCATGAGAAGTAGCATAAAACTTAAAATATTCTAACACATGTCCCAAAAGTCCTTGATTTTCATGAGCTCCACTGTCCCATTTTTGTGAGCAATGGGGATCATGGGCCAGTTGGTGAGATCTGATCTGTAAAGTCAAAGAGTCAAAGGTCTGTGCTCCCATGTGGCCTCCACTTACAACACTTTGAAGCTGGGCTCTTGCCATACAAGCATCCCAATTTGGACACCTGAAATGTTGGGAGGTATGTTGTAAGATAAAGTAAATGTGGCCAAGCAGACCAAAGTGTGGGATCAGCTACGCCATAGCCATGAGTTATGCCGGTGCACAAGCTGAGCCCAATTTCCCCTCCGTGCTAATCCAAAAAGATGTTCCGAGGGCTGATTGTTGGAGATACTGATTATATCAGGTGCAGGAGTAGCTCACATTACCCCACTAATGCTAATACACAATAATATGTTTTTAGAACCGTTATATTATTATAAAAAGTATTTAGATAAAAAAAATCCCCAAATATATATAATATTTATAATGATGCATTTGCTCCTGTAGAACATAGACGGTTGTAAAACTACAGATTAAATTAATAAGGAAACGGCTTGGGAAGAGCTGTATTGAACTGAATCCGAGAAATATTTGAAAAATATATCTTTAAATAGAACCACATGTCAAAATAACATTCAGCATATTTAAATATTGGTATGTAGGAGGAACAGTGTGTTATGCATGAACGAGAATTCTAAGTTAGAATCTAGCAATGGGAATTGAGTGAAATCCCAGGCAACTGACACATCAAATATTCTGCAAAATTGTAGCAGTTGTACCTGTCAAGTGAAACGCACTCATCACAAAGTATATGTAAATCCTATCTAGACAACTAAAGCCCCTTTTGCTTCTGCTCAAAGAGTTTTCTTGAATGGATTAGAAACTTTTTTTTTTTAAAAAACATCATCTTCGGTAGTTAAAGTCCCACAGCCTGTTGGCACAAAGCAGGTTTTTTTTTTGTTTTTCATAAGCACTTTAACTGAGACTTTTCCAACTATTTACTATTTGGCATAATGACACACGTCTCTCATTTGTGAGTTTTAGGTTTTGAAACAGCTTGAAACCGCACAGAAATTCTGACTCTTACTAACAACTATTATAAAAGGATTTCCTAGTTGGATCACACCCATGGTTAAGTATGTTATGACGCAGAGCTGTTGTTACACGTGATCTGATTAATAAAACCATCTCCCAGCGAGAGGGACCTGTAGCATTAGTATTTGGAGGTCAAGAAGACTGGAACTCCTTTGAAGTAGCAAAGTTTGAAGAAGAGAGTACTACCACATCGCTGGTCCAAACCACATTGCTGGTCCAAACCACATTGCTGGTCCAAACCACATTGCTGGTTGAAGAAAAGTAGCAAAACACTGCAACCTTTTTCACTTGGCTGAACTTTCATCTGTGTGGGACCATGGCATACTTCATACTCCAGATCCTTGCAATCATTCTGGGGACAATTGGCATGATCCTCACCATCATTGTTACATCTATGACACAGTGGAGAGTGTCGTATATGATAGAAGGTAACGCGATGAACTGCGATAAACGAATCGATGGACAGTGGCTGAGCCGATGGGATGGCTTATGGATTACTTGCGTGACAAAAAACCACAACAATATGGAATGCACCAGCTATAATTCCTTGGTGTCCATCACCACTGACTTAAAGGCTGGGAGGGTCCTGATGTCCTTTGCTATAGTCCTCTCCATTATTGCCTTCATCATTGCCTTTATTTCTTTGCTGTGCACCCGATGTTGCAGAGGAGCAGAAGGAAGCAGTCACTGCTTGCTCATTACCGCAGGAGTTGGATTTCTTTTGGCCGGGATCCTCGTCCTCATTCCTATAAGTTGGACAACCAGCAGCATTATCAGAGAGATCAGTAATCCACTTTGCAAAACAATGCAAAAGATAGAAATCGGTGAGGCGGTTTTCCTCGGCTGGCCTACCATATTTTTTCTGCTTGTCGCAGGGGCAATATTCTGCTGGTATTGCCCACACGAAGAGAGGTGCAAAAGTGTTATATACTCATCACAAGCATCTATCCCCCAATCTGTGTATGTACCCTGTCATATGCAAGAAAAAACAGGGAGCCAAGTTCAGTATTCCAAAAGTCAATACATCTGATGATGGAAACATCGTCCAAACAGAAGTAAACCTGTCGTGAAAACTACTTCTTAAAAACGGACAAATGGACAGAACAGCAACATGTCCTCTTTCATGTGCATATCCCTGCTTGCTATCATTCACTTTCTGTGTTAAAGCACAGCAATATGATGAATTTAATGAAAAAACACATTTTTGACCACAGGTTAATGTGTTATGAAAGAAACCGTAAATTTAATAGTTTATTTTTTTTGTTTGTTTGTTTTATCATTTCCCTTTTGGAATTCGGAAAAGTATTTTGTAATGTCAAAACTGATGGCTTATATATTTTTGTATTAATTATTATTTAAATTAACTTAAAAAGTAAAGTGCACTGTAAAGTATTATAAGAGCAAGTAATTTATGTTAAAAGTGGGATTGCAAAATTAAATTAGCGAATTCCACATGTTTTCCATTTCATGGGCTGTGGAATGTGTTGGCACACAATAATAATTATATAGAATTTTATTATTGGTAAAATGCTCAAAACCATTCAAAAGTCTTGCTATAATATTCCATTAGATACAGTGTGAAATAATTACCCGCTATGCTATTCTTTTCATTAGTGAAAAAGAAACCTTTCATACAAATTGTCACTTTAATCTCAGTGTTTAAACCAGTAGTAATTTTAAAATGATGGTAAACCCTACGCTAAAATCCTATAACATCATAGCAACTGTAGCATAATCTCTTAGAAGTAAACATTTCATATTGTGTTAAAGATTTATTAAACGCACTGATCTTCCCACATTATTATTCTTGAGCATTAATTTCCACATTACTTTTGGTAAATCAATACCGGCAAACAGGTCTGGACTGGGTGGCACTGGCACTTTACAGCCGGCAGCTGCCTATGATGTAGTAGCGACTGACGGCTGGATATAAGAGGCCGCATGTCCCGTTATTATGCTCGCTTAGTGCGCGGACGGGCATTTCCAGCCGGTATCCGCACCCTGTAGCGCCTGATCTGCTGCTGGAGCGCTGGGTATTGTGCCAGATGCTCAGTCCGGATTTGCTTGCAGAGTAAATTTTCTATAAGATGTCATCAGTAACCTTTGCCCAAGAAGCAGAGTTAATAATAATAATATTTTATTTTTTTTTAAACAATGTTTAAGACAAGCTTATTTTTTATTGGATACTATTTGAAATGCTTTACAGGTTAAACAATTTGCACTGACCTAGTACAAAAGGTCAGACAAGACTTGCAGCATACAATTATCTGTGATCTTATAGTGCAACACTGACTATTACGCTCTGGGAAAGCGGCCAAGTATTTGCTAATTACATGGAAATAAAGCGCATGCTTCATCACTATGCAAATCTTTTGAATACAGTAGGATGGGAAAAGGTAATGTACTTTCCCCCTGACCCTTTTTTCTAGGATATATCGGATCGAATAGATAAAATACATTAATTAACCATGTACAGACCATAAATCCTACATCGCAACTGGTGGCACTTCAGAAACTTAAAACTAGATGGAGGCACTTTAAAGTATTTAAAAACTACACTTTATTTAAATATATGGACTTGACTTGTTTACGTACTACAAAGTATGAAGTTTGTTGTATATCAACTAGCAGGAAGATATACATTTAAAAATGGCTTTTTTGGATGCTATGACATCATCCTTTGCGAGAGTTATGTAGAAATGTCATAGACGCTACTGCTAGCTTGCAAAACTACCTAAATGCGATAACATGTGAACAACAGATTTCGGACAAGGCAATATAGGATTTTTTATGATTTTTAGCGTTTTTGAGAAACAAGACCGTTAAGGTCTTTACGTAAACATGAAAAATGCATACATCGGTTGTCTTTTGTCCGGTATTGTTTATACAAACTTACATTGTTTTGTTACAGCAATAATATTCATTTATACTATTTGGAATACGAATTGATCAGCGAAAAAAATGTTTTGTCTTTTTCTTTCCGAAATGAAACATCTGGTGTATTTTGACTACGCCCTGTGCTCGGAATTTAGATTAAGGCATACATTGCAAGCTGACAGTAAAATTGCATTGATAAATTGTTTAGCCATTCTTTTTAATTACAGGTTCTTCACTGAATAGTGTTATTGTAAAAAAAAATATTTATTAAAATTTATTTAAAGTTATTTTTATAAAAAATTTGCAATTTATTGCTATAACAATGCTTGTCAAAACTTACAGCTCTGTTTTCATTTGTTTATTTCTATTTCTGTTCTTGTAATAAAAAATGTTTACATTTATATGTTGGTCTAGTTTATATTTTATCGACATTATCCATTAAAAAGGGGGAACCGTTGGAGGGGCGTCTGCTGAAGGAAATTAAGTTAGAGTTTCTGACCAAAGCAGGTTGAAACAAAACGTAATAGGTTCCTGAAGGTTATTATTATTATTATTAACTTTTATATAGCGCCAACAATCTACACAGCGCTTAATACAATACATATATTCAAGGGGTATGACAAGACGAGAATGGACAGACTAAGACAAACCGATACATTAGGTGGAGAGGCTCGACTCGCAAGCTTACAATCTTGAGGGAATGGGGTGACAAACATAAGGCACAGAGAAAGGGTGAGAGGTAGTTTGGTGGTTGTATCAATGACAAGGAAGTTCTAGCAGCTAAGATGCTGCGGCTTCTCTGAAGAAGTGGGTTTTGAGATGTTTGAGTAGATTCCAGAGATATGGGGCAGCCCGAGTAAAATCTTGTAGATGGGAAAAGAAAGGGGTGATACGTGAGGAGGTTAATGAAGGTTCCTTCATCTGGTCCCATCATAAGTGATATCTTGGACATATTGAATGTCACGGATTTGCGTATTTTTAAAACCTGCAATAATATGTAACTTTATATGTATGAATTTTGAATGTTTAACAATTATTTCAATATTCTTATGTCAAAGCAGCGGTGGGACCTAGTCTGAAGATCAGTTGAAAAAGGGGACTCCTCAATTGAGTGTGTGAAATCCTAATATAGCCCAATGTTAGTTCTAACACTCCAGAACCAGTGTAGACTGCCCCGTCCTATGGCTTGGAGCTTGGGACTCTGTCCTCTGATGGGGTAAAGGTAGTCCTAATAGTCAGTGGTAGATGTGAGTTTGTGGAGACCATTGGTGTCAAGTAATGTTTCTCTAATAGAACTGAACAGAATTGAATAAATACTGTGGCCATTTGTATTGCATTTTGTGTTTTGAGTGGTAGGGATACATCAAATGATTTTAATGAGGGAGTATGGCCATAAGTCTAAGGGGTAGTAAAGAATTGCACTTTACATTATTATCTTTATAATATTTTATTGATAGAGTACAACCAGATTCTGTAGTGCTATTAGTATAATGAAAAATATAAAATTAACAGACATTAAAATTGAGAGTATAGAAAATTCTGATACAGAATAAGAGGGCCCTGCTCTTGTGAGCTTTCAGTCTATTATATATTACATGACATTTTTAAAATCAACTTGATCATCAAATCAACAGTTCAATGCTATTTTGAAAAATAAAAGACAAAATTCTCGTAGCCAATGTGTTTCCTGATGATACATCACCGAGATTGTCTCGACACAGTGGGTGTTTTGTTAATGAAGTGACACTGATGCAAGGATGGAAAAGTAGTTTTGTCATCATAGCTATAACTGGAAGGGTTCAATCAGCTGGAACATTTGATTTCTTGCCATGATGATGACACCACTTTTCAAACTTTGCATCATGTCACCTTTTTTTAATAAATAATGCTCAATTTATATTAATACATTCTTTAATATACCGTATTTGCTCGATTATAAGACGACCCCCCAAAATCTAAATATTAATTTAGGGGGGAAAAAAAAGCCTGAATATAAGACTACCCTATAGGAAAAAAAGTTTTACTAGTAAATATTAATTCATGTAAACAATTTTTTCATATTTAATAAAAGCTATGATTGAGAAAAATATATTTTTTTATTTCCTTTTATTTGCCAACCTGCCGCCCCAGTTATGCACATTTGCTCTGAAAAAAACCTCGTCTTATAATCGAGCAAATACGGTACTTGCTATAAGTTCACCACTTAGTGGTTACTAATTGTACCTATGAGTTAAAAATGATATGTTCCTTACAGCAAGGCGAGTGAATGGCTTAATAACATGTATTGTATGTATTGTATATTGGTTATTTCAGAGATAATTATGAGAAGAAGTATTACGCACTCCATAATGTTGGTAGTGTAAGATTATATGTTTGTTAGGCTCAACCACCCATACAATTAACTAATTCTGATAGGGTAGATAAGGACTCCGTATTTATTAAATTGTTTAACTTTAAGCGAGGGAAAGGGCAATGTCTAATCTGTGCAGTATATGCACTATATGAACAAAAGTATTGACCATTGCACCAACAGTGACTTTTATGACATCACATACATATTGCCCATATAGTGATAAGACCACTTTTAAGTAACTGAATTTACATGTAGATAATGGCCATTTGGTCCATCTAGTCTGTGTATTTGTTTCTACCTGGAGTCAGACCTCAGTCCTTACTTTGATCTTATGTTCAGGATAGTCTTATGTATATCCCATGTAGGCTTAATTTCTCTCAAGGTTTCAATCTTTACATCACCTACTGGAAGGCTGTTGTATCCACGAAACTCTTGGTAAATTTTCTTACATTGCATCTAAACCTCTGACCCTCCATGTTCAGACTATGCCCTCCTTCCCAAACATTTGTCATCCTTTGGGATTTTGGAATACAACAAGATATAAAAATCTGCTTTATTTTTGTCTCTATATTCAAGGTCTAGCCGCACAAAGATCAGTGCTCCTCTCACTTCATAGTTATGGTAATTAATATTCCGCCTTTTCTCCCGGAGTTCACTTCCTGTTCTTCCTGTTTTCTGGATTATTGCCTCACGCGGTGAATACTTTCATCACATTTGCTTAGCAAACCCACTCACCAGGTTGCATACCAGCACGTAAAAACTTCCAAAAGTAATAGTAAAGAGAATGAGCAAATTTGTTCAGGATGATCTCATTATTGGCTAAATAAAATGTATTGTAAACGTTCAAGACAGCTAAGGTCTCTTCTTCAGACATATTATACATTTGAAACTGGAATTGCTCATCTATAAATACGGTGATATGTGCAGCAAGATACAGAGCGGAAATTGAGATTACATTTTTTTCTGGATATTCTTTAAATTTTTGGTGGACCAGGAGAAATATGATCATTTGTCTCATGCTTGACTCTGTATAGTCCTCTTTCGATCTCATTTAAGAGATGGGTATTGGGCCCCGTTCTTCTCTCATCTCCGTATTTGCTCCTGCTCTCCGTCCTGTCATATAAGCTTCCCCTTTCCTCCTTATAACCTCAACTGTCAACCTCAACTGCCCCCAACTCCAACAGTGCTGTCTTTATTTCACCACACATCCTTATCCTTTTCCATCTTTTTCTATCACCCTCTACTCTTATCTCATGACCATGGGCACTCATCGTGTCTCCACCTTTCCCCTAAACTTACCACTCATCCCTCTCCCTAAACGTTTATGATCTAGCTATATTCTAGGTCACAAAGGAAAGTAAAGACCTTACTTGGACCCTCCATGTTATTGCAACAATCTTATTCCTCAAACCAATGTAGCCTACTGACATGTTTTCCTGGTCAGTCCAGTTATATCTGGAAAAATAAATAATAATGAATACATAGAAGGCCTTGAAATGTGTTTGTTACCCATTTTAAACATTTTGATATAACACTAGCCCCTTAAAATGAAAAGTGAACCTGTAGCTTTGTTCTGCTTTGTACCCACACCTGGTAATGTAATACATGACATTAAATTATTTCCCTTTCCTGCTCTCTCACACACAAAACTATTACTTACCAGACAAGTGAGCAATGTAACTGCTATTCACTGTAATTTCAAATGACAGATCTTTCTGAAACATGCAGGAGGACTCGTATAAACCCAAGCAGTGCCAGCACCTCTTCCTCCCTGCCCTAAGTCTCTCTCACGCTCATCTGTACGTCTTGTTTTTCCAATTACTTCACAGCTACTATATTTATATAAACCACAATGCACACAATACAGTTTCACAATCAATTTAAAGATCAGCTAGAAACTTTAGGAAATGACCAATAAGGTATAGAAACCAGGCGAGTAAGTGGTGGGACCAACAAAGGCCCTGGGCATTAGAAAAATGGTCTATAGACTGAATTATGTATCAAACATATGTGACACTGCGTCTTGTCCAATTCTGTTTGATTTTCATAACAGTTTCCAGCTTACTAGTAAATGGAGGTCTGTTCAGGGATGCTCGGTGTGTAGAAGAGAGGCAATAGCCTCAACCTAGACACATATTGTGAAATGAAAAGCTTATAGCAGTCTGCGGCTGAGTAGGATGTATATTTCACAGCAAATAATCAACATACGGTAATATTCTCAGGCATGAGATGGATTTGATACTTTTTACCAACACTGATTAAATCTTCAAACAAAGTAGGGGTTATTTTTAAACAGCAAAAAGTGGTTTTATGCCTAAAGGGACTGTCACCTACACACTTTTTAACATGATTAACTTCATGTATTAGAATGTCATGTGGTTTGTTATTACATTATGTGTTACAGTGCCTCTTGCAACCTATAGCAAAATGTGGGAAACAATACATTATTCATTAATTTTCCCTCTTGAACTCTCCTGAGTCACCCTGTATATCTTCCAAAATCTAATTTCTTTAAAGGGAAGGATGAACATGATGAGGAGGTAAAATAATGTAAATCAGGAGTAAAGATGGAGTACACATGGAATACACATACAATGTATTCTGATACATATAGATTGTTTATGTTACGCATTACGATATATACAGTGAATGAAAATTAATAGTTTTTGAAAGTGAAAGATGGGATTATTCTGAGTTATTCTCAGTATTGGATATCCACACATTAAACCATAACTGGGAATTTCCCAGGACACCTTACCGGAGCTCTCCTCCCTGAGGGAGAGGCTTTGTAATGGATAGGGCTAGTAACACAAGGGCAAGACTAGATTCAGATAGCACTAAAAGGATTTGGTATTGTAGGGGGATTGGGGCGGGGAGTGGGTGTGGTTACATGCCACTCCCCTGCCGGGGGGAATGAAGAGAATGACCCAGAGACACAAGAAAGCAGTTCTTCACCTGGAGACTCAGAGTCAAACGCGGAGAGTGCCCAGTTATATAAAGCATTACACATCTAATCTGTTCTAACAATATGAATGAAAGTACTTTGTTTTATACACACAGAAACAATGGATTAAGTACATTCCACAGCATGAGTATCATTTTTCAGGTTTAAATTATAAGCGTGCATGCAGTGATATATAATTCCCTGCTATAGGCTTATCATCAGGGATGACAGACTCCCACTTTATTAACTGACTCACACTTCACTCCTGACTATAAATTTAAACCTCATGCTTGAGGAGTCCTGTAAAACAATGTAAAATTCCAAAGGCATTGCTGATTATAGCATCATAGCAGTGTCACGCCTCCCAGTATTACGCTACATGGGTACCTCTATTTTTAGGCTAATAGTTATAAAAGTCATAAAATAACTTTACTCATACTAATATTAAAGTAAGAGTCATATATTTTTTGTATTCCCTTACTTGAAATAAAGTACCTACGCCCTGCAGATCAGTCCTCTGGAACGTTGATTGAACCAAAACGATGCCTTTTTATTATTTTTATTCAGTTTTTTCAGTATATGTGTTTTCCAGATATTACCCCATCCAAAGCGCTGCAAAAATGCTGATAAATTATAAAGAAATTCAAGTAGTAGCGATCTGCCCAGGGTGCCAACAGGCCAGCAAAGGGTGTGTGCCCAGGGCCGGACTGGCCTAGTAGGAAACAGATGTCTATGCGGTTTGATGGCCGCCTAACACGGGCCTGTAACTTACCGATGTGCAGCTTGCAAACTCTCTTTTCCTGCCCAGGTTCCTGCCACATACAGGTTCCTAGGGGGCCAAGTACTCTAGGTACGCCCCTAATAATAACTACAGCAGTAATAATTACTTATTAATAATTACATTTACTTATGTCCAGTAATACAGTGTATTTAGCTGTCTACCACATATCTTAATAAATGCCATATGTAATATAGAATAAAAGGAATGGGCCCCCTGAACCAATGGGGAAGGGGGGTATGACTGCTGGCCTATGCAGGTATGCTTAGTTTCTCTCATTAATTGGTCATGTTTACAAGTTTGTATCAAGCAGGTATATAAAGAGTGGTGGCTCTTTCTTATTTACCTTTCAACCAGGATTAGGCAGGGAGAAGATCTGGAACTTTTCCACCCTCCCCTCTGGAATGGATTGCTAAGAAGAATAATATTGGTATTTCCGCAACAGTGGCAGTGGTGGCCCTCTTGGGTAATATGATGGTTGTGTGGTGGCCCTCTTGGTGAATATGATGGTTGTATTTGCCTGACGTGCTAACTTGGTCGTCAGCTGGCAGTGGTTTATTTCTCAATTTCTCTGGTGATTACATGGATTAATATTCTGTTTAGTCATAGTTGTGGTTACCTTGCCAGCACCTAAGAGGACTATATGGTATCCGCAACTGTGAAAATTGGGAGAGACCGAGCCAGTGTGGGCTGAGGTGCAATACTGGTTTGAAGCTCTTGGTGTATTCGTTGGGTGTAACTGCCCGATGTGCTAAATCAGCCATCAGCTGGCAGGTGATAAATGTCCTCAAGTTGGCCTGGCGGTGAAGCTGTGGCCGAGCCCTTGCCCACATATTTGCGTTTGGTGTCTTATTGGGGAAGAGTAAAGTTATTTTTCTGTATCTATATGGATGTTATAGGCCTAAGCTACACTTGTAGGGTCTCATTAGCAGGTTCTTTTTCTTTGGAGCATGGCTCAAGTCTACAGGTATACAAAACATGTGAGCTCATCATATTAAGTATTATTCTACTTTGATTGACTTCTTCAACCCGTATTGGAGTATGGATGTCATATAACTCGGAGTATAAGTGGGTGTGGTGGATCCACCTCACATAATGAACACATACAATTTTAGAAGATTTTATTTAAGGCAGATGTCAAGCTTCTCTTCCTCGTCTCAGTACATGCATGACAGAGATGAACCATATCACGAGGCAGTATTGAATATGCTTGGTGTCAATCACCTTGTGTACAACTTTTGGGACTCGGCTTTAGACATTGGTCTTCTCTGATGTTTGGGGTGGAGTGCTGTAATAGCCCACTGTCCTTTCCAGGATGGTAAAATCCCTGTATACGCCATGGCTAGCTACAGTGCCATCGCTGGTTTTGTCTGGTGTTGAAGGGTTAATCGCTGTGGTCTCAGAACGACCTATAACCCTGCCGGGGTACAGGTCGTTCCCGTCACAGGTTATGTTTCATATACCAGAATGAACACAATTTCCATCACAGAACAGCAAATTTCTTATGTTAACACAATGGAGCTATTGTAGGATTTCTCGTCTGTTGAACAACAATAGTAAGTGAGCCGCGGCAGCTGACAGTACGACAAAAACCGTAATCAGAAAAATGATTCCAATTAGCACAGATATGCCAGAAAAGTGCTTGTTATTTTTTCTGGGCTACACTTTAAATAAAATTGTTTCTCATTCTTCAGATGCTATCTAGTTCTTATTTTATGCTTTACTGTTAATTAAAGCACTTTTTAAAATATCAAGCAAATAATTCAATTCATATTATTTTTTATCCCACTGAGATGTAGGAATTGTTCCTGATACCTCCCTGACAAATGGGTAAAATGTCTAACACTGGAAAAGGGCAAAGATGGGTAAGCTGGCCATGACTTGAGCCAGACCCTAGACGCACCATGCCGAGGTGCAGATGAGCCTATCACATACAGAAGATATACCCTCCTGGGCGCTTATAAGGGCCAAAACACGAAAAGTGAAGAGAGACATTTTAGCGAGTTCAGCTCCAGCATGCACTCCTCTTCTCCTGGTTCAGACATTGGGCTTAAACCCATGTAATCTCACCAGTGACTCTCCAGTGCCCTCCACACAAGGATGTTTCCGCTTGCTAAGGGACAGCCTGGTGGCAGACTGAAATATCTGTATAACATGGTCTCAATTCCTATCTGAACTCTTTTTGTCTTTTTTGCAGTTCTTAAATGAATCTGTTTATTAGCACTGCAATATAAATGAGAAAGCTTAAAATCTCTTGCGTGCTTTGACAAAACAATGCTTCATAAACATAATAATTATAATTTGCAAAAAAAAAAGGAAAATACCAGCAAAAAGAAAGTGGTCAAGGGCAAATCTACACAAAGGCACTCTAAAACACACACACACTCTATGCCAGCTGCTTCTCGTGCTTCTTGTTCTCTCACTTCTGATTAAACCAACATTATTAGAAGCTTAGAAAATAAGGATATGGTATGTGCGTATCGTACGATATGATGGCTTCCTTAATGTAATGAAATAACAAACTGGTATGAATGCACACACCCCGCTTATGCCATTGCACACACCGTACCATATGTATATTTGCTAAATTATAGTGTTAAGGAACTGATACAAATAGCACATTGCAAAACACATTGCACAGTGTTTATTGTATTCCAGGAATGAACTGCACACAGTGGCCTAAAATATAAATAAAAGCTATACGAAACCATATAACTGTGTTGTAGACTGTATGACCAAGCGTCGGCTGGAGTGGTGTAAATCATACCGTCACTGGACTCTGGAACAGAAATGTGTTCTCTGGAAGTCTGATGGGTGAGTCTAGTGGAGGAGGGGTAATGTTCTGGGGTTGTTTTTCATGGCTTGGTCCCAGTGGCGTCGCTACAGGGGGGCAAGGGGGGGCAATTGCCCCCCCTATGTTATTCCTTGCCCCCCCTGTTGCCCCCCTGCCGAATTTGGAACCATCCAGCGGATTGCCCAGGACAGTCCCGCAATGGGACTTTAAGTCCTGGGCAGCCTGAAACGCATTTTTTTTTTTTTGGACGCGGAGGAGAGAGAGGGGCGCCTAGCAACCGCTCGGCCCCCCTCACTCTCCTCCACGAGGCCTCTACCTCCGCCGCAGTGCCGGCGTTTCATACTGAGCGCCGGTATATAGACATCATATCCGGCGCTCAGGAGTGAAGACAGAAGCCTCGTACTCCCGCCGCAGGACTTTAAAGGTGAGTAAAATACAAAGGGGGTGAGTAGGGAAAGAGGAGGGAGAGGGGTTAGAAAGTGATAAGGGAGGGAGAAGGGGTAGAATGTGATAAGGGAGGGAGAAGGGGTAGAATGTGATAAGGGAGGCAGAAGGGGTAGAAAGTGATAAGGGAGGGAGAGGGGGTACATGTTAATGAGTGAGTATGAATTAATGTGTGGATGCATTGTGTGAATGCGTGAGAGTATGCATTAATGTGTGAATGAATTGTCTGAATGAGGGAGAGCATGAGTTAATATGTGGATGAATTGTCTGAATGAGGAAGAGCATGAGTTAATATGTGAATGAATTGTCTGAATGAGGGAGAGCATGCGTTAATATGTGGATGAATTGTCTGAATGAGGGAGAGCATGAGTTAATATGTGGATGAATAGTCTGAATGAGGGAGAGCATGAGTTAATGAGTATGTGTGTATCATAGATGTGTAATTGTGGAAGGGCAAAGATGGCACTCACCGGGGAATTCTCTCTGACAGCGGGGGAAGGTCTGCACGATGGACGCAGACAACCCCCTTGCTAGCCGCACCTCCTTCCGGCTGCAGCGGAAGTCTACACGCTGCCCGGACAACACAACGGAAGTCAGAAGCACCGGTAAGTTTTTTTTTTGGGGGGGGGGTGTTAAATGGGGGGCATAAGGCATTTCTGTAGGCAGAGTGCTCTATGAAATGCCTTTTAACCCCCTTAATGCCACTCTGCCTCCAGAAATGCCTTTTAACCCCCTTAATGCACTCTGCCTCCTGAAATGCCTAATACCTCCCTATATGCCACTCTGCCCCATAATATGCCTTTTAACCCCCTAAATGCCAGAGTGGCATATAGGGGTATAAGGCATGTCTGGAAGCAGAGTGGCACATAGGGGGTCAAAAGGCATATAATGGGGCACAGTGGCATATAGAGGGTTAAAGGGCATATCATGGGGCCCAGTGGCATTTAGAGGGTTAAAAGGCATATCATGGGGCCCAGTGGCATATAGGGGTTTAAGGCATTTATGGGGCAGAGTGACAAGCCTGGGGGCAGATGTGCATAACTGGGGGCAGGTTGGAAAATAAAAGGAATTAAAAACAAAATATTTTTCTCAATCATAGCTTTTATTAAAAAAAATAGTTTACATGAATTAACATTTACTATAGGAGACTTTTTTCCTATAGGGTCGTCTTATATTCAGGCTTTTTCTTTTTTTCCTAAATTAATATTCAGATTATGGGGGGTCGTTTTATAATCAGGGTTGTCTTATAATCGAGCAAATACGGTAATAACTGCAATGCTGTTTTCATGTATTTATTTGATCTATACCTGCAATGCTACGTTTTATATATTGTTATTGTATACCTGCAAATACAGGATTTGTATGTCTGATTCTGTTGATTTGATATATACCTTCAGTGCTGAGATCACAAGTGAATTTCAATTGATCTATGCATGCAAAGCTGGGTTTGTGTGTTAATGTGTTGATCTAAACCTGCTATCGGCAGCAGGGTCTAATATATATATATATTATATATATATGTATATATATATATATATAGGCAGCAGGGACTAATATTAATATATATCGGCAACTGGGGCTAATATTTATATATATATATATTTATATATATATATATCAGCAGCAGGAACTAATGTTTCAATCATAGTCTTTACTTCAAAGAGATAAGTACTCATTATGTAGATAAAAATGCATGTCTAATGCGTATATGTGATGGGCCATCACATAAATCAATAATAAAAGGAGGGGATTGCTGAGGGCATTAATACAAATAGTGGTGGCTGGAGGCGATTATACAAGGGTGTGGGGGCACCACATTAATCTATACTAAAAGGGTGCTGGCTGGGGCATCAATACACAAGGGTCAAAAACACTAAGGGGGTATAAACAACAATGCAGTGTGAAAAATCCATCCTGATGTAGATGTCAGTGACGTAGATTGTGTCCTGCTGTTTGTGTGTTTTTGGTTATCAGTGTACCAGAGCCTGTCCTGGGGTGTGTGTGCGTATAGGTGTTGGTGCGGCACAGCCTGTCCTGGTGTGTGTGTTTTGGTGTCCGTATGGCATAGCCTGTCCTGTGTGTGTGTTTGGGTGTCGGTGTGGCAGAGCCTATCCTGGTGTGTGTTTGGGTATTGGTTTGGCAGAGCCTGTCCTGGTGTGTGTGTCTTGGTGTCGGTGTGGCAGAGCCTGTAATGGTGTGTGTGTCTGGGTGTCGGTGTGACAGAGCCTGTCCTGGTGTGTGTGTCTGGGTGTCGGTGTGACAGAGCCCGTGTTGGTGTGTGTGTTTGGTTATCTGTTTCCTGGCAGTTGGAATTATTTAATTTATACTTATCCAGAGATAAAATGCCCTCCTTAAGTTGTAGTGACTTCAGGGGACAAAACATTCAAGGCCCTGAAATCATTTAGTGGAAAAGTTGAGGTATTGTGTTATTTATGCTATAATATTTATTTCAAGGATTAATCGTACTAAATTGTGGCTTCAGGCTTCCCATGTTGAATGACCGAGTATTATGTTAGTCCAATAACAAAAGTATCATTCCATAGCACATTACTTTTGGCAATATATATATATATATATTCTCAGTGGTATGATTTAATGGTGGAAATTATGAATGCCCCCCCAGTTTGACTGTGGTATCTTGTGTTCCCCCCCTATATATTGTTTCTAGAGTCGCCACTGCTTGGTCCCTTAGTTCCAGGGAAGGGTACTGTTAATGCTACAGCATACAGAGACAGTTTAGACAATTGTTTCCTTCCAGCTTTGTGGGAAAAGTTTGGGGAAGGGCCTTTGTTTGGTGTGGAAGAACTTGACCGGATGCAGAAATGGAACAGAGATTGGAAGATGGGCCTTCTCGCCCAACACCAGCGCCTGATGTCACAAATGCAAATTGACTGAATGGGCACAAATTCTCACAAAAATACTCCAAAATCTTGTAGAAAGCTCTCTCGGTATAGTGGACACCATATTAATTACAAGTCCCTACTAACTGTGTCTCCCCCTCTCTTTTACCACCTCAATCCATTCCTAATACTGCAGCTAAACTAATTTTCCTTTGTCATTCATCTTCTGCCCCACTGCACTAATCACTCCACTGGCTCCTCATACTCTCCAGAATCAAATTCAAACTCCTGACCTACAGAGCTCTTAAAATCTCTGCACCCCCCTCCATTGCTAACCTCTTATCTTCTCACATCATTACCTCTACCCATACACTTATTCAAGATTTCACACATGCTGTACCGCTTCTCTAGAATCCCCTACCTTGTTCTGTCAAATCACATCAAATATATTTATGCTAATATGGAACGGTCTATGTATAAAGCTCACAGTAATACACACAAAAAAGTCTATTCACAAAGTTGCAAGTGGAAGGAACTTGGCTAAAAATGTGAGTTTGGAGCTACGAACACCTGAGTTGGACAAAATTCCAACCCGCAGGTTCACTAAATCCCCAAGTCATGCCACAGAAAAGAAAACCTGACGCAAATAAATAAACAGGATCTAGTGGTAGGGTGGGTATGTTCGTGCCAACACTCCCCACTGCATCCCACAGAACAAGAATGGAGGAAGGGGAAGAGGCATTGGATAGATCCTGTGTTAAATGGTCATGTGGTGTGGCCAGGGGGCAAGAGATTATTACTTTATAGTCCCAGTAAGAAATAAGGGGTAGACACGGGATGGGGTTTATGTTTCCCATAGTTTCCTATAATTTTTTAAATTAACCCCCAACTGCGATTGAGGGGTATAGTTAGGGACTATACTCCCACAGGCTTTTTTTATTACCCATTGCCCCACTGCGCACAGGTTTGTGGAAGGTGTAGGGGTGCATTGGTCCAACTTGCCTATATCATTAAGCTCTTTTCTTAGAGATATACATTAAATGTAATCTTTTCTGAAATCTGTGATCTGCTTAGTCTTCTTTTAGACTTTATGTTTTCTTTTCCACTGGAACCTTTTTAGAGAAGACGCCAGGTTCAGGGTAAAATTCAAGGGGTACTAAGAGATTTCAATAAAAAATGATTGCCCTTAATACAATACATTATATACATCTGCTATAAAATAGTTTGATAAAAATATGCTTCCTTATTGTTTTTCTCATGTGTTATACTGGCGGGTTTTACTAGCAGTAATCATCCCCTATACGTCGCTTCTTTAAGTTTTTATTGTTGAAGGATAGGCTGTAATCTCCCAACGTTTTAATATAAGTGTACAGATGTGAATTGTTCCTTACGTCTGTAGGATTACATTTATGGTAAACTTTTCAATGCATGTGTCAGTCACCCGTCAGAGAGCAAAACACAAGCTAAGCCGGTTGGATCGGATTTTATTTACATACAGTCACAAGGAAATCACAAGAATAATTAGTACTCTGAACTGATGAGAAAGAATCACTGGGATATGATAGCAGCGCTTATCAATGTACATAGTAAAGTGTTATGGTGTGTTAGTGTAATTATATGTCAGAAGGATAGCACACTGTATATGTTGTGTAGGAGTAGTAAACAAATGTAAACACTTGGGAATACTGACTTGCTCCTCGGTTCAGAATATTTGTCTACATTAAACAAACTAAAATATATAGACATTCTGCCACTCACTAGTCACATCCTAAACGTGGTGAGACCAGCACGATGATCCAAAACTAGTGGTGTCGGTGGAAACCTGTTACAATTGGCATGTGTGGTTAAATTGTGGAATATTTGGGCATATAAACAGAGATGGTACAGCGGGGTCCAGCCCCCCACAGATTACAACAGGAAGAACCAGTAGCAGCACCATTACCTTGTATTAGGACATTCAGGTCAACCCCATCCCAAGCCCTTTGGTCCTACTCAATGCATCACTACGTACCTGAAAATCACTTTAAGTCCTTTTTTATGAGGTGTGGATCCAGGACTTTCAAGTGCTGCGTTCTATATAATTACCTTGTTATGGAAGATCCCACCACAAATGTGAATAAAAAATAAATTTTATTGCACAAACACAATGAGAAAACACAAGACACAGAAATATTAATTGTACCTCTCTATTTTTTTTTTTTATATTATTGCTTAGATGTGCTTATTACTTTGTGGCATAGGGCTTTACGTCTACTGAGGTATGATTTGTCACACTTCCAAGCTGAAATAATTTCTATTATTTAATTATTGTTTTTGTTGCTTACCTAATAGTGAATTATAGGCATTATAGGCTGCAGTCCAGGCAGGTTACAACTAGTGTCAAATGACATGAAGTTTGCAGAGAAGTCACACCACAAGTCTGGAATAAACTCTCCGATGTCCTACAGAATGCCCCTTTTACGTATCTTTCAAAAATTATTTGAAGAAAAGAAAAATGACTATCCTGGTTAATCAAGGTCAAAGGATGCAGGCATGTCCCGGGTTAGCAGTGTCACGTCACAATTTGCCCAAGTAAAGCCTCCATACTATTCATACTGCACAAGAGCATTGTCTGTTTTGTTTAGACATGCAAACAGAATTCAATGGGAAATAAGAACCATTATACCCATAATTCAATGGGAAATAAGAACCATTATACCCAGAATTCAATGGGAAATAAGAACCATTATACCCATCTATTTTGACCATTTTTCCTGTTTTTAAGGACTGAAACCTTAACCAGTCCTTGGTCTCATCTTAGATTCAGAATATCCTATTCCATACATGTTTAAACATAATGTGTTTAGACATTTGTCCAGGTGTTGCTTTCTTATAGTACTGACCAGCTCATGTCCTCAAGAGCCACAAACAGACCGCAATGTTTCGATGTTCTTGCTTAAGCATTGGCATCTCAATTAGAAATTGACTACTGCTTGTCTACTATTTGTTTTGTCACAAGGATAAACAATTGCACGTTTGTGGCTCACGAGAACAGTGGTTGTGCAGCCCTGCATTCTCACGATTGATAAAATGGCCAATTGTGAGTGGATTGTCTGTGCTCAAAACACCTCTTTCATCTCTAATTGAGATATTTTGTGATTAAAATGTGAACAGCTGTCCAGGCCTCAGAAACCTGTCCACAGAAATACATAGCTCATTTTAGAGAAAGAACTAATACCCATATACCGTATTTGCTCGATTATAAGACGACCCTGATTATAAGACGACCCCCCAAAATCTGAATATTAACTTAGGAAAAAAAAGAAAAAGCCTGAATATAAGACGACCCTAAAGTAAAAAAGTTTTGCCAGTAAAAGTTAATTCATGTAAACTATTTTTTAAATAAAGCTATGATTGAGAAAAATATTTTTTTTGTTTTTATTTCCTTGTATTTTCCAACCTGTCCCCCAGTTACGCACATCTGCCCCCAGGCTTGCCACACCAATATGGCACTGTGGCCCATGATATGCCTTTTGACCCCCTATGTGCCACTCTGCCTCCAGAAATGCCTTATACCCCTATATCCCATTCTGGCATTTAGGGGGTTAAAATGCATATTATGGGGCAGAGTGGCATATAGGGAGGTATAAGGCATTCCAGGAGGCAGTGGCATTAAGGGAGTTAAAAGGCATTGTATAGAGCACTCTGCCTCCAGAAATGCCTTATACCCCTATATGCCACTCTGGCATTTAGGGGGTTAAAAGGCATATTATGGGGCAGAGTGGCATATAGGGAGGTATAAGGCATTTCAGGAGGCAGAGTGCTCTATTAAATGCCCCCTTAACGCCACTCTGCTTCCTGAAATGCCTTATACCTCCCTATATGCCACTCTGCCCCATAATATGCCTTTTAACCCCCTAAATGCCAGAGTGGCATATAGGGGTATAAGGCATTCCAGAAATGCCCTATGTCCCCCATTTAACACACACACGCACACACTTACCGGTGCTTCCAAATTCCTGCTGTATTGCCGGGGCAGCGGGTTGACGTCTCCTTCTGCTGCAGCCGGAAGGAGGTGGAGTTGGCAGCGGGGGTTTGTCTGCGTCCGTCGCGGATACCGTCCCCGGCTGTCAGAGATCAGAGTTCCCCGCACTCTGATTTCTGACAGTCGGGGAAGGTATCCGCGACGGACGCAGACAACCCCCGCTGCTAGCCACACCTCCTTCCGGCTGCAGCGGGCGTTGTCTACGCGGATCGCGTGGACGTCAACCTGCTGCCCCGGCAATACAGCAGGAAGCACCGGTAAGTGTGTGGGGGGGGGGAGGATCCAGGTCCCCTGCAGCGGTGCGGGGGATCTGGATCTTAGTCTCATAATCAGACCTCTATTTGAGGTCTGATTAGAAGACGACCCCGATTAGAAGACGAGGGGTATTTTTCAGAGCATTTGCTCTGAAAAAAACCTCGTCTTATAATCGAGCAAATACGGTAATACTAATAATACTAATTATAGTTACCCATATAACACAAAAAAAACAAGACTATCTAAAATATATACTGTTTCCAGTAAACTATTCATGAAATACACACAATATAAATAAGTCTCTTTTAATATACAAATCTTGATGGCTCATACTGTATTTATCTACGGTAAAATCCACAATGATTTACTTACCGTCATATAGATGTTGGGTCTTTGTGATCAACTGGTCTTCTATTTCTGTAAAAGTGAATAGAAGTTACAGTAGTAAGTACTCTTTACACACATTAATTCATCAACACGTTTGTTTTTTAAATAAAGGGAGCAGCTATTGGAGTTGGTTATAGGATAACATTTGTAGAATGCTTTCCAGCCGCCAGCTGCTGCAGAATGTGACTCCAACATCTGAGTATAACTGGAGCCATAGCCCACAGCTGCTTAAGGCTAAGGAGTTATAACTCTGTTAGATCAGATATTTATGGTGCCTTACAAATCTAAGCTATGACAATGGTCACATTCCAGGCTTATCGACAGGTCTAGTGAGTATTCCTAGTGACTCAGTACCTCTTGTGTTTCCCCAACATGTGTGGCTATAGATCGAACACTTAACATTGTGTTTGTTTTAGATCACTGGAAACATGGAGGCCATTTTTGAGCATCCCATGCCAATGCCATGGGTGGTAAGTGGCCGTGGCCATACGCTACTCCCCTGCCCAAGACAGAAAAAAATGTCTAGAGACCCTGGAAGCAGGCTTCACCCAGAAACTCTGGGTCCAACATAGAGCGTTCCCAGGTATGGCTGGAAATATCAGTATTGGCATACCTGGTAACTTTCTGGCTCTGGCTACCTGTAGCCCCCTTGTGGAATGCGATTAGGAGGTCTGGCTGAGTGGGTGGTCCTGGAGAGTTCCCAGTTATGAGTATTGGACATCTGATCATACTGGATGGTTCACTTTTACGGTTCACTGCTGGTGGTAACAGTTATTATTCTGCATTATTATTTCGCCCAAATTATGATGCCAGTGCTATTGGTTAAAGAATGGAAAGATTAGCTTTAATACCGTATTGGCTCGGATATAGGCCCCCCTGTATATAGGCCGCACGCTAAAAGTTTGGTGCTTTTTTAAAGAAAAAGTTTTTTTCTTTAAAAAAGCACCAAAAAAACATGCTGCCACTCTGTCTCCCCCCCGAGATATGCTGCCACTGTCCCCCCCGAGATATGCTGCCACTGTCCTTCTCCCCCCCCGAGATATGCTGCCACTGTCCTCCTCCTCCCCCCCGAGATATGCTGCCACTCTGCCCCCCCCCCCCGACTTACCAGAGCAGACTCCCGGGTGTCTTGCGGGGCCGGCGGGGGACATCTACGCTATACGCGTATAAAACTTCCAGTGCCGGCACTCAGCGGATGTGCCGGCACCAGAAGTTGTATACGCGTATTGCGTAGATGTCCCCCGCCGGCCCCGCAAGACACCCGGGTGTCTGCTCTGGTAAGTCTTGGGGGCAGAGGTAAAACGCATCGTGCGGATGGTCACGATGCGGGTAAACAACCTCCGCAGCCGGTGACCGTCCGCACGATGCGCTTAGACAACCTCCCGTGCTGGCACCCCCCCCCCGTGGAAAGTGCTGGCAGGGGAGGCTGTCTGAGCGTATCGGAGAGTAGGATGCAGGTCCCCTGCACCGCTGCGGGGGATCTGTATCCTAACCCCGCTGCCTGCCCGGCGCCCGGGACCCCGAATATAGGCCGCACCCCCACTTTAAAGACTTAAAGTGGGGGGAAAAAGTGCGGCCTATATTCGAGCCAATATGGTAAATCTTTCTCTGTGACTGTCTCTAATCATATTGTCATATGTCATAAGTGCTGCTTCTTCAGGTCTTCAGGTCACTGCTGCTAAACTCTGGGTCACGGGAGTGGTGTTGCGGCACATCCCACTCCTCACCCACTTCCACTCCAAAAATGGTTTGTGTCCCGCGGGGCAAATGGGACCACCAGCAAGTAGGATTCAGGTAGCCGGAGCCAGGTATAATCAGCTGGGAAAAACACTTAATTTGGGAATGTAGCTTTTTATGCTTTTGCTAGATGTGCATCGATAAGCTGGTTGACCACTCTGTTAAGAGGCAAAATCACTGCACATTATCTAAGTAAAAGATCTTAAACAAGCTATGGTCAGGAAAGTGCCCTTAGCTTTAATCATTATTAAGAAAATGTAGCGATTCTTTTCAAAAGTAAAACCACCTTAGGTTTTTTTTTTTTAGCAATGAATAAAGGCTGCCCCAGATGTTGAAGATACACCAATCTATTCGAGATCATTGCAAAGCCTTCTCTGTAGAGCAGAGTCATTTGTTTGAGGTTATTCGCTGGTGCATCATTGGAGGAAGGAGTAATAATCGTCTGATACATAGAAGCCAAATGTACCGCATGAGTAGCCACCAGATTTTGGCAATCAAATGCAATTCATTTTAATTAGACGTAGACACTACCAATAGTTAAAGGTGGATTATTCCAGGGGTCTCCTCACTACAGAGGGAGATCATTTCCGCTCCCTGTATATATGGCTAGCAGCAGACCGCATAAAGTACTTAAGCAGGTGAATACCTGATCCTGAATTTATTATATTATCACATTGTATTAATAGAGTCTCAGCAGATCCAGTAGTGCTAATAAAATGAGGGGGAATACAAATTAATTAGAACATTAAAATTAATATACAAATAAAAGAGACAGTTTACTGTCCCATGCAGTCAGAATGCAAACGAAAGTACTTTGTAAGTAGACATAAAAAATCACCATGAAACTTTAGGAGAAGCTTTTTCCCATTGAAAGTCTCTGCCCTGTTTTTGATTTCAGTTTCCAATGAATTATTAATTAAGGGCATATAAACCTACCTTCTTATGTCATAAATCGTCATGGAACTAACAAGGGAACGCTACCCCTGAAGCCCTGGTTCCCTGGGTCTCCGGGTCAGTTTCTTCTTAATCCGGGCAGGGTAATGGTATATGGCCATCCCTACCGTCTGTCCATGTTTTACCGACAGTTTACTAAAAACCTAGAAGTATTCTCTGTACAATTACATTAATTTGTAACTTATTCTCATTGAAACATGCTAACTTGTTTAACCTGAGAACATTAATCATGCCTAAAACATGTGTGTCAGACAACCTTAATTTTATATTTAATCCAGAGATATTAAAATCTAATGGTATTATGCTAAATAAACCCAGGTGACATCTGGCTGGCTTGGATCTGATTAGAATATTAAATAAAAACAAACTTGTCCGATGACCAAAGAGTTACTTGTGGATAAGTCACTGAAAGACAGGAAATGCTAATTAGCATGTGTTCCAGAACTATTTACAGATAAGGTTAATGATGTCACATTCAACGTGTGCCCAATTACAATGTCATCCATTTTTTTTATTTAGGGTGTTGTCTGTAAGGATTTCTCAGTTTTTTGAGAGGCCATTGTTTTGGGATTTTAGTAATAAACCAGTTCATTAACAAATCCATTTGATTGGATCAAAATCTATCCTGGCTTTATCCTGGATTAAATATATATATATATATATATATATATATATATATATATATACAGTCATAATATTATGTATTTTTTCTTTAAAGCTGAGAACTAACATAAAAACTAAGCACCCACAGACCTTCCATCAGTAATAATAAATTCTAGGGGGACATTGTAGATTTTTTTCATGGGGAAATCCATTTAAGCAGTAGTCCAAAAGACTAAACATGGAGTCTATATTCAAAAATAACAAGTAGTCTGTTTGTCTTATCTATAGTTCCTCGTTAACAGACATAAATTAGCCTTGGGGTTGCTTTCATATAATATTTATGAAACAGCTGGGCTCCTAATACACAGAAGGTACTGTATGTATTGGTTGTTTTCATATGGATATACCATTTTATTCCCTGGCCAAATAAGACATTTGCGGTCATATATTGTTTTTCAACAGGTTTAATCAATTTGCCGGCGCTTTATAATGTGTCTGTATAAATAATACATTCACATGTATACTTTTTGTTTAGTTTTTCATGTTATGATTTCTTAGGACACGTACTATCTCAACTAAATCAACATTTACCAGCTTAAGGCTAAAAAACACAGCATGAATATTTCATCGGAATTCGGAAGGCACATTAACTCTCAATGTGTATGCAATAATTACAAGTCTGGCTTTGTAATGATGTCATTCATTCTATTGTCTGATGCACGTGACAGGAGTAATAAATACATCTGTCCCTGTCAGTTCTCTTCCACCTGGCTATCTCACCTGGCGTGTGTTAACAAGTACCACCGTTAAACTTTGGTACCTCATCAGGCATTGGGTCTTTGACGCTGTTTGGAGAAGGAGAATGGCCCGATTCTTGGTTCAAGTCCTCGGTGTGATATGTGGGGGTATTGGAATGATTCTAACCTGGATGATCACATTCATGCCACAGTGGAGGGTGTCTCTCTTTACCGAAAACAATGGACTGAATAACAATCGTGTCGATGGAGTTTGGATCAGTAGGTGGGATGGTTTATGGTCCACTTGCATCAGTCAAGTGAGGGGCACAGTAACTTGTAACAGCTATGACTCCATGGTCTCAGTCACATCTGACTTAAAAGCCGGAAGAGTTTTGGTGGGTTTCGCCCTCACAAAAGCAGTAATAGCTTTTATATTTTCTGTTGTTGGCATGTCGTTCACTCGTTGTCATGAAGAAGGTAGACATGGAAAGAACTGCATGCTCTTAACAGCTGGAATCATGTACATTTTGAGCGTTGTCCTCATCTTTATTCCAGTGACCTGGACAACAAACAACATTGTTCGACAAGCTTATGATTCTGCTGTATGCAGTGGAGCGGTGAGGATTGAACTGGGAGAGGCTCTATTCTTGGCTTGGCCCACCATGGTGTTCCTACTCATTGGGGGAATAATTATGTGCTGGCTTTGCCCATGTAAAAGAGAGCATATTGAATACATACCACCTAAAGACCAAGAGATGGAATGCAGAGTAATTCACCCAGAAAAAGAATTACCAAGATGCCATGCCAGGGCTGAGTATATCTAACTATACAGGACTCTAGTTATGGTCCAGGAAAGACTCATGATTTGTTGTGGCCTTTTGTTTGTGGCAAAAGGAACTGTGGTGATAAAAGAACGGGACAGTCCATTGGTACATCTTTCTCCGAATTACAGAACACAAAACTTTGAACATTCACAGGCAGAGTATAACAAAAATATTGAAGATGTATTTATCGCTAAAGGGAAATCTCTCCTAAGCATGCCTTCTGTTGTATTGCACATCGATGTTCAATTCATATTTTAAACCATTTGCAACAAGTTACACGGGAGAAAGGAAGAATACCTTGCAATAATATTATGTGTCCAAGCAATTTATACTAATAGTAATGAAATGGTCCTAATAATTTCATCGTTACAAATTTATTATTATAATTATTATTATTGTTATTATTATTTAAAAAAGTGTTAGTCTGTTTACAAAACAGCATATTGGTCTCCTTTACTGAATGGCTGATGAAAAGATAACAGATGCGTTTAAACAAATTAAAATATGCATGCTGTTGGGATCGGTGATCTGGAAATTTCATAGGCTGAATCAGTAACACGGTTCAATCACCAATACTTACCAGTGTGCTGAGTATCACTTGCATTTTAAATATTGTTTGTATCCTCAATGTTTTACTTTAATTATAATATGTGAACAGGATTAAATGGACTTTAATTAACTCATTTTAAGAATATGCACTAAATTATAAATATGAACACATTTTATTTTGGCTTGTCAATGTGGGGCTGTTATTGTTTTTGAATACTGTTATGTCTGTAGTAATCACCATCTAAGTGGGAGGGGGTATGAAAAAAATGACAGGGTGCGGGATTCAAAAACAATGTACAGGACCAGTTTTACCATCATCTTGATGACGAGAGCCAGTAATCACATATGTATTCTATGTTTGTTTTACTTTCCAATAAAGTTCAAATAAGATTACACGAGTCCTGATCGTTTAAGTGACTTTTTACACACAGCTCCTTATGTATCTAGTTAATTCTAAAATGAATCCATATTTAATTGAGTGGTAAGTGATATAAGAGGAAAGGTGCAAATACTGTATATAATTAATAATAACTGTGCAATTTGTTTTTCTAACAAGTTATTTAAAGTTATTAAAAGTAACATCTAGGAATCTAGGTTTGGTGACTTTACTGTTTTGGCATAGCCATGCAATGTGGTTCTTGTGCTCTTGGTATTTTTATACTGGATTACTCAACAGTCACAAGGAGCTAGATTCAATTGCCTATCTAAAAAGTACGCTTTTGATGTACATAAAATCACGTTAAACCAATACTCAATAAAAAGCTATTTAACTCCCAGGGCACAAATTACAAAAAATAAAGGTGGGTGCTAAGGCTGTGGTGTATTTAGGTTTTGTGCTGCCCATGGCCTCACAAAACTCAGCCGCCCCCTAAACTTATTTTGTCCCACCCCTTCCTGCCCAGGCTGTACCTCTTCCTCTGTAAACTCCACCCTTTCCACAGTGTGATAATTTGTTCTCAAACAGCTTGTCTCTGCTATCTTTATCCCCAGACAGCTTGACTCTGCTATTTATGTCCCCAAACAGCTTGTCTCTGCCATGTTTGTCCCCCAACATCCTATCAGTGGTATCTTTGTCCCTAAACAACTTAACAGTATATGTCCAGATAGCTAAACAGTGCCATTTTTGTACCTAAATAGCTTGTCCCTGACATCTTTGTCCCCCAAAAACTTGTCTGATATCTTTCTCCCCAAGCAGCTTATCTCTGACATCTACCAGCTTGTCTCTGCCATCTGCCAGTTTGTCTCGGCCATCAAACAACTTCCCAGAGCCAACTTTGTCCCAAAACAAATTCCTAGGCCGAGATACAGCCCTGACTAACACATTTAGCAGATGTATCTCTGAATTGCAACCCAGGATCCATGAAATCCATGACATAACCAATGGGTATAATAATCAGATTAAAACACTGCGTCTCCAAAAGACATCCAAAAACAGTTAAGTTTAATAATGTAGGAATAAGTTGTGATTCTGAAAAGTTTGAATCTTTATTTGGATATATTGTTGTAAAATTCAAGTCATGTGGTAACTTGTTTTTTAAATTGCATTGCTTTTTATTGGCCCACATGCAGTGTGATTGTCTTTATGATGCTTTACATTTCTTTAGATATGTCTAAACGTCTAACCTTTTTTTTTCTATGGTCCAGAATGTACATGTAAAACGGCATACAGTTTAGTGGCATACCACTTTGTAATTCTTTTTTCTCTGTTGCCTTTTGTGGTTGCAGACTGATAATGTGTTATGTTCAGCTAAGACATTTCAGCACCAAACATATATAGGGATAAATGAGTGGCCAAGTGGACCCCAGGATCCCAACACCTATTTCATACATGGTAGCACTTTAGGGTTGTGGACTTTGAAAAGAATGGTTTTTGGTATTTCTACATTTTGGCATATTTGACCTTTAATTTTTAGTGTTATATCATGTGATGCACAGTTTTTGCCTTAACTTTTTCTGGAAAAGAAATAGGTGACTTGTCTCCTAAATCTCCTAAATAGGAGATATACATAATAGGAGAACATGTACTGCCTCGGTGTGTCATGCTTCTTAAAATATATCTGTTATTATTAATACTTTTATTTATAGAGTCCCAACAATTTCCGCAGAGCTTCTTACAGCCCATACATTCAAGGGGTATAATAAAGCTATAATTGACAGACTAAGACAACCCGATACATTAGGTGAGGAGAGTCCTGATCCAGTTTGAATCAGATTAAACATAGCATTTGATGGCAGATAAAAACCATGTCATCATTTCCATTTATTTGTTTTATAACACTCAATAGAATAAGCCCAGCTTTAATTAACACAAATGAACTCTTGTGTGTTGTTGGATTTGGTTGAGACAGTGGAATTGTAAGACCTTTTTCTACTTTACACATAAAAGTCCAAATCCCCAAGGTAACAAATAAAAGGACCTCCATTCCACAGAAAGACACTACAAAGTACAAAGTCACAGACTGGACATCAAATAGTTTGAAACACCAAAGGCTCAAAGGGTTGTGTGTGCATGAGCATGCCAAATGACATATAAGATGGACTCTTTTAGTTTTCATTTCAAAATAACTCCAAAAAAGAATTCAGACTGCCGAAGGCACAACTTGTAAAACATGACCTGTAAATGGAATGCGACAGATTCACAGCTATATTTGTAGACAAGTACAAGGATAACAATGCCAAGGCACAGTTGCCAGTAGTATGATTTAGTGAGAGAAGGGCTGACAGATATTTATGTTCTGCTGGTGACATATCCTAACAATTCCCTTATTTCAAGAGTCCAAACTGGGACCTTTGTTGGGGTCACAGGTATAAATGGGGTCACAGGTACAGGTTGGGCCCTACCCCTTGTGAAGTAGTTAAGCCAGACACTGGGATATGATGTCAAATCCTGGTGCACTGTGATTAAAGGCTTTGCTTGACACCACAGACCTCAATCAATTTCACAGTTCAGTGTGACGTCAGGGGAGGACCTCTCCAACCTCAAAGAGGACACTTGAGAGGTGTTCAGTTTCTTGTGACATTTATACTAGCTAAATTAGAATGTGCACAGAAACAAATACTGGGTAGAGACATCTACCAGAAGTGGGTCACACTCGAAATATGTTATGGCCAGGACAAGAAAAGTGTGAAAAAAAACCCTCCACTTACATCTACCAGGCGAGCCTAAGGACTTGTGTTCCCACAGAAATCATATAGTGCATGGGATTCTGGATAGATACCTGGAACTCAGTTTAACAATCAACTGCATTTTGTCTCTAAATTCACTATTTATACGGACCCCTTAGAGCTCATGTCTGCAATGCTAGACAGCTTTTAAACAAAGCCCAGGACGGAATTGCAGAAGCCGGATCACCGCTCATGGACAGCTGTTTCGGCAAAGTCAGTCTGTCAGTGTAAGCTGGCGAGTATGCTAAGGACAAAATGAGGATAAAAAAGTTTCACTGCAAATAATTAAACAAGTTAAATAATACCTCTTTTGCCATCAATGTCTTGGGAATGTCGCATGTGGCTGCACGCTTAAACATTACGTTGGCTGATTTGGATGGCTAATTGGACATTGGCCTAGGGTGCTCAATGGCCATTTTGCCGTTTACCTGGGACAATGTGAAACTGGTACGAAGAGTGAGCTTTGCCCACAGAGATCCAAGGTATGGGGTATAGGCAGGTGTTGGGATTACCCCAATGTAAGATACCTTCATCAGCCGAAGACACTAAACTTAGTAACACTGCTATATTTGTCCTATTTAGAAAAGCAGTGATTTCGGAAACCCATCCACACTGCTGCTAATGCATATTATTTATTTGTTTCTGCCTTGGTAATGAATAGTATGGCATTTGTACAGAACAATCTGTTCCTGGAAGTCTTCGTTCATTGTGTTAATAACAGACATCATTCAGCAGTGTCCGTACTGACAGATAATCAGTGATTACACTGATTGCATAGGATATATGGTGACACAGCTGGGTTTTACATCCTAGTGCTAGAGAATTACAACAATTAGAGTCATATTTAACCATAAGAACCTTGACAAGCAAGACATATTTTCTTTGATTTATCTAAAAAGTTTGATGAATTTAAGCTATCCCTATACAAAGAGTACCTTCGAATGGAACATATATACCGGGGAGGATCAGAGTGCCATACTGCATAACTTATTACATCATATCCGTTTTTCTTATTATAACACTATTACACTATATTTTTTCATTTTCTTTGTATGTTAAAAATGTATAAAGGCATTGCCTACCTTTTGAAGATACTATTTGTATACTAGATATCCATTTGCCTGTCCCATGACGCCTCGGTGGGTTACAATGAGGCTGCTAAAGTAACACAAAAGTAGGCACTGGTTGTTGTGATGGAAAAAGTTGTGATCTTGTGAGGGAAAACTAGATCTGCAAAGGCTTATTTACTTAACATACCGCAGAACGCAATTAATGTTTTGTCTAAGTGGGAAAACTTCAGTAAATGTTTTTTTTTTATGCTAAAAGCTGTGAAAGTGACAATTCCCTTTTATTTATGATGTTAATTCCAATGCTATACATTAATCCAGCTCGGGTGTCGTGCCCAGACTGTGCCTACCGTATCACAGTTGAACAGTGTTCAGATACACTATCTTTTGGTCGGGTTCCATCAGCAAGTAGCAGATATATCGAAGGGCTGTAATAAATCAAATTAAGCAACATGCTTTTCAATTATGAAGGGAGAAAAACATTCAAACCCTCAAATCTGGAGTAACGTTTTTCACGATATGATTAGATCTATAGATTATTACGTGTTCCTAGATTTGTAATTACTATGATCCTACTGGATGTTTGAGATGTTGGATTTTAATTATTGCTTGTTTGAGGAGGGTGATGAATATTTCTGTCACCCGATGAGCGGATATTAAAGAAACGTGCCTACCATGTGTCTGATTTAATTGCACCAGCCTAATGTTGATGACTTAGTTTAATTTATCTTGGGGCAAAAGTACCTATAACACAATGACATTCTTCTGTTCGTCTGAATTATGTTATGTTTTATATTTCAATGCCCAGCATCTCTGGGTAGCCCTATTCCATTTTAGATTTATGATACAGGGGCCTGAGCACCGCACATTTTGGGATGACAATGTCATGTCATAAACAATTTAATACACAGAATGCCTTATTTCAATGCCGTAGCTTTGTAAAGCATTAATATGATATTAAATAGAGAAAAAAAAACTTTTGTCAAGGACCCATCTAAAAAATGTGTGTTGTCAGCAGATTAGGTATACAAATACTGATGAATTTCTGTTCTGGAGAAAAGGTCCAATTTTGTTCTTTATTTTGCAACATCATAAGTGATGTATTCCCTTCAATGATAATCAATAATATTTCAGAGGTCCACAAGATATAGTGCTGCTTATAATGCCGCATACACTGTTTTAGAATCAGTGATTTGTTTTGTAACCATAAAAGATTTGATCAGCCACTTTTATATCTGTCAATTTAGCAGGAACAAGATTCTACAGGAGATATGGCAGAGTAAACCAGCAGGGATCTATATAATCCCTTCTGTAAGTAGGTATCCCAGTGTGTGCGTGTTCAGTAGCTTTGTTCAGTTACATAAATACCGTTTAATAGGTTGTAAAGCCTTACCTCTACTTACGTGCCAAACACAGCTCCTGTAAACCAAGAAACTGGGGGCTTCCAGTTGGGCCAAACGACAATTGAAGTACATGTGAAAATCCCTTGTCTGAAATAATCCTAAATGCATTTTTTCCAGGTAAAGGAATTTTCTGCATGGGATACTCATGACTAAGGAAGCACTGGAAAGAGGTGTGTGATCTCTCCTGAAGTCAGTAGTTCCTTTCCTTGCCTCCTTTTTAGTTTCTCAATGTTGTCCCTTGCCTCCAAACAGCTTGTCAGTGTCCCAAAACAGCTTGCCCATTCCATCTTACCCAGCAAATGTTCTGCGCTAAACTACTTGACACTTGCAGTATGGTAGATAGATGAACTTCAAACCTAGCTAAGTCTAACAAGGCCACCCGCCTCGGTCTGCGGCTCCTACTGACAAGTTAAAATGGCATCAGCTGACTTATCTGTCTATGCCATTATCGCCCCTTCACCTTGTAAATGCTGATTGGCCAGAGTGAAAAAATACACTGGTTGTTGGAACCATCAATCCACCCATAACTGCCAATGAAACCATCCCCACAATGTCATACTACCTATCAGTCCTACCTATTTATATGTACCCTCTTACATACCTTTACCTAATCAAAGAGTGCTAAAATGGGTTGTAATGGCACCAATATGTGTCAAACGAATGAACGCATCTTAATGATTTTGCCATTTCTTTTCGTTCGTTGGTGGCCATTCTAATTATGGGAAATTCGGAAGGCTGAAGTGTAATAATTTGCTCTTTGGGTCAAATCCTTGTTCATTGTGAATTCTTGACTCCATCACGTTTGTGATTGCTCCATTAAACTATTGGGGGGGGGGTCTTAGGTTGCACTTGGGTTCCCTTGAAAAATCGTTGAAATCATCTAAATCCATCACCTTGCTGATATATAAATTCATTCATTAATTGCCTGCTTGTGTGTGCATGCGGCATACAACCCAGTCTCTGCGAGCTGTGCAGCAGAAAGGATCTGCGAAGACTGGGTACGTGGCCACCCGCTGCCCGGCTAAGTCTACTTACTAAAAAAAGGTGTTGGATTCTACAATATAGAATTATTTTTCACAAACTCCCAATCTATCATAGACATTAATCTTTAACTGGGAGGATCACTTTTCGTGCAATAGTTAGGCTAATTTTTGGGCTGAAACCTGCGTGTCATCACAGTAGTCACTATTGTGGAATTCCCTTCCTCGTCCGTACACGCTGAACACCGAACAGAATGTGACTTAAAAAAAAACCACACGTGCTGAACTGAATGATTAAAAGCAAGCGCTGGTATCTGTAATTAATCTACATTACTATATTTTTTAATTCACGTGTTTTTTGCATATTTTCTGTGCAGTGGTAAATGTATGTTGCGGTCTAGACCATAATTCCCTACGCAACAACTGTGCCAAGGTTAAATTTTTTTTCTCTTAGAACAGATCTGAGAAAGTAATTATATTGTTGTTGTTTTTTTTTAAATTATTAATACTATAGTTGTGGGTTTCCCAGCTTTGGTTGTTGGAGTGTAGCAAATGCATCTAGTGATGTCCCTGGGCCACACATACCAACCAGAATACCAGTTTCCTCTGCTATAGGCAATAAAGTGGACACAATTGGCTGCTAAGTGCGATCACTGGTTCAAATTGGGTGTATTGTGGATGGAGCTGGGTGATCTCTAGGGGTTCTATGGTTTTGACTGAATGGTATCTAAATGTTCTGACAATGGTGCTCCAAGATCACTCAGAGTCTACGGATCAGCTGGATGGTATCTGAGTATTCTACGCATGGAACTGGGTGATCCGAGTGTTCCTTTACCAGAGCTGGATGGTATCTAAGTGTTCCGAGGAAGGAACTAGGTGGAATTTAAGTGGGCTTGGAGGTATATGAGTGTTCTGTTTGGGGAGATTTTGGAAGCTTTCCAATGGTCGGGCTTACAGCATAGCAACAAACAAACAAAAAATTATAAACTAGGTTCATTGATTTTAAGATAATATAAAAAAAAGAGACACAATCTTCATAAAGTTCACAGATGTCGTGCTGGAATCCCGAGTCTCTGCAAATCTGTCTTTGATTTTTAACTAACACATTGGGGTTATTTGATGTAGTGAAGGGACAAGCAATATATATACGGCCATATAGTGTGATGTTTTTTAATATTTTTATTTTTTTATCCGCTGGCTATGTGCTGAATTCTTGCTTTGTTTTGTGTACTTATTGGTCTATATTATTCTAGCAGCAACCCAGGAATCTGAATATTTATGCATTTTATGCTTTTTAGGCTGTGCGCTCACCTATATTTTTAGTTTGTTATATTTTGTTTTTTCAGTGCTGGATATCACTGCTTCTGACACCAAATGCAATACATGGAGGCAATAAAAAGCACTGGAAGAATACAGATCGAGGAAGAAAATATAATTCAGAAGAATAAAGAATGCTTTCTAGCAACCAAAGCTAAAACAGATAAGGAGTAATGGATTCAGTATGTACATTCGGTGCAAACAAACAGTACTCTTCTTGCCTGTTGATGTGGGGAAAAATAACAGCACACAGTGAATTGTATTCCCATATTAGATCGTTGTTAGATTATAAAGAGTTGATTTATGCATCTGTGTCTTTGGAAGCAAACAATTAGATTGTAACCCTCATGGCACATGGGCTTTAGGATCCCTGGAAGGATACAGTATAAAATATTGTGTTAATTTATCTTAATCGGAGCGGCTCTAGTGGAAAACAATATCAAAATAAATAATTAAAATTGTCAGCTTACATATTTTATTTATATAAACTATTTTAATAGATCAATTTCCACATGGAGGAGCTGCCCCAGTTTGATGATTTGCTCTTATAAGTTCACTTAGTGTCACTTTTTTCTGCATAAATTGAAATGTATCCAAAGTTGTGGTGTAAAGAAACAAAATGCGGGTCAATATAAGTAGCTGTCCACTAGTGACAGCTATGATGGTGCATAAAGTCAAAAAAGGTTCAACAGTCACACCTATGACAAGCCCTGATATCCCCAGATGCCTGCATCAGTAGTGAAAGTGCTTACAATTCTAAAGGACCATTCCGGTGACCAGAGGTGGGCAACTATCCACATTTTCTACCATCAACAATGTCATGATTACTTACGTCACAAGTCTTTGTGTGTTGTGACATCAGTGAGCAGATATTTGAGAGTTCTGTCAGTGTCGGTATACCCCCCCAACATTCCAGATATCCAAGCCAGGACACATTATTTGGGGGCATGGCTATAGTTGGGCCAGGGGTACCTGCCTTACCTGTTCTGCTTCACTACATCACGATCTGGGAGCTATGACTGAGGTCTGTGCTGCTAAAGTACTGACCTCAATTGATTTTACAACTCAATGGGTCAGTCAGGGGAAATCAGAGGATCTCCTCAACCTCCCCATAAAGCCCACTGCCGGGGCTGCTTGGCAGGACACAAGAACAGTGGCCAAAATTGCAATGTAAAAGGGAGAGTTGTCAGCGTAGAAAAGTCACAAAGTATACTCCAGTTAACATTATACTCTTTGACCTTCTCCAACCCGAGACAACAAATGTCTCCCAAAGTTTTAACAAATTCTTATCTGTTCCTCTTCGAGTAGAACTCGTAATATCCATTAGATGGGTGCACTCATTAATGAATGTATCATGCATATACCTCACCCTAATATTTTGTAAATGAGCACAGAGCAAAACAGATTAAGCATGATATTTATTGTGCTTAAAATGCGGGAGTAAAATATTAAGTATTAAAATATTAAGTACCGAAAAAGGAGCAATATTTACTATATTTATAATTTGTAGATTATATATAAAAATAGATTATACTGTCCAAGTATTTCATTTTCCTTTACATATATCATGCATATGCATCACCCTGATATTTTTTAAGAGGAGAACAGGGCAAAACATATTAAAAATGACATTTATGATGGAAAGAACATAAAATAAAAAATGTTTAGACTATATACTATAACACACATATTTAAATATTAACGGTTTATATATCTTTGGCATATAAGTATAGCTGAAACTGACTGCTGGAGCGATAGCTTCTACTCTATATGCAGTAGATAATAAAGAAAACATATATACAAAATATTTAAAATTGTATATTGATCATCATTGAAAAGGGTAGCAATTCTGTGTGGTAGATTGGGAATCAAATAAACCTTGGGGAATACATGCCCCAACTATGCCCTCAGGGATATGAGGGGGTAATTTCCAATAACCCCCCCCAAAAAAAACTGGGGAACAGAACTCATCCCATGCTTCCACATCATGTGCCTGTGAGGGTGGTTAAAAATAATAATATATACATTTGGCAGGCATCTATGTCCCCGTGTTTTCTCCCCTTACTCAATAGGGTTAGGTGGTGAAAAATTCTTGAAACCCTCTTTGGTGAGGCATCGACCCAATGTTGTGATTCTCCCCTTCCCTTCTTTCGTGTCCCGTGGATTTTAGGAGGTAGTAAGTTACAAAAAACAACAACCCAATTATAAAGTCAATGAATTCTATCCAAGCAACCTTAGAAGATCACTATCCACTCTTTTGGCACACAAAAGATGCAGTGGGAAGAAAGATCACCGCTTAACTTTTCAGGACTCATCCAACAATGATCTGTGAAGTCCTCCTTAAAAAAAAATTGTTGTGGAGGAGCATGGGCAGTCGTTTAAGGAGACATTGCATTAGCCTTTCCTTGTGTGGGCCATATTCAGGTCTACTGACCCCATTTATCTCAATGGGGCCTAGTTAAGTCAAAGTCAAACTCTGCTGCAGTTGGGTGTATGGGAGCTCAAACTTATTAATTTTTGCCGATATGAGTTGCCTTTAATGATTTTGAAAGTCTTGTTGGACTCATGAGTCTTTGTAGCTTCCATAGATAACATTAGATGGAATATTTACAGAGAAGTATTGGGAGCTCTGTTGTAGAGGTGATGGTACATTATTACATATTTGGTGGGAATGTCCCAAATTGAGGAATGTCTGGAAGTCTGTTATAGACTTGGTATTGCAAATCATACAACTCCCTTTGGAGCTTGATCCTGCCATAGCATTATTTTATATATTTTCTGATCCCATTGTACAGCGCCATATTTGCTTATCTGCCAGTCTGGCCACCAGTTCTTATACCATCTTCAACGGTACAGAAGAAAGAGAAATGTTTATGTCAGGAAAATTTAATAAAACACATATACAATATTTAATTTCATGAGATGTGTGCTAAAAATGTTTGATTTGCACCATTTTACATCAGGGAATAACTACAGAGGTTGAAATGGAATTTGGTACTAATTGGGGAATTAATCAAATGCTCCTTTTTATTATACTTCTGCCTGCTATAGTCTTGATTCAGAAGTATAGTGCAAATTAATTTGTACATTAGGATGAAATAGAAAATAAATGTTTATTTAAAGTTGTGTACTTGATAAATGTTTACAGTGGGATCGTTTGTGACGGCATGATTTTATTACAAGGAATTATGTAAACCCGGCACTTGATAAAAATTCATTGGGGAATTAAATGTGAAGATGTCCACGGATGAGTTGTTTGCCACATTAAAAAGTTCTAGAAATGCTCTCTAAAATCACATTAGCTGGAAAATATATGCCATTCCACTTCACAGAAGCAAAAGAGAATAGATTAGCGTGGGTTTCTTATGTGTTAAAGAGCAGTTGGATGCACTTTAAACTTTTATGGACACATATGGATATATATATATATATATCTATATTTAAACATACTTAAATATGTCATAGCTGGTCAGAGATGGAAGGAAACGTCCTTTTTGAATTAAATTACATTTCTTTGTAGCAATGAAAGTCAGCCAGTGTTCTAAGTGGTAGGTCCACAGTCAGTACCACCTCCCCAATCTTTAATCTATTTATATGGGCGCATGATCACTGATTTCCACACTGGATAATTAGTTGATAATATGAGTTGTAGGTACAATAACGTCTATAGGTGGAATATCTAGATTTGAGGGGTGGGGTGGTTCTCTTTTGAACTACCACATCAGAATCTGGTCCACATCTTCCGTAGGACTGGGTCTACCTGGGAGTTGTTCAAGGAACTATATATCACAGGCTAAGGCAGGGCCATACAGGGGATTCTCTTCAATGAAAGAAATTGCTCGAGTGTATTATAAGGTTTGCTTTAATAAGTTTGGTGGGTAGGCAAATAAGCAGCCCCACTGTAGGAAGCTGAAGAGTGTTTCGTAAGTGCTCAGAGAAGCAAGAGTTTTCTTTGTTTTCATTTAATTAATTACTGCTTTCTTTTGAGCTTTGCTAAAAAAGGGTATTATATAAAAGCCCTTCATTCTTTGCTTACATGAAACCAAAGGAGGGCTGAATCTCCTAGGATCCCCCTGAAGCCAAAAGGCAGCATCCCCCCCCAAAAGCCGAGTCCTCAGAGCTGTGGCATTTTATTCAGTGCAAAACCAAGGGAAATCCAGCCCATGGCCAGTGTTATAAAAATGTTATTCTTCCACCATCCTTCCATAGGCTAGCGAAAGTGAGGGGAAATAAAAATAAAAATAGCCAGGCAGAAGGATCCTAGTGCTATCTGGTGCTCTTGCCGCAGTGCCAAGACTAATGAGCCTCTGCAAATACCCTATTACACGTGTAGACTGCCCCTGTGGATCCAACCAGGGGCACCAAAGCAGCACCTCGGGTTTCATAAATCTGCTCAGCCAAAAGACCAAGCCTTCCCTCTATCACAGGCACTCACTTGAGCTTAACCAACAGAAAACTGATACATTTTCATGTCTCCTCCTGTCTTTTATCTCTCTCCTTTTCCTTATTTTTACTCGATATCTACATATCTTCAATATCATCCAATCTCTTAAAACTATATTTGAGTTTTCTAGGATTGTGCATTAAATACGTTTTTAGGCCATTGGAATTCATTTACAATATTTCCATTTTATAAGCATGACCCACACTCGATGTCCTCAACTGAGAACCTTTGGTATTCTGGATAGTAATAGGCAAACAGATTGAGACATGTCTGCCTGCCCATATAACACGCATCTCCTTCACATTAACCACATTAACAAATTAAGTTGTATTGGATAAGTGCCACATAAATTAATCAATTGCTGTATCCTCAAACAGGACATTGTTGTGTAACACAATGCATTATGTAACAGTTTTGCCCTGTGACAAATGCAAGCAAAAACAATAGCAATCTTATGGGTGAAATTACATACAAGTACATAACGTGATATCTCATGAGGGGAGAAACAGAGAACACATTTACATGCAAATATTGGTGATCTCTCCAAGGTTGCTAAACGTATCAGGTTAACTTAATCATGGCTATCCCAAATTACTGCCTGACGCCCTGAGCATGAATGTGTGTATGTTTTTGTAAATATGTGTAAGCATGTTTGTGTGTTGGCGTTAGTGTGTAAGTTTGTGTAAGTATGTATACATACACTGTATGGATAAAAGTATAGGGGCACCTGACCATTACACAACACAGGGCTTGTATGACATTTCATTTTAAATACAAACTGTTCACACAAAGTTGGAAGCATAACATTGTCCAGGGCGTTCTAGACAATCCTTCTTTCCAATTCCAGTATGACTGTGCCCCAGTGTAGAGCCCTGCGCGGGACTGCTTTTTTAATCCCGCTCCCACAATGTGGGTGTTCCGCTCAACTTTATATTAATGTCTCTGTATTTAGAATGCAATGTCATAAAAGTCCCTGCTGGTTTAATGGTCAGGTGTCCCAATACTTGTGTCCATATAGTGTATGTGTGCTAGTGCGTATGTTGGAGGGGTGCGAGGGGCCTGATTTGGCCACCTGGCTATAATTAGGGGCAAAGGTGGCACTGTGGGAGATGTTGCTTTATGAAGTTGGGGGCCCTGTGGCAGTGTTTGCACCGGGGCTGTGTGGTACAGAAGCTATTTCCACATTACTGCTTAGCCTCAGCATTTTGGAATGATGTTCTTTAGAAACACAGCACATTAGACTAACTTTTTATGCTTTTTTATTATTTCATTAAATTCACAATAGGAAAGAAGACAACCTACTGTATGATAACCAGCTCTATTTGTTAAACGCATATACCCTATTGTACACTCTATGCCTAACATTTAAGGTAAATCATAAGGCTTCTAAGTTAATTTGCCTTTACTTATAAATTACAGTCAAATGTACTGAATATGCACAATGTTTCAAAAATGTACATGATATAACTGCCAGAGCTCTGGGAACGAGATATTTGGCTTAGATGAAAGACTTCTTTATTGTAGGAAAGGGACAATACTTTTAACTCGGTAACTGATAGTTTAACACATGTCATCTGCGCTGAATACGTTTCAAAGACAACTGGGATTAATCATTCAAATTTGTGGAAAAATAAAATGGAGGAATAAAAGCGATCCTTTAGCATATTAATTGGCTGTAATAAGTACCATTCATAAATTATGCACTATTTGTGAGTAACAAAAATGAAAAATCCTCATTAAAATGAAGCGACAGATGGGAGTAAAACATAAGAAAAAAATAATTCGTAGGCACAGTCAGGAGTTTAACTTGCTACATTTTTACCAGTTAAATTATACTTACCTAGAGACATTAGGCAATGCCAGATGCGCATGGTGAATATGTTTAGCTGACGCATAGGGATTCGTATACCATTTTCTCTTGAAAAAAATCACTAAGGCAGGTAGAATAATTAATGCATGGACATTTTTAAAGTTCCCATTAAAAGCGTATTTTTTTTCTTTTATGTTTAATGAGGATTATGTAGGTAATGTATGTTGCCTGCTCATAATAGCCACTATGCACAATGTACACTTCAGCAGTGAATGCCATACATGCCATACAGCGCATATCCTGGCAAATATTTATTAGATTTATGCATTCGGATTTGCAACAATTTTAATGAAATTTGCCAGTTTTGTTCATTCGTATGGATGTCAATAAATCAAATATGGTATATTATCAAGTGGAGACATTAATGAATTAGTTTTTTCTTGATTTAGCGTTTTATCGTGGCTGACTCAACCTAAAATAAGAGTACATACTATGATTTATTAGGTATTTCATTCATGTTATGTAACAGCTCAATAAATCCCTGAATTAACAAACCAGGATCAGCCTACCACAGGTTCCTACAAGGATACGGTTAAAGTAGTGCCAAAAATGTAAATACTTATTAATCTCACAACATGACATGTATTAGGTGTGCAAATCCCAGGACTCCAACAAATTAGTCCTGGAGCCAAAACCCCGTGCATAAACCTGTTACACAGAATCATAGTAATTGGCAACAAGTATTGTAGTTACCTCTGCAGGCCACTAGTTGGCAACATATAAGTAATTGAAAATGAACAAATACACCAAAAAGTTGCATGGATACCAAAAAAACTTAAAAAAACTTAAAAAAAAATCTATTAAACAGGACAATTCTATAAAACCTCATTAGGCAGTTGTCTGTTCAGTAAAAAAAAAGATGGATTGTCCACCTTTCTCCTTACATTGCTTAAAGGCTCATCTTTGATATGTAACCCTTTAAGCCCATTTAGACAATACTGATGGTCCCATTCAAAGGACTCTCCCTTCTTCCCCTCAAATAGCAAAGCAGGTCATCATACTTTTCTCACTGTTGGAAGGCCATACAAAACAACACATAAACTATACAAAAGGAAATTAATGTTAGTTCAAATAAATCTATACTATTATTTACGACACCCCACTCAACCCCCCCCACCCTTCTCTTATACCATCACTTGTTTTAAAGTTGTAACCTCTATCATGTTGATTAGTATTGCTTCGGACCTGATGAAGGGAGGATAACTCTCGAAAGCTTGTCTTTTTAATATTATGTTAGTCCAATAAATAAAGGTATCACCGCATACTCTGCAATACTTGAGTGAATATCGCCCACTAGTGGAAGGACCAGGGGCTACAACAAACAGAATACAGACTCCTTCAAACTGCTCCCACCTTTTCCCCGCTTTGTTTATTCTTATTTCATCTGCCATAATTAGTTTACGTTTTGTGATAAGATTGTCATGACATGTGTTTTTCTACTGTGGGATTATTTTTGCTGACAGCTAGTGATGTATCCCACCAAGAAACATAATTAGTTATTCGAATTTTCCTTTAAAAGTTCATGCTGTTAGTCTGAGAAATTAGTAATTATTTCTTCAGGCAGGAAGATTGCCAATAATTGTTACCAATTAATGGTGGAAGGTGCACTGCCACTAACAGCTTTTGTAACTGGTTTATAAAACACATCAACACAAATGATACTTCATCAGGTTTCTTTTTTCCTGAGCTGTATATAAATAAAAATAAATATTTTTAAATATAGCTATATTTTAAAAAAAGGGGCACATTACATACTGTAAGCGGAGATGACCCAGTGCAAGACTCATCACTACCTTTAGCAGGGCTGAGCTGATTCCAGTATTTGTGTATATGAATATGATAACACAACAACATGAACTAAATAGACAAACTTTATTAGTACAGAACCCCAGTGTTTTTTTTATTTTACAGAACATGTAATAAATATATAGAAATATGTAAAGGAACAATCGTTTACCATAACAAGTCAAAAAGTGCAGAAGGGCAAATTTTGCTCCAAACGATTTTTGTAGCTTGGAGCAAACAAACACAGAGCAGCAGAATAAAATCTACCTATTTAACCAAATAAACTCCCTTTTTTACCCGCTTCCCTACAGTTCCACTTCTAATTACTATTCTTTGTTGCTCCCCATTTGATCATCTTAACCCCTTTTCTTTCTGTTGACTAATTCAGAACTGGAGGCTGGTGTTCTTCTCTACTGTGGATGATCATATAAAAGCATCAAAAAGAAAGAGGAATTAGGAATGGATCCACACCAGATGTAGCCGAAGGTCCGGTTCATAGATGGGACTGAGCGTAATGTACCACTTTCCCTCAAGTACTTAATATGTCCATGCCCCCCCCACCACAAGCCAAGCAATATTTAGTTATATAACCGTTGTGTACAATAGTTCTCACAGTGTTAAATAAGGTCTAAATTGCAAACAACTCCTGCAAAAATATAATACATGACCGTTACTTGGAGGGCACAGCTTTTCTTACAAAAAATGTCAGGGATTATGGTGGATTTCCCATCTGTACACAAAAAGGTCTTCAAAGCATTGTATAAGGTACACCAAGAAAGAATGCCATTACTGATCTTCAACTAAAATATAACAGATGCCTCTGACCCATGTGTTAAGGAACACACATACGGTGTAAAGGTCTCATTTGTAAAAAGTGACCTTTATCAAGACCATATGTCATGTTTGCCTTTTGTCCATTAGCCTACTTAATTCAAGTTTTAGATATATACACAGAAACCTTCAAGCACCATTTCAAAAGAACATTTTCTTCTCCTACACTGTAGCAACAATAATACCAGGATTAAAGGGACAGTAAAGCCTTGTAATAAATAATTACAATAATAAAACAATGTTGCCAAGTGACCTCTTTTTTAATTAAAAGAATTTATCTGTAGTTAAAGACAAGAAGAATTTAACGATGGCTCCTAGTGACGAATATGTTCAGATTGGATGAATGCAGGAGAATGCCTCCTACAGTTTAGAAGGTGGTAATATTTAAGAAATATATTATTCTGGAATCACAGGTCAGGGTACGGCTGACCTACAGAATACGCTGCTTGATACGATCAACACAGTAATGGCCAAGAAGAAAAATAAATGATCCCTAGAGAAAAGCCAAAATGGGTACACAAATTACAGTAACCAGAATTAGAATGTTATCATCTTCCCTGGAAACATAGTTTTTTGTTTGACGTTATTTCTTTGGTTTTGTTTTACAATCATATTAAATGTAGATACATGAAGCAAGCATATTACTTGTTCAATATTCATCATACGAAGGATAATCTTCTCATTTCACATGAAGTCCTATTTTTACAATAATTTCGCAGCTTTCCACCGCTAATAACAAATGTAATTATTTATTACCGGACATGACCAACGTGTTGGTTATTCTAGTGTCTGATTTTTAGTGCAAAGATGTAATCCTTGGGTTTTTCCTTTGTAACATAAGTGCCTGTTTTACACATTTAACCCTTTGAGTGCTTGGGGTTAGGTACATTTTTCCCCATGGAGAGCTAGGCTAATTCCCTTATTTTGTTATAGCTACATTTAGGCGAAATTGCCATATACATCTTACACTTTAACTGGGGAAACCTTTTTTTTTTTTTTTTTTTTTTTTTTTAAGGACACCTTAAGCTATTCATAGAAACCTAGTTTAGAGTAAGCCGTACATCCTATCATATGATCTATCTGTGAATATGCAATTAAAAAAACATTTCCCAAATTATTTTCCCATAAATGTCAATTTAAGGTCTGCAGCACTCCTTACTCTCATCAGTATTCTGACTGAAAGGCAAGAACATTGAAGTCAACAAAAGTTCATCAGCACATAGGGAGCATTTCCAGTGTGGGGGGCATGTGTGATGTCATGATCTCTGACCACTGCATGGTAGGGATCAGTCGACCATACCAGCTGATCATACAATAGACCTACTGACTGCATGTTTGCACTTTGCCAACAGCATTCATAGCAAACAACCATATTAGCATTCTGTTCTGTTCAAAGTCTCACATGTACTGCTAGAATAGATAAGACTTCCACCTAGACCTGCTAAAATGGCTGCTGGCCGCACTGCAGAGACAGTAGAGACCCCACAGTGTCTCTACAAGCATGGTATGTAGCTGAAACTTTTGCCTTTTTGGGCCAGCTATGTACCGCATACATAGCTGGCGTTAAAAGGGTTAATGACATGCTCTGCGGCATTTATATCTAAAAGAGGGAGAGGACACCTCAGAGCAGCTTTAAATGGTTGACCCAACGTTTTTCTTAATGTCAATGGTGTGCTCCTTCAATTAGTGGAAACCACGTCCTACACAAAATAAGAGCGACGGCTCCGAATCGGGCGACCCTTCTCGGGTCTCCTACAGACACATCTGGGCAATGCCACTGTTATTTCAATAATATACATTGCAGACGTATAAAAGTGGCTGAAAGCTATTTTTTTTTTTCAAAACGTCGTAATCCACTGTGACAGATAATGAGTGGAAGCGGCAGAGACCTGGAAATCAATGTCTCTCTCAGCGAGCTGCAGATCATTTCCAGAACCTGGTTTTATATCTTCTTGTTTTGAGCTACAATAGTACGTGGTGTTGGCAACAAACCCCCCCCCCCAAAACCCCCCAAACATTAAGAAGCCATTGCTAGGCCGTTGTGCTGCTGTTTGTGATGTGACACACTGTTTGGATCCCTTTTATTGTGTGATAATTACAGTAATTTCGATCTACGGCCACTCACTGAGTAAAGTTATAGAAAAACACGGATGAATCAGACTGATGAAAAGCAGCTTTTTTTTTTTCACTTTTTCCATTCGATATGACCAAAAGAAAATGTTATATTTGGTTTCAACTAAGTGCAAGCATTTAAAAAAAATAAGAACATGTAGCACTGGTCCAGATTTCTTAAACTCCTTTATGTTATGGCGTTTCTACAACTTTTTTCACTATAAGCTTATTTAACTATTATTTACTTTTTCGTGTTCAACGTACCCACACAAATTGATATCACATTTATATACATATAACCAGTATGCATATGTTGTATATATATATATATATATATATATATATATATATATACTCTATATATATAACTTTGATTAGAGACCTGTTGGATCACTCTTGCATTTCAGGGTAACATATATTTTTTTCCACTCCATATTTTTTAGAGGGAATTTTTTCTCTTTTATCCAGTAGAGTGGTTATCAGAAAGCCCACAGGGATCTATTACACTAGCTGATGTTTCCAACACTTAAATTCAGCAACATGTCCACATTTAATTTGGGCGTTCAGGCACTTTTAAGTGATGTTGGCTCCTGCTGAAAGCAGTGAACCAAGTCTATCACAAGTCTGATCTCCTAAATATTGAGGAGGCATCCCCATGACCTAGTGGTCATTTTGGACATACTTCTTGGGTTATAATAATGGACCTTAGTGTCTTCAAAGGGTCAAGGATTGCTATTGCAAAGCACATGAAATTTAACTTGATTAGACCCTAAAAACCCAAAAGATGTTTAATAAAGACAAAAGTAGAGCAGATATTTTATATTCATCATTACTCTCTTCTGCATGTAGCATGAAGAAATAGAAAAACTAAGTGTAAAGTAGAACATAACTGAATGGCAGTTTTAAAAAGTGTACCAACTTTGGATCCCACAAAAGGACTACTCTTCATAATATATCCGGCATGTGTTCAACCTATAGTTGACTCAACACCCAACAACTTCTGGGCAGTAATCTAGTCTGGAACAAGGGACAGGAGAATACAGATGTGTACTGACAGAGAACTCGCGGCTTCCTAGTACACCTCCACCCAGACACCTCCACCAAACCCCAAAGTACCCATCACAGTACAATTAGCTTAAGGGGGCCCATACTGTCTAGTTATACCAGCATCAGGTCAAACAGATCTGCCAATAAGACTGATTTACTTGGCCAATGTAAAGAAATACTGAAAATCTGAAATCTTGGGGGACCTTGAGGACTAAAGTTGAAGACCACCAGTTTACATAAAGAGTCAAAGCAAAGTGGGTAATTTGCATTTAAAATACTTTAGATCACAAAAATTTACAGAGAATGGTGGCAAAAACTATAAAAAGAAACTGAAAACAATACAGTGGAAGAAATTGCTTTTCATTAAGTTTGTTTGTAGAAGTTTATGAAATTCCTCCTTTTAAGCCTTTGCCAGCTAAACTCATTTTGGCTGACATTATTAATTTCAGGATTTTTTTATGATTCATTCTTTCTGTGTCAAGGATATTAAACATATTTCTTAAAATTTGTGCTCCTATAGAATTATCACCATGTGAAATATTAGTAATAATATGTTTTTTTATAGCTTCTGTCATAAAGTGAAAGCCACATTCTGCAGTGCAACCTGGGGGGAAAAATAAAAGGTGAATTTATTGCTGAAAAAAGAAAAGTGTTATTATTTAGTTCTAAGACATAAAAAGATCCCCCCCCAAACAAAAACTTCCTTTTCTATGTAATTGGAACATCCAACATGGAGGGACTTAGAATACAATGAAAGGGGTTCAGTTGGAACAGTTGTATGGATCTCCTACAGTCTATCTAAGAAGGTAGTTATATTGTTTGAAAGGTATGGAAAGACCTGTACTTCTTTACCTTGAGTAGCCCTGGGGGTAGGAGAGGGTGAATTTAAAAAAAAAAACATGGATATTTTTTTTAACATTGAGGGCACCTTGGATTTGGCTTTGGAAATTAGAACTGATTACTAGGCTTCCAGATCAGACTCAGATGGAATCTGCTGACCTCTTAATATTGGCAACTGGCTGAACAATGTTCCAGGAAATGAGCATGAAAGGTAAATTGCTCAAACCTTTTTTAATTAAATGGACCCAGATTTTATCACTTTTAGAATGTTGTAATGAAACATCCTATGTGAGTTGGAAAAAAGGTTTAATGGCGCGTTAATCTCTGGACGGGTGAAGTGGTCTTCAGCCTCAGCTACGACATGCCCTGGTTCTGGGCATTTTAATTCTATTGGAGATTAGTACTGTCCTTATAAATCAACCAGATACCTTCCAGATTCCTATGAGAAGGAGAATAAAGAGCTCCAGGAGAGGTGACCAGGGAAGTTTCCAGGTTTTTAACATTATGGAAGGATACCTGACTTTGAGATCCATTAAAAATATCATTACTTAAAAAAAAGATAAAATATTATGCATTACTTAGAAATTTTCTGCGAGCATCAATTGGGGAATACTGAGATTAAAAGAATGTTAAACCGGAATAATATACTGTTTATGCATAGTATATTTGTGTTTTGTTTACCACCATGGTTGTAACACTCCCTTTGTCATTTTTAATTAAATTATTTGTTCTACATAGAGGGTCTCTAGAGCAGTGTATCGAGGCAGGAGGAGAGGCTCTATGTCTAATACTGTGGATGTGGTAGAGTCCATATCTTACACTCGGAGGATAACAAGGAATGCAGTGGTCTTTAAGGTCCAAGGTGGGCAAATTACCCTCCAATACCTTCATGCCATGTTGCACAGAAGAAGCACAATAAAACACTTTATTTAGCCAAAGGGGTAGTGTGTGTAAAAATTAGGTGATGGGTTTCTATGTATTAAGACTAATTTAGATATATAATCAGTGATGTATTTAGGCCAAGGATAGCAGGTCCAAGGGTGGCAGCCCCCCCCACACGAAACCAGGGGTCAGATCACTCTCTTGGTCAATCAGGACCCCCCTCCTCGGTGTGAATGAGCCGGTAACAAGGGCGATCTCTGATCTCGCCAACTAGCCCAATTACTCCGAGCCAGCACTGCCTTCATACACGCACCATTTAAGTGCGTCCGGCGTCAAACGTCGGTGCTCCACAGAGAAGGCAGCAGCCGTGGAGGGGCAGCTGGGGGGCACTTCATTAGTTCAAGCCTAGGGCAGCACCAGGGTAAATAGATTACTTGATATAATCATACATTTGTTTTCTGTTCATGAAAAGTTGTAAGAATATTTTTGGGAGAAACAAACCATCAATCAACTAAACCTGAGGAATTATTACTATTTTGATTTTCTGTCTCTCTCTCTCTCTCTCCTCTCTGCCTTCTTGTTGCTTTTCTTTGAATTTGACCGAGATTTGTCAGACGGAGCAAATGTTATAAATTGGTGAGAAATTACAGAAGTTAAACAAATCAGCAGAAATAATAGGCTACCAGCTTGGTGTCCAGCTTTGGATACATTAAAGGCTATTTCAAATAAATTTTGTATTCTTTGATATCTTTGTTTATCAATGCTTTTTTATTTTGGCTGTATAAATAGAGCTTATTCAGAGAGCACACAGCTGATGCTTTATTGTGATGATCTATTTCAGGGGTGTCCAAGTTTTTTCTGCAGTGGGCCACTTCATCAAAATTGTATACGTGCGCGGGCCGCACTCATTTTTCACTGAGAGAAAATATGGCCTTTAATAAGATATCAGATTAAAATAAAGTAAATGACACAAAACCTTTACTTTTCCTCTCACTGAATTCTGGGATTTCTGGGCCTACAAATTCAGGATTCTGGAAAAGTAAAAATAAAATAGTTCTATTTATTTTAGCGATGCACTAAAATGAAAATTCTTGACCAAAACCGAAAATTCAGGGTTCACTTAGCCGAAACTGAAAGTGACCCCCCACACACTTTTAATAAAAGTAAGTTGCACACCAAAATTATACAAAAAAATTATATATTATGATTGTTAACAGCAATCTCAGGCATACCCAGATTCCAGCATGTACTGGTTGGCTGGGCATTGTATTTTTTGTCCAATTTTAGTGTGTAACCACACTTTTATTAAAAGTAACACACCACAATTGGACAAAAAAAATCAACAATATGACTTGGCATGATAGGAGTGTGATTGCTAACAGCAAACACACTCTTTTTATACCCAGGCAACCAGTGAATGCCGGAACCTAGGCATGATGGGACTGTGATTGCTGTTAGCAGATTGCTGTTAGCAATCACACTCCTATCATCCAAAGTCAGCCAATACATGCTGGTACAGGGTGGCTGTAAGTGCAGACCCCATACTGCTGGCAGCATCAATACACAAGGGGGGCAGCTAGTCAGGTTTCAGCATGTACTGGCTGACTTGGCATGATAGGAGTGTGATTCCTAACAGCAAACAAATCCTTTTTTACCCAGGAAACCAGTAAATGCTGGAACCTAGGCATGATGGAACTGTGATTGCTGTTAGCAGATTGCTGTTAGCAAGCACACTCCTATCATCCCAAGTCAGCCAATACGTGCTGGTACAGGGTGGCTGTAAGTGCAGACCCTATACTGCTGGCAGCATCAATATACAAGGGGGGCAGCTAGCCAGGTTTCAGCATGTACTGGCTGACTTGGCATGACAGGAGTGTGATTGCTAACAGCAATCACAGTCCCATCATGCCTAGGTTCCAGCACTTACACATCCATGCTATCACACACACACAAATTCATTCATTCACAGATTCATTCCCTCAATCAGACATACTCATTCAAACACCCTCCCCCACCCCCTTGCCTGCTCTACAGCTCTCGATGCCGCTCACAGACTTCAGCAGGGGGCGCGGCCTCCCTCGTTCTCCCCACAGGGGAAGCAGGACTGGAGCAGAGAATAGCCCCTCCCACAAGTAAGCAGCAGGGCTCTTGTGATCCTGGCTGCCGATCTCACGCGGGTAGCACCTCGAGGTTCTGCGGGCCGCATTTGGCCCGCGGGCCGCATGTTGGACGCCCCTGATCTATTTAGTGGTCTATTCACTGAGGGCCAAATTACTTCACACACAGCCCTGAGATACAAATATTAATCTTGGGACTTTGAATAATGAGTTAAAACAGTTGATTTTCACTATTCCTAAAGTAATGGTGAAATTATAAACAGGTTAAGTGTTTCCATTAGTTGTGAAGCTCACAGGAACCTTTAGGCAACAAACCTGAAACCTTAATCAGTCGTTGGTCTCATCTTAGATTCAGGAGCCATATGCCTACCCCATGGATGTTTAAATTCCCTCTCAGTATTGACCTCTACCACTTTAGTAAATCACCTTACATTGCACATAAGCCTCTGACCCTCTAGACCAGGCATGTCCAAACTTTTTTCGAAGAGTGCCAGATTTGATGAAGTGAACATGTGCGAGGGCCGACCATTTTGCCTGACATTCTTTGAACCATTAAAATTAAATGCAAATTTAATTGGGCAACTTATCTGTGGGGCCTTATCAGTCCGGAACCCGGGCCGCAATTGACCCGCGGGCCGGACTTTTGACATGCCTGCGCTCAGTGGCCACTCTAGAAACAATATATAGGGGGGGCACAGAAGATACCACAGTCAAACTGGGGGGGCATTAATAATTTCCACCATTAAATCATACCACTGAAAACACATATATATATATATATATATATTGCCAAAAGTAATGTGCTATGGAATGATACTTTTGTTATTGGCCAATACAATACTTGTACATTCAACATGGGAAGCCTGAAGCCACAATTTAGTACGACTAATCCTTGAAATCCTTTAAACAACACAATACCTTAACTTTTGCACTAAATGATTTCATATTAGATCCTGATGCTGATATATATGAATATTAGATCCTGCTGCTGATATATATATATATATATATATATTAGCCCCTGCTGCCCATATACATTAATATTAGCCCCAGTTGCCGATATATATATTAATATTAGTCCCTGCTGCCGATATATATAGAAATATATATATAAATATTAGACCCTGCTGCCGATAGCAGGTATAGATCAACACATTAACACACAAACCCAGCTTTGCATGTATAGATCAATTGAAATTCACTTGTGATCTCAGCACTGAAGGTATATATCAAATAAACTGAATCAGACATACAAATCCTGTATTTGCAGGTATACAATAATAATATATGAAATGTAGCATTGCAGGTATAGATCAAATAAATACATGGAAACAGCATTGCAGGTATTAATCAACTGAACAAGACATACAAACCCTGTATTTGCAGGTATACATAAATAATGTATGGAAACATAGCATAGCAGATATGGATCTACAGAAGAACACACAAACCAAGCTTTGCAGGTACAGATCAATTGGAATTCACATAAAAACACGGCATTAAAGGTATATTTAAAACCCCCTAAATTACAGGGATAGATCACAGGTTGCACACCCCAACCACACTGCCCACATAGAACCTGGCCAGCACCCAGATAACACACATAAGATTTGCCATCTTTGTCCCATATACACCCTGCCTGTGCCATCTTGGTCCCCAAGGCTCAAACATCCTGCTAGTGCCATCTTTGCCCTTACACAATTATACATCTATGATACACACAAACACATTAACTTATGCTCTCCCTCATTCAGACAGTTCATCCACATATTAACTCATGCTCTCCCTCATTCAGACAACTCATCCACATATTAACTCATGCTCTCCCTCATTCAGACAAATCATCCACATATTAACTCATGTTCTCCCTCATTCAGGCAATTCATCCATTTTAAGAAACTACACCCCTTGGAGCTTCAAATGAGGGGTTACATGTATTTCTAGGACAAAAGTTGAGTGCACAAATAATGATAGAATATGTCGCTTTGGCTAGAAAATATGTTTTTTCTAACCATAGCGACATGTTCATTTTTGTCTTGCGCACTCCAGGTTTGTACTAGAAACACATGCAGCCCCTCATTTGATGCGCCAAGGGATGTCGTTTTTGCAAATGTGTACTTTTTGTGCCATAATTTTACTTCCTACGTGAGCAGTAATGCCACGTCAAGGCTTTAACCCTAATTACTGACCATTCACACGCCTTTCATATCTCCATTCACTCGCAGAAGCACACACCATTTTTTCCCGTTACAATCCCAAAGAAGTGATGGTAAAGGGAGGAAAAAAAATCACTTTTACAGCAAAAATAAGTTTTGCAGTAAAAATGCAAGGCGCTCCAGGGATAAGATGGTTACTCACGTACCGCACGGGCTAAATGGCTGATTTTAATAATATTTGCAGTTCATCAGGATTTAAAAAATTGCCTTCCTCTACCGTTGGCTAAATTTAACCCCATGATCAAAGGCATAATAGGATTTAAAATTAGTATCGGCCATTTTTAAAAAGGGAATGTAACTTTTTATAGCTATATGATCGCTGTGGTAACATTGGCTACCACAGTGATCATTTAGCTAGAATACTTAAACTTTTTTTTTTTTTTTTAAAGTTAAACTACTTTATGTTTAAATAATTTAATTTGGGGATCTCTAGGCAATTTTGATCTTTTTTTATCTGCCTTTAGAGACCCCCAAATCCATTTTTTTTACTTTTTAACTTAATATTTGTTATATAGATTTACCTTTCCAATGATATATGTTGGGGGTATGTAGCTGCTTAGATGCCTGAGATACAGGCATCTAAGCAGCATGCCCCCATACCTCTTTAACTGACAATTGTCAGTTGTTAATAAAGTTGCGCGGTGACGTCATCGCGTCATTGCGCGAGACGGCACCGGGCGGATCGGGTGGCCCCGGTGATGCCCTTCAGTTTGAGGGGCAGATCGCCGGGGTAGGTGGTGATGGAGGTCCACAGACCTCCATCAAGGTAAGGTAATGCTAGTGACGGCAAGGTGCCGTCGTTAGCACCTGACTGGGACTGTCCTGGGTGGTTACAAATTCGGCGGGGGGGCAACAGGGGGGGCAAGGAATAACCTAGGGGGTGCAAATGCCCCCCCTTGCCCCCCTGTAGCGACGCCACTGCCTGCTCTAGACCGTGACTACATTCCCTCATATAATCTCCTCCATTTTTTTACTCTGACTTTAACCAACAGGGGATTTGTGGAACCCATAAGTTGTTAATTCAATAATAAATTCCCGAGAACACCCCAATCTTTTCAGCTTTTGATAAACATCTATTTACATATTGAGGGCAGCTCCAGTGATGACAGCTGCCATGCCCACCATACTTGGTCAGGCCAAACATGGGGAAATATAACAGATGTGGGACACACATCAGCTAGCATGTTTTATTTTTAATTACATGATATTTTCAGAAACTAATTATTGATTTGACTTCAGATAAGTTTTGTTTGGATGTGATTTAGTAGTGCAGGTTGTAAATATACTTTAGTTTTGCGTCTAAAAGCCATGTTATGTTTAAGTACTTAGACTAGCTGAGTAGTTGTTATAGCTAGGGATTGGACAGGCAGAAGGAAGCCTTGGCCCTGTTTAGTAAGTTCTCCAAACAGGAGGTTTTAGTTTGTTTCATGTTCATTTTGATTTGTGCTCTTACTCACGTCTGTAACTTGTATTCATGGAATAAATACGGCTCACAGCCTCAAGAACAACCATTGCATTAACTATTTACTGTATCTCTCCCTTTTCTCCATACCTCTCCATTTTCTCTTTATCACTCTTCTTTTCACCCTATCACTCTCCTTTTTATCTTACCTTTTTACTAGATCTCTCCCCTTTGTCATTATCTCTCCCCTTTCTCATCTCTCTCCTTTTCCACATCTCTATTTTCTCATTGTCTCCCCCTTCTATCTAACTCTCCACTTTCACTCTCCTCTTCATTATTTCTCCCCTATATGTTTCTCTTCATATCTCCATTTTCTTACGATCCATTCTATACTACCTATCTCTCCCCTTACTCCCAATCACCTACTTTGGTCCTGTGGTGGGAGTCTGGCATCTGTTCTCCTCCTGCTCATCACTGGAGGAGCAGGGCTGATATGGGAGATCATGGATCTCCCTCTAACCGGCCCAGACTAAAGGAAATGTTCACTGGTCTCTCTCCATGCAGCTGGCAATTGACGCTGAACAACAGATATGTTGTCATATCCTTGTGTTCAGTATCACTTGCCATCAGCATCAGAAGGGAATAGTTAAATGTCATATCTGTATGAACAGACCTCGCTCTCCCTTTATTTTCCCTTTACCTCCCCATCCAGCCCTTCTGCTCCAGCAGTGGCCATGCGTACATACTTTGTGCACTGCTCATAAAATGACTGTGCGCGCGGAGCATTACAATTCACACAGCTTTTCAGGTAGTTCTTTTATTTGCAATCCTTGTCGTTTTTAACAGTACCGTTTTTTCATTCAGGTAAATTTGACAGCCGCATATTTAGTTTCATTAAATTGTCAAGACTTTGCCTTTAAGAAATAAGGAATACAACATACCACAATGAGTACTGTTATTCTCTTATTATCGCATTAGAACATACTATTTTATTCATACAAATGCATCGATTAGATTTTTCTTTTAAAATGTAATTTTTTTTTTAAAGGTAAAAGAAAAAGGTGCTGCTGGCCTCTCCAGGAATTACCTTCAAAATGTACCACAAATATCCAAGGACCAAAGAGATACACAGCGGATAGAAATTTACTTCCACTCGGACCTCTTACTGCTAAGAAAAGATTCCTTCACCTGAACACCATGAACATGGTTCACTAAAAACCATAAAAGTGACTGGGATTTTATCATTCATTTAGCAATGCTCAGATTCCATTTCCTATTGATGCAAAAAAGAAAATATAAGCACTGAAGCACATTGGTTCTGAAATTCTATAATCTGTCCTCAATGCATGCTCTCCTATCAATGTTATTTGTCAATGCAAATTTTTGCAATGATCACCTATATTCCCTCATAATTGTATTGCGTACATCCCCATAAAGTGGTCTCTCCACTCAGTCCCTCACAAGTGGTTACCCTAAGATGGCTTAGAATCCTCAAAGACACACACAGGAGCTACGTGGGGAAAATTTGTTAAAACTCTTGATACTTTCATAGCTGCTTTGGTTTTATACAAATTATTGCTACGTCTACCCACAGAGAAGGTTTTACTCTTAATCAAGTGTCCCAGTCTGGACTAGAATCAGTATCTGCCAATCCAGTTGTATGGTCAGACTACCACTCCATACACTTCTCCATTGTATCTCAATAGGCCAGGCCTCAGCCTCAGAACCTGGTCAAACGCTGTTCATTAAAAAGGGTGATGCCATTGGACGCAACATCAAACTTAGATCTAAGTGAACTGATGGGCAGGTCTTTGGTATGACTCTACAAAATGTGAGAGACACCCTAGAGAGCAAAGCACAAAACGCACAACAATGCACCTTGGTTTGATAACACAATCAGGTATGAAAAGAACAGGCCATAAACTTGAGAGAAGGTGGTGCGGGACACATGATCCAGAGAATAAAGACGCTCTTACTAAACAGCTGAACGAATATCAATTAAAAATAACTAATTGTCATTTTTGTTCTGCGAAACTAAACTCTCCTGAAATACACCTAGGCAAAAGCTTTGCACAGTAGAAAGGCTGTGCAAACTAGTATGCATGCATATCCCCACCAACTATTCACAGGCTAAGTGTGAATAATTTGCAACCTTATTCACTGACAAGACTTCCTCTGATCCTCTATCACAACAGGCCAACAGGAAAATAATAATGTAGTGTTAGTAGAAGCCTGTATTACTCCTACATTGACTTTAGTAGGCTCCAGAGACTTCAATGGGACCCTTTGGAGTCAAAAGAGAGCTAGTACACTGAGGGATGCTGGTGTGTATTAGGATATAAGAACAGTATCTGGGACTGACAATCGTTGCTACCCCTCCTTGTTTAATAGGGATTCTTAAATTATGCTTTAAAAGTAGTGGGTAGGGATTTGTAATTTTGTGAGTAAAAGGCGAGGACATGTGAACTCATATGTATTCATGTATTAATGTACATGTTGAGTATTTGCATTAAGGGCCATATGAAAGGAGTTGAGCCTTAATTTAACTGACTAATCCACTTCTTTGTGAATAAACCCTACAGTATGCCCCAGAAGAAATTATGTTCAAGACACACACCTAGTCAGCCAGAACTGGCCTACAAAAAAAGCAAATGCAATTCTAATATTTGAACTTTATATAACTATTTACTTAAAATAAAATATCATGGAAACTGCTCTGCTTAAAAACATATTAAAATATAAGTTACTTTTATAAATAAGAATAAAACATATATGCAGTGTAAATACTGTACAAACAAAGCATGGTCTAAAAAATATTCCATAACACATAACAGGTCAAATAATATGCAAGTTAAACTAGAAGGTTTTTTTACTATACCTGATATAATGAAATGCATTATAAATTACCAAATATACTGTATGCATGAATGTGAACAGTCCGATAATAGTATGTGTATTCTATGCCAAAACCTCTGAATACAATAACAGTTTAGAAATTATAATCCAGCCATGGTAGATATATGAGGCCAAAAAGGTTAACGTATTCTGTGGACTCAGGGGATTTTCATCCTATGAAATCTATTTTGTTAGCTAAAAATGGATGGGTGATCATAAGGTATTACTACCTTTTTAGGCATATATGGAAACAGAATACATTCCACCTACAATTGCTGACTTTGAGATATTCAAATTTATATATTTACTGCTTTCCTGTAAAAATCTTTAATAAAAAATATACGACAAAACATATTGTTATTTTGAAATGAAGTATTGGATTTTTTCCATGCAAAAAGCTGTATTTATATCCATATATCAAAAGAAGGAGAAACAATATATCTTATGGTAAAATCTTGGGTATAATATGCACCTGTGTATAATAAAAACGTAGACTACATTTTATAAAAAAAAAGGATGTATATCCATAACTCCAGCTTGACAGTTTACTTCTACTGCACATTTACATATACTCACACTCACATACACAAGTTAGATATACAAAATCACTCCCGCATCTACATTTAGGAAGCCCTCCAAGCTTACCTACCAGCTCTTACATTGTGGTCCAGCAGCTGATGACAAGTCTGTTCTTCTGCTCCCTCGCAGTCAGGGCCGGCCCAAGACTTAATGCTGCCTGGGGCGAAGTTTAAAAAGACGCCCCCCCCCCCCGCCGACGCCGGGGGGGGCGCATTTTTAACTTCGCCGACGCCATTATCTACCCCCCCCCCCCCGTTTGTACTTACCTTTCAACAGTCCTGCTTTAAAAAAAGCGCTCGGCTCCATTGTAGGGCCGGCCCTGCTCGCAGTCCTCACACCAGAAAATTACATCTTATCTTTTCTGCTCAGACTTAGTCAGCGTGCTGGTACTGAAGGAACGCCGATGGAGGGGACTTTGCCAGCAGCTGTGCTCAGCACTGTCGTTTGCAAGTACAGCATCACCAGCTGTCTAGACCTCAAAGAGTTTGACTTGTCCACCTTCCCCATTTCCTGTCCCATTCACTACTAGTCGTACAACCAACTCAAGACTGGTTAGTGGGTTCCACAAGGTACGGCACAGCCACCTGCTGTCCAGGTGAGGTATTTTCCAAACAATCCCCCCCCTAAAGGTGTGGTCTCTGGATACTCCCAGGATTTAGACAAGAGGGGTACCTGCAATGAAATTCCCAAATGAGCACAGGGGCATGAATATTCCCAGCGAGGTCCCATAATCTGTCTTCAACCCTGTACACAAGAGCGTCTCTTAAATTCAGCCAGCATGTTAGTAGAGGCTTCATGGCGAATAGAAGGCAGTGGACAAACATCGCTTAATTCACAATTCCTGGCAGAAGGCCTTCCAAAAAATATGAATTCCCCAATGGTAGTTAGACAGCAGAACAGCTCACCAAATACCGAAAAAAGTCCAATAAGCAGACTGAGGTCGTAACAAGAAAATTGTTTCGAAGGGACTCGGGTCATAGGCAGGTAAAAGGTAACTGGGACATGTAGCAAGAACACAAGAACAGGCAACTGAGCAGGTAAAGACACACGGTAGGGAAAGTCAGGCTCAGGGACAACAAGCTGCTGGTGCAGCTGTCCACAGGCATTCAGGGTTTATATAGGGTGTACCTGGATTACCCTCTAATTGTCCTTATAACCCCTCTGAACATCCTGTATCCACCCAACCTGCTTACTCATGCTCTTACCCCCCCTCCCCACAGTTATTATACTTATACCATTTCGATCGCTGTCTAGACTGGTCATGCTGCCCTTACACCTATATGTCTCCAGAACAGTCTTTCTGACATATAATGATATGCTTTAAAAAAAAAAAAAAGAGCTTTTTAAGTAAGACTCCTTATCGTGAGAATGAGTTTTCCTCTACAGAGTAACGAGGCAAATGACCTGACATCCTTTCTCTTTCAGACGGGAGAGAAATGTCCCTCTTTGATCAGACATCGCACATTACTGATAAAAGCACACCTCACAGGCAGATAATATACACGTTGGGATAATGCACACTCTGGAAGCACATCGCAGTGCATGTTATTACTTCATGGCAAATGCTTGGTTTATTCTGCATTCTGAGTTTCTTTTTCAATGTCTGTCCCTGAATAGTGGGGAAAATCTAGATCTAGATACATGGCAGTCACAAAATACATTTATTTACTGGTATGGGCATATCTATCAACTTCAAATGGCTAAGGAGGATAACTTTGTTTTAGTGAGTGGCTTTATCACCTATGAATAGTCATGTAGGTAATAGGGCATGGTATTTGAAAGAAATAATGCATTTTGGTTATGGGCTTAGATTAAAAAACATATATTTATATTAACAATATTCATAATTCTAGGGCTGTGAAACATTGTTGAATCTATTCAGTAAGCTGGTGAGTGGTTAGTGATGTTAAGGGTTGACTTGACGGACCTTATTCAACACAAGGGACATATTATTTACTACTATTGGTTGTGATCTTGTAACTTAAATATAGGTGGGCTCTGGATCAATGTGCAAAAACAAGTATTTACAGAATAACACATTTTACTTTTTTAACATTTATAATATGTATGATAATAATAATCGAAAATAGGAGAAATAAAGAAAAAAGCTAAAATTTTTGACCATTGTTGGCAATGAACACTTGAATTTATTACTATTCACTATTGCAGGCAACTGTTTGGAGGATTGGCATTAAAACATATATTACTCGTTGTGTGATGCGAAGGCTCATTGAGATGTAATCAGACGTGTTGTTAAGTATTCTATAGTCTGTGGTGTAGATTGTTATTGCTATTCATCATCTAATTGGAATGGCAGGCAGTGGGTCTTCAGGGACAACGGCCCATAAATATAACGTGTTTCAGTTACAATCAAGCATCACCGGATTTTATGCATGCAGGCGTCTCAGCATGCGGAAATTTAAGTTTTATGAGACCGTACGAGCGAAATGCTAATGTTGGGTGAAAATAACAGAATAACTTTACCTGGATATTCCTTTCATTAAAGATAAAAACTTCAATAAATAGTAGTCAATAATATATAAAACGCCTTTCTCCTATACTCGAAGGAAACATTACACAATGCGTTGCTGTTTCAAGCAAGGATGAAATATATTTTTCACTCTATTATCTAGTCACCTGATTGGGCTGAAAAACTATCTTACATATAACATAGGTATAACACACAGGGCACATAGCATACCTGCCGCCATGCAGACAAACCGCTAACGTGATTTTGCATATACAGAAAGTTTAGTTAAGAGACCTAATAACAGTTGGGTGTCCATGAAAAGCACATGAGGCTCATGTAGGAGCATTTCTTAGGCGTTGGAGTTCTACCTACTTTCGTAGTCAGGGCTCAGAATGGTCAGAAAAGGTGTTAGTCACATAACATGGCCGTTCCAGAAGAACAAATGAAAATATTAATCTCTCTTAAACCTGGCCTTGGAAAAAATGTTAGGGAAAAAATGAGTACTAACTTTGAATAAAATACGGTACATGGCATTTGGTTTGGAACCCATGTGTCCCATACCTCCCAACTGTCCTGATTTATACAAGTATGAAAGTAAATGTAGGGTGATGCAGGGAGAGTGTGCACCGAGGAGGGGGATATGCCTGCTTGAGAAGTGCAGAAAGTGTGCCTGCACGTTGTTGGGGGGTTCCCAGTTTCTCAATCTGTAATGTTTTGACATGTCCAATACTATATTTTTAAGAAAAAAGCTGCCTTTATGTTAAAGAGTGGTAGACCTTTATCATAACCAAATGAGCAAATGTAGACCAACATCAATCATAGCCACCAACAACACACAGCAGAGTCAATGTATTGTTGTTATTACCTTTTATTTAGGGAGTGCTGTAGCTCTAATCTTTTTTCTGATGCAGAAAATGCTCGGAAAATGTCAGGTATTAAGTATGCTACTGCAAAAAAAGCAAAAAAAAAAACCGAACTCTGGACCAGGAACTATAGTCTACCTAAAAAGCTCTCAAAATATATGGAATTACTGTATAACACTATTTTATTTCAACGGCTCAAGGGTTTATAAGAACTGGAATATAGCTAAACCGCAGTCTCATGACCCGATATTTGCAGAGATGTTAACGTTTGGCAGGCTGAAACAATCCATTCACATTCAGGGATTTAGGACACCTGGGGGAACGGCTAATTTTCCAGCCATGTTGTTTTTTTTTATTCTTCCATGAAAGGCTGATTCACCCAGAGAATTATACGGGAAATACGCCTAAAGCCCAAATAAAATTTGTGTATTGTGAAAAAATAAACATATACAATACCAGAAAATCCATATTTACCATTCAACAATACAAACCTCTTTATAAATCCACTGAGGATTGCTGTATTTATTAAAGTTCTTAGAACCGGATTCAATTAGCTGAGATAAGATATATCAGCAATTTCCAAATCAGTTTTGGTTTATTTCTTTATATCAGGGAAAAAAAAAGACTATTTCATTGTCAGAGATACATTTATTTTATAAAATTGAATCCAGCCTACAGACTGTTGATTTTTTTTATATTGAAGAGGATATATCTATGAAAAACAGATATTTATAAAGGGTCTTGGGGGGAAATGTTGTCAGGGAAGAGAATTTAAGTAGAAAAGAATGTGGAGGTCAATGATAAAGCAAGAGAGCTCCAGAATATGAATAAGCTTATATGAATATGTTATATTCTCAGACCTGGGAATCCTCTGGGTTTAACCCAGAGTCTCCAGGTCAGTTTCTTCTTTCTCTGGGCAGGGGAGTTATATCTGGCCACACCCACTCTCCACCCACTAACCGCCCACTCCCACAAACTAAAGACTATGCACAGCAACCCTCATCCCCTACACATGGCTAGCTTCAGCCTTTCACGGAGCTACTTCCCCAGAAGAGGGGGACCTCTAGGTAGCCTACCCTGAAAAGCTTGTAGGTCACTGCTCTGATCTCCAGCATTTCAGCTGGAATGTTATTTCACTTATCTTATTCACTCCATTGTGTTGTGGAAATCAAACGTTGTGCTGACCACCAGACTTCTTTGAATGTATAAAAGTTTATTCCGGATACAAGCAGCTGCAGGGAGATCTTCACAAAAGCAGGCAAATCTAACAGCTTTACATTTTCACACACTATATATATACATTGAAAACAAAAGAAATAAGTAAACTCCTACAAAAGGGCTGGCACACTTGTAATATCTCTGGGTTTACCATAAAAGGCAAAAGCCTAACCTACATATCATTAATATGTATGATATGGGTGGGGTTTCAGTTAATTAAAGCAGACATCCTGTGCCCGGAAGTTGACCCTGAGCCTACACTTATGGTCCAGTTTCTCACCAGCTGTGTAATTTGACCTATGCCCTCAACCATAAATATCCTGTTCCTAAACAGAACAATACTACCTCCCAGTGCATCAGACTCTTATCACCAAATAGCAGAAACAGTTAACCTCTTCCTACCCACTCTCCACATCCTAAGATTCCACAATTGATAGCAGTCAACCTTCTTGTACATAGAATTTTGATAATCATCGCTTATCTTCTGTTGTAATTTTTATTCTTATTCTAATAAGTTAAGAAGGGGAGAAAAATAAGAAATACATTGAAATGCTAGTTTTGGCCACCTTTTGTTAGGTGGATCCCGTATTTTTGAACTAAATGTCACGAAAACAAATGCATTGACAATGAAAAAGAACATGCCATATTTAGTTTTACAAAATGATTTAATTCTGCTAAAGGAATTGATAGTGAGAATTCTCATTTGTGCCTTTTATTCTTTTATCCCCTATATTTGATAAAAATATTATTTGCCTTAATATAGGCCATAGAAGATTATAGATCACACACTTAAGTTTATGTTTATTTGTAGTTTTTATCACTATGCCGGCTCAATGCCAACATAGAATTAAAACCATTACTCCCTACCAAGTGACACCTTGTATCTTTTTAATTAAAGGTACACTTTGACATTAGTTTATCTGTTTCATTTATATGTACCATTTTCTGTTAACCTTCTAGTCCAAAATATTGCAATAGAATATACATCTATCATATACGTCATCTCATATTTTTATTAGACTGGAATCATTTCACAGTTTCTAAAACCCAGATGTAGTTAATGATCAACTTCAGAATATGTCTCCATGGTTTTGAAAGACATGATACTGCTTGTGATATTTGCTTGAAAAACTGAAAGACAATAAATAGTTTTTTTCTTTATTATGTGCACATGAAATTTGTCTCTAAAAAAAAAAAACTTATTCCAAACTTCAAATGCAATCATAAGGTTTATTCAATAAGTAATTATTTTTAAAAATAAGTACACAGAGAACAGGGACAAATGGTATAGCACGCAGTCAGTCGCACCAGTTTCAAGGTATTCCACATCCTAGGTTTCCAGAAGAATTTGATACTTATTTTAAAGTGATCCTTAATTTTAGAAACTATTCTGTTTTTAGTTGTTTTCATTATATTCTATTATAACCAGAGAGACCAGATAGTAGTGTATTTGGAGATAAGTGAGGAGATGTAAGTGGGGGGAACTACCACGTAGTAGGAGGACCTCAGGTCTTCTCTCCTTACATCTGTGGCGTTAAGGGCTTATGTTGTTCCAGTCTGTCTGTTGAATGCAACAGTTTTTCATTGAAATACAACATTTATGTTCCACTGAATGCCTAAACACTGCTCAGAAACAATTCTTACGTTTTATCAAGTTATTGTCCGTTTAGCTGGTCCTTTCTTATGTTTCTTTTCTTTCCTTTCTGATTTCTAGTTTCTAGTCATTTAACACGAATAAAAGGTACCCAAAGGGTTAAAAGTCTGCTGCCATAGCAACAGAAATAAAACAATGTTTCTGTCTAGTTTTTATTAGTTCAATTTAACACAACCAATCTGAAAGAGCACCTTTAATATCAGTAACATTAAAGTATTGACTTTGTAAAAATTAGCAGATTATATTTCAAGATTTGCAGGTAGTTTAGCTGTTGAAAGTTAGACATCAAATTTTAATATGCAAAGGGATGCACCTATTTTTAAGCACATTTTTTTTATTGGGGAAACTCTTATGTTTCTACATGTTTTGAAGGGCAGGATTCACAATAAAGCACACTAGAAACGTAGAATTTGACGGCAGATAAGAATCATTTGACTTAATAAGTCCTTGGTTTTCTCTTAGGTTTATGATAGCTACATACCTATCCCATGCATATGTCAATCATGCTTTATTTATAGAGTCACAAGGGGGGGGCAGTAGCCCCAATTTTTATTGCCTATATTTCATCCACATGTGACCTATATTAAGATTAGGCCAGACACATCAGTTCATGTTCTTTCCCATTTCAGTAGACTGGATTCCTATAACATGTTACTTCAATGATACATTAATTTATCTATAAATGTGTATAGAGTCATCTGCTTAAATTCACCTTGTTGTTATGTAAAAAAGAAAATTGTGGAGGCAATAAATAAAAGCGATGGGCCCATTTCAAGAAACAAGATATGGCTGAAATCCAGTATATGTGTCTTTCAAGGTTTGTTCACCACGTTCCAAGTCACTAAGATCACTATACGTCATTAAAAACCCTAATGAACTTTTCCTGGAACACCCATTAAACTATACATTATGCAGGGTCAGCCTAGCCTTTTGCTTCAAGTTATCACAACTCACTTTATTATAATGCCGTCCATATCTTTTTATTTTACCATTGTTAACATCTTGTTTCACAGGATAAGGCAGAGCTTATCATACATGTACCATAATAAATAATTTTATATAAATAGTAAGGTCTCTCTATTCATAATGAGTAATTGAGGATATAAAAAAATTAAAGGACTTCAGAATTGTAAATAGATATACATATACTGTATATATAAACAATAATTAAATTGAATCCAAAAAAAATCTATAAAGCAGAGTAAATTAAAATATGGAAAACATTGTCCAACAAAGATAATTTTCAATAGGCGTGGTGTCCCGTCCCCCCATCTTGCTTTTTTTACCCTTCTTATATACCCATTGTCTTGGGTAAAAGTTGGGTGTGCCACTCTGCATGACCTTGAACATGTCACTCAATGTTGTTTACTGCGAATCTTGTTTACGCACAAGTTTGCACAAGTCTACTACTCAGTAACATGATTACTTGAACGATGGCACAAACCTCTTTATTTATTTTTTTCTCTCCAAGTTAAATCAAATCACAGGAAACAATATAGATCCTATAAAAAGACAGAGCATTGAATCAGTTGAATTGCTGGTGATATATTGTATAATTATCTTGAAGTAGGAGTTCGAGTGATCAGTTTAACCTACTACCATCAATCATCATTTTCTGTTTATTCTAGAAAACTGGACATAATCTCCTGGTAGTGATTTACTACTTAAGTAAAAAATGATGTTTATTTTTTATACAGTGTTGTCAATATCTGCCACAATATGGACCTGCAGTAGCTGCAAAAAAATGAGTTAACGCAATGTTCCCAAATCCTAAGAAATGTGGTAAATATTGTTTAAAAGGCAACAGGCAAACATAACATCTCTTGGTAAATAAATAACTTTTTAACAACCAAGGATCTTGAAATGAGGACAAACGTACATGACTGAGAGTCCAGCGTTCTTGCAGGAGAAGGTTGGAGGAGATGGCTCTTCATAATTCATAGTCACGTTGTTGGGCTTGAATTGTCTACCTGTGAAGTACTGTAAATTGACTTATACCCTCTGTTTATTGTCTGACCGAGTAAAATACCCCCTCCCAAGTATAGAGAGTAAAAGAGCTGCTAATAATTTATCCATTTAATCTGTTTATTACAACTACCCAGAGTGCCAAAGTAAATAATTGTCATGGATGTCAAAGCTATTGTGCTGGTATGAAAATCCTCTGCCAACGGAGATGAGTAAGGAGAGAGAAAGAGGAGCACTCAAGGAGCAAAGGTTTAAAAATGGAGGTCTTTTTCTTCTAAGCCAGTGATTCCAACCACCCTTCAAGAATGGAGGAACGTGGACACTCTTCCGAATTATAGAATTTAGGTGTTTCAGCTGTATAATATCAAGCACATAGACAGCCATGTCCATAGACAACCATGGGTAGACATTTTAGACAGTGTTGTATGCTTCCAACCAGATATGAACACTTTTCTAAATAATGCTCATCCCAGGGATGAAAAAACCCTACTACTGTCTGTTTTCAATGTAAGCAATTAATATCCTTTCTATTTTTATTTCCCCTGCCACGGACTCAAAAAAATGAACACATTCAGAAATTTATCACCCACACCACTATGGTTCCTGCACTCAACAGCGTCTTTGTTACTCTAGATTTAGCCATGACCATTGTATAAATGGTATAGATTCTGTATAAAAAGCTATAAAGGTCTGGCGTGACGCTCATAAATTCTAAACAAAATATCAAGATAAGACAAGATCTAGTTTATTTCCCTTGGTCTGTGGTGTCCTTGTGATATGTTTAGATCTATGGGTTTATTTTTAAAAAGGAGATCCATTCAGATGGCATCTTTTACTCAAACCTCATCTTCAATATTGTTACGAACTGTTACGTTTGACCTTTTTGAGAAAGAAAATTCGTTTTTGTCTTATTTTATACATAAAGAGGGTTTTAGGTGGCTTCATTTTCTAAGTAATGTGTTGGGTTGAGATATATTTTTTGTCCTTCAAAAGAAAAAGAAGGCACTTTTCTGTTTGCATAAGATGGGGGGAACCGAGTGCCATGTGTGAAGCTTAGTTGATTTGCCTAGCAGGGAGGCTTAAGTCTGATTGTGGATGGTATTATAAATGTGCCATTTATTTCAAACACTATATTTTAGGAGGATTAACTCAGTTTGATAGAACACAGAAGTAATGCAATAGACATTCTCTGCTATCTTTCAAAGAAAAGAAAGCAGCTTTTGATTTCTAGACTTTTTGCCGTTTTTGTTTCCGGTATCTACGGACTGATAAAACGAGGATATATGAAGAATTGTTGTGCAGAATAATAGAAGACATTTATCTGACAATAACAATTGTTTTACCAATCCTACCGAACATATTAACCTATCACTAGTGATAATACCCCTCCGAGATATGTATGAAACATTACTATCACACGAGCTGATGTGCCTGTCTTTGAAATGAGGGTAGTTGTCTGTCGGGGGGGGGGGGGGGGGGGGGGGGGGGTCGGAGGTCGCTAAGGAGAACCCATGCAAAGGAAGCACAAAGAGCGATCCAGGTCAGCAATTTATTGCTGCAATGTTCTCAGCTCAGGGTTACACACATGGAGTAACAACATGTCTTATGTCATACCTGCCAACAGTCAGGCATACTCTGGACGTATGTGACTTTGGCCCATGTCCAGAGGTGGATCCTGTCTGATGTATATCAGGAACTTTCCTTTTTCGGATATCCTCCGCTTCCCGGTTTAGCCTCTCAGGAATAACAGGTCACTTCTCTGATGTTTTGGGGGGAGACAATTCCCGTAATGGTGGTATTTCCCAATACCTAGAGAGTGAAAAAACTGTTTGGGCTGATGAGTGTAGTCCTTAATAAAGTGCAAGTGCTGCAGCCGGGTCTCTCTATAGTTTGAAAATTTAATTTATTGTGGGACATAGCCCTATATAAAATATAAGTTGGTATACATATATAAATAAATAAATAATTTTAAAAATCTCAAGATCGCATTTACATGATGATCTGGATAAAGTTCTAAGTTCCTCTACGCGTTTCGCCAACAAGGCTTCCTCAGGAAGGTCTGAAGAGACCTTCTTGGAAACTTGTTTCTTGTGACAAGCAAAATCTCACGCAGTGGTGCGAGACCTGGAGTGTTCCTAGGTATGATAATAATAATATTAATAATAATTAATTGCTCTATACTAATGTTTTGTAGGATAGCCAATTGTAATTCCACGCCTTATTCATAACACCTCCTGTGGGCACATGTATATTTCATAGGCTATAGAACATTTACAGTAATATCAGCTATCATCTATTAAAATATTTGAGGTATTAAGCTGTCTATACACTTAGGGTTATGCATCTCAAACTGCACTCATTGTTGTTAACAACAGAGAAAACAGTATCATAAATAAATTTGGTAATTCATGTCCCGGGGTCTAATGAGGCGATGAAAGCAGCAGAGTGATTAATGGACCTGGAGCACTTGATAACTTTGTGGTAACTGAACAAGTCACGTTGTTTGATTTATGAATCTGAAGTACTTGATCACTTCGCAGTAACTAAGTAAGACTAATAAGTCGCGTCTTATTAATATAAACAGAAGGTATGGCTTCTTGGCTGTTAACATAAGAGGCTCTTGAGTTTTAAAATAAATCCCTAATGACTACATTATCATCATTAGCTTTCATTTACCAGGACAAATTCCTGTAAAACTGAGACCTTTTAATATATTATATAACTAATGCTGGCGTACAAGTACACAAAATCAATACAGATTGAAGATTGCTTAAAAACAGTATTAAACTAAATTGTTATTGAACCAGACCTTGTTTTCACTTTACTAAAAGATCCAACTAGGAAATTAATTGGATGTTTGTTTACCAGTTCACTTAGTTTAACCCCTTCAGTCCCCTATAGACGTACCTGTACGTCTTAAAAATGCATTTAGTAAAGCCCTTTAGGACGTACAGGTATGTACTTTATTGCTGGGACACACCCTGGACTGCCCCTGCCGGAAAGCCGTTACATTTAAAATGCCTGGTCGCGTCACTAATGATGTCACCTGGAAGGTAATCGGAGGGCAGGATATCCCCTGCAGGGTCTGTCTAATACAAAAACGCACATTGTAATCCACAACGCAAGTCTATGGAGACTTGCAAGGAGATTACAGTGTGATCATTGCAGGGGGATCACAGGGAGGAGATGAAACCATGTTTCTCACTCTCAATCACAGTTTGCTGCGCACTAATCTTTTCCTCAGGTTTGGTGGTTGCTTAAATGCCAGTATTGGGGGCTGAGGGAATATTTTTTTCAGTATGGGGTCTTCTGAGAGTTTCGGCTGTAGGTCTTTAATAATTTTGCGGATTTCCTCAAGAGTTGGGTTGTAGGTAACTACCAGAGGGATCCTGCTTGTGTTATCCTTTTTTTTGTATTCAATACTGGCATTTAAGCAACCACCAAACCTGAGGAAAAGATTAGTGCGCAGCAAACTGGCCCCAGAACACTGAATGGCACTGTACCATGCAACAAATCCCGCTGCAAACTTTGCCAACATATATGTGACAGCAACACAGCCAGTCACAACAACAAAACATACATCATCAAAGATTCTTACTCATGTACATCGGCAAACGTGGTGTACATGATACAATGCTCTGCATGTGACAAAGGGGGCTACATTGGAGAAACGGGGCTTATACTGCACCTTAGAATGAACCTGCACCGAAGCTCCATCAAACACCATGAGGAAGAAAAATATTGCACCCCGGTAGCACATAATTTCACACAGAACAATCACTCCATCCAAAACCTAAAAATTAAAGTACTCAAAGGAAATTTCAGAGACCCTCAGGAAAGAAAAACATTTGAGATGAAAATGAAACAGATTTTAACACCATAAAAGAGGGACTTAATGTGGATTCTGGTTTCCTTACACACTACCAGAACTTCATATGAACTTCATCTAGTCATCCAATGTCTAATTGCTGTTATCTTTGATGTTTTACTGTGGTTATTGGTTTCCCTAAGTTTATTTGTTCTGTCCCTGGGTTATCTCTCTACCTGTCTGCATTTCTCACCTCCAGACCTATTATTTACGACAACCCACTCACCCCCCCCCCCTTATACCATCACTTGTTTTAAGTTGTAACCTCTATCATGTTGATTAGTATTGCTTTGGACCTGATGAAGGGAGGATAACTCTCGAAAGCTTGTCTTTTTAATATTATGTTAGTCCAATAAAAAAGGTATCACCGCATACTCTGCAATACTCGATTTTTTGACATCGTGTCTACTGGACTAATACGGCTTTACCCTTTTACATTATATATATAACCTTTGTTGTTTACTTGTGCCCTGTAATATCCAGAAAACCACAAAAAAACTACTGCAAAAATGGCAAAATTGCTCTGGGATTTAACATATCAAAAACCCCTGGGACTGAAGGGGTTAAAAAGAGTTACAACATCCATCTCCAATATGCAGAGAGGATAAATAATAAAATCTGATACTTTTACTGTGTCTGCGTGGGAGATTATAGAATACACGACAGATTGATACTGTAGGTTATCAAGTGAGATTCAGGAATGATGAATCCTTAGGTCAGGTATGATGGAAACCTGTTACATATTTATTATTATGTTTTACATTATTACATTTTTTACATTATTAATATTTATATATTGTTTGTTACCTGTGTTGCTAAAAGTTATATATTTCTATTTAAACCAAAGTGCATGTACAATGCAGTCACTGATTGTTGGATGCCTAATTTTGCGTCTTCATCATTGTCATGTGACCCAAAAGCTAGCACTGTTAGGTAGTTGCCTTAGAAACATAAACATGGTTTTATTAGTACAATGCAATTGTAGACTGGTGGGTGCCCACAATTAATTTAATTGTGTAAAGTTTTGCCTTGTAAAATATTTTCTTTAGGGAGCACTTAATTGTCATGTGACAAAAGTTGATTGGAGCTATAGAACCTTAAAATGTGTGAAGTTCTGCCCATTAAAAAGGTAAAAACCCAGCTGTAATGTAAGATAGGTGGAACCGTTTCCAAGCAGAAATGGTACATGCTAATACAATGAGGGAATTTAAACATTCCTGGGTTAGGCATAAACCTATCCTGAATCCAAGACGAGACCAAGGACTAGAGGAGACAATTTAGTCTAATCTTATGTTAAATTGTTTCTGTGGTGAGTAAAATGTAGCCCCTCATACATTTCTTTATTTCTTTATCTATTTATTTCCTTAACAGTTTTTTCCACACAAGTGTTTTTTAGGGTAAGAAACAGGATCTTTTCTGCGATAATATTAGTGCAACAATACTAGCAGCTTTATTTAAAAAAGAAAACTTGAAACATACTCTGTGTCACAAACCTTAGCACCCATGGGTTGATCTATGACATCACAAACACAGGAACACTCACAGCAGGAATAGATGAGCTGTGTGCACATTCTGCTTGATCGATTCGAGGTGATAGTGGCTTGTTTTGTTGACCTGCAGCCATGCCCATCTGGGCATACTGCGGTATTTGTATAAGCCCTCTCGATGATACTTCCAACGTGGCAGCCATATGCTGCGGGCACTCATTCCACCAAGAGTGCTTGCTGCAGTGGTTCCAATCCTCTCCAAGGCCGACATGTCCACAGTGCAGAACTCAGCTGGGCAGCAGCCAAGATGTCATTAAAAAACTTTTCTTTGATATCAGAGAGCAGGAGGGTCCCACTCCTAATGAAGAGCTGCTAAAGAAGGAGGTGGAGAGATTGAACGCTCTTATCCTCTTAAAAGAGGAGAGGCAGAAACAATCCTATGACAAGGCATGTGCAGCGCATGACCTGCGGCAGAAGAAAAACACCAGGATGGAGGATTTACAGAAACATCTTAGGGAGCTGAAAACTTTGTACTCAAGACAAGAGGAGCAGCTGAAGATTCTAGAACAGCAGCTGTTGGAGAACAAAGTGGCCATAGAGGAAGCTGGGACGTTAAAAAAGAGGTTAAACACTTTGGAGAATGTGGAGATGCTGCAGACTCAGAGACCGGACATGGAGACGGCAATAAGAGGAATGGCGTCAGCGCCAGATGCCTTGGAACAATTGGCCGTATACTATGTGTCTGTAGCTACAGAGTGTAACCATTTGATGGATGCGCAAACAAAATCAGCACAGATTACAATGAACTTGAAGAGGGAATTAGAGGCCTCAAACTACAGGGCTCAGAAGACCATGCTTGAAATTCAGAGGTCACAGGAAGCCCTCAATAACACCCAGATGGAGCTTAGTGCCATGCGAAAGAAAAAGAAAGTGCAGCTCCATCACAAAACCTCACAGCCAGCACCCAACGAAGCAACCGGACGCCTGCCATTTACCATCCCGGCTTGCGTTGGATTCCAGCTTCCAAAACTTCGCTCCCCCCGTCACGGAGCACGATATGGACCTTGAGTCCATCATTGACATTGAACCATATGAACTATTTATGGTCTTTAGTAAAAGTGTTAGTATAAGTATTAGTATAAGTATTAGTAGGTAATAGATAAGTTAATAAATAGATTGTAGGCTATAGTGTTGTAAAGTTGTTCATTTTATATTTCTCTGGTGCAAGGAAAATCAAGTGTTTGGGGGAGACAAGCCCCCAATAACACCTGTTACGCCTGTTGGCAGAAGATACAAAGGTTTGTAAGAGGGTAGGCGTCCCCAGTGGGGAAAAAAGGTCAAATGACTAAAGATTTAGGTAAATTAGAAGAATAGTGGAGAGTGTGGGCAGCTGCAGTTCAATGTTGATAAGAAAGCTACAACGGGAGAAAGAGACTTGGGAGAGGGAATTGAGGCAGACAGGAGGGTAATTCAAGAAAGATTTAGAAAGGGCAAGCAGGCTGCTGGATTTTATAGCCAGAGGTATTAGCAGCAGAACAAAATGTGGTGGTTCTGCCACTTTAATATGTTTACAGCAGGATAGACAGGCTGACCTGTTTTTATCTATCATTAAATGAAATGTGTCTATAATCAAAAGATCATTCTCTTCCCAAAGAATATACGATAAAATATCAATTATGTCACTTTGGTTTCCTTAACTGTTCCAACTCACTGTGTGTAGAAAAATGGATCTGATTGCAACAGTTAACAAATCTCGTCTTTCTCACATCTGCGTTCTGCTCAAACACTTGTTCCAAGACTTCCTCAGGTTTATAGGGGGAGAGGCAAATCAGCTGCTATGAAGATTCTAAAGGTTTAGATTTATTGGGCGATAGCTCTTGGCGTACGCCAACCTGTAAACATAAAGTAATGAGCACACCTACAGTCTTTAGGTCACGCTATTACATTATGGCCAAGCATGAAACATGTGAAGTGAAATGCGCTCACAGTCTATATTCACAAAGTTATATTTTGTCTTCACAAACAGAATATCTTTACATAAGTTGTGGTGGGTAAAAGTCTAAAGGCTGTCTTGTACAGCGGGCAATTACTTTCTAGGAATCCATGTATAAAGTGGATATAGAGGCAAAGGTGATAATTGTTAACCTTGTTTGCATGTGCCTACCCAGAATCCCTTGTGGTTGTGAAAGCACCATGAGATATCTGAGGGAAAAGCAAGCCTTCTGGCTTGTCTGGTGTGTGTAGATGAGTGTTTAACAATACTTCTACTGCCCCTCAAACAGAATATAAACTCAATAAAAAGAAAGCCCTTTTTTATACACCATGTGGACATTTTACATGCCAGTATTATAACTCTTTCCATGTCACGGCCAAGCAACGCCCCAATATGTGTTCAGCAACATCTCCTGAGTACAGTCCTATCGCCCTCTGAAGCAGTCACGGTGCATCCTGGGGTGCGTTTTCGGTGTCACTGAATATCTCGCTTTTAAATCAAGCGTCAGTCGCCATAAAGTGTGTGGTGGACGCCGACGCCTGGGGGAGAGGCCAGACAAGGTCCCTGCAGTACATTTTAGTGGAATTGAGGAATTATAGCAACCCCATTTAAGAGAAGAAAGCGATCTTATATCACTTCTAAGCTTGTTTAATGCCATGACATTGGTCATTGGTACTTAACTGACTGTTTTGACTGATGTGCCTGGAACGTCACTGGTTGTTAATGGGTTAATGGACTGTGTTCATAGGCGTACAGAAGCCTTTTTATCACTCCCATCACTCATGTGTTCCAATGGCCCTTTATCACTCCCATCACTCCTGTGTTCCAATGGCACTTTGTACTGTGTATTTCAAGCTGAACAAGTTTATATTGTCATGGTTAACGGCAGAAACTTTTATAGCGTTTAAATCACAAGGAGACGTTTATTTTAAGATGGGTTCAGGGGACATCTCTGGAGACCAAGGACATGTCTCAACTGGGGGGCTACCTCCTGAAAACTTTGACATCTATTCACTCAGCCCCCCATCAGGAGAAACGGATAAATAGGGCTTTGCTGGTTGGTTCTACAGGATATGGAAAAGCATTAGGATAGCAGATATTTAGAAAAAGATACATTCAATATGTTCCCAATTCTAGGATTCATTCCCTAAGAACAAGTATCTGGGGGTCAGTTTGTAATTCTGATTTTAACCCCTTAAGGACAATGGGCGGACCCTAAAGCCATTCAAAACAATGCATTTTGAGCCCGTACATGTACGGGCTTTGTCATTAAGGGGTTAATTATCCCAAGACAAATATAAAGACCGCATTTGAGGAATGTATGACCATTACTTGCCAAAGACCCATCTAACAAGACACAACTGTGGAGTAAGGCCCTAGGCCATGGTCCTGTCTTACGAATCACCCAGCATTGCTGGTGCACGTTATACTCAGTAATATAAATAAACTGGAGCCTAGTAAATTCTAGCAATATTTATACATATTTCCAGGGGTACATCTGTTTTCCATTATTAACATTTATAGTTAGGTAGTGAAGAGAAAAAATATTCCTCCTACAGAAGTTGGCCTTAAACTGGTATATAAAGGAATGTAAATAATAATATATGGAAATCTGATCTTTTCTGTAAAATCTTCAAACCATTCTTCGATTGTCCTGATGTTTCCTTCCTTGCCTTGGTGCGTTACCCAGACGGCTATTTCAAGGGCTGCTTCATTAAACTTCATAACCTCCCTGCCCTAATAAAGAGGTAACATCCATGTTGCATGTTGTATACATACAACATATAATATTCTACATGTGATATCCATGCTGGATCTCAGGGTTGATTATCGCTGACTTGGTCTCAGTCCCATCCACAAAAAAATTACAAGTTTGCATAAATTCTGCTTCATCGATTATTACAAACGCCAATGAGAGGTCTCCGACGTTACGTACCTGGGGGGTTTGCCGGTTATTAAACAGAATGGACAATTTATTAACGGTCCCGATTAAATCTTCACTATAGGATATGGAAGGCAGTGTGAACAGGAATTACCGAACAAGTCCTGCTATCCTCTCTCATGTTAGCTGTCATGTTAGTTGTTAAACCAAGTTAACCCTTTAAGGACAATGAGCGGTCCCTAAACCCATTGAAAACAATGCATTTTGATTATATCTTCCGCGTGTTTTTTCACCCCTCTGTGCGGATGTATGAGCCAAATATACCAGGTAGTCCGTGCTTGCGATCTGGCAAAGCAGGGTGTGAGAGGTCACGGTTATAAAGGGAGATAACAAGGTGGTTGATGGGATAATAGCTACAAAAGGAATGGATATGATCACCATCTTACATAAAATAGAAGTATATCGATCAAACAGGAAACAATGCAGAGCCAGATATATAGAAACAGCACAAAAGTGTGTGTCGTTTTGGTGAAAATCACCTTTATCAGGAGTAGGATTTAGTGTCCCTTTTGCCCACACGTGGAGCAAGTTGCTGCACTACGTCTCTGGGGTCACATACTATTGCAGTACGTGACCCTGCCAAGAGGTGCGCAGCAGCCACTAGCAAAGGGAATGACTAGTGACTCTTTTACTGGAAGAAAGAAAGTGTTTGCCTCACTGATGACTGTTAAATGTGTGAAGTACTGCCCTTTAAAAAAGTTAAATTCCCAACTGAAAGTTCTGCTTTACTAAGAGGGAGGTAGATAGGTGGAACAGTTTCCCAGCAGAAATGGTATATGCTAATATAGTGAGGAAATTTAAACATCTTTGGGTTAGGCATACATCTATCCTGAATCTAAGACAAGACCCAGGACTAGAGGGGCCAAACGGGTTTAATCTGCATTAAAATTTTAGGTTTCTGTGGTGAGAAAACCGTAGCCCTTCATAAATGTATTTATTTCTTTATCTATTTATTTAGAACAGTTTTTTCCACACAAGTGTTTTTAAGGTAAGAAACAGACAGGATCTTTTCAGCAATAATAATAGTGCAATAATACTAGCAGCTTTATTTATTTTAAAAAAAATAACGTCATGTAACATACTCTGGGTGTTCTATGTGTCACAAAGCTAAGCACCCTCAGCCATGAGAAATACACTGGTTGCTCTATGACATCACAAACACATGAACACTCACAGCAGGAATAGATGAGCTGTATGCACATTCTGCTTGATCGATTCGAGGTGGTAGTGGCTTGTTTTGTTGACCTGCAGCCATGCCCATCTGGGCATACTGCGGTATTTGTATAAGCCCTCTCGATGATACTTCCAACGTGGCAGCCATATGCTGCGGGCACTCATTCCACCAAGAGTGCCTGCTGCAGTGGTTCCAATCCTCTCCAAGGCCGACATGTCCACAGTGCAGAACTCAGCTGGGCAGCAGCCAAGATGTCATTAAAAAACTTTTCTTTGATATCAGAGAGCAGGAGGGTCCCACTCCTAATGAAGAGCTGCTAAAGAAGGAGGTGGAGAGATTGAACGCTCTTATCCTCTTAAAAGAGGAGAGGCAGAAACAATCCTATGACAAGGCTTGTGCAGCGCATGACCTGCGGCAGAAGAAAAACACCAGGATGGAGGATTTACAGAAACATCTTAGGGAGCTGAAAACTTTGTACTCAAGACAAGAGGAGCAGCTGAAGATTCTAGAACAGCAGCTGTTGGAGAACAAAGTGGCCATAGAGGAAGCTGGGACGTTAAAAAAGAGGTTAAACACTTTGGAGAATGTGGAGATGCTGCAGACTCAGAGACCAGACATGGAGACGGCAATAAGAGGAATGGCGTCAGCGCCAGATGCCTTGGAACAATTGGCCGTATACTATGTGTCTGTAGCTACAGAGTGTAACCATTTGATGGATGCACAAACAAAATCAGCAGAGATCACAATGAACTTGAAGAGGGAATTAGAGGCCTCAAACTACAGGGCTCAGAAGACCATGCTTGAAATTCAGAGGTCACAGGAAGCCCTCAATAACACCCAGATGGAGCTTAGCGCCATGCGAAAGAAAAAGAAAGTGCAGCTCCATCACAAAACCTCACAGCCAGCACCCAACGAAGCAACCGGACGCCTGCCATTTACCATCCCGGCTTGCGTTGGATTCCAGCTTCCAAAACTTCGCTCCCCCCGTCACGGAGCACGATATGGACCTTGAGTCCATCATTGACATTGAACCATATGAACTATTTATGGTCTTTAGTAAAAGTGTTAGTATAAGTATTAGTATAAGTATTAGTAGGTAATAGATAAGTTAATAAATAGATTGTAGGCTATAGTGTTGTAAAGTTGTTCATTTTATATTTCTCTGGTGCAAGGAAAATCAAGTGTTTGGGGGAGACAAGCCCCCAATAACACCTGTTACGCCTGTTGGCAGAAGATACAAAGGTTTGTAAGAGGGTAGGCGTCCCCAGTGGGGAAAAAAGGTCAAATGACTAAAGATTTAGGTAAATTAGAAGAATAGTGGAGAGTGTGGGCAGCTGCAGTTCAATGTTGATAAGAAAGCTACAACGGGAGAAAGAGACTTGGGAGAGGGAATTGAGGCAGACAGGAGGGTAATTCAAGAAAGATTTAGAAAGGGCAAGCAGGCTGCTGGATTTTATAGCCAGAGGTATTAGCAGCAGAACAAAATGTGGTGGTTCTGCCACTTTAATATGTTTACAGCAGGATAGACAGGCTGACCTGTTTTTATCTATCATTAAATGAAATGTGTCTATAATCAAAAGATCATTCTCTTCCCAAAGAATATACGATAAAATATCAATTATGTCACTTTGGTTTCCTTAACTGTTCCAACTCACTGTGTGTAGAAAAATGGATCTGATTGCAACAGTTAACAAATCTCGTCTTTCTCACATCTGCGTTCTGCTCAAACACTTGTTCCAAGACTTCCTCAGGTTTATAGGGGGAGAGGCAAATCAGCTGCTATGAAGATTCTAAAGGTTTAGATTTATTGGGCGATAGCTCTTGGCGTACGCCAACCTGTAAACATAAAGTAATGAGCACACCTACAGTCTTTAGGTCACGCTATTACATTATGGCCAAGCATGAAACATGTGAAGTGAAATGCGCTCACAGTCTATATTCACAAAGTTATATTTTGTCTTCACAAACAGAATATCTTTACATAAGTTGTGGTGGGTAAAAGTCTAAAGGCTGTCTTGTACAGCGGGCAATTACTTTCTAGGAATCCATGTATAAAGTGGATATAGAGGCAAAGGTGATAATTGTTAACCTTGTTTGCATGTGCCTACCCAGAATCCCTTGTGGTTGTGAAAGCACCATGAGATATCTGAGGGAAAAGCAAGCCTTCTGGCTTGTCTGGTGTGTGTAGATGAGTGTTTAACAATACTTCTACTGCCCCTCAAACAGAATATAAACTCAATAAAAAGAAAGCCCTTTTTTATACACCATGTGGACATTTTACATGCCAGTATTATAACTCTTTCCATGTCACGGCCAAGCAACGCCCCAATATGTGTTCAGCAACATCTCCTGAGTACAGTCCTATCGCCCTCTGAAGCAGTCACGGTGCATCCTGGGGTGCGTTTTCGGTGTCACTGAATATCTCGCTTTTAAATCAAGCGTCAGTCGCCATAAAGTGTGTGGTGGACGCCGACGCCTGGGGGAGAGGCCAGACAAGGTCCCTGCAGTACATTTTAGTGGAATTGAGGAATTATAGCAACCCCATTTAAGAGAAGAAAGCGATCTTATATCACTTCTAAGCTTGTTTAATGCCATGACATTGGTCATTGGTACTTAACTGACTGTTTTGACTGATGTGCCTGGAACGTCACTGGTTGTTAATGGGTTAATGGACTGTGTTCATAGGCGTACAGAAGCCTTTTTATCACTCCCATCACTCATGTGTTCCAATGGCCCTTTATCACTCCCATCACTCCTGTGTTCCAATGGCACTTTGTACTGTGTATTTCAAGCTGAACAAGTTTATATTGTCATGGTTAACGGCAGAAACTTTTATAGCGTTTAAATCACAAGGAGACGTTTATTTTAAGATGGGTTCAGGGGACATCTCTGGAGACCAAGGACATGTCTCAACTGGGGGGCTACCTCCTGAAAACTTTGACATCTATTCACTCAGCCCCCCATCAGGAGAAACGGATAAATAGGGCTTTGCTGGTTGGTTCTACAGGATATGGAAAAGCATTAGGATAGCAGATATTTAGAAAAAGATACATTCAATATGTTCCCAATTCTAGGATTCATTCCCTAAGAACAAGTATCTGGGGGTCAGTTTGTAATTCTGATTTTAACCCCTTAAGGACAATGGGCGGACCCTAAAGCCATTCAAAACAATGCATTTTGAGCCCGTACATGTACGGGCTTTGTCATTAAGGGGTTAATTATCCCAAGACAAATATAAAGACCGCATTTGAGGAATGTATGACCATTACTTGCCAAAGACCCATCTAACAAGACACAACTGTGGAGTAAGGCCCTAGGCCATGGTCCTGTCTTACGAATCACCCAGCATTGCTGGTGCACGTTATACTCAGTAATATAAATAAACTGGAGCCTAGTAAATTCTAGCAATATTTATACATATTTCCAGGGGTACATCTGTTTTCCATTATTAACATTTATAGTTAGGTAGTGAAGAGAAAAAATATTCCTCCTACAGAAGTTGGCCTTAAACTGGTATATAAAGGAATGTAAATAATAATATATGGAAATCTGATCTTTTCTGTAAAATCTTCAAACCATTCTTCGATTGTCCTGATGTTTCCTTCCTTGCCTTGGTGCGTTACCCAGACGGCTATTTCAAGGGCTGCTTCATTAAACTTCATAACCTCCCTGCCCTAATAAAGAGGTAACATCCATGTTGCATGTTGTATACATACAACATATAATATTCTACATGTGATATCCATGCTGGATCTCAGGGTTGATTATCGCTGACTTGGTCTCAGTCCCATCCACAAAAAAATTACAAGTTTGCATAAATTCTGCTTCATCGATTATTACAAACGCCAATGAGAGGTCTCCGACGTTACGTACCTGGGGGGTTTGCCGGTTATTAAACAGAATGGACAATTTATTAACGGTCCCGATTAAATCTTCACTATAGGATATGGAAGGCAGTGTGAACAGGAATTACCGAACAAGTCCTGCTATCCTCTCTCATGTTAGCTGTCATGTTAGTTGTTAAACCAAGTTAACCCTTTAAGGACAATGAGCGGTCCCTAAACCCATTGAAAACAATGCATTTTGATTATATCTTCCGCGTGTTTTTTCACCCCTCTGTGCGGATGTATGAGCCAAATATACCAGGTAGTCCGTGCTTGCGATCTGGCAAAGCAGGGTGTGAGAGGTCACGGTTATAAAGGGAGATAACAAGGTGGTTGATGGGATAATAGCTACAAAAGGAATGGATATGATCACCATCTTACATAAAATAGAAGTATATCGATCAAACAGGAAACAATGCAGAGCCAGATATATAGAAACAGCACAAAAGTGTGTGTCGTTTTGGTGAAAATCACCTTTATCAGGAGTAGGATTTAGTGTCCCTTTTGCCCACACGTGGAGCAAGTTGCTGCACTACGTCTCTGGGGTCACATACTATTGCAGTACGTGACCCTGCCAAGAGGTGCGCAGCAGCCACTAGCAAAGGGAATGACTAGTGACTCTTTTACTGGAAGAAAGAAAGTGTTTGCCTCACTGATGACTGTTAAATGTGTGAAGTACTGCCCTTTAAAAAAGTTAAATTCCCAACTGAAAGTTCTGCTTTACTAAGAGGGAGGTAGATAGGTGGAACAGTTTCCCAGCAGAAATGGTATATGCTAATATAGTGAGGAAATTTAAACATCTTTGGGTTAGGCATACATCTATCCTGAATCTAAGACAAGACCCAGGACTAGAGGGGCCAAACGGGTTTAATCTGCATTAAAATTTTAGGTTTCTGTGGTGAGAAAACCGTAGCCCTTCATAAATGTATTTATTTCTTTATCTATTTATTTAGAACAGTTTTTTCCACACAAGTGTTTTTAAGGTAAGAAACAGACAGGATCTTTTCAGCAATAATAATAGTGCAATAATACTAGCAGCTTTATTTATTTTAAAAAAAATAACGTCATGTAACATACTCTGGGTGTTCTATGTGTCACAAAGCTAAGCACCCTCAGCCATGAGAAATACACTGGTTGCTCTATGACATCACAAACACATGAACACTCACAGCAGGAATAGATGAGCTGTATGCACATTCTGCTTGATCGATTCGAGGTGGTAGTGGCTTGTTTTGTTGACCTGCAGCCATGCCCATCTGGGCATACTGCGGTATTTGTATAAGCCCTCTCGATGATACTTCCAACGTGGCAGCCATATGCTGCGGGCACTCATTCCACCAAGAGTGCCTGCTGCAGTGGTTCCAATCCTCTCCAAGGCCGACATGTCCACAGTGCAGAACTCAGCTGGGCAGCAGCCAAGATGTCATTAAAAAACTTTTCTTTGATATCAGAGAGCAGGAGGGTCCCACTCCTAATGAAGAGCTGCTAAAGAAGGAGGTGGAGAGATTGAACGCTCTTATCCTCTTAAAAGAGGAGAGGCAGAAACAATCCTATGACAAGGCTTGTGCAGCGCATGACCTGCGGCAGAAGAAAAACACCAGGATGGAGGATTTACAGAAACATCTTAGGGAGCTGAAAACTTTGTACTCAAGACAAGAGGAGCAGCTGAAGATTCTAGAACAGCAGCTGTTGGAGAACAAAGTGGCCATAGAGGAAGCTGGGACGTTAAAAAAGAGGTTAAACACTTTGGAGAATGTGGAGATGCTGCAGACTCAGAGACCAGACATGGAGACGGCAATAAGAGGAATGGCGTCAGCGCCAGATGCCTTGGAACAATTGGCCGTATACTATGTGTCTGTAGCTACAGAGTGTAACCATTTGATGGATGCACAAACAAAATCAGCAGAGATCACAATGAACTTGAAGAGGGAATTAGAGGCCTCAAACTACAGGGCTCAGAAGACCATGCTTGAAATTCAGAGGTCACAGGAAGCCCTCAATAACACCCAGATGGAGCTTAGCGCCATGCGAAAGAAAAAGAAAGTGCAGCTCCATCACAAAACCTCACAACCAGCACCCAACGAAGCAACCGGACGCCTGCCATTTACCATCCCGGCTCGCATTGGATTCCAGCTTCCAAAACTTCGCTCCCCCCGTCACGGGGCACGATATGGACCTTGAGTCCATCATTGACATTGAACCATATGAACTATTTATGGTCTTTAGTATAAGTGTTAGTATAAGTATTAGTATAAGTATTAGTAGGTAATAGATAAGTTAATAAATAGATTGTAGGCTATAGTGTTGTAAAGTTGTTCATTTTATATTTCTCTGGTGCAAGGAAAATCAAGTGTTTGGGGGAGACAAGCCCCCAATAACACCTGTTACGCCTGTTGGCAGAAGATACAAAGGTTTGTAAGGGTAGGCGTCCCCAGTGGGGAAAAAAGGTCAAATGACTAAAGATTAGTGGAAGAATAGTGGAGAGTGTGGGCAGCTGCAGTTCAATGTTGATAAAAAATGCAGTTTAGATGTAAAGGTAAAATATAGTATTAGCGTGTTGTGCTGTCAACGACAACGGGAGAAAGAGACTTGGGAGAGGAAATTGAGGCAGGCAGGAGGGTAATTCAAGAAAGATTTAGAAAGGGCAAGCAGGCTGCTGGATTTTATAGCCAGAGGTATTAGCAGCAGAACAAAATGTGGTGGTTCTGCCACTTTAATATGTTTACAGCAGGATAGACAGGCTGACCTGTTTTTATCTATCATTAAATGAAATGTGTCTATAATCAAAAGATCATTCTCTTCCCAAAGAATATACGATAAAATATCAATTATGTCACTTTGGTTTCCTTAACTGTTCCAACTCACTGTGTGTAGAAAAATGGATCTGATTGCAACAGTTAACAAATCTCGTCTTTCTCACATCTGCGTTCTGCTCAAACACTTGTTCCAAGACTTCCTCAGGTTTATAGGGGGAGAGGCAAATCAGTAGGACTTTAGTCTTATATTCTCTCATTTGTAATAAACAATGAAGCAGAATTTATGCAAACTTCTGATTTTTTTGTGAATGGGACTGAGACCAAGTCAGCAGCCCATGGAGTAGTGGCGCTCCTGAGATATGCGGTTCTCCTGGAATTGTGAGAATATGCCACAGGTTGTGTGACCTGTCTGTAATAATTCTCTCTCTCTTAAGTAGATCTGTTGCTTTCACCAAACCCTACATTTTACACCCCAGTACACTAACAAAGATTTAAATCACACCTGGGAATCTTTGGGTTTGACTTCTGGGTGAAGCGCTCCTTCTCCAGGTCTCAGGGGCACTCTTCTCTTTCTCCAGGACAGTGAAGTGTTAAGTTATCCCCACTCCCTGCCCGATTCTCCTCCTACTACCAACCCATTTAACCCCTTCACGACAAAGCCTATACACGTACAGGCTCACATTGCAATGCAGTACAATGTGTGTAAAAAAAAACACGCACAAAAAACTACCAACACTGGTGTTTAAAATAAGTGCATGGAAAGAGTTAAAATACCAGAATGTAAAATACCTTGGAGTGTCTAGTAGGCATGGGCAAATGGGCCAAAAACTATTTGGACATATTTTTTCGTTCGTTTTTGGCCAATTCTTTACGGACGAAAATTCTGAGGTATTTTTAGTTCGGGAGTGAAATTCGTTCACTTTTACTCTCATTTACACACTGTCACTCACTCTCTGACACTCTTATTCTCATTCACACTTTCTCTCACGCTCTCTTAATGTTTCTCTACCTTCTCTGCTGGAACGCCCCCAACATCAGCGGGAACTCCCCCTATGTCAGTGGGAACGCCCCCCTGCATCAGCGGGAACTCCCATTAACGTCAGTGGAAACTCCCATTAACGTCAGTGGAAACTCCCATTAATGTCAGTGGAAACTCCCATTAACGTCAGCGGGACCTTCCACCGACGTCAGCGGGACCTCCCACCGGGTAGCCGGAGCCCAGATGTTCTCAGGTATGCATATTGCCCTCAGTTGGCGCTTTCAGTGACATCCTCTTCTCTGATTGGGAGATTGGTTATGACATCACCGCGAGCCGACATTTTGGCAGAAGTTGCCAGGTTATGTCAGCAGAGATGTGGACAAAGAATGAAGGTATCAGACTAACGATTGAGGATAGAATAGAAAAGAGACAGGAGAAGATAGAAAATGAAGAAGAAGAGGCAGAAGAAGATGTGGAAGTGGTCTGCAAAGAAGGTTGGGAAACATTTAGAGACCTTGAGAGAGTGAACGAGATTGAAAGCGTGAGAGAGTATGCGTGACCCACGAAGTTCAGATGAATATTCAGAGCTTTTTGTTTCCTTTTCATCTGACTCCTGGGGGTTCTTGCCTCATTTTCAGGGCTTTGTATGAATGTCTGAATTTACCAAAATTCAATAAATTTGCATTTCCTAGGTATCTGAATGCACAAGTCTAATAGGGAACGTAAATAAGGTGTTCTCTAAGTTACAAACAGGTAAGTATAATAGTTTAAAAAAATGAAAAAGAGGAAGTTAGTGTTTATTTTACTGATTTTTGTAATGAGTTTTAATTAAATTGATTTTGCGCTGTTTCTTTTGTACCATTGCTTTCAATATTAAATATTTGCTATATCACTTTTTATATACCATACATATAAGCTCACATTAATGGCTTACTTTACTTTTCCGTTAAATCTGTTCAACATTCTATTTTGTAACGGAATACAAATGTACTGAAAAGTAAAACAATTATTAAGCTGCGTTTAAAATAATTGTATAATTCCCAATGATTTTACTTTTAATTTAGAGATTGCATTTAAATAATGACAGGTTATATTAATATGTGATGTCTATATGATTCCCATTTTGACATACAAATACTTTTTTCTTCAGTTACATAATGCAGACACGTCATCCCAACTGCAAACGAATGAGAAAATGGTAAATGGTAATCAATAGCAATATAGAGGTTTAATATTATGATTGGCACCCAGAGTGCAAAAAAGGCAATCTGGTAAATCTTCCCAAATTACCCCCTAGAATAAACTAAAACAAACCTTAGAAAAAGACTTGAGGAAACGGCACCATAAACCAAGCTATAGGTTATTTAGAGATACCCAGTGGCTACATGAAAAATAAGGCTCAAATTGTATAGAATTCTACAGAGCTACATGTACTGAGGGACCTTTACTTCATTCAGTGAGTCAAGTTACATTATGAGGAAGGGATTAATAAAAGTATTACATGCACATGGCAAATACAACAAAAAAGACTTGCTTGCAGCGAATTGATATGTATGAACAGAATTACTAGCCTATATACATCTCTTGTTGCATATGCAGTATAGTCACTAAGTGGTTGATGAGTGGTTGTGAGTTATAGGTGAGGGCATGCTAGTTCAATATTGCCTTAAAAGTAACCAGCAAATTTCCCTGTTCCTTCTACATTAGCATAAATATAATTTAAGAAATATTAACTAAATGATTCCCCTTATTTACCAAGGAGAGGGAGTGACGTTTGCTCCCTTTCTTCTCCCAACTTGTAATTAAACGGTCCTTATACCCCACACTCCCCTATCCCTGTACTAATTGGGTTGGGGTAAATAATATAAAAAGCCTTATGAGAGGCATAATTGAAATCAGAAAATGTTGCAAGAAAAGAGTCATTTGCTACAGAGGAAAATGCTTGAGGGCTTATATTACAAGCTAAAAAGAAACAATTATTAAAATGACATTTAATTTTCAGTGGAGTGGAGACTAAGGTATTGTATATCAGTAAAAAGCCATTGTATGCAAAAGTTTACAATATTACCATAAAAGTAATCACCTTTTCCTTTAGCCCTATTGATAAATCAAAAGAAGAATGACTAGTCACAGAAAGAAATGTGTAATGTCTGTAGAAGAGGATCCCGTAAAGCAGGCTAGGCCAGTTCTCAGTCAACAATACAGCGGGAACCCAAGGCAGGAGAACTGAAGGAGATGTGGTCAAGCCAGCTGGGTCAGAACCGAAGAAGAATCCGAAAGCCGAGTCAAAACAAGCTGGGTCAACAGGAACAGAAGCGGAGCCATATCAGGAACCAAGAAACAAAGTCAAGGACAAGCCGGGATACAACGGGTTAATTATATAAAAATCGAGCGGACCAGAGCGGCGTCAGACGGCCATGCGGGGAAGTCCTGACATATACATTATTTATGTTAGGTGGGACTGCAGCATCGGATTTGCACCAGGCATTTGCCCAGTGTGCCAGATGTCCAATACTGTGCCTTTTGTTATTTTACTAATTTATGAAAAAAGTCCTTAGTTGGCACTCTACAATTTTTAAAGATCAAATTTTGGGGTTAGCAAAATAAATGCCTGTACACTAGAAATACTTTAAAGATGAAAGGAATATATGTTATCTTATGATCTTGTAACACTTTAATGCTTATATATTTTGATCTGGATATCCTATGAGACCTGGTCAAAAAGTTGGAAGACTTTGACTGATGGCATTGTGGAGGCTAAGCTGAGGTGTTTTTAAAGTTGAAATATGAACCCATTACAGGAGCAAGCCATGTATCCATATCTTAGGACTGGGGAGAAGATGTCACCAAAAGCACCGCTATTTTGCCCTAATGTGATCTTCAACCAAAGTCGCACTGCTTTCAGTGAAGTCCTCCTCCACGATTGGAGGTACGGGGCCGAGGTTGTCAATGGAAGCGTCGCCATTTTGGCGGAGGTTTTCACCTGGTAACGGCTGCGGGGATACATATGAAGATAGAAGAGAAAAGATGAAAGAGAAGATAGAAGATGAAGAACAAGAAGATACAGAAGCAGACGTGCTCAGCAGAGATGGTAGGGAAACATTTATAGAGTGTGAGAGAGAGTGAGCGAGAATGAGAGTGTAAAAGAGTGTAAGTAAAAAGGCCCAGGAATTTCGGATGAGAATTCAGAGCTTTTTGCTTAGTTTTTGTTAACTTCGTGGGGGGTCTGTCCTTGTTTTAATGGCTTCATATGAATCGCAGAATGACGGTGCATATTGAGTAAACAGGATATAATATGTAATGCATCATGTGACAATTTGGATATACAAAAACAAAAATAAACAATATATCTAGAAAGTTTGGACGTTTTATTCTCGTTCACGTGTATTGAGCGTGCATTCTGCTCCGCCATTACTGTAAAGCATTAGCCTGCCTTTCCTCTGCACAGCATGGCGGATTCTGTGAAAGACCCACTGCTGTTTTTATAAAAAGCCTATTGAGGGAATGCTGTGTTTAATTTAGCTGCAGTAAACATTGTGTTTGTGTTAAAAAAAACTGCCTTCCACCCTCTAGGTATCAGTACTTTGATAAAAACACTCTGTACTTTTAATGATAATAGGAACCTTTTGCACGTTTAAGGAGCTCTCTGTACCCTGTAGTGATCAGCATACTGATAGAGAATGCTCTGCACTGTACATTATACTTAGTATCTATGAACTGGTAAAACTTTCATTTTATCCTGGTACTTAGGGGTTCAGGACCAGTGCTTCATCAGATAGTGCCCCACCAAGAATGCCATCTGTTGGCCCACAGATGCTAATATAGACATAGATCTCTTCAGGGCTGGACTGGAGATGATGGGGCGACCCTGCCACTTTAAGACCAGTGGCTGCCTGATGATGCAATTAAGGTCGATGGGTGGATGTGGGCAACTACATGTTACATTTTTATGCTTATGAAGCATGCGGCTGGGCATATTCAACACATGCTGCCAGCCCAGATCTGCACACGGAGTGGCAGAATGTATGAGTGCAAGCAGCCCGTCGCCGGGCATTTGCCAGTCCGGGCCTGGATCTATTGCAATCCCTTATGCATCATGAAGGCTTATGTTGCACTCATTTTATATACCGCCATCAGATTCTGCAGCCCTGTGCAAAAGGTAGACAGGACATAACAATTAGTATATAAAATAATGGGATGCCATACAGAACATATACATATAAACATATACACCTATGGAAGGGCCGGCTCTGGGTATGTACATGGAGCTGTAAACCATGGTGGTGTAGTTGGCACACATTTCAACCTGCTGTAATAGTGAGTAAAATCACCAGCGTCTGCACTCCTGTCCAATAGATCGCTGGAAGGAGAGATAGCGAAGAAAGATGGACATTTTGTTATAAGAATGGTAATAAAACTTGCATTGTCTTGACGTATGCGGCCCAGAAGCTTCCAATGGTTGTTCATTACAGACTGTGGCCTTTTGCTAATTGAGCTGCGATATTAAGTAATACGAGTCTGCCTGACATTTACAGTATTTAATACAATAAAAGCGGTATTCATTCTCTCTTTATGTAGTTCTTTTATAATTCATAGGAACCTGCTGTGCTAGTTAGAACCGACCGCATGTGTTATAAAATACAGATGCTCTTTCCTTACATAAATTAGAAAACAATATTTTATGTGAATTTCGCTATTGCTTTATGACAAAGCTTTGAAAGGCAACATATTGTATGCTGTCTACTTGCACTGACAGCACTAATGTGCTTAATACTATATTATTTTTCAGGTTCGTTAGCAAGACTTTAAAAGTAGCTACTATTGAGGGAAAAAAAGCAAATGCATTTTAGAATACCTTATATTCACAACTATAATAAGGACTGTATTTCCTTTAAACGTTAGCACAAAAAAAATTCTAATATATAATTATCCAGTTGGAAGTGAATAGACAGACAGAAGAAAAGCATACTGACACATGTAAATGTGCACAAAAATAAACACCATTAAAAAAACATATCAATTCAGATTCCGGGGTGCAGCTGAAATCCCCAACATGTACCCACACCAAAAAAATCAGTGCACACCCAGAAAATACTATTTAAAAGCACTTATGTGATGCATACAGTAAATATATAGCCATATATTGCTATATATGAATAGAGTCGTATTCAATTTCACGTGATACATATAAAACCTGAAGCAGTTAATAATAATTTAAAACATTGCTATGTGAAAGGTCTGCTAAACGTGGAAGACACAGACATTTGTAAACATACCAGAGAATCTGTTGGTTTGACCTGGAGTCTCCAGCTGGAGCCCTGCTTCCCTGGGTCATTGGGTCAGCATGTGGCTAAACCCACTCCCCACCCACTTCCCACACTAACTCCGCCTCCATGCACATCTAGTCCCACCTCTTCACAAAGCCGTTCCACCAGAAGAGGGATAGCTCTAGATAGCTTACCGTGGGGAGGTCTCATGTAATAAACTCCTTTTAGTAAATTGGTTTTTTAGCCTTTTTTTTATTTGTTATTTATTTTGTTGAAAAGAACATTCTGGTTGGAAAATAATGGACCTTTACTTGCAGAATGTAAAGTAAGGAGTTTGGATTTTTTATTTTCTTAAACAATTGCTAAATCGAATGGATTATGGGTAAATTTGGGATGCATTGAACAATATTGAAATGTCCAGGCTTCTACATGTCTAATCTATGAGGATCAATTTCCCGTATGGTAAACCTGTAATACTTTTTCGGTGACACAGGAGGTCAGTGAGTGGAATTTTGAAGGTCTGGTAGAACTCAGCAGGAGAAGACAAAACAGAAGACACTTAACAGATATCAATAGATTGTTAGGATATAGCCTTTGTTGCTTAGAGATTTTTAATCTGATGGAAAATTTGGAGCACCCCAAAAGGGTCTTCTTTTAAGAGCACAGTAAGGTGCTAGTGGAGGTGTGTAGAGAAGCTCTTCAGAAGCTCTCAAGGGTCTTAAAGGCTAAGGGATCAGTGACCCTAAACTGACTGATCCTTTTCTTCCTCAGATTCTGATGACAATCATCTGATCACTACCACCTTTATTGTTTTTTTTAAATAATAATAATGAGGAAATGGTGTTTATTCACAAGTTAATTTAATGGCCTGAGACGTAAGGTCTATGATTTATTCCTAAATAAATGGCAGTTAGGTTGCAGGTTTGTTAATACCTAAATAGAAATTATTCACCATCCCAATAATGAATGCAATGATTCAAATTGGGAAAAAAAGTAAAAATAAAAAAAGTGTCTGGTTTCCGTATGGGATCTGAAATCCTAAAGTAATGCTATTATATGCAACCAATAAAGAATAAAAGTGGATTACTTTAATGTATTAATATTTGATAAATATATGTATTTCTTTCCATTTGTAGATTAATTAAATGCAGGGGAAGTTTTGTGCTTCCTAGGTGCAGTATTACCTTAGTCCCCTTGTAATACATACATTAACACACACTATACACTTTCACATGCCCTAACACCATACGGTAACACCCACACACTCACCTACACTAACACATGCCTGCTAACACAACATGTTCACACACACATGCTGTCACTATACAGTAACACACACTAACACTATACAGTTGTGCACAAACACCTTCACAATGTACACTAACATATAGAAACATCAGACTCTTACACACAAACATACACTAACACACAAACACTATAAACGTACACACACTCTAACCAATACACACTCACTCTAACACTATGTGTACATATCCCTTTCTTTTCGTTATCTCGTACGAACTCCATCTTCAGGGTCTTCAGGGTCAGGCACCTACCGCACCAGCCTTAGTATGTCCGGCTCCATGGCACACATAATGCTCTAAGAGAGGAGTCAGTGCAGACTAAAATTGGAGTTTTCACATCTGAAATGAAGCCCTGACTGAATCTAACATTGACAGTGATTACCCACTGGTTCATGTCTTTTTCTTTAATATATGGTATATAGCAAAGAATCAGAGGTCATTTGATAATAACACTTCCTTTTGAAATTGATTGGTCTGGTTTAGAGCCCTGCGGGAGACGGCTTTTTTAATCCCACTCCCGCTGATTTTTTTGCCCAATCCTGTCCGCTCCCGCAATGTGCATGTTCCACTCCCGCTCCCTCCCGCCACATCTGTGGCCAATCTCGCCGCTCCCGCCACATTTGTGGCCAATCACGCCCACCTCCTTACCTGAACTGCAGATTTCCCGCGCAGTCCCTCAAGGCTGCCCTAGAGTTGCTCCCTCACAGCGTCTCTTCTCTTGCTCCGCCCAAGAACAAGGCGGAGTCACGGGAAGTGACGTTACATCACGTGACTCCATTTTGTTCCTGGGCGGAGCAAGAGAGGAGACACTGTAAGGGAGCAGCGAGAAGGCAGCCTTGCGGGACTGCGCGGGATTACCGGGACCCGCAGGTACAGTGCCTGACCGCACGCTCCCGCCCGCAGCCCCAGCAAGACCGCCCGCGCCCGCAAATTTTTGGGCCTCCCAATGCAGTCCTCTAGTCTGGTTCACCACTCATTCCAGGGGTTCAATTATAAGGACATAAAGGAAATGAAACATTACCCTATTGTTACATCACTTAATAACATACCCTTATATACCGGTATTGCCACATTCCTTAAGACCCCCAAAAGCCCATATTTGAGTTTCTCTGTAATAGATCAGGGTATTTGTTTAATGCAACATTTGTTTACAACTGTACAAAAGACAAAATTCCATTTCTTACGTTATCGGTCCTTTCTATGCTGAAGAAGAGATACAAATTCCAGGATACAATATCCAAAACTGCGAATGTGCAGAGGTAGCAATCAGTGGATGATGTATTCTGACAGCCCCAACCTACGCTCATGTGAATATATTAAAAATATGTACTTTAGTGATTAGTCAACAATATAATACACCTAAATTATTTGTTAAAATGTGTTTATTTACACTAAAAATTGTTGTTACTGTAGCATTCTCTTTGGTACACTGTTGCATTCTTAGGAAATAAGTAAATTTACAAAAATAAGACTAAAATGCACCATAATATTTAAACAGAAAACAAAAAAGTTTGAATGATCCCTTGTTTATGTCGAGAAATAACCTTTTCTGCCAGGGTATTTCTTTTCAAGGACTGTAGAAATTGCTGTCTATTCATTTGTTTCCCTAACACCTTCCAGAATGGTAACATAAAATTTAAGTGTTTATTATTTGAGATCATTCAGCTGATGTGGCACAGAAGACCCAAACACATTACGCCGATTTTAATTGGACACACGGAAGGAAAGGTAGTTCATTAGATTGCACGCTTCATTAAGACAACCAAGCGTGTTGGTCCAATTTCATGGTTATTAGGGGTACACTAAGGTCACTAAGGTCACTAAAAAGGTTGCACCATGACCGGGTAACACCAAGAGAAAAAGTGTACATACAGTATATAACCAAAATACATTATTAGTTACCCAAAAATAGTGTATAAACATATATAATCATAGTGTGTGTACTACTATGTATTGTGCAATTGGGGGCAATGGACACAGGAGCGTAAGAATCGTAATGGGATTAATACTATTTTAAGATTTGATTTATGCTTAACTTGACCCTAATTGGATTCCAAACATGGACCTTTCAGAAATGAATGCAAAATATATTAACAACTCTGAACCTGGGGCTCACAACCATTATATGACGTGCTTCCTAAGGAGTTAAATCACTAATGCAGTTTGCAGGGAGCCAAACTAGAGAATTTAAGATCAATTCTACAAGTACATTTTTAGAGTGTTCCACCTCTCCGTGGAGGCTGATTCTATGGCTGTTAGGAATATGTTTTTATGTTTCATAAAAAGAAGAAGAAAAAAGACATATGTATATACTTTTCTGTTTTTGTAATTTAGAAATTAATTGAGCTTCATGTTGAAGGATAAATGAAATTGGCAACTATAATTATATTTGTATTTATTACCTTTTATTTGAAACTGTATTATTTTTTTAATTTCTTATATTTTACAACGGATACGTTGGAAGCCTTTAAATCTTCTTTACAGGTGTGAACTTAGGCAGGTGTAGCAGGTGCATGGCATCAAGTCACCCAGTTAGTTCACGTAATGAGTAAAAGGTTACCCCCTGGTAGTAGAGTGGCAGCTCACACAGAGGGTGCGAGCTGCACTATAGACATGGCTCTGCATGAGGTAAGGGGAGGGGGGGGTAAGAGGAGCAGCAGTGACGATGGGAGAGAGGGAGAGAAGCAGAGGTTGAGCGTGGATAAGAGAGTGTATGTGTATCTGTATATGTATAATTGCATGATGTTAGAGAATTTGGGAGTATGCATATAGTGATAAAGTGTGTGTATGTCATTGTATGGTGTTAGTAAAAGTGTATTTATGTTAGCTAGTTTGTGCATGTTTGTGTATGGTGTTAAAGTAACTTAGAGTGTTAGAATGTGTGTATGTGTTAGTTACTGGGCGGAAGGTGCAGGTGCCTGTTGGGGGTTGCTGAAGGAATACTGCACCCAGGTGCCACAACCCTAAGCTCACTCGTGCTTCTTTATATATTTTTGCCGGCATATGTCCAAATGATATAATAATTATGTTTTATTTGTTATTATTGCCAGTATTATTATTTAAAAGGGTAAACTAAATAAAAGAGTTCAAAAGGAGCCTGGACGTGTTTCTTGAAAGCAATAATATTACAAGTTATGGATATTAGATTAATAGGGACAGAACGTTGATCCAGGGATTTATTCTGATTGCCATATTTGGAGTCGGGAAGGAATTTTCCCCCTGGTATGGGGCAATTGGAATCTGCTTCATAAGGGTTTTTTTGCCTTCCTCTGGATCAACACAGTAGGGACACAATATGTAAATAGGTTGAACTTGATGGACTTTGGTCTTTTTTCAACCTTATGAACTATGTTACTATTATGTTAAATCTCTGCTTACATGATAATGAAACTACAAAGGCAATCAGAATTCATGAACTCAATAGGACCGTGCACAGGCATTTTTTTTACTTTTGTGGATATGCATAGTCTAGCTTAACTTCTACTACAGCAATCAAGACACTATAAATATTACTTCTGTTAATTAAAACACAAATTTGAGAAAAAGAAGAACACATCTGTCGCTCTCTTTTGGTTTAGTGCTGTCTTGAGTTGCCCTACCTTCTCCACCTGTCCTCCTTCCACGTTCTCTTTGGAATGGGCATCATTTTTTCACTTTTATGGCAATATTACAACAGGAGCGGTAAGAATCACCGCAAGCAACTGAATTAATGCAGATATTTTCACAACATATTTTTGGCTCCAGGTTTAATATCTGTTTTAAAATGTTACAGTATAATCTAGTTCCCCAATGGTAACCATAATTTCATTATGCAAAGTATGTTTACACATACTAATTTCCATGTAATGATTTTCCTGTAATGTCTTCCATATGCAATGCGTGCATAATCCCTTTTTTTTCGTCAAAGCCAATCTAATTTCTCTAGGTCAAACTTTCACTGAATGATCTAACTTTAGCACCAAGAAAATCATTCAAGTTTGTATAACTTTGTTTTATTACTAAAGAAACAGAAAATGTTACAAAATGTTGCTGGATGAAAGCTTTATATTTTATGTACTGATACCGAATTACTGGATTGATTCCCTTTTGTGTTTGTAAAAAATGATGAAGCAGTTATGGCTTGTAAACTATGTGCTTGCTTGAAATAGTGGCCATGCATTTGTGTAAAAGTATATATGTTACTTGCTTCACTTTTGCTTCACTTTTACTAGACAGTAAGTTACTTTAAAAAGGTGTTAGTGTAGTTTAGTAAGGCTTTAAGAAAATGTGGAAGGGTTCAAGGTTTCCATACACCACCGGAAGTTTGTGTTCTTCCATGTCATGAGCCATGGAGCCAAGAGGTTCCCAGTTACTGATAGGAGGGCAATGGAATCTCCCAGAGCATAATTGCATAATAACTCATAATAACTCAGACTCCAACAGCAGCACTGTGCTAAGGACTGGAAGTCTTTCTTGGTAGAACAACCTCTTCCACCTCATTGTCAGGAGCGCATCCTGATTCAAACCACCAGTGGTCAGGGGCCCCAGTGCAAAAATTAGCCCTGTCCCCCTCTTTACCAAGCAATATGTCCCACAGTGACATATTTGCCCCCCCAAACAGTTTGTAAACACACTTACATAAATTTACACATGCTAACACACACACTCACTAAGAAACATGTACACTCATTCTAACACACACACACTCCTTCTCACACCACACATGCTAACACATACTCATCCATTCTCACACCCAAACACATACATATCCATGCACATTCACACATATACATACACATTCATGCTCACATCACTGATACATAGATATCCATGCTCACATACATACAAACATAAATATCCCCTCCCCTCCAGCAACACCCCCTTATTTCTCCTGCAGACTTCAGTCCTCTGCTTGCACATTGTGCAAGGAATCTTCGGTTTCACCGTGCTGTCATGTGACATAAAGCAACATGACCCTGCTGCGTTCCTTTTGCCATATGTTAGTTCAAAATTGTTTAGAAGGGGCTCATCCTACCTGGAGCGGTCCAGTCCAAGTCGGAAGGGCCCTTTCTAAACAATTCCGAAGCCACATGAGGAGATGGGAACAAATGGTAGTAGGTGACCCCTGTAGTTATGCCACTGTCAACGGTGTCTCATGCCATCAACACGTTGGGCGTTCCTGCATCAGACGGGGAGTGTGATTGGCGTCCGTACCACCTTACTTGCCCAGCTTCTCAGTGACATGCCACCGACCACTTGAGACACTGTTGACCGACCGTTGCACCCAACGTCACCACTTGCACATTTCTTATAGGGGATGCCTCCACATTTTATGTTTGCAGGTATGTGGTACTTGCCAGTCAACTTGCATGAACTTGTCTGCCATTTGTGAAACTAATTGTTGCTTCACAAGTTGCAGTATGCAGCTTAAGTTTAGTCTGGTCAATCGGGTTAACCCTTAACTTATTTAAGCGTAGTTAGACCAAAATGATGTTATTGTGCTCTGTGCCTGAATTGATCTTTTTATGACTCAAGTTGATTGAATTATTAAATTTCCAGCAGAAATGGTAGCGGTAATACAGGTTTTTATGTTCGAGATTCCTGAGAATATCATTTTTTTTATAAGATTCACAAATTAGGGGCCCATGTCATGCACAAAACAAACAGCTGGCTCATCTATGGTATGAAGCAAGAACTAAGACCAAGCCATCTTAAATTGCTTCTTCCCTTCCAAAATTGGGTTCTTTTGCATTGTTTCTGGCACTTTAAGGCCAATAAGACATAAATTGCCAGAGTATGGCCACCGGCTGGATGAAGGTGGCTTTCTGCAACCATTTTACAGCATGTGGCCGCGTGTATCCAGCAGGAGGTGACAGGCTAAAGGATTACTGAGACAGGTAGGTGGGAGACACCTGTTGGGCTCTGATCCATCAGACATCTGCCTGGTGATGTCTGACTGCCGCATCCACCTCTTCATTCAGGGATTCTATAATTTGTGGATATTTTGTTTGGGGGCGTGCTGAATTGGAGGTATAATTCATTCATTTGAAAGCAGTAAACACTTTTATGTATTGTTTTAGTTTTTCTGTGCAGCGGTTCCAAATAATTCTAAAATGTATCGTTGTAAACAAGTATCGGAAGTTACCGTAACACCAAAATCTATGTTAATCTTTTTTTGTGTTTTTATAAAATTAATAGAGAAGCGGTAAAAAAAAAAAAAAATCAATAAGATATTTTATTCTCCCATTTTTATGGAATCCACTTAACAAACAAAATCAGGAAATTTGTTTTTATTTCTGTATTTTTTCAAACTTTTTTTTCCAATAAAAATAATAACAGAAGTAATAATGGGTTTTACTACTTTAAATGGCATTAACGATAAACTATAAAGAGACAACCATTAAAGAGAGAAAGCAGGACACAGCAACATCTTAACAACTCTTGTTGAAAACCATTCACAAATCAATACCCGAGGGCTGACTATTAGTCCTTAGGGGCAAGAAAAAGGGGGGGGGGTGAGGTGTGAAAATTTACACCGGCAGCTCTGCGGCAATCAGAAAATAAATGGACCACTTTATGACTAATTAGGATTCAGTGGTTGTCAGGCAATTAAATTGGAGGTTTTATAATAGTATATTTTTGGCTGCAGGTTTAATATCTATTATAAAATGGATATTAACTCCAAGCCCGTGAAGTGTAATTCCAATCCCTAATGGAAGCCATTATATTATTAAATTGAATGTGTTTGTACATTCTAATCAGGAGTATATTCTTTAACCTCTATGCCTTCTAATATTGATATGTCAAATAGTATTAGATACCTAAATACACGGTATTAGCTAAAGCACCTCAGGGGTCTGTCCTGGGTCCTCTTCTTTTTAATATGTTTATTGGTGATCTTCTGTGTTGGATTGAGAGCTATGTCTCGGTGTTAGGTAGGATAATACAGTCTAACCTTGATTGGGGGACTAGGCAGGCAAATGAAGTTCAATACAGAGAAATGTAAAGTTATGCATTATGGGAACAATGCAAGTTTACTTTAAATAGTATCTTCCTGGGAAAAAACTACTAATAAAAAGGATTTAGGAATAATTACAGACGACAGACTTAGCTACTGTGCTCAATGCTAGTCAACAGCTGCAAAGGCCAATAAGAAATCAGAATGTATAAAACGAGGTATTGATTGAGTGCAAAGGAGGGCTACGAAATTAAAAAAGGGAATTGGGAGATACTAGTTATGAAGAGAGACTAAAAAAGTTAAAATTATATACACTGGAAAAACGGCGTCTCAGAGGGGATATGATAACATTCTATAAATATATGCAGGGCCAATATAAAGAGCTCTTCAGTGACCTGTTCATTAACAGAAATATACAAAGAACAAGAGGTCACCCTCTGAGACTGGAAGTGCGCAGGTTTCATAGACTACAAAGGAAGGGATTCTTTACGGTGAGGACAATTAAGGTATGGAATTCACTTCCAAGGGAGGTGGTCTTATCCAATACATTAGATACCGTCAAAAAGGGGCCTCGGTATTTTCTTAGAAAGGCACGATATACAGGGATATAAATAGAATAACATTAATATTTAAGAGCTTCTTGATCCAAGGAGAAATCCGATTGCCTCTTGGAGTCAAGAAGGAATTTTTTCCCCTGATGGCAGAATTTGAAGTAGCTTAATTAGGGGTTTTTTGCCTTCTTTTGGATCAAGAATAGGAAGGTTAGGTAGAAGGGTTGAACTTGATGGACTTAGGTCTTTTTATTCAACCTTTATTGAACCTTTTGTTCAACCTTATGAACTTTAACTATTCACTGGAGGAGAATATAATTCTGCCTCTTTAAAGTCAATAGTGAGACCTCACTTGAATATGTGGTGCCATTCTGGGATTAAGTCCTGAATAAGGACATTATCAAAGTAGAAAAAGTGTAAAGGAGGCCTACAAAATGAATAAGGAAGATCTAGAAGAAACAGTATGTTATTATAACGCTGTATAAATATGTACAAGGCAGATATAAAGTGCTCTCCAGTGACCTGTTCAGTAACAGAAATGTCAGAAGAAAAGGAGGTCATCCTCTGATACTGGAAGACCGAAGATTTCACACACAACAAAGGAAGGGATTCTTTACAGGAAGGAAAATAAAAGTATGAAATTCACTGCTGAGAGAGGGGTTCTATCGAGTACAATAACTGCCCCCAAAAAGGGTCTGGATATGTTTTATTAGAACATGTCCATGTTCTACCACCCCAAATGTCTCTCAAGGCAAAGAACCACATTTCCTCCAACTATGTATCATTAAATTCCCACTTCAAAATGATCAAGAGGAAACAGTTTATAGTGATTTAGTCATCACAATACATGAACAACTTTATAACTCATCAGAATTCCACGGTTGTTGGGAAATTAAAATGTCATTATAGTTTTGTACATGGTCTTATTTTCTGTTACAGACTATTTTTAAAACTATGCGTTGATGGTGCCATTCTGTTGACAGTCCAATAAAATATGCTATGCTACGAAACATTTTATCCCTTTCCTTCTCGTTTTCACACCTTTGCTATAAAAGGATAATTTTGGTAAAACAGAATTCCGTAGACGCATTGCACACTAGAGGATTAAGTGAAATGTTGTTATGAAATGCAAATGAACATTAATGCTCTTAATACATTTGTTTGTGAAATATCCGCGCTACTTGTTTTGGATAATGAAAGCTGTCTTTCATTAGACATGGCTTGATTGCTTTTTTAAATAATCCTTTCTTTATCAGATGGGAGGTCAACACTCCTGCAGTCTGTATATCTGTGTCTGGAATAAAATCAGTAATAAAAGCAAAAGATCAATACAAAGATTACTATTTGTTGGCAATAATACATTTGAATGTATCCAAAAGAAAATCATTAATTTCCACTATTCTGATGTCTGACCCAACAGAGTTCATACATGTTGTCCCTTGAGGTACACATTTGCTTGTTTGTTCTTATTCAAAATACAGATAATAATTTTATGTTTTGCTGTTTACCTTTATGTTCTAAACACATGTTAAGTGACAGATTACTTTTTATTAGCTAAGTTTTTTAACGATTGGTGGATTGAGTTGTCTATTAAACATACAGACTCCAGGCGTACTTTCTATCTAGCTTGCTTAGTGCATAACCACTTGAAGCCGCACGCTCCCTCTTACTCCTACACTTCCTACAAACTCAGATCCAACATCATCTCCTTACTGCCCTCATTGTTTAGGGCAGTATAGTCCACCTCCTGAGTGGCACACACCCGAGGGCGGACTGCTAACCCCGGATGCACCACTGGCACACCTGCCAGCACTCATTCCGTGCCCGATGGGTTAGTCTGCCATTGGTGGTCAGTAAAGCTATATTCTCTAGCCATGCCTCTAAAAATATAAGTAAGACTACAATGAAAAAATTAACCCTTCCAAGGATCAAACTGTGACATAAAAAAGGGTCCTGACGTTTTACATCAGGGCCATATCATGATCATGAGTAAGCAGTCCCATGCTACATGATTTCACCATCTTAGATGCGCGTGCATTCAGAAGGCTAGATTATCGCATCAGCTGCCTGAGCAAAGACCAATCTGTGCCCCTACCTCCTAAATGCCAAAAAAGCTTTTGTTATTAATTCTAAGAATAATAATTTTATTAACGCTCCCTAACGCTGGGCCAGTTAGAGGGGGATTGTGATCTCCCCAACCAGCCCTGCAGGCTGCTGATCGAGTGGCTGTGTGCCCCCTCTCAGCTGCGCCCGAGGCGAGTGCCTCTCTCGCCTCACCCTTCCTACAGCCCTGTCTGGCAAGGTTACATTCTAAATTACAATTATAAAATATACAGCTGACAAAGCCTACTCATAATATTGCATAACACAAGCAAATCATTATTATTTGATAAAGGGTAACATAGAAGAAACAATGTAAAGAATAAGGAAGACATTACAAAGAACTGAAACATTAAGCAGGCATGATTAATCTTGCAAAAGCCAATGATGTAGAAAATAATATTACAATGTACACAATGAAGCACAAAAAGGAGAAAGCAAATTTAATGGAGTAATGAAGTGCACAAATGTATGTAGTGGAACAATGAGGTGATGTGGTGCTAATGTGAATGCCTGTAATTCATAAAAGGCGCCCTATTCTATCCCAGGTCTAAGGCAGCAGGAAGCTAAATCCAAGGTTTTCCTTATAAGTGACCGAGTTCCACTATAGCAGCTTATGGTGTTCTTACCTTGCTTTACCCCACATGTCCATTTTAGGCAAAGCTCTGGGATATGATGTCATGTCAAAGAGTTCTGCATAAAGGATTCTCAGCAAAGTAGGACTTGGGGGTGAATAGAAGCCATGACCTGCGTCAGACTGCCATAAGTTCACTACATGCTAATAGGAAGAAGTAGGAAGGAGAGGAGAACCAGGGGTCATTAGCTGGTATCCCTGGCTGTCATGTTGATGTCCTTCTCTGGTCCTCTGGGAAGGATCCTATGAAGCACCCAGGCAGAAGCACTCATTCTTCAGAAGTAGAACAGTCTTCTTAGAGTAGTAGAGAAACCAATATAGTACATTGCCAGGACTTAATGTCAACCTTTCCCACCCAATAATATAGACTACTAGTACTGAGTGTAGCCAAGTAACTACTGCATTATTAGGAAAATAACGGGGTCCCTAATAAACCGCAGAACAATGGGAATATGGTGAAGTCGCCACCTTCTATATGTTATCCTACAGGGAATATGGACCGATCTGAGAACTGCCTGCCCTCTCCCTGGTATTCAACACAGCAGCCCAGCTCAACCCTTGTCTTATGCACATACCCCCATGGCCCAATGCCCAATGTTTGGCTCAGTATATAGTGAACATATAATATATAACTGATTAATTACCTGATCAATTTGCAGAAATATTGGCGTAATGGCATAGGATGTAAAATAAATTTACCCGCAGAATAAACAAAGTGGTTGCTGTGGACTTGTGTTTTGGGGCTTTAGTCATTATAGAAAGCAGTGTTATCTGTGCAGTAAATGTTTTTTTTTTTTAGAGTTATTTTCCCTTTAAATGTGGTTTCCCATTAATTCCTTTTTTAAATGCTCCTGCTATGGCTGATTAAAATGGTCTTCCCAGAGTCTCTGGGACTTAGGGAAATCAAAAGTTCAATGCATGCGCATTCTTATGCAACGTGTGCAAGTAGGTAGTTCTTGTAGGCCAAACCATTAGCCAAGCCAATCTACTGTTCTTCTCCTGTAAGTTTTGGGGTAAACATACATGTTTATAACTCATAACTGGTAATACATTTCTATTGGAGAACACCTATTCTGTGTCAAATTTACTTTTATATTATTTAGATTGTTTAATATACTGTACATTTATTAATAACTATATTTGTGTGAGCTTGTGTGAAAGCCACAAACTATTTTTTTATTACCACAAATACTGAAAAATTACATATGCTGGAGTGTAACCACAGGGGAGCAGTTTAACCAGGAAGAGATGTGGTCATTGACACCGACTACCTCCGCTGTCTTGTGCTCCCTTAGCCCGGGACAACACACTTTCCCCGGTTCCCCAGTCACTAGCCGAGACTCAGCGTAGGGTAAAACCAAACGAAGACTGATTTATTTTGGACACACAGGGCTGGATATATCCAGCAAAGCACACATTAACATAAAACAAGATATTGGGACACAAACCGCCCCCTTAATCTGCCTCCCAGAGACAACAGGGGCAGTAACGGGATTAACAATACAATAGGGGGGGAGACTGATTTATATAACATTAAACTGAAACAATGGCAGTCACTCCCTGGTTGCAGATCCTGGCTGTCTGCTGGAGATAATCCCCTCAAACAGTGATGAGATGATACTGCTGGGGGTAGCCACAGAAGTCTTTACAAACCCAGGGCCCATCGTCAATAGGGAGGAGGCTGGCAGTCAGGCCTCTCCAGTGGTCCCAGTGATGGAGGCTTCCGTCACAGTCATATTAGGGCTTGGCTATGGCAGGGGCATCATCATGAAGGGGGCATGACTTTTGGTTGCCCAGAGCCCTGGATGGTCTCAGTTCGACCTCGTTGACCATTTTTACTTATTGATAACTATTATATAGTTGAACAAAGTATTTAGATGAAGGATAATGTATTTTATTTACACATTGATACTTTTATTTTATTGTAACACTCACAACGAAACATTCTGAGCTCCTAGAAAAGTGGAACATTGAAATGAAAGAGGGACTGGTCCTCCTAAAGGGGAACATTTGGGAAATAGAAACCATACATATCTCATGTGCACCACAAAATGAAATGTAATAGTCCAACTAAACCAGTGTACATATAGATAATAGAACATGAATCTGCGTGTGTGTGTGGGTCTGGTGGGTATATTTTAGATAATAGAACATGAATCTGCGTGTGTGTGTGGGTCTGGTGGGTATATTTTAGATAATAGAACATGAATCTGCGTGTGTGTGTGGGTCTGGTGGGTATATTTTAGATAATAGAACATGAATCTGCGTGTGTGTGTGGGGGTCTGGTGGGTATATTTTAGATAATAGAACATGAATCTGCGTGTGTGTGTGGGTCTGGTGGGTATATTTTAGATAATAGAACATGAATCTGCGTGTGTGTGTGGGGGTCTGGTGGGTATATTTTAGATAATAGAACATGAATCTGCGTGTGTGTGTGGGTCTGGTGGGTATATTTTAGATAATAGAACATGAATCTGCGTGTGTGTGTGTGGGTCTGGTGGGTATATTTTAGATAATAGAACATGAATCTGCGTGTGTGTGTGTGGGTCTGGTGGGTATATTTTAGATAATAGAACATGAATCTGCGTGTGTGTGTGTGTGGGTCTGGTGGGTATATTTTACTGCCGCGCTTCCAGCTGCACAGGACACTGCGGAGACCGGGACACCTGGCTGCTTCCCCAGGCTGCCCGTGATACAAGTGTCATTGCTCTGATACAAGGAAGGAAGCCTCAAGCACGCAAGTAAATGGAAAAGCAGCTGGGTATGTAGGTAATAGGGCTTAGGGAAAAGGAAAAAAAAAGAAATATACAATAGCTGTTACATTGTGAACAAATCTCCTTTACGGTTATGTGGTCATTCTGGCCATCAAAAGCTGTTATTTCCAGCTCCATGATTTTCTTTTACTTAAGTACAAACAGATCATATTGAGAAGCAGAGAGGAAAACTGAGAACCCTCTAATCCTCCTACTTTAATCCATCTATTATTTCAAAGCTATAACATTACTGTAAAGGCTGTTTGTCTTGTATACCATTAGAAAATACATGTAACAAATTATATATACACTAGCTGGCCACTTTATTAGACACAGCTGTTAAATCGCTTGTTAACACAAATAGTCAATGCGTTTAGGCATGTAGACGTGGTCAAGTTCAAACTGAGAATCAGAATGGGGAAGAAAGGGGATTTAAGTGACTTTGAACGTGGCATGGTTGTTGGCGCCAGACAGGCTGGTCTGAGTATTTCAGAAACTGCTGATCTATTGGGATCTTCACGCACAACCATCTCTGGGGAAAAAATAACCAGTGTGCGGCAGAGAATGGGCAGACTGGTTCGAGATGACGAAAAGGGAACAGTAACTCCAATAACCAGTCGTTACAAGGCATGCAGAATACCATCTCTGAACGCACAACACGTCAAACCTGCAGCAGATGGGCTACAGCGGCAGAAGACCCCACCGGGTGCCACTCCTGTCAGCTAAGAACACTATCTATATGGTATATGTATGGAACAAGGATGGTAAACAAGTCCTTTTAAATGTAAAATCATTTGTTTAAAATAACTTGAACCGAAATGTGTTTTTTGTGTTTATTTTTAAGACATAATAGAAATATAATAGAAAATATCAGAAAGTCACACTTTTTTTTTTTATATCACTCCAGTTATTGGATTAGCTGGTATTATATTGGGATGGAAACCCTTCATATGCTTTAGTTTATTATAGGATCCACCTGCTGCAATATTTTCTATTTAGCTTCCGTGATGCAGCGGTTTGACATAATATACGTATTCTAATAGATCCACAACCAGAACACTATACCTATATTTATAGAACTTTCATTATGTCTGAATGTAACTTCTAATCTCTTATATTTAACAGAACCCGAGGGTACTTATCAAACTAAAAACATCATAGCAACTAGTGTCAGAGGTCAAATGCTCTTATGACACCGCAACTGACATTATACAGACCATCCAGGGCATATTTTTGGAACATCCAATGATTTTCAGCTACTTTTGCGTAGAATGGAAAAAAAAGACTAAGATAAAACATGTACTGGCAGTTCATCTGAAAGCATTTATCTACATTAACCCAAAAAGCGAAGAATGTACGATATAGGGTACTTATGTCTTGTTTGAACCCAGAAGCTGGTGTCTTTTGGGTTTGCTGCAATAGCAGGTTTCTCTAAAAGTTGTAGGCCACTACCTGGATGCTTTCCAAGATTCTTATAACAATTCTACATGTAGCCACCAGGATGTCTAGAGTAAGGGCGATATGAAGTGGCATACATTCTCTTACTTTACAAGTGTTTAGACAGTGTTACATAATGCACATAGAGCATATTCTTTCCCGAATCAGTCTTGTGCTGCTTTATTGCTGGGCTAATTGGCTGGACCGAATGTTTCCAGCTCTTCCATGTGTGCACCTCTGACCCTGACTTTCTCCAGTGGTTGAGCTTTTTTTTTTTTTTTTTTTTTTTTTTTTTTATTCGTTTTTAACATCAAAAAGACAATTGCTTAGGTATTAAACCATACTAAGCAATACAAATATAGATACATACAAAAAACGTTAGTAACCCATTAAGACATACCAAAAAATATAAAACTTGCCTCTAGGGCATCTAAGGTATAATAAAGCAAATTGAAAAAAAAACCAAAAAACAAAGTGGTTGACCTTTTGGTAGTTTCTGACTCTTGGTCTGTTCTTGTGTTTGGCCTTGGTTAATTTCACACCACAGTGTGCTGCTTTCTTCTCTCTCCTATACCTTTTGTAATCTGATGCCATCTTGGCATGCTACCCTTTGGACTTGGTATTCCTGGTGGATCATCGAAGTCCGTGAGCAGCAAGCAACTGGTCTTCTCTGACTCTTGGGTGTAAACCCCAGTTGTAACATAGGTGCACAGTAATTATTGGCTAACAGACAGTTAGCTTTGAGCATTCATTAAATTGAGATAGCGTTCATCCCAAGGAAACCGGACAGTTAATAAGGAAAGGCCTTTTAACTGCACACATTTTGATTGATAAGTTTTAATGTATACCTTCCCTGGACAATTAAACTGAACATAAGTCACCAGAAAAAAGTTCAAGGTCACCCCAAGGTCAGTTGAAAAGTAATATTGTATCACTAACATCCACTGTCACCTTTCAAATAATTTCACGCAATAAACTAGTTCTATTTCTTACATGTCTCTATGGTGGTATTTTTTTTTTGAGGGAAAAGCCAACCTAGTGAAAATTCCTCTCAACCTTCATTTCATGATCACTATGCTGAAAACTTTGTACATACATAATAGCTACAAGCTAATCTGCTATTTGTGCCATTATCAGGCAAGACACACTATAAATTCAGTTTTTATTCAAAATTGGGTAAATGAACCATTTGGATTTTTATCCAAAAACCCTTGCACAGATTTTGCAGTTCTAATCTTTTGTATCTATTTAAAGGCTAGCATGATGTAAGATAGTGCGGAATCGCTCATTAAAGGAGACACGTCATCATCAGGGCTCAGAACAAAATACATTTGTTAAACCACCCTATAGCTTGAGCTGTTTATTCGACAATCAGTGTAATTGTTTTGAAAATATCCGGTTTAACCCTTCCAGTAAGATCCTTATGTGTGGTACGTGGTTGGCAAAGTGGACCCAAGAATGCCAACCATGTATCTCATATGTGATGGCTTTTGAATCCCTTGTCCGTGTTCACTAAATGGGCTCTCAAAAAACATTTTGCATTATAATGGAGCAGTTGATTGGCTCCTGAGTGTGATGTCATATCCCAGCTCACAATCTGAGAAGTAGCCTGAAGGAAATGTAGCACACAATTATGTTCTGACAGAGGCACACTAATGATTTTGTTGAACTAAGTTCCTAAGGTCCTATATGTACTCCTAGGTAAATCCCTAGATACAAAGTCCAAGGAACCAAGGTACAAAGAGGCAAAAATCTGTATCCACGAACAAGCCAGATGTCACGGTCACAAGCAACGTTACCACAGTTTAGAAAAACAAGCCAATGTTAAGTAATGCTAGAGATCTGATCCAAAAATACTGTATGTCTTTAAGCCAAAACCACGAAAACTGCTGAGCACCATACAGCCCAAGCCATGGGTTTTTATTATGGAATTAATGCCAATAATTCAAGACACTGCAAACAGCTTCTGGTGCATCAGGATGCATTGAAGCAATTCCTGCGTGACTGAGTATGTGCTTGTGAGAAAGGTGCATGGGTGTACAAGGTGCGCATGCACATCACAGCTCATGGAATACAACGTGAGCATTAAAGAATGAAGTGCAGCCCAAAACAATAAAAAAAAAACAAAAAAAACTTACTAAACTTTTATGTTAAACAGAGGCTAGATTTTCTTCATTTATATTATTGTTTTCTTCTTTTGTTCTTTTTTTCTTCTTTGGTTACTATATTCTAGGAGCTTATAAATCACATTCTAGTACATCCATAAGTACCACCACTGCATAGGGCACTGGGTTTTCATCTGATACTGTTATATATCTTTTCCGTGTTTGAATGTACCTCTGCGACCCAGCTTCCAAACCTCAAGCCTCGTGGTACCGTCATATAAAGGAAGTTTCATAATGCATTTCACTGGACTAAAGCTTTCATCAGAGCAGACGTTTCCTTTTCAGGTGGAGATTTCATTCTTACGGCATAACATCCATTCAAGTAAATATTAATAACTAGTGAAATCTTAATTCACAAGGGGAGCATAGACTTCTACTAAGACACTTAAAATTGATACATTTGCAGCAAGTAGTTCAATTAAATAACAATGATGCGGTTATTTCAATTGAACAGTGACACTTACCTTGCAGAAATGTATTAAAACGCTAATAGTTAACCCTATCCCGGGACAAAATATAACTGTTGATATAATAGGTTTTAAAATGTAATTCTTTCAATGCTGGGCTATACTTTAAGATCCTCTACACATATGTGTTTGTTTTTCCTTTCTACAATGCGCTAAATTTTTTTCTACATATGTAAGTAAAGCGTTACGTTATTGTTGGCGCTATATAAATAAAATATAATAATAATAATAAAAAAGGAAAGTGCTTTTCTGACACTCATTTGATGCTCCAAGTAGCCAATCAGTGCCTAGAATCACCAGGCCAAGTGTTTTATTTTGTTTTCTCTCATTTTCTAAAGAATACATATTAAGGTACTCATAAAGTACTTTCATTTGTATTATTGTTTTACTTGTTCTGCTAAAAACATTAAACTGTCCCTTTAATAAATGGAAGAAAAAGGTGTGTGTTCCACTAACTCAATGAACAGTGTAGTCTGGAATCCAAATAGTGACATAATTATTCATATAAATTGTAGCACCATATTCACGGAACCTCGACTGTTTAGATAATGCGGCATGATCATGAATATTTTATTGCTATAATACATTTGGCTTCAGTGTGACATGTATGCAAATGAACCCACCTTGCCTAATGATATAATCAAATGTCATGCATTGAATGATGACACTGCAGATGATTGTACAGATGTGTAAATACTGGCTAATTACATGGGCACATGCAATTCATCAAAATATAAGTCAAGTTAATTACCCACGGGGAGCTATATTAAAGCATGATAAATTAGAAGGTTTTCACAACTAAAAGAGAACGCCCATGTTTTCTGCAAGGCTTCCACTTCCAAATGCTATGATCATGCTGTAGAAGTATATTTATTCATATGCTGATGTCGATAGGGTTAAAGCTGTTTTAAGATCGATCTTCTTCACTTGCAGAAACTCCTTTTTATTTTAACATTGTAACAATTCTTTATTATATTTTTTGTAATATTTATATATATATATTATTATTATTATTATTTGAGATGTTTGTACTTCTGTAAAGTGCGGATATTTATCAGGCTAATGCAAAGCTGAGGGATGACTCTTTTTAGGGATATATTTGCTAGAATCAGCTGATGACCTCACTGTCTTTTCTCCACTGTGCCTGCCCTTGGCATGTATGACATCACGGTAAGAGGGGGTCAGAGGGCCGCGCAGCACATAATAACAGCTCGGACTGAGATTTGGTCTATTTTCTTGAAGCAATTCACAACTGATTCTCCTAAACTGACTTCTGTGGCGTCTTTGGCAAGTTTTGACCGCCCCCTCCCTTTAAATTGGTGTCTGAAGCTCTAGCTTCCATGAAAAGGGGCCAAATGAATCCATTATATACAACTTTTGTAACAAAAAAAAAAACTTGAGAGATTCTAAAGTAAAAGGGTATTAAAAATTATAATAGCAGTAAGAAGGTGGGTTCACAGAGGACTTCTTACCTTAGATGTCCTACTTACATATTCGCTCTGCCACGTTATATTTATATTTGTCCCAAACTATACCCGCCACATATCAACTCGGCCGTGTGAGTTTAAAACTTCCATGGGGGTGAATTTAATTATTTAATCCCTCCTTCCCAGAAAACAGGGAGTGAGGGGCTTTGTGCCAATAAAACCATATCAAATTCAGCTTAAACACATATGAGCTGGAGTTTTCATATAGCTGCCAACTAGCTGGGTGGTGTAACTTGTGCTATTGATCCTCTCTTGAATCAGGAAGATTACAGCGAGTGACTGCGGGGCGCAGAGAATAGGTCAAGTTCATGCGGTAAGTGGCCTTAACGCCACGACTAAAGTCAGCAATGTAGCATTTCAGGTGATTGGTGGATGGAGATGTCCCACGGGTGAACATGTTTGGTTCAGCTATAAAACTTCACCTGGCGCACCTAACAGGTACTCCGGGGTCCGGGGTACACTTTGCCCTTGTTTAGACTTTATATATCTACTTAGTTTCCTTTTAGGAGGATTGCTAACTATCTCACTACTTCCCCATTTGGTTCAGATAAAGAATATTCATTATAATGTACATAATTTAGTTATTATTTCTAATGTCACCCATGTGTTTTAGGATGCATTCTCATGTCCTGGAGGTCCTACCACCAACTGAATACCGCAAGGGCCCTGGAGAAGGTGTACAACATATCTCGAAAAACCATATATAAAGTCTTTACTAACATATTTCTTTCCTGCCCTGTACAATTTAAAAATATATATCTTTCTAGATAGTAATTCACACATCTTGCACCTTTTGACATGACCACCGCCTGCAGTGATTTATCGCATGGGGTTTTTATATAGCTGTCCTCTTGCTTTTCATTATCCACCTCTGATGCCCCTTATCTGACTTTGAATTCTTAGTATTTGCTTTGTGGATCCTACCTCTGACAGCAAACTATTACAGAGCCATAGACGGATATTTACTGTACAACTGTGTGTAATATAATAATTTAAATAATATGTATCATGAGCACTCCGTAGTAATTGAAGTACATAAATCATACTTTGTTTAAAAGCCTAAACTTTTTTTTTGGGGTTTCTCTGGCGCCATCAATCAAACTTGGAAAGCTTTCAATATTTTTATATTTCATGATAGCATTGAGACAAGGCTGAACTTTTCAAAAAAAAAGTTTGTTGAAAAAAAATGTCATTTCCATTAATTTATGACCTTTTCAGAGTTTTCTCCAAAAATGTCACCGAGTAACTTTATTCATTTATTTTCTTGGAGGACCATAGAAAGTTTGGGGAGAAAAAAGGCTGAAATAAATACTTTCAAAATATTTAACATTTCATTCATTAAGAACTAGAGAGTTATAAACAGTTATTTGCTGTTATTTTAGAAAAAAAAGGTACCTTGTAATAATTTTAAAATAAATAATCTGTGTATTAATAACAATACAAATATACTTGTGCATAACACTCATGTTTAAGTAAATCTGACCCACAATACTTTAACAATAGATGTTCACTCTAATCAAACCTACAGTATTTTCGGTAAGGGCAGAATAATAATATAAAAATAAAAAGTAAAATGAAAGTAATGCGAAAATGTAATTGTTATATTTTTTATCTTTAAAATGTGCCATTACAAAGAATTGTATTGATTTAAATACCTATTCAGAATGAATATATTGTATACTTGTGGTTAATGTTTATCGGTATATTCCATATAACAACCTTGACAGCGCTCCTAAAAGGCTCATTATTACCTTTAAACCTGTAATTAATTAAACTGAATATTAAATAAATAAATGATGGGACCATTCATTCAGTATTCTTTTTTCTATAAAAACTGTGAAAAAGAACATAAGATATGAATGTGTATTACTGGTGTTGATAAACATTTTTTATAAAGACATGGTTGCAGTAACCAAAACATACTGGCTTAGATTCTTGGTCATCTGCTCAAGAATTGGAAAATCACTCAATATGTCTATCTCACAATATTGAGAGGAACAGGTTTGGATTATTTTGGGTTATGTTAATTGTATTTCTCAATATATAAGGTGCTAATATTTTTGAAATCTTTATTGTTTTGTGTTATTGGAAATTCCAATTCTGGCCACTATGGCAGACAATAGGCATAACTGAGAACTTTTTAAATGACCTGAACCTAAGACTCTTGAAATATTAATCCTTTATTAGTCCATTGAGAAGATTCTATGTAGTTACTCGCCAAATGTGTTAATCAAATGGCTCTAATGACGGTCCTCAAGGAAACCTTGACTCATCATTAAAGATAAGCTTAATTGAGTCACTTGCATTCAAGTAGGAATATAGACTATCACATACCGGAAGCAAAAGTGCCAACTGGGAATCTTGGTATGTCAGTGGCTACCTATCTTTTCGTGCACTATGAGAAAATAGGTTGTACCATATCCTTTTCTAATGATATGGAACAAATTTGTAGCTGGGACTCTTTGGCTCATGGTATTCCAAAACATGTGCTGTGGTCAAATAAGGTATCCCATACGAATGCTATAAATTAGGGCTATAACTAAAATAACATTAATATTTTAGCGCTTCTTGATCCAAGGAGAAATCCGATTGTCTCTTGGAGTCAAGAAGGATTTTCTTTCCCCTGATGGCAGAACTCGAAGTAGCTTAATTAAGGTTTTTTTGCCTTCTTTTGGATCAAGAATAGGATGGTTAGGTAGAAGGGTTGAACTTGATGGACGTAGATCTTCTTTCAACCTTGTGAACTATGTAACTGTGGCTACCCAACAATGGTTGAGTGTTTTTTTACACAAGAACTGAATTTTCAAGATCTGTTAATGATGCTGGAATGAGGCAGGACACGGTAAGTCATTTGGCCCAAAGTGCTAGTAAGCCATAAGTTAGTTAGCCCAAGGTTTAAAACCTCTCAGAAACCAACAAGCCATATTACCTCTGCAGTACGATGCATTATCTGTGTTCCTTTTACAAGGATGCCAAGAAAACACGTTTGTGCATGTTGGGAAGAGCAGAGTAGAGGTTCTTCTACTTCCTTGTCTCTTTGTTTCTCCTTTCGCATGACCACTATGGTTAACTGAGACTGTAACCACTTCAGCATCAGAACAGCATGCTAGATTATGACATAGAAAGGATTTTGTTATAATTATTGAAACAAAAGACATTTTGTAATTCCAGATAGAGAAACTAAAAACTTTATTTCTACAATGTAACAATATGGACTTGGCTATGTATCTGAGTACTCTGTTTAAACACGCATGGATTGTACACCCCGCTTTGCTTTTGTTATGGAAATGTCACTTTCTGCAGGAAATGCTGCTTTTTGGAGTTAATTTATGATTTCACATTTTCAAAGAAGGATGAACTCCCGGCCTGTGAAAGAATCATGATTGTCTTTGAGAATGCTGCTAACAACAGAGCAGAACAAGTTAAGGTAATTATGAGTGAGTCTAAAAGTTAACAGTAATTGTAATTTCCAGAAGAGGCGACAGACTGAGGAATGCATTAGCTATTATAATGTGATTGTGAGGAGACAGTGGCAGCAGGATCTACTTATTGTTAGAAACACTTTCAAATCTGTACGGAAATATGATGTGAGTCTTCTATAATGGCGTGTCAACTGGCATCTGTTTTAGTAGCTCCCAGTGAAAGACATTTAACATCAATCATGGCTAAGCACACGGATAAATACTAATTCACGTTTTTATCAAATTTGATCAAATATAGTTAAGTTTAAGGACACTTTTGTATAGGTCAGATTTGTGCCTCATAAATATGGCCTAGGGCATCTCCTGCCATTAACCTCTTGTGTGTAGTTCTATTTCTCATCTTTATTTACACTTAAGCCCAAATGTTTCATGTCCCTCCCTAATAATTTTGTAAGCAGTGGGAAGAATAGAAAGTAATGAGTGAGGTGATGTTCTACTTATTCTTTTTGAGGTTTATGGAAGAAAACGTGTAACATAACGTAAAATGTCTTATTTGAGATCCATGTCATATACAGGGGCGTAACTAGAAACCACGGGAACCTGGTGCAAAAAATTGCTCCGGGCCCTCAACTTCAACAGCAGGTCTGTGCCATCACTGCCCCCACACAACTGGTCTGTGTCTACTTTGCCCCTTGCCCCCCTTCCAACATACAACATATGTAAACAAATTTACATAAATGACACACAAATGTTAGTGAGTACTCATACTCAATAACACTTCAACTTGCCTCACATACACAATTACACATCCATGCTCATACACACATACACAATTACACATGCATACTCACACACACACACACACACACACATATGCTCACACACACAATTACACACCCATATTCACACATACACACATATACACATCCATGCTCTTAAACACACACACACACAATTACACATCCATCCTCACACACACAATTACACATCCATGCTCATACAAACATACACATGCATGCTCACACACACACACACACACACAATTACACACACTCATACACTGCGACCCCTGTACTTCTGCCAACGGTCATATACCTAGGTTTTATATTTTTTGTAGATAAACAGCAGTTAGAAGATAAATTGGGAAAAGCTTTAAGGCTTTCATCCCTCTGGCTTTAAAGCATGCCTCATTGTCTGTCACCGTGTGTGTCTGCAGATTCCACTGCTTTTCATAATGTAGTTTTGTCGATCCTTTAAATCACCAAACTGAAAAGTTGACAAAACTGATGTTAATAGGGTATGAGGACATTTAAACTTTATAATAAAAGTTTTACCGGATGGGGGGGGTATTGTTTCTCCCCATGCAGCTTCCTCAGATGAGCTTTGACTCCACGTTTTATTGTGAGTGCAAATTCAAAAAAAAAAAAAAAAAAAAAAAAAAAAAAGGTAAAGAACTGACCCTCTCCTTTTTTTTGGGGGGGGGGGGGTTATATTCCCAATACTCAACCCTTAAACTTTAGCTCAATTAGTCTGCAACCCATGTATGTCTTTTTTTATTTTGTTAGAAAAAAGGATCTTTAGAAAGGCCAAGGATTCTACCGTAATGCTCTTGCAAAGCTATTGCCGAATGAGTACAGTATATGAAGATCCGAGAATTTTGTTTGGATTACACCACATCGGAATCCGTTTCCAGAGCGTTTGAATTAAACATTGCAGACTATCAAATAAATTAGTGTACAGTAGGTGACAGCTTGGTTTTATACCCCACTGGATAATTCATTTTGATTAAAATGAAACAGGGAGGTGCCACAGCCAACCGTGTTGAAGGTCAAAGCCATTAAATGTGTGTTTTATTAACAGCATTCCTTCTGTTAGGGACTAGGAATAGCTGATAAGCAGAACACTGGCAAAAAGAACATTATTTCCATTCAAATATACTCAGCCCTCAAAAGGACTTATGAGCCATTTGGGAGAAGCTTCTGGCAAATAATATACCCAAAAACAAATCATCAAACCATTGGAAAGTTTCCATCGGAACAGGAGACCTCTAGGTCCTGTAGGCATATGGAACTTTGCATCTTTTTTCTATGTTGGCCCAAAAACCGGTATCAACGTCGACTAAAGACACAATTTCTGCTAATACTGCAATTTTTTTCTTATTAAATATTCTAGGAACGGGTAAATAAGGACACACGGTATGTTATTTTTGATCGCTAACCCATTTTTACATGGGCTTTCTCATTTGAATATGCCTGGAGCACAGCACTGATGGAAACGGCATGGCCCAGAAAGCTATGTGGGAATATATGAAGACAATGGATGTTTCAAGCCAAGGTTCTTCATGAGTATTTAGAATCAGAAATAGCTACAGATTTGTTAAAAAGAGACCCCACGTAAGTAATAAAGATGAGTTTCATATTTGGTTGATGTTTGACAATAACAATAATGTTATCGTCAACTGATATAAAGAATAGAACATAGAACAGCCTTGATTGTCGGAATATTGAATATACCGGACTCATTTACAGTAATCGGGTCAAGTGAGTATTGGATAAAGTTTCAAAAAGAAATCTAGGGCATTTTAACTCTGCCATGAGGAAATTTATTTAATTTGGAACCTGTTGGATTTGCTGTATGAATAATCTGGTGCAAGTCATCACCTTTCAGCTTCAACCTAATGCGCATCGAGATTATTAATTTTACAGAATTAAAATTCTTCTATTGTAATAGAACCATCCGCTAGTGAGCACATGTAACGATAGCAGCCGGCAATTTAATTTATTTTAGTCATACATTATACTGACACTTCTGCTTACATTTCTTAACCATTTAGACACATAAAGTATATAAGAGAGCGCTCACTCCCAAAAAATCCTCTTTTTCTTTAAAAAAATCTAATTTTGGCGCTACCTGGTAAAGAGAGGAGGTCACTTGATTTGCGTCTGGTGTTAGCTAAGATCTACATGTATCTACAGCCTCTATCTATCTTTTAGTCAGATAGCTACAGAAAACCGGCGTATCTTAAGACATAAGATCAGCATGTTTGCTAATGTTTCCAAAAACCAGTGAAAAATAACATTTGCATCTATCAGAGAAGTCAAAGCTTTTAAAAAAGTTTCATGTCATTTTAAAGCGTAACTATTGTTGCCACAGCGTCCTTTATGGTTGACTTTAGTTAAAACTACTTATAATCTGTGCTTTATGTTTTTCAGTATTTACCTCAAGGAAGCAAAAATCTGTCGCTTAAAAGAGCAAAAAATCTAACCAATTGTCTCTCCTGACGGTATCTTCCTTCTCCTCACCCCACCATTACAAAGGTTATTTGAACCAATCAACTACAATCAGCAACTTCATAATCAAAGAGAGATGAAATAATAGAGTGGCAAACAATCCATCACAATTGGAGACTTGGACTCAGGCGACTATGGGTTTTCAATCCTATTCTCTTTCCATTGAGCCTCTGGTGTTGCCACCAGTCCTTATCAGCAACACGCTATGCGGCAATGTAAAGGGCAATCCTACTACACGTCAAATAGGAGGCCAAAGGGCTCAGGGCAGACGGCAGCCTGATACTAATGCCCTGGTGTAGGGAAATTAGCGTAAAGTGTGACCAAGATCGTGCTGAAGCAATGCAAAGTGTGGGACCGGACCTGACGACCCCCCCTCTAGAACAGAGACGGTCCCACACTTCGAGGTAAGACCCTGAAATGCAGAACCCAAGACCAAGATATTTAGATGTTACACACGAAGTTGCTTCTAATACATATTTTAATGTTTAAAAGTCATCGTATAGGTTTATTGAGCATACAACGGCAACATCTAGACTTTGGGGAAGCGACATGGGTTACTCTAACCGAACAACCAGATCCAGTAGCTAAAAATAGAATATCACAAACATTCCGTGAAATACACTTCTAAACAACAAAACCCACTTTTATTCATAACAGTCTTAATCTTTTTAATCTCTCCTTTTTAATAAGGCTACAAAGAAAAAAAATAACGCGTTAAAATAGCTTTTGACCTTCTGTGCAACTCCTACCTTTTCTTCCATTTTAGGCAGTTTGTTTACATACTCGTAAAGCTGTCTTTATCCAACACATAGGAATTCTAGCTAATTAGCAACGGACCAAAATAGCCTCTATTAATAATTAACACTTTAGCTTGCCAAAAAATTCAGCATGTCGCGGGAACATGCGTATGCAAACATATAGTGTGGTTTTTATTTTGCCAGTTTTGTCTATAAATTATAAAAAAATTGTAGGTCTTTTATTGAAGATTTTTTTTGGCAGCTACTTGTATTGGCTGCGTCCACCTCCGTTCCAAATGTATTTTTCTTTTGTAATCAAACAGCTGTTCTAAACGTATGACACACGAAAAAAGTAGAAATATATAAATATATGACAAACTAAAAAAAATAAATAAAAAAAAAAAAAAAAAAAAAAAAAATCGAAACAGAATTTGATGGGGGATAAAAACCATCCGGCCCACCTAGTCTGCCTGTTTTTCCTGATGTAAAGACTAAAACCTTAATCGGTTCTTGTCTTTGATTCATTATAGTGTTATGCCTCATTCCTGTTTACATTTCCTCACTGTATTAGCCTCTACCACTTCTGCTGGCATGCTGTTCCATTTATCTACCACCCTCTCAGTAAAGTAAAATTTCCTTCTTTTACATCTGAACCTCTGAGCCTCTAGTTTTAGATTATGACTTTATCTTCTTTCCCCTTTCAGAACAAACTTTATTCCTTACTCTCTCTTTTTTTTCCCTCTCCTCATGTTAATAAACTCAAAACGCCATCTCTTAGGCCGTTCATTTAGAAATAAACAAACATATACAGGAAAAAAGATTGTGACGGGCAGAAGTTTAAAATATGGATGAACGTCACAATATCCTACCTTGAGGTTGTTTGGCAAGTTTATTTACAGTGAATGGCGCAGGGCTGCAGATGTCGGCAATCTGGGAGAAAAGCTTTGGGCGCTTCTGCAAACGATTCTGAAAAGTTAAAATTTTATATATTTCTAAAGCTTAGAAACAAAATCCATAAATTTCAGCACAATAGTCAATCCTGCAATTATGCATAATATTTTGTTTTGATACAGAATATAATATAAATCAAGTCTCTAAAAGCAAACAAAAAAAAAATAAAAAGTCTACAAAGAACGCCACAAATACGTGGCTTCTATGGAGTTTTTGTTCTGCTAAGAGTCAGGTTAACCCTGAGGGCTGGCCCTACAATGGAGCCGAGTGGGGCAATTGCCCCAGGCGGCACTTTTGAAGGGGCGGCACTTTTTTTTTTGAAGCGGAGGAGAGAACAGGGCGCCGAGTGATTTTTGCTTACCCGCTCGTCGCCCCTCTCTCTCCTCTGCGAGCCCTTTAGCTCGGTCTTTCAAGCCGGCACCGTGGCAGAGCAGGGAGACTCGCCGCAGGACTGCTGAAAGGTAAGTACAAAGGGATAATAGGGAGGGAGGGTAGATAATGGCGTCGGCGAAGTTTAAAATGCCGCCCCCCCCGGTGTCGGCAGAGGGGGGCAGCATTTTAAACTTCGCCCCCGGCGACATTAAGTCTTGGGCCGGCCTTGCCCTGAGGTTCACTCATTCTGCTCTCATAAAACTATGCATCTAATTAGATGCTTTGCAAAACCTCCAGAACTTATGTACTATATCTCATCATTAAAAGCAGGAAGGCTGTATATTGTATGTTTATCAATATTAAAGGGACAGTTTAGTATCTTTGACAGTTCTACTATAGAAGAAAGCGCACTCAAGTACTCTGAGAGTAGCCTCAAACCTTTGTGAGTACTTTAATATGTGTTCTTCAGAAACTGATGATTCTTGCTTTTGATTGGCTGCCTCCAGCAGCCAATCAGTGACAAGAAAGCACTTCTATGGATTTTTTTAAAAAAAAAAAATGAAATGAAAATTGAATATGACTTACTGATAAAAAATTTTGCTTCATTCCTACATTTTCTGGGAAGGCTTAACCCCTTCACGACAAAGCAAGTACATGTACGGGCTCACAATGCATTGTCATTAATGGGTTTAAGGACAACCTGTAGGTTTGAATTGACCCGTGGTCGGCCATTGTTGTCAGTCAAGTGATATTTTTGGTTACTTTCCCAGCTCAAAGACCACACTAAGCTAACAAAATCCTTTCCTCCTTAGACTTTCATTAATCACCCAGCTGTCAACTAGTGATTATGATCAAATCATTCCACAGACAGTATGATGAGGAGTCAAGGTGCTTGTCAAGTAGCTAATATGCAGTTATATTATGTAAAAACTATAACTGTTAAAAAAGAAAACACAATAAAATAATGTATTTTTAATGTGATACAAGTAATAAGAAACTTATTGGGAGTTCCCACTTAATTGACACAAATGCAGACACTGATGGGTTGTTGCCATAGCATGTGTTTTTTTATGTGAGTAAACCTGGAGAAGAATTGTTTTATTTATTGTATTTATTTTTGGTCCATTTGTTTCCTGCCCTTTCCATTCGGAAACAAAATTTGTTGTCGCTCACCCTCATTCAGTCTCTCATACTCTCACACACTCTCTCACTTTGTCCCTCTCTCTTTTACGGAAAGCCCACACCCAGCCAAGATAACGCAGATCCACTGAGAAAGAGAAGTGTTTCTACACTTCCCTTTCTCTGGCCTCTTGGAGTATTTTCACAAAAGGACGGCGCAATGGAGCCCCCCATAGGGACAGCCTCTCATCCATTTCTCCAGCTGGGGGAGAGGGTGTGTGTGCGGAGGCTTTGCCTTTTCGCGGAGGTTAACTGAGCGGATATCGGGGAGAAGCGGACAAAGAAAGAAGGAAGACTACAGAAGAACAAACAGAGGCAAGACAAGAAGTGGAGCTGCTGAAAAGAAGATGACATGAAAGTGGTTGGTAGAGAAGGTAGAGAGACATTCAGAGAGAGAGCATGAAAGAGTGTGCGAGAGCGGGAGAGCGCATGAGAGGGAAAAACCTACAGAATTCAAATGAAAATTTGAAGCTCTCTGCTTCTTTTTGTTTCATTGTGGTCGTTTTTGGACTTTCGTATGAAATAAAAATTTGTACGAATCTGAATGCAGAGGTTTAGTAAGAAGCGTTTGTATGTCAGCTTATTAGGTTTGCTCTGGGGATCAACTGTGACAAATTTAACACTTTTATAATATGTTGTGGAGGGTGACTGCTTCTACTGATTTGGTCAACAATGTTTTGATGGTATCCAAGAGCCAGAATCCCTATAATCAAATACTGGGGCAAAATTTACACAAGTTACACACATTAGCAATGAAGAGCTTCAATGAACTCTCTAGCTTCTAATTGGAGAAATAGTATGATCCGTATTCAACATGTGCTTCCTAAGTTTATTCCTTTATTTACAAGATTATATTATCAATTATTTTATGACCCCTTGTACATTATGCCTCTCTTTTGGCTCATAATGTGTTTTTTTTTCCATAGCGTGGCCATTAAGTGAACTGTGGCACTTGAAGAAATCGATAAGTAATACCAATGACTCTTCATTGCTCTTACAGGGTATTTAATGAGCACAATTCACAAGATCTTCTAAGAAACATTGAAAAATACCCATCTAATCGCATGTTTTAATACAATGCAGATCTGTCTTGGTTGAAACATTGTATTTTTAACCCCTTAAGGACAATGATCGGTCCCTTAACCCATTGAAAACAATGCATTTTGAGCCCGTACATGCTTTGTCATTAAGGGGTTAATAAATCACATAGAGACTGAGAGAGGCATTCTGTGTTCATTTAAAACCTATTTTGCCCTTGCAGAATTTGGAAAGATATATATATATATATATAATAATGTAAAAGGGTGAAGCCGTATTAGTCCAGTAGCCACGATGTCAAAAAATAGAGTATTGCAGAGTATGAGGTGATCCCACTCAACCCCCCCCCTTATACCATCACTTGTTTTAAGTTGTAACCTCTATCATGTTGATTAGTATTGCTTCAGACCTGATGAAGGGAGGATAATTCTCGAAAGCTTGTCTTTTTATATTATGTTAGTCCAATAAAAAAGGTATCACCGCATACTCTGCAATACTCTATTTTTTGACATCGTATATATATATATATATATATATATATATATATATATATATATATATATATATATATATATATAATTTTCACCCCAAAGGTACTCCTACTGATCTTTATAAATGTGCGGTTTCATTTCTCTTCTTCTGTTGAATCACCATCTCGTAATTTAATTCACTTAATGTGACTATTTTTCCACAAAAGAGTGGAAGCAGAAATCTTGTTCTCATCTAATTTCCACACAGTCCTTGCATAGATACCATACTTTAATCACCCCAAGCACTAAGTACAATACAATAGATTGTAAGCTCACAAGAACAGGGCCCTCTTTTGCTTCTTTGCCAGGATGTTAATGTCATGTTAAATTATGTTTGTTAAATATTTTCACTGTCCTATATTGTAACAGCGCTACGGAATAGGCTGGTGCTATATGAATAAACATAATGTACTGTTCTTCTATTATATAGTTACATAATACATCTTAAAAAGCGATAACAATTTGCAGATTTCACCCAGTAGTATAAAGAGGAATAATTAACATGTTTAGAAATGCTTAATATATACAGAATGTGTACTGCATGTACCGTATTTGAAGTCTTAATAGATTAGATAATATTTCTATGCCATGATAAAGAAGTTACTTGAAATAGAGTATATTGGAAAAAAATGCATTTATGGAAGCAATAGGGCAGCGAATTATAGAAAATTATGTAATAATGTGGATTTAATGTTCTAATTTACAAAATGAATATTATGTAGAGTGTTTTATTATATGTGCAGTGAACAGCTATAAATTATCGCTGCTATTTAGCAATGATTAATAAACATGTTATGTCAATCAGCCAGTGTTTGTACCTTTATTATAAAGATAAAAATAGTCTATTAGCTTAACAGGCTGTTGTAGTCTATCCTAAATATCTCAATAGTTTATTTTCTTAGAATGACTTTATGAAGGGCCGGCATGGTGTTGATACCTTGTGTATCTTGTGTTATATATGAACGGGATTGGACTGGGGATGAAAACTGGACCTGGCCAGACTTACGTACGGAAGCCTACTGGAGACACACGGCGCAAGTGGCTATAGAAAGCCGCTATTGTGCACTGGCCCACCAGGCATTTGCCCGGTGTGTCCTATAGCCAGTCCAAGATTTTATATTAATGTAACACATTTTTGTGTTTTGCTTGACCCACCCTCCCCATTTGGGCCTCCAGTTGCACATATCACCAAGATTAAAAACATTAAATTAAAACAGGAAGGCAGATTGGATACTGAAATGGCCAGCAGAATTTATTTACTAGATGCTTTAACATTTTATTTAATAATTTAAATGCATCAGCACAAAATCATGCATAAACCTATATTGTCAACCTTTAATAATCTATCTCCATCAATATATATCCTGGCCAACAACCAGCAACTCAACTTAACTAAGTACTGTCCGTCACGCCGTCACCGAATGAGCAGTGACCTCGCACGTTCTTCAGCCCTGAGTACCCTAACAAGGAGGTGAACACCAAGCTAAGCAGACATGGACGATCCCAACAGTGAAGAGGCTCAGGTACAGGCAGGTCAGTTTTGGTAGTGTAATAGGCAAAGCATGGAAGATCCAGATACTGCTCAGGAGCTCCGTGGTGCCTTGCAGCAGCCTGTCTGCCGGCAACGTAATACTATCAACATAGTATAGGCATTCCACCTGTTATTAGTTTCTTGACACAGGCTTGGCAACTATTTTTTAGCCATGGCTCTAATCTTTAACATCTAACAAACAGCTTGCTGTACCCTAAGCCATCTAGGCAAAACATAACTACCGCCACCAGTGTCCTCTGCGATGTATCGCGTCCCTTCCCGCAAAACCCAAATCCCTCTCAAACTACTGCGGAGGAAGCACAAGCTCTCCACCTCCCTGGGTGGCAGACTGGGCCATGTAACCCTTTCTGCCTAGAAGTGATGAGTAAACAGAGAATTAATACATCCAGGGTCCACTGTACATTTACATTGAGTACTGGCAGCGCATTAAGGTCAGCATCTTATAGATCTCTCCTTGTACAGTGTGGGGGTCCTGAATGGCCAAGCACAACCCACCCAATTACCTCCTTCTGTGAAAGCTCCCGGAATGCACGACATAACAGTTTACTGTACATCATACTTGTGAAACAGAAAACATTCTGCAAACTATATGTGATTGTATGAGTTGTTCATGATAAATTCCCTTTAAACACAGCCACAAATGTACTCAAATATACAAATGTGTTAATGTCTATCTTTAATCTAGAAAAGAAACCCCCATGATACTAGGTTTTCAAATTCTCATCTTCCCATTCGACATTTAAACCTAATTAAATGATCTTGGGATTGCTTTATACTATTGATTTCTATTGGTCAGCTCATGGCCTGTGATGTTGACTCCAGTGATCCAGAAATACATATAATGCACGAGAACCCAAGAGAAATGTTACACAAGAGGAACGTGTCCGTACATGATGACGTACAGACCAGTGCAACTTTGGAAAAAGGAACAGTAATGATTTGTGATCCAGTCAACTCCACATCACTACAAACAACATGTGTGAAGGTAGTGGGTACAGTGTGTAGAGACTCTGACAACACCAAAAATGCCATCCTGAAATAATGGAGACACACAAAAGAATAGTTAAAGGGACAGTGTAATGTCTGTCTAAGGAAGAACGCAAACTAAAGTACTTCATGAGTAACCCTAACCCCTATTAGTACTTTCTTCCAAAATAAAGAAAAAACCCAAAAACTTACCTTATATTAAAGTTGCAGTCCCGCTGAAGAAGCTGTCCTCCTTCTCCTTAGTAAAACATTTGTTGCCACTGTTGTTAATTTGCTGATTGACAAAATCAATCGGAGGGCTTGCTGCACATGGGGGCCTAAGCATGTGTCAGCACACGACCCGCAGCCACTCACCTGAGCTCCCGCGGGTCGGTCCTCCGCCGGGAGGCTGTCAGCTGTGCGGCCTGGGAACATTTAAAAGAAGTCTTCGCTATTGCTCGTTGCTTGATGTATTTTCTCAGCAGTTCCAGTTTTGCGAGTTCCTATTTCTTGATTATTACTTCGGACTTTGCTACTTTTCTGGAGACCCTGACCTCGGCTTGTTTCCTGGATTTCGGGCACGATTACCTAAACAGTGTTCGCCAGAGGTGCGATTGCATAATGGTGCTCTCTAGATTTTTGGCTGCATCTCCGTATTCTAGGTCAGTCTGCCTTTTCCTGCACACTGGACTCCATCACAGCATGCTTCACCAAGCCAGAGCTGGTGCGGGCTGACGGTGAGTATGCTCAGAGAGATGTGTTAATATATACAGAATATGTACTCCACGTACTGTATTTGAAGTCTTAATAGGTATTATTTCCATGCCATGATAAAGAACGTACTTAATATCCTGTATTATATAAGAAATTGAATAGGTACTAAAGTTTGATATTAATTTAAAGAACATTACTAGAAAACTAAAACAGTATTTTCTATCTCACTCACTCACTCACACTCTCACTCACTCAATGTTTCCCCATCTTATCCGCTGTCTTCTGCTCGTCCCCATGTGTTCAGTCTTGACTCATTATGCTCCGGGCACACATCTACCTAAGAACCCTGTATATTACAGACAGATTTGTAGAGAAGGAGAGGTGCAGAAACATGTCTCTTTCACGACTAACCCGTCTGCAATATTGGAGGGTTTTAAGGCGTTTCACGGGGACAGCCTCCCCCTTTTTGCTCCAATTAGAGTGAATGTGTCTGGAAGCTCCACCATGTTGCGGGAGTGCACCAAAAGTCAAGACTGAACCCACGGGGACAAGTGGAAGACAGAAGAACAAGAAGATCCAAGAGAAGAAGCAAAGCCATGCAAAAGGAGACAGGGGCATGGAAGCAGTAGGTGGGAAAGGTAGGGGGCATTGAAAACATCTAAACCCCGATTATAGGCCGTATTCCTAATTTACAGATTCTAATTAGTGGAAAAGAGTGCAGCTTATAATTGGGGCAACATGGTACATAAAGGAATTTTACAAAGTACAGGAGGAAAGTGTATTTCAAAGGAGAAGAAATGTTAGAGCAAGAGGCCATAATCTAGAACAAGAGCGTCAAAGCTTTACAAGTAATGTTAGGTACTTTACTGAAAGGGTGGTAGTAAACGAGAAGTAGTAAAGGATAATACAACGAGATGAATGAAAATATGAATGGAATAGGCATAACAGACTAGACGGGCTAAACGGTTCTCATGTTCCTACAGATTCTACGCCCCACCGCATAAAAATGTAAAGAGTCTGACTAGAGAAAAGCACATTGTGTAAAGGAAAAAAACTGAATGAAATCTCCTTGGACACAAGGCTCCTAGAGAACATAAAAGAGGATGTTTCCATGTAAAATACATCAATATAAGTCTGCCTTTATCATTTTTATAGTTGACCGTTATCAGAGAAAGCAGAAATGATTCAGAATTTAAAGTTGCAAAAATGAAAATTTAAATTCTTTGCAGCTGCGTAAAAATCTACATATATTTTAAGAAACTGATATTTATGTCTCCAGATGTACGAGACAGATTTCAAAATCTCATTGCATTCCTCATTTCCCGCATAATAGTTTTATTCTACTGTAGGTATTATTTTAATGTATTCTTAAAAAACACTAAAATTGACTGACAGATGCATTCCAAAATTAGGCACACATTTCACGGTTATTAAAGGGTATTAAACAAAATGAAAATCAAGCGGTAATACTAGAAACAGACATAAAAAAAGGAAAATACATTATAATCAAGTTTTTGGCGCACACACAGCGAGGTTAAAAACACCAGAGTCAGGTAGAACCCAAGGGTAGCAGTAACAGGGTCAAACAAGCTGAGGTCAGGACACAGGATCAAGAAATAACAAGCCGGGGTCAGGATATCAGAGAACCAACATAAACAAGGAAACTGCCAAGGCTACACCACATAGGGCAACAATCATAGGGAACTGGATGGTTGAAATAGGAACAGGAAGGAAAGGGGCATGGAATTCAGTTTGGCGCCAAAATTAGTCAAACATCACTTCCGGTGTCAGGATCTGCTGCCATCTTGTGTGTGGCGTAATCTCCCATTATAAAGTCAGGTAGTTCCGGAGGTGACCACTAGATGGCGGGAACTGACATTATCCCCTGACGCCCCTGACTGTGGCAAGGAGGGAGGCCTCCCTCTCCTGCGTGGCTGTCATGGTGGAGGCGGCTGAGAGATGGAGGAGGGTCTCCCTCTTCTCCATACTGGCTGCTGATGGAGCGGTTGCGAGGTGGAGTAGGGTCTCCCTCTTCTCAGTTTTATTGGATAAATGTGTTTTCATTTTAAAGTTAGAAATTCTTACAGGATTTTTTTATTAAACTTTTAAGATGTTTGAGATGAGTCGGAAGAGGACAATATTTTCTGTTATAAATATTATGCATTGTTTTATCAAAGTCTGCATCACATAATTTAGAGAACATTCTAAAATAACTCTAAAATTCCTGATTCAGCCAAAATATAAGGTAATATTACTGTTAGGAACTAAATTGAACAAATTATTGGTGTGGGGAAAATAATGTAAATTTTTGGAGACTATGAAATTAAGGTCAGAGGCTTGGATGTAATGTAAGGAAGTTTTACTTTATTGTGAAGGTAGTAGATAAGTGGAACAGACTCCCAGCAGATATAGTAGATGGAATTTAAACGCGTATGTGATAAACACATGGTTATCCTTAATCTAAAACAATGAGATTGTGGTTGAGTCTTTACATCATGAACGGACTAAATGGGCCAAACGGTTCTTATCTGTTACATGTTTCTGCGTTCTAAATAAATCAATATAAACATGGATTTTACGCATTTTAAAAGAGAGAAATATTTTCAATGCGCTAGAAATTGCCAAGGAAATACAAGGGTATACCCAGCACTTTGGTTTATTTATTACAAGTTATAAGTAGATGTTGAATGGAACATGATGCGACTCTTTAACCGAGCAGACGATGTCTTGTTTTTATGCACTATTGTTAGTTCAACATATCATTAACACATTCATCACCCAACTGACATTCTGGTTAATTACAGCTAATTAAAACAAGTTTCTTGTAATAATTGTTTACTGCTATAAATAATTATGGAGGCGGGCGACATGTCTGGAGAGATTTTGGGTTTTTTCCTATGGCAATTTCTGGATATTCATAACATGGTCTGCATCTGGCATATTATTAATGATTAAGTGATCGGTATTAATAGCTTCGATGAAACCTGCATTGTGGTCAGACAGCTTGATTAAGGCCCCTAAACAACTTCATTCTGAGACCCCCCCTGAGAGCGGGTTTTGTTTATAAAGTTGGGAGAAAAACTACGTTTTTTACTTTTCTTCAATTATAATGTGATCCATAATTTTATTCCCATTTTTAACCTTATTTGGCAGGATTTACCTGAGCGAATCATATAAGTACCTTAAGAAAACGTTTTGTATAAACATAAGGTCCCTCTATTCGTATTGAATAATAAAATAAAGAATTGAGAACTGTTTATAAAACCTGTATGTTTATTAAATATAGAAATATATATAACTTAAACAATAATTACATTTACATTTTACAGAATCCCCCCATGCATCTGCAAAAGAGACACAACAGAAATTAAAAGGGACCTCTTAGCTCTCAACATTAAAGTGCATATCATGGCTGGAACGTCCTTTTAAGTTATCATACTCTGATTTTAATTGCTGGGTTTTTGTTTTAAAATAAATGAAGAAATGAAGAATTGAATAGCAAAAGTACAAGTTATAGACGATTCTATTGAATTTATTGAATAATGCTAAAAATCAGAAAGTGACAATATAAATATTAGATTTATTTAAAAAAATAATTCTGTTGGCTGGGCATCATGGGGTTTCCTTTGCATAACATGGCCAGAGGTTCTTGTTCTGAAAACTGATTCTTATCATTATTATGCCTGCTACTAAGTTAAAAGAAAAATGTACATTGTAGGTTAATACTGAAACTCTTCATTTATCTGAGAGAAAAATCAATCAATACAACGCTATAGAGTCTCACCAAGAAAGCCATTTAAAGATTTGTTCACAGTTGCAGAACTAAGAAGCATCTGGCTGCTTCAAAGGACCAATAATGCATTGCCGTGGCTTTTAGTTTTTTCTTAAAGATGTCTAGCTAATCCTGCATGGTTCTGTTTAAGAAATCACATTTAATATACTCTTTATGCAAGAACCAACAGAATAACGAAAATTTAGGTTAATAGAACATTTATTTAGTAGCCATGTTGGTCCAGGAGAAAATGGAGTCTTTAGTGAAAGGTGATGCCTTTTATTTGGTCAACATACAAGAAGAAGAAGAAGAAGAGTCACATAAGAGTTCTACTCTTCAGATGGAACTAACAAGACTTCATTCATTTCATCTAAAGAAGAGACATCTGAAATCCTCAAAGCTTAGTTTATTCACTAAACGGGAGAGCTACATAGGAACATGTAATTTGACGGCAGAAAAGATCCAGCCTATTTAATCTATTCTGCCCATTTTTCTTAACGTGGAGGCGCAGACGTTAATAAGTCCCTCACTGTATTAACCTCCACCATGGGCGGCTTTTGAATTTATCTACCACCCTCTCTGTAAAGTAAAACTTTACATCTAAACCTCTGGTCCTCTAGATTTAGTTATGGCCTCTTTCTCCTCTGAAATAAACTTCACTCCTGTACTTTGTTAAATCCCGTTAAGTAATTAAATTCTTCTATTACATTGCCTCTCTCCAGTCTTTCCTCCCTGATATTTTTTATCCTGAGAACCAATCACTGTTTTATTGGCCCTCCTCTCCCCGATGTTGGGGTCTCTAGACCTGTACACAATACTCTAGGTGAGGTTTGACCAGAGATCTGTAAAGTGTCAGAATCACCTCCATCTTCTTGCTACTAATGCCCTTTCCAACACTTTATTGTATTGTCTGGTTACCTTTAACTCCTCAGAAATAATGACTCCCAAGTCCCTCTTTCCATTGTAATTGACAGAACAGTGTCCTCAACACTATTGTCTGCCTTGCGATTTTATGTCTCAAGTGCATTATTTTACATTTATCAACATTAAACTGCTGCCACACTTTCTACCATTCTTCTAATTTACTTAAATCACTTGCCATGTAGCTTGTTCCACCAGGAATGTCCCCACCAGGAATGTCATCCTGTTGCAGACCATTATGTCATCTGCCAAATAGACATACCTCACTGTTAATATCTTTTTGTAATACACCTGGAAAATATTAAAAGGTAAGGGTCCTAATTCAGATCCTCGAGGTACCCCACTAGTTACATGACCTTCCATTAACTACAACCTTCTGTCTCCTGTCACTCAAACATTGCCTTATCAATTCAACTATTTTAACATCAAAACCCAAAGCCCCCAATTAATTTGAGTCTTCTTTGAGGGACACTGTGAAATGCCGTACTAAAATCCATATGGGTTATATCAACTGCTCCTTCCTGTTCTATTATTTTAGTTACCCAGTCAAAAAAATCAATTGAGTTGGTTTGACAAGATCTTTGCCTTTAGCATGGTTAGTTGATAGGAGAGCTTGCAGGAGAGTTGTGTGGTTTCAGCTTTCAATGCACAATTCGTTATGAAGGGCCAACACCAGCAGGAAGGACTGAGCTGGCCCTGTATAATGCATATTTCAATGGGCGAGGAGGAAAGAAATCTCACTGATATAACTATACATTATACAGAGCCAGTTAAGCTGTTCATGCAGCAGCAGCTCACTGGTATTGGACTTTCATAATGAATAGTAAAGTGGGGAAGTTGGATCCACAATTCTCCTGTTAACTCTTCTTTTAGTGAATAAGCCACTTTTTTTCTATATAGACCCAATAAAACATTTCACCATTAAGTAAAGTAGTATAAATTTTACATTTAAATGGTTTTGTGGTCAAGCTCAGATGTTCCAGAACAAGGCTCTACGTGTTACCTATAACATAAACTCTATAACTATTAAACGCTAAGTATAAGATAATTACGTGTCTATGGGAAAGAGAGACAGATGCACATGCACATGCTCAAGAGAATTAATGGGCATTGTGTATACTTAACTGGATGTGTGTGAACCACAAATAACCCTACCTCACCACTCAAACGTTACACTTTATGAGTGTCTGGAAACCTTATTCTATAAAACCTTCAGTTTTATGAAGGTGCTGTGGAGATCTTGCCGACGTATCTACAACAAAATGTATCTGCTACTATAATAAATAATAAAATATGATTGGGAGACATCTAAAAATGTTTGCATTAAATTAAAAACTATACATCCAGGCTTTCACTTTTTCTAAACCATTACTAGCTTCTCCTTCAATTAACATAATCAATGCAACCCAAACCTATTGCTCATAATGTGCAGCCAAGACATATATTTAAAGACCCTACATGATATATAACACCGTATACTAACATAAATCAATTCTTTTTTTCTAGATCATTACCTTATATGGAAAACACTCAGATTATGTTATAGGTAATTATCTCCAGCCACCCTTTCAGTACCAGGATGGACATTCAGTTATCCTGCAGATTATTATTTTTTTTAAATCGAGTATAATCACTGCATTATTTGACAAGTAGAGTGTATATAAAATCTAGATTAGAATGGACTATACGCAATGTGTTAGATTTTTAGTACATATACAATATTCTAAAATGCTACCAGTACAAAACAATAATAGCACCAGTTTAGGGGAGATGCCTATAGATGAATTGTATACAAAACCATAATCTACTGTTAACCCTTTAACCATGTGGTTATTAAACCCCTTTGGCTCTGTAATACACGCCTTACCTCTTTTGGTGCTGAAAATGTTTGCATGTGTAAAGGTTGGGTGCCATGGTTGTTACCCTGCAGCTGTCCTTTAAAGGGTTAAGTGTGTGACCCCCCCCCCCCCTCCTATAGGCATGAAATCTAAAAACCATTTATTTAAAGCCCTCTGTCTAGCTGCTCATTTGGTTTATATAGGGATACATTAACCCATAAGGTGTAAGAGGCAGCAGCATCCTCTTAGAAAGGATCAATATATTACCGTACATATGGAGCTGTTGATACATTTGGTGAAACTTTTTGCTCAGTCTCATCACCTGTTTCCAGCATTCAACAAGCAGGTCGCTGTCTGGAGTGCTGATCGCTCCACTGATCGCAGGTGAGACGTTGTTCTAATAGCAGCATAAATTACAATCATTACATAGGAGGAGGTGTGAAGCCATCTCTGGCATGGATGGTTCAGACTGATTAGTTCGAGGGGTGGTCCCTAAAATGCTCATTTAATAAGAACAAGAGTCAGAGCTGGATTGTGGATGGGAGGTGAGGGCACTTCCATGCTGATTGCAGACTTAATCATCCAGATACAGAGCTTCCAACAAAACATGAAGATTAGAATTGCTTTTATCATTAGATTCCAAGCGAAGATCCAATCATCTCTGGAGAGGGGAGAAGCCTAAAGTACTTGCAGAGGAGTAAATGTGGATCAGATGGGAGGTTAATCTGCTGGAACTCACAGACACTGGAGGCTCAGTCTCTCACTTGGCTGCTGGAGAAGACTACTGGCTGGAAGGTCCTCTGAGAGAGCATCTTTGGACCTTGTCTGGTGGTGGTGCACATCATTAAGACAAACCAGACTTTTGCTATTATTTGGATGGTTCTGGACAGAAGACTAAGTGATGTAGTGATGGGCTAGAGAGATCTGGGAAGCAGCACCAGCAGGGAAGGGAGACAAGTGGATGAAACAGAGAATGAGGTGGAAATTTAACCCAAACCGCCAGCATCTGCTCCTCACTCCCAAGGAATCAGAAGAGCTCCTTAGCAGCATGAACTGAATGCAGGGAGAGGAGAGCCGCTTCAGCAGCAGTGACGCCTCCGTGTTTAGGATGGATCCCTGTGCCAGCTCCGCACTCTTACTCCCCTTTCTTTGCATTTTTACCACCTTCTCCCAGACGTCTCAACAAGTCCTGCGGATCGGTGAGTACCTTTCCCGTTGTCTGGGCAGCCGGCTGAATGCACACTTCACTCAAACTCTACAGCTGATCATTGATTGCTATGCATTTAGCAAGAAGTCTCTTGTTTAACATTCAGCAATAATATGCTATAAGATATATATATAGTCCTTTGATGACTCTCATTTTGTCTATATGCCATATGTGTGTGTGTGAATGTATGTGTATGTATATGTGTGCGCGCACTGGTTACTTAGGTCCTATAGTTCTAGTTCCAGCCGATGTCATGCGATTCCCCCATTAGCACCAACTCACCTTTGGCCTGAAGCCTCTGGGCAGAGATGACCTGCTGTGGCTCCTATGGATTGTCCCCTAGACTGTTCTAAGCTGCTGGGTCCCAGCACCATCATGGCTTCATTATATCCAACAAAGAGTACCCCTGGAAACTGTCTGGATACACCAGACACAGTTGGCTTCCACACTGCAGACTCTACCGATTCAATCCCCAAGTGTACGGTTTACTAGTTAGGGCTTTTAGGTTCTCTAGATCTAGAACTAGTAAACCTGTCATATGAAAACTATGGTTAACTAGAGGCAAGCAAACCCCAGGGCTGCCAGTGGCTACGGAGTCATGAAGCCCCTTCTCCACAACTAGTTATGAGTTAGTGAAGGACATTAAACTCAATCCCTCCAGTCCCCAAGACATCCCTACACACACAGCCCCAATGCTGATGTTCCACCTACCCATGCTCAAACCTAAACAATAAAGGCTGAGCAGTTATATTACACACAGCACCATAAAGAGTTAAAGCGGTTGCATTTCCAGTTCTTGCAATTCTAGATAAGAGACGGATGTATTATCCCCACACAGAGCTGAAGGAAGACTAAATTAAGGCTTATTGTAAATGAAAATCATGAATGGATATACAACCGGTTATTTGCCTATGTTTACTATATATTGGGAATTGGGAGACATGGGCTGACCATTCTGGGTAAATTCAGAATCTATATCTCAGGAATTGGATGGGTTTTCTTGTACCCTTTCTTCCATTTGGAGAGTTAAGCATACCCTATTATGAATACATATGTTTATTGATATTAATGAAAGATTTGCAGAGAGGTAAAAGTAAAATGGATTTTCACTGTGACCAAGTGTCTCCACTGTTGGTATAACAGGGAGCCTACAGGTAATTTATGGTCCTCCTTTATTATTAGTTTTAACATAAACCGGCTTAGCATCATATATATATATATCTTAGCCTGACAGCTATCTATAGGCTACATGTGCCATTCTTTGACTGCAAGTTCACCTGTTATACGAACCTCAAATCTGTTGACCCAGAAGAAGGCAAAACAAAAGCACACTTCAGAGTATTCCTCTGGCTGAGACTAATGGGAGATATTGAGAAACTACAAGATGAGCTGGATAGTAAATTCCATGCCTTACATGCATGGAAAGTGAAATGTTTTATTATCATTGTTGTATTTAAAGTTTTAATTGAATTTTAAATTAATTTCTGTAAACACAATAAAATGTTGAGCATTCAGTAATGCAGAAAAATAAGCAAATTAAATGCTTCCTAAGCTTGAGAATCGCAAGTAATTCCACTGAAAGGGGATAGACAGGGTGATGTGAAACATCACTAGAATATTCATCAGAAAGTAAAATATGGAATAATTTACAAGGCGTTAAGGTTTCTCACATGATTTCTAATCACTTAGTCCTTCTGCCCCACTTCTACGCCATCCAAGTACCCCAATAGGGAACTTAGTGACGTTTAGCGTTAAGTAAAGTAAGAGACATTGGGATGACTCTCGTGTATTTTATTTTTGTAGATATGATTTTATAACATTGTTTTTATTAAAATGTATGTATAATAGGCAGTTCTAGATTAAGACCCAGATGTTTTACCCCTAAATTATATGCAGGGATCAATATTCCCAAAATATTTGCAGTTGCTCCATGTTTTTAGGTTGGGCATGGATGTAAGTAAGTGCAGGTAGCTAAATTATTTTTGGGGGAATTTACTAGTCTTTACCTAATAACAATGAAAATGGTAATATGTCTACATATTGGAGATATTTGCATAGGAATGGTAACTGAGCACTAGCGCTAATTACTACATGTTTACTTTTCTCTAATGTTTAAATAGTCACTACGGGTAAATGAATCAGGTAGAGCGGGAGTGTTATTGGCCAGACAGAGAAAGCTCTTGGGAGCAGAGACTATATTAATGTAAAATACCTTACTTTCAGTCACTATGTGCTAACATTTTGCTAATTTGCAATTTTTCAGCTTCTAAAAGACTTTAATACAGGGATAATAACTGTTATTCTTATTTCCCTGTGTTCCCTGAGTATGATTACATACTCCTACTTTCATTGTTACAAATAGATCTATATCAGTTATACAAATGCAAGTGTTTAGACATGATGAAGAATTCACTTTTCAAGTTGGGTTCACTTTAGGAAATCCCAAAAGAAAATTCCACTTATTTCCTTCGATTCCAGAGAGTGTTGCTTGGCCCATACTTTGCTTCTCTGTTACATGTGAAAACAATTATACATCACAGCAGTGGAGCGAAACTTCCACAGAATGAAAAGAGATAAGAACGTAGCAGAACATAAAAGAAAAAAAAAAGATTGGAGGAAAAAATGTAACTAATATAACACACAATCAGCCCAAAAAAGGGAAAGGTAGTTGCTTTTGTCAAGCTGTGTGGCTCTCCAAGTTTCACGTTCTCTAATAAGAATTCCCAGGCATTTCAATGACTGTGGGCTATAGTTTTATCAAACGTATTCCCATTTTAGGGTTGTGAGGTCAAGCCCTTTAAACTGGACATGTTTGCATTCTTCATGCTGGAGGGGAGTCTACAGAACCTAATTAAAATAAGGGCATTTTCTGTGTTTTAATGACCTTTATCATACAGAATTCAAAGATGTTCACTGTAAATTAGCCAGTCTGGCAACTATACTTCATCTCCCAAAGTATGTGGGTCTCTGCTCATCTAACATCTCAATTGAAAATCATGAGGAGCAATATGGTGTTGACCCTCTTCAAGCTCTGAAACTCTCCACTCAATGTTTGCTGCAGGCTTTTGCTCCTTTATTAGCCACAAGAATGGCAGCAAAGGTGTGCGCTGATGTGATGTGGGTCCCTGAGGTTGCGTTCGAGGGTCTGTGAAGGCCACTCAGGTTCTGCCATAGAAATAAAAATGAGGAGAGCATGTGCGTTTGGGCATGCAGTATGTGTTCACTGAATTAGGAAGGCTGCGCTTTCACCTGAGATTAAACAGGGACATCCTGAAATCCTCGTCTGACTGTCTGACTAGTGTGCCTAGTAATAAACTTGGTTCTGTGTAGTAAATTACTTTAAAACTCACTCTCTCCAAAACTGCACTCCAATAGTAACATTCCCTCATCACTTTCCATTAATGTTAATGGTTCTATCATCTCTGAATCCTTGGAGTCTGTCTCAAAAAAACTGCCGTATCCATCTTAAATATATTGTCCACATTCGTCCCTTCCCGTCCATACTGTCATCTCTTGACTATTGTAACTATGTCTTGGTTGGTCTCCCTCATATCTGTCTTTGCCCTTCTACAATCCACCATGACCGCTGCTGGCAGACTTATCTTCCTCTCTCATCACTTTACTAACGTCTCTCCTCTCTGTCAGTCTCTGCACCGGCTGCCTGTGGGCTTCAGGATTCATTTCAAAATCCTGACTCTTACTTTCAAAGCAGTTCCCCTACTCAAATCTCATCACTCATCTCTAAATACACTCCTAACCGCTCTCTCCGCTCATTCGATGATCTCCGTCTGTCCTCTCCTCTGACTGGTTGATCCGTCTTTCCCCCTGCCTTCAAAAAAAGCCCCAAGACACACTTTTTTTTTTTAAAGACACCTACAAACTTACACATTAACACCCTTCCTCCCATCTTCCTTTAGCTCCCCTTCTCTAGTTCCTCTCCTACAATACTTATACTAGTGTGACTGCGCCATCCCCTTTTACACCCTAACTCCCTCTAGATTGTAAGCTCCTGTGAGTTCTGTAAATCAGATTAAACAATACTTGTTTTGTCATTGTACAGGGCTATATAATATGATATAAAACAATAAATAATAGTAAATACAATTAGGATTATAACACAGTTTGATTAGACTTGTGTTCTTTTCTGCTACTCTTTTCTAGTGTTTTTAATACAACGTTTGACATTCCCTTTTATAACATATGAAGAAATACAATGTCAGAGGGTCTGATGCTGCTACCAGAATCTGTTAGTAATACAGATGTGGCTGCTTTGATGATGATCATCATTAGCAATAGAAAGAAAAAAAATCCCTAAAATGTTGGCCAGCAAACTAGTACCACATTTGAACACTAGGTGGCAGCACTTCAAGTACCGTACTTCTTTATTGAATGAAATTCCTGTTAAGTTTTGTTAAAAAAATAAAATCATAGAACTTTCAACAGTTTTTTCCAAAGACGAAATGTTCACTTCTCTGGCTTTGATTCTAATTAAGGCCTGTGTTAAAAATAGTAAGCTTAATTTGGTATAACCTCTGATCTTATTAGCAGCTAACGTCAATTGCATTTTAGCAGCTGAAGTCATGCTGAATGTTTGGATGTCTTGAAAGGTCTTGAACTGGAATAATTTAGCAGTCAGCAAACTTAAACTATGCTGATCGGTTCCTCTGCATACTATGAATAAATCAAAGATACAACCACGTACATTATATTATACATTCCTCTTATACACTAAGTCTAATATACCTTTCATGCATTAACACACGTGTGAAAGATCATACATGCATTTTATTTTTGTGTATCAACAGATTCCAGATTTGTGTGTGTATGTATATATGTGTGTGTGTGTGTACAGAGGCGTATATAGGGTATGGCAGCCATGGCACGTGCCATGGGCGCCATCTCTAGGGGGGCGCCGGTGAGCGGCTTTTAAATGCCGCTCACCGGCATTTTTTATTTATTTTTTTTTTATGCGGAGGAGAGGGGCGCCTAGCAACCGCTCGGCGCCCCTCATTCTCCTCCACGAGCCCTCTACCCCCGTCCCGGTGCCGGCATTTCATGCAGAGCGCCGCAATATGCCGGCATATTGCGGCGCTCTGCATGAAATGCCGGCACCAGCGAGCGGCTTTTAAACACTGATGCAAAGGAGAGAGAGAGGGGCGCCTAGCAACCGCTCGGCGCCCCTCGTTCTCCCCCGCATCCAAAAAAAAGACAGCATTTAAAAGCCGCTCGCTGGTGCCCGCTGCTTCACTGGTGGGCGCCGAAATATGACGTCATATTACGGCGCTCAGCAGTGAAGCAGCGGGCACCAGCGAGCGGTGCACGAAGACAGCAGCATCGTGCTCCCGTCGCTGGACTTCAAGGTGAGAGAGGGGGGATATATAGTGGGGAGGGGGGATATATAGTGGGGAGGGAGGGGGTTAGAAAGTGATGAGGGAGGGAGGGAGGGAGGGAGGGGGTTAAAAAGTGATGAGGGAGGGAGGGGGTTAAAAAGTGATGAGGGAGGGAGGGGGTTAAAAAGTGATGAGGGGGGGTAGATATAAGTAAAGAGTGTGCATTGATGTGTGGATGCATTGAGTGAATGAGGGAGAGCATGAGTTAATGTGTGGATGAGTTGTCTGAATTAAAGTGTGAATTAGTGAGTGACTGTAAAAGTGTTTGTGTATCATAGATGTATAATTGTGGAAGGGCAAAGATGGCACTAGCAGGAGGTTTGAGCCTTGGGGACCAAGATGGCACAGGCAGGGTATATATGGGACAAAGATGGCACTGGCCGGACTGTTTGGGGACAAAGTTGACTTGTGCTGGACTATTTGGGGACAAAGATTGCAAATCTTATGTGTGTAATCTGGGCGCTGGTCAGGTTCTATGTCGGCAGTGTGGACGCCAGGGCTGGCTTTGGGGTGCAACCTGTGATCTATGCCTGTAATTTAGGGGGTTTTAAATATACCTTTAATGCCGTGTTTTTATGTGAATTCCAATTGATCTGTACTTGCAAAGCTGGGTTTTTGTGTTATTCTGTAGATCCATATCTGCTATGCTATGTTTCCATACATTATTTATGTGTACCTGCAAATACAGGGTTAATATGTCTTATTCAGTTGATCTATACCTGCGATGCTACGTTTCATATATTATTATTGTATATCACAAACCCTGTATTTGCAATGTCTGATTCTGTTTATTTGATATATACCTTCGGTGCTGAGATCACAAGTGAATTTCAATTGATCTGGGTTTGTGTGTTGATCTATACCTGCTATCGGCAGCAGGGACTAATATTTATATATATATATATATATATATATATATATATATATATATATATATATATGGCAGCAGGGGCTAGTAAATGGGTTTTAGATATTTGGACAGGGGCGCAATTTCAGTGCTTGCCATAGGCGCTATTTTAGTAGATACGTGTGTGTGTGTATGTATGTGTATATATATATATATATATATATATATATATATATATATATATATATATATATGTGTGTTTGCATCTACTATTGCGAAGATCTGACTGCATTGGTATTAAAATGTTTGGGGTTTATTCACTATACAGGGAGTTTCATTAAGAGAAAAACATAACATAATTGTGTGTTATATATAATATGTGTGTGTGTAAATATGCATTATGAAATTGCATCTATATATATCTTCTTCTACAGTAAGGGTCTGTCTTGTTGAACCTTGCTAATAAGATGCAACACACATTTAGTTATATATTATCTGGGGCCAACTAACCTTTCTTGAAATACATTTACTCGGGTTGGCCCTTTATGATATATAGTAATGCAAATATTTAAACTCCCTGCAACCCACCTACAGATTAATGATTTTGGGAATAGAATCCACTGTTGAGTGAATAAAAAGTCTTCGGTCTCATTAAGCTGAGAAAGTCGTAATAATTGGACATCCCGAGCGGATGTGAAAACCATTAACCCTAGAAAAATTCCTGAAAGTATTAATCTGAAATGATTCTATCATCGTAAAGTCTGAAAAAATGTACAAAACTAGGTCAACAATAATCCTGTTTAATCTCCTACATTCAGAAGAGAGACAAATAACCAAACTAAATATCTATCTATCAATCATTTTAATGGTTAACCACTATGATCTGGGGCTAGATCCTAATCTAAAATGTAACACAAAATACAGTCTACAAGTGTACAGTTGCTGGAAACAAATTAAAAATGCAAGTCAAATTAATTTATATCATTTCAGGAATCTATGACTGGGCTATATATATATATATATATATATATATATATATATATATATATATATATAATATAGACTGGGCTACGAAGTTGGGATAAAAAACATATTGTACTTGTACTCCCTCAGCTCCACCTTGATTCTCCATTTGTGACGGGGCCAGTTTTAGGATTCTTTGATCCCTAATCAAACATCTCTAATCTCCGCTGCCTTCTGACCACACAGCGATTAGGGAGAAGGGCTCCGCAGCGCTACATTTCTGATCATGCTGTTTTTCTAAATGATATTAAGAGGATAATCGGTACTGTCCCCGGCAATTATATTTAGGGGGCACATGGCGGGACAGGGACAAAAGTAAAGGACAATTCTCAAACCCAATTTCTTATTGGGTTCCATGATTTATCGTTACAGAAGAAGTAAATAATTTGTTCCTTGGTCTTGTTTTAAATGAAGGATAGCTTTATGTCAGCCCCATACATGTTTGAAGTTTGTCACTCTATTAGCCTCTACTATTTTTGCCCCAAAAAACCTTTCCACAACAAAAATCAAACCTGGGCTCCTAGTAAACCATATAGGAAGGCATGTTTTAGTATTTTTAAATCCAAATGCCTGTTTGTCTTGCGTTACATTTTGCATTTCTTTTCTTTTGACAGAATTCAGGAAAGTAGTTAAATGGTTTCCGTGTGGGTTTTGAAGTGTGGATGATCTGAAATTAGGTTAGCAGAAAACAATCTCCTCCCAGAAGGTCTCCGAGTAATGCCGGCGATCTCTGAATCTTTTTAACCATGCATTTACCGCTGATTAAGAAGTCCAAGGATCCTCTTCATCCATAATGAGTAACACTGTGTGATGAAGCAGGAGTACGATATTTAGAAAGTAACCAACCATTTGCAGATGTTGAGGAGCATAGCTAGCCATCAATGAAGGACATATCATGGACTGTGAGGCTTTAACCCCTTCGTGACAAAGGCTGATTTTACTTTTTGTACCCTTCGTGACAATGGCCGTTTTAACATTTCTGCGCTGCTCGTGTTTAGCTGTAATTTTCTTCTTTCCCGTTTACTGAACCCACACACATTAGATATTGTTTTTTTCAGGACAAGAAGGGCTTTCTTTAGATGACATTGTTTTGATTGTATCGTATTATTTACTATTAAAAAAAGTATAAAATATGGTGAAAAATTTAGAAAAAAATGACTGTTTCTAACTTTTAGTTGAAAAATCTTTTACTCATCTATAAAAGGTAATAAAAAAACCTGCTAAATGGATTCTACTATTTGTCCTGAGTTTAGAAATACCCAATGTTTTTTGCTTTTTTCTGCACGTTATGGAGCAATAAGTACAGGTACCGTTTTGCTATTTCAAAGCCATTTTTTCCAAATCTGGTAATTCTTCCCCCCATGTGCCATTTCGGGTATCTTTGAAGCCGGCCAATGCAATTTACCCCATCAAGTCATATATTTTTGAAAACTAGACAGCCCAGGGTATTCCAAATGCTGGTATTTTAACCCTTTCCAAGCACTTATTCTACCATCAGCCTTTGTCAAACTTTATGGTAGTAATTTTTTTGCATTTGTTTTTTCACACACATTTTACTTTAGGTATGAATAAACAGGTTCTGGTATATGTCACTATCAAAAAACACCCCAATATGTGTTTAGCAACATCTCCTGAGTACAGCGATACCTCACATGAATGATTTTGCCTGGCTGTTCGGGGGCAAAAGAGCCACATTTGGGGCATGCACATTTTTCAATGTTGAACTTTGGCATTTGGGGATCCACTGCCCGTGCCCTATTTGGTACATCTTTGAGCCGGGCCATTTCAGTATGCCCAACAAAACCATATATTTTAGAAAACTAGACACCCCAGGGTATTTTAAATGCTGGTATTTTAACTCTTTGCATGCACACATTTTACCACCAGCATTTTTTTTAAGTTTGCAGTAGTATTTTTGTGTGTGTATTTTTCCCACACACACCTACTTTATGTATGAATTTACAGCTCCTGGTATATGCCGCTGTCACACGACACCCCAATATGTGTTCAGCAACATCTCCTGAGTACAGTGATACCCCACATGCATGGGTTTGTCATTTTTGGGGGGAACTAAACGGCCACATTTGGTACGTGTGCATTTTTCTAATTGGAAATTAGATGTGTGGCCATCCTTCCCCCCGTGTTAATTGGGACCTTGTTGAACCCGGCCAATTCAATTTACCCCATCAAATCATACATTTTTTAAAAGTAGACACCCCACGGGCATTTAATATGCCAGTATTTTAACTCTTTCCATGCGAGAATTGTTTTAAGCTAAAATGCTAATTTTAGGACTTGCTCACAAAAATATATTTTTTATATATATATATATATATATATATATATATATATATATATATATATATATATATATATATATATATATAATTTTTTTTTTTTGCCTTTTTTTTTTTTATTTTTTTAACATTTTTTTTCAACTTGAAGGTTCCCCTGATAGTGACATCAGTGGGAAATTATTTTTACATTTTACTGTTTTTTTACAATTTTTTTTCTAATTATTATTAATTTTATTTTTAATTTATTTTTTCTAATCACACTGTGATTAGAAAGCTGAGCTCCATTGACTTGCATGGTTGAATGCAGTACCTATATTCAACCTGCAAGTGGAGCCAGAGTTCTCTAGAGGGTCTGGAGACCGTCTAGCGAACTTTTTAGACTTTATTGTTTCTTTATTGAATTTTCCCGGACCGCCGCCATCTTGCAGATGGCGAAGATCGCCGGCAGCTGCGGCTGTGACCGCTCTCCGGAGCGGTCACAGCCCATCCAAAGGTAAGTGTTTGGTGTCGCTGGATGCCTCCTGATCGAGGCATTCCAGCGACACCATTTAAGTTTAGGAGGCGATCAACGCTTTTAAAACGGGAGTCCGCCTCCGTACAAAGTATGGCGGATGTTGACGCCCCGGGGAGGGACCAGAGATGGCCCCTTTGTGCCGATAATGGCGTTGCTGAATGCCTCGAGGTCGAGGCATTACAGCAACGCCGTTTCGGTGCAGAAAGCGAAAATAGATCGCTTTCTGCACCCGTTTAATGACGTGCCGGTCCTGGCACGTCATTTGTCGTTATCGACATGAATTTCCGTGACGTGCCCGGACCGGCAATTGTCATCAAGGGGTTAAAAAAAAAAATTCCGATGGGTCTTAGACTATCGTAGAGGAGAGCAGGTTTGCCCTGTGTAAAGTTCCCAGTAGTCTTTCAAGTTTCAGATATTGTAGATGAAAAATGTCCATCGGCCAAACAGACCAATCCTACCTTAGAGTAGACCCGACTCTAAATGCACCAACAACTCTTCTGCATGAGAAAACCCAGCACAACCAAACATACATCCCAGATCTCATCACTGAGGTTGTTATTCATATTTTGTTGGACATCTTTATCATAACATTAATTATTAAAATATTTTTTCAAGTCAATTCAATATGAGAGAAAAGCCATGCACTGATGAATAGCTGCCTCTTACATTAGACAATGCCAAATGATTTTATTGGTCATCTAAAAGTCTAGAGCAGGGGTGCCCAACCTGCGGCCCTCCAGCTGCTGCAGGACTACATCTCCCATAATGCTTTTTCAGCTAAGGACCTAGCAGAAGAGTATGGGAGATGTAGTCCTGCAGCAGCTGGAGGGCCGCAGGTTGGACACCCCTGGTCTAGAGCAATCCTTGACGTTTCAACTTCTCATCTTGATTTTGTATGATGGTGGACCAAGCCAGTTAGCTTCTCCTGCATAAATGAACATAGTGGGATTCTGCCGATTCAATCAGAGTTGTGCTGTAACTCTGGAGCTGCAGCTTTCCTTGAAGTTAAATGCATATATATTTGTAGGTTTAATTCAGTCTAAGGTGCAGTGTGGTTTAATATACAGTTTTATGTCACGGAAGCTGCCTGGGACAGTGGAGTGGCCCTTTAATGCGTATTTAAAATACAGAGATTTCATGGAAGTGAGTCCATCATTTAACAATGAATAATGTATGGCTGGCTTATCCCTTCTTGCAGGAAATATTAACCAGGCTTAGATGTGATATAGGGAGAAGGAAGAACAATTTGCAAATATTTGTAATCATATCTGAAAATGATTACCTTGCTTAAGCATTCCAAAAACAAATTTAACAAATTGAAACAGAAAATGACTAGTATCTTGAAATATATCTGTAAGCAAAATATGGTCGTTCTAGTTGGAGCTTTCCAAATACAAGGTTCAATGTGCGATACACAAATATATATATGAGTCCTGCTGAGTCTGCACCTTCCTAACCTATACACCGTATAAAATTAGACGAGACGTGCCAAAAATTTGGGTACTTTGACATGGAATGAGCCAAGCAATATATGGCCTTATAATGTGATGGAATCCCGAATATTTATGCCTCAGGTGCTTTTAAATAGGGGTGCTTGGTGACTGCCGATTCCTCGCATGTCCCTATCTGTGTGTGTGTGTGTGTGTGTGTGTGTGTGTATATATGTGTGTGTGTGTGTATATATATATATATATATATATAATTTATTTTTTTTTATATTGTGTCCATCCTGTAGCAATAAATAATTTAGAACCTTACTCTTTAAAATTGCTACAAAAAAAGTATCAAGTTTTAAACGCCTGTTTATAGTCGATGTAAAGTAATGGGATGAGGTGAGAAAACGTGCGTTTCTTTAACCCAGTCTGTGCTAACAGAACTTTATGAGAAATCTGGTGGCTCTAATCCCCCCGGGGATCACATCTTCTACGCTCCATGGTAACGAGACTCAGTTTTACAGAAAGACTGTCTTCCCACACTGGGCTTCTTGTGTCAGTCAAGCAAGCGAGTCGGTGAATACAAAGTATGGTGGGATGTAAAAGCTAACAAAAAAGGGGAAGGGAACACTTTGGATCCTCGTCGGGCTGGAGATCAGAATGACAGAAATCAGCTTGGTGCGAGTCAGCTCTTCCCATAGAGGAGACTGGTTTTAACTGTAGAAGAAAGCAAATATTAATCTTAAAATACATTTTTTTTTTAATTTATAAATAAAGTAAATTTGATCAAATTTTATAGAAGAAAGCACGTGGATGTGTTACTTTTTGTATAGTTGACTAACTATACGCTTGGTCCCTGGCTAGGTTTTAAGGCTTATGCTGTCAATCACACTGAGTGCTCCTCTTTTTAATAATATCACACACCGGGTGTTATGTGTTTAAAAAAAAAAATAACATAAACTGGACGTTTATTTCCATAAAAAAACAAAAAAAAACATGGTCCAAGTGGCCCAATTAAGTGGAACATTCCACAGGTTACTATGGTAACAAGACCACTTTATTCTATCCATCAGAATTATTGTTTCTCAGAAATGTCATTTGTTTCGCACTTAATAGACAAAATTAGTTAAGTTTACTTATTAGCCTGACTTTTATCATCAGGTTTTCTGCCAAGGATAACCGTACCTGAGACCTTGATAGACTTCACTCATAGTCTCCAGGTCACACACCGCTCTGTTAGTATCTTTGATCGCTTCTCAGGGGAGCAGTGTTTGGGCCAGTCCACCCAATGCCCCTCCAAAATCTTATTAGCCCTACTTTTTTGATCATAGCCACTGCTTACGTCCTGAAAAGTTGCATGTTCAAGTGGTTTAGGCAACAAGACACTGTAATATTGTCAAAAACTGCAGACACTCAGAGATGACTTTTAACAGCAACTTTCTTTATTTTGTTTCTTAACATCACCATATTCCTCCTTCCATGTCCCAGCTCCCAGCAAGCTAATCCCACACTTCCTGTTCCTGTCCAGAGTCCTCCTCCCTTAAAGGGAAAGAGATGCTTACTGTATGTTACATCACCCCCTTTTTTTAAAAAAAAAAAACAAAAACAAAAAAAAAACTTTTGAAACATAAACATTACAACATTACGATTATTGGAAGGTTAATAATCCCCAAATAGGATTTAAATTATCATTACTATGCCTCCTCAATTAATCTTGATGGGGCTCTTCTTTCCCTCACAGGATAGCGTCTTGTATGGCTGAGACCATCGTTTTCCAATGAACTATTTATGTCCTTTGGAGCATTACTGTGTGCAGTAACAGCTTCGCCGGTCTGATGTGGTTCAACAACATTTGCTGTAGGTATAGTTTTGAAGTGTGAAGCATTTCTAGTTATGGAGTGTCCATCTCGCTCCGCTGTAACCATGCTTCCTTTTCTGGCAGTTACATAGTATTCTGCTGGGTCATACACTGGAGTCGTCTTATTATGCGGCCTTTGACGTACAACAACTTTATCACCCCTGTGAAGAGAAGATGGCTGGGCATGACGTCTCTTGTCTGCATACCGTTTCATTTTCTCCTTGTTATGCATATCTGTTGATCTTACAGTAGATTTATCTGGTAGTGTATGTGTAGCCACATCAGGAATACGAATGCGAGGGGTTCTGTTAAAAAGTAGTTGTGCAGGAGCAGCATTAGTTGTTGAATGTGGTACATTTCTGTAGTTGCGCAGGAATCTGTACAGTGCCTGCTTCAATGGTATATGCTCCAAATGAGCTGCTTTAATTCTCTTCCCTAACGTGCGCATAAATCTTTCTACGATTCCATTTGCTTGTGGCCAGCAGGGTGTTATCTTTCTGTGAGTGAATCCAAGATATTCTGAAAATTGTACAAACGTATGGCTATTAAATGGAGGCCCATTATCCGTTTTGACTACTCTTGGAATGCCAAATGATGAGAAAATATTGTCTAACTCCGGTATGATACTAGAAGCTGAGGTTGACGTGATGAATGCAATTGCAGGAAATCTTGAATATTCATCAATAGTCACCAAAATGTATTGACCATTAGGCAGCGGCCCATAGATATCAACTGCAATTTCCTCCCAGACAGTTTTAGGTAGAGGAGACATTTGTAAAGGTTCCGACTTTGAGGAATGGGTAACTAGCTGACATGTGGAGCAATGTTTTATAGTGTTTTCAACCAATAGATCCATGCTTGGAAACCATACTTTTTCCCGGAGAAGTTTTTTTGTACCCACAATTCCCAGATGGCCTTCATGAGCAATTTGTATCACTAAGTGGCGTAAAGCCTTAGGAACAACCAGCTTGGTGCCTCGGAGAATGAGACGCTCCTCTGTGACTGACAGCTCTGCCCTTACATTGGAGAATGATTTCAGTTCCTTGAGATTTATTTCAGGATCTGGAAATTTTGTTCTTTGAATTTCATGCCATTTTCCGTTCTGTAAGATGTGGATTAAGGCACACAGTGTCTTATCATTTGTAGTCGCCGCCACAAACTGAGCAGCTGAAAGTGCCTTTGGTATTGCATGAGTTGTGACAAAGTTGATATAGTCTTCAGTAGACCAATGAGTAGGTTGATTCACTTCTGTGGGATGTCTTGAAATGTAGTCAGCTGGATTGCTGTATTTTCCAGGTCTATGAACAATTTTGTAATTATAGCCTTGTAGTCGCAGACCCCACCGTTCAATCCTTGCAGGCATTTTGGCTCGTGGATTTCCAAAAATGGTAAGTAAAGCCTGGTGGTCTGTTACAATGGTGAAAGGAGCTCCATAGAGAAACAGATGAAAATGCTCACATCCCCAGACAACTGCTAAGCTTTCTTTTTCAGGCTGAGAATATTTTTTTTCTGTGCTAGTTAAGCTTTTACTGGCATAGGAAATAATGAATGGATCAGACTTGTTAGCTTTATATTGCACTAGTATAGCTCCCAGTCCCACTGGACTTGCATCCACAATCAATTCAGTGCGTAAATCTGGATCAAAATAAGCCATTGTTGTTGTCGAACAGAGTTCACTTTTAATAGCATCAAAAGAGACTTGGCATTCTTGAGACCATTTGAATTCACAGCTCTGTTTGGTGAGTTCTCGTAATGGTGCACTAATTGTGGAAAAGTTTGCAATGTATCTAGCACAGTAGCTGGACATGCCAAGAAAGGAACGAACTTCACTGACATTCTGAGGAACTGAGGCCATTTTGATTGCCTGTACCTTATTTGGATCAGGCTGCATTCCAGCTGCCGAGAAGATGTGACCATAGAACTCCAAGGAAGTCTTGTTAAATTCACATTTCTGTTTATTCAAGGTAAGACCCTGAGATGATAAACACTCAAAAACAGCACGTAATGCACAATTGTGTTCAACCTGGGTTCTACCAAATACTAGAATGTCATCACTGTAGTTGAAAACATTGGGAATATGATGAATTACATTCCTTATAGCATCTTGAAAGATTTCTGCAGCAGAACAAACCCCAAATGTTAACCGTTTATATCTTCTGAGGCCTAAATGTGTAGAGAATGTTGTCAGGTATCTGGATTCCGGGCTCAATTCCAGCTGATGGTAACCCTTATTAAGGTCCAGTCTTGAAAATACAGTTGCGCCATTTAGCAGATGGATAATGTCATTTATTGTGGGAGAGATGTGTCTTTCCCGCTGAATGGCAACGTTTGGAAGGCGCATGTCAACACAAAGTCTCACCTTGTCAGGAAATTTTGGTTTTGGAACTACCACAATTGGAGAAACCCATGGAGTGGGACCAGTGACACATTCAATGATGTCTTGCTCTTCTAAACTTTGGAGTTCTTCTTCTACCTTTTGTCTCAGATGAAATGGAATTCGCCGATGAGCTTGTGCAACTGGGCGAATGTTCTCATCCACATGAAGATGTACCTGAAAGTCTTTCAATTTTCCAAGGCCACTGAACAAAGGAGAAAATTCATTTAGCATATGTTGTACATCCTTGTCATCGGGATCAACTATCGTATGAACGATCTGGATGAGACCCAGGTTCATGGCGGTACGGTAACTAAGAAGACAGCCTCCAGATCCTTGTAAGATGTAAAAATTTGTCCTCTGACTTTTATCCTTGTAACTAATGTCAGCATCAAATTTTCCCATGGTAGGTAGTGGGGTTTGTGAACCGTATGGGAAGATTTTAGTGTGAACACTTTCTAGAACAGGCTTCAATTTCAATAGTTCATATGTGTCACTGTCTAAGATATTCACTGATGCTCCAGTGTCAATAGTAAATGCAATGTCAGTGCTGAATAAAGTGAGTGTAACACTAGGAGACTGTGCAGATTTACCAGTGGAAGTAATGAAAACATAGTCACCCGTCGTGGTGGAAATCTCCTCTGCCTCTTCATGCAACATTTGCACATTAGCTTTGTGTGCTGAGCTGAACGAAGTCTTGGTATTTGTTGATTTGCAGACAGCAGCAAAATGGTTCTCCTTCCCACATTTACTGCATGTTTGGCCTAAAGCTGGACATTTATTTATATGAGGAAAGTTCTTCCCACATCTGTAACATGTTTTATTCCGTTTTGTGCGGATGTCAGGTGTAATTTTATGTCGCATCTGATGCACATGTGAATCAGGTTCCTTTTCTATTGAAGCTGCTTGATAATCTGCAATTTCTATGGCACGAGCCATTTTAAGAAGGTCAGGCAGAGTATAGTCTTGCTGTAATGCTTTGCGGCGTATAGTAGATGATGTGCAAGATACAATAACTTGTGTGATAATTTCATCATCAACATCAGCAAAAGCACATCCTTGGGCCAGGTCTTTTAAGCGTGTGACATATGTGTCCATGGATTCTTCTGGAAGTTGCTTAGTAATCCTAAATTTGTATCTCTCATATCTGATGCTCTGTCTAGGATTGAAATAATCTGTTAAGGCTTTGGAGCAGCCACAGTATGTATCAGTATCTGCAGCAGATAGTGTGCTGAATATGTCATATACCTCTGTGCCAGCATAGTGTAGCAATAAAGCTCTTTTTCTTTTATCATCTTTTATGTCCATAGCATCCAGAAAGTTGTCAAATCTAGTAAGCCATTTCTTCCAGTTATGAGCCAGGTTATTAACATCAGTTGTATCAAACTTTGGGAACATGTGCAGGGAATCTGCCATTTTAGCTGTGCTCACCAGTGTGCAGCAGAATAGTGTCTGTGTGCAGCAGGTCTCCAATTCTTCTCCTCGTCGCCAATTGTAATATTGTCAAAAACTGCAGACACTCAGAGATGACTTTTAACAGCAACTTTCTTTATTTTGTTTCTTAACATCACCATATTCCTCCTTCCATGTCCCAGCTCCCAGCAAGCTAATCCCACACTTCCTGTTCCTGTCCAGAGTCCTCCTCCCTTAAAGGGAAAGAGATGCTTACTGTATGTTACAGACACCCGTGATGCAATTTGCCATGGAAACTCTGGGCAGAAACCGTTGCCTTTTCTAGAAAAGGAGCATTTTCTGCCATTTTTATAATATAGGTGAAATCTTTACCCGGTTCTTCTATTCTTCATTCAGTAACTGATGGGCCAATGGTTGTCTGTTACCGCCGCTATAAAACTATGATGACAATAATGTCTTGGCCAGGCTAGTGATTCCTCCATAGAATCCTTCCTAATATCTTATGCTTCTTGAAAGAGGAATATTAAGCAAGGTGAAGAACTGGAAACATTATGTTGCATTTCATATATTTTTTTTAGTAGTTATATTCTATATAGATATTTTTTCATTTAGTGAAAACACCATAAACATTAATGTTTTTATGCAATCAAATACTGTATAGACACTGTGTGGAGCCTTGGGGTGATCCATCAAGGTATACAAAGTATTTAAAGCCAGCTAATTAAAGAGTTCTGAAGAGTTTTGTGGCTCGGTTTTTAATGAACACTGCTTATCTTTGCCTTAAATGTGCGGAAACTTGTTAATGAGGTGTAAAGTTTATATTAGATAAGGATTTACATGGTTCAAAGACTGTACTTTGGCTAATGAATCTTATCCTTGGCTAGTTAATGTGAACGATACCTGTGGCTATTCATTGTTAAATCTAGACTAATAAAATTTAAAGCTTATCCGCTTATTTATAGCTTATCCGAGGCGTGTAGAATAAAAATATGTATTAATGAGTAAATATGAAAAGGGATCTTTGATGTCTTGAAAGCATATGTGTCTTATTCTATAATCATTCGTCCATAATGCTTTAGTCTTAAAGGTATAGCAATTTCTACTACTAATAATAATAATTAATAATTGGTATCGCATTTGGCAGTTGTGTTCTAATGCCGTTTAAAGATTTTGTCTCGGAGATAAGTGTTGCTGTCTACGGATATTCAAAGCTGACTACATTCCATTTTTTTTTTAAATTCCGAAGCACTTTTTTAATGTGTGGTGTAAATTGGGGTATATATTTAATGCAGGGGGCATGTCAGTCACACTGATGGACAGTTTAACGTCTCGTACACGTTATTCAACTGGCCACCAATAAAGCAGCTCTTTCCTGCTGAGGCTTCTACTAAATGAATGTCTGTGTGTGCGTTTCGGGACTATCCTGGGGAATCTGATATACGCAATCTATATGGTTATAGAAAGCTATGAATAGATACCCTGAACCCTTATTGGAAGTTTAATTTATATGTAAAACATGCTGTCTGTTTTGATGCATGTTGCATTATATTCCTATATGTTATGTTCAGTGATAAACCCCCCCACTCTCTTGACTCTTGGTGGTGGTTACTTTTTTATGGACAATATCATGGTGAAAAAAGACAATGACTTTAATATCCTGTGTACTGGCAGATGTTTAACATAATACTCTTTGATTAGTTAATACAACAGGATGGACTTGTGTCAAGCTAAATTACTTTGTTATTAATAGGGTCATCTGCTAACTTTCATCCACTTTTCCCTTTTTCTGTTTTGGTTACTTGCATCCGGAGGCTTTTGATGTTTCTGCTAGTTATTTTGGATTTTACCCTTGGTGTGGACTTTGACTCTGAAGTAGCTTTGTCCCTTTGTCCTGTGGTTGATTTTGGCCATCTGGATTTTGACCTATTTGGTGTGAACCCCTGGTACCGTGCTACAGACCCCCACTTGCAGTCTGCACTCACTACAGACCCCACTTGCAGTCTGATCATATCTGCCTTCTTTGCATTTACACACTCGCATTTACACAAATATACGCATACATTCATGCTTGCGCATACAGCAACAAACACTACACGCTCTCATGCTAACATATACACTCTCTTACACATACACATTCATGCTCACACACAAACACTTAAAGATACACTTTCACTCTAACATACATACATACATACATACATACATACATACATACTCCCATCTGGATATTTCTACAGCATTTTTTTATTTCTTTTTTGGCTGCAAACTCCCACCAAATTTTACTAAACCAATTTCTCAACTGAGGGGAGGCTCACAGGAGAGCTGTGTTCCAGCTTGAATTCACTATATATGAAGGTTCAATCCTGGTGAGCTTCTGCTGCAGGAAGAGTTTGGCTACCCCTGTATAACGTATAGTTAAATCAGTGAGATTTTTTCGTCCATTGAATTATGCATTATAGAAATCCACCTTAGCCTTCTTGCTGGAGAAGCCTGCTAGTGATAGCCTCTTCCAAACTGTTGTATTGGGGGGCTTAAAGTACTGTTCTTATCATGTATCAGCAATCCCTTCCAGCGAAGCATTATTTTGTTCTTTCTACATGATATCACCATTTTCTTTTTTAAACGGGAGGGCAATTCGCCAACAGAAAGGAGATCATGTTACTTGCGTGTTTTGACATTCACTGCGGGGGGGCATCACAAAATTCACATTCCTAAGAGAGACACAGCTTAGGAGCAGAAGATATTTTAATTTATGCATATTTAGCAGTCAGCACTTGATAATTGTTTATGTTGCTTAAAATACAATCGATTCTTGAAACCGCAACAAAGATGGTGAAAAAATGCTGACAATAGAGAAAAGATGTTCCAAAAAATGCATCAAGAAAACCAGATTTAATTCCTTCCATGCCAAAGACATTTACTTTCTAACACTTCACAATGTAATAGGATGCTTTGGCTTGTGTTAATTTTTGCCGGGCTACTTTTAATGTGTTTTTCTTATCGATTAAATATTAGGAGTTAAGTAACTATGGGGGGGGGAATGTAAAACAGAATATAACATTGGTAATTGTGGAAGTGTTTATGTAGTAGCCTCTGGCAAACATTTCTTGAACCATATGAAGTCTTAAAGATTTCCTATATGTTACAACATACAATATCATTTCAAGGGGAGAGCAGGGACAAATCAGAGGGACAAATTAATCTTAGTAACCTAGAAATTGGGTTATCAGTATCCCTCAAAATGTCCTTGGATTCAGAGATGTTCCAGAATTGGACTTTTGCAGTCTTCCGGGACCACCCAGTACAATAAATCGATCGAAAAATGATTTGTTTCTGTTTGATTAATCTGTTCACAGGAACAGATACTGTATTTTGCAAAGTTGTATGTTTCGTGGGCCAGAAATCTTTAGTCTGGACCATTTTTTTTTAATGCTGTTTATCAAGCGCTTTCCAATGGTATCATTTGACAAAGACACAGATGGTGCTTCACTTTGCACAGGTGTAACTGAAAGAGAGAATAACCCATGGATTAATGGGACTAAATCTTTAAAATTTGCTCAAGTTTGGATACCTGAGTAATGAACTAGACCTACTGGCTAGAACAAGTTATCTTGAGATTGTAGCATGTCTACGTTTTCCCAACAATTATCTATTTCGTGAGATCGTTCTTCTTTTCTCAAAGCTAATCACAATCACATAGACCTTCAAATTAAAGAGTTAAACAATGGAACATTCTACACCTTCTAAAGAGAATAATTTACTTAAAACATCTGCTTTGTGTGTCTCCCTTTTCTTTGTTTCCTTGCTTGTCTTTTATGCATTTCTCCCATGTTGGGTGCTGTATGTCTACTCTCTGTCTCTGCTTTCATATGAATTAATGTTTTCCTCCTGCCATGCCTATTGTACGCACTGGGGTTTTATCATAGGGAACACAAACTCAGAATGGAATAATGGAGCAAACGCCTAAGGGACAAGACATGACAACGTAGACAAAACCGTGCCAAAATAGTTACAAGGAGGGTTGGGAGAATCATTGCACAAATAGTGCTGGGCTAATACAGCGTAGGGCAGAGAATCGATGCGAAGGAGATATCTGAGATCCCGAAAGCTTATCTAACTTTACCTTTTACTGGGCGACATAGAAAGATGTATCAACTTTGACTACAGACTCTCCATTTTCTCTTTTGGGCTAAAATGGCTATATCCATTTTAATTAAGTAGCATAAATACATGAATTAATACCAGGTTTCTCAGCACCCCCAGGTGAGACGTTAAACTCGGAAAAGTTTAGCGGCGTATGGTCTTGCCCATTCGCCACTCATGTTTTGCTCGGTCACTTCAAAGTGTAACTGGGGCTAGCTGCACCTCTTATAAGGAGCATTAGAGGGGCAGCTCCATGAAACCAGGCCTAAAAAAGAGCCATACCTTAGGGAGCTAAAAACCTTATATGTTGAGATAGAATGTTGAGCATTCATCATCGCGATGACAACTTACGCTCCACTCTTTAGAGGGCGACGGGTTGATGTCAAACACTTTCCATGCTATGGGCATAATGTATACATGCCTGCAAACCGCTGGGGTGGCGGTCATAACAGCCAGCAGACATGAGTGCCCCCGCTGGGACTGTCCTGATGAAACCGGGACAGTTGGCAACTTTAAATACAGATAGATACGTGGTGGTTACAGAATTATTTATAAGATTTCCTTTTGAATCCAGTGTTTTTAGAGTATTTGATTGATTTGAAGTCTTATTTTTGTCATTTTATAAGAATAAGTGATATTGGCGAATAGTTGGCAAGAACGACACAACGTCCTTGGTGTTCCTCTCCGCACTAACCAGATGTTCCCAAATTTGCAGGCAGGGAAAAAAAAAATGTACAGCTACTGAAGTAATGGATTTTGAGATCATTCGCCTCATCAGCGAACTCTGTAAATACTAAACTACCCCATATGTCCTCTTCTCCAATTAACGTCTTTCATTTATTTCTGTGGGTACAACATCTTAGTTGTATTTTTTTCATTACTGCCGTTCGTGTATCTCCTGGTAAGTAATACGGCTTAAAGCTTCTCCCGATGGCATGTATTTTAGACTACTGTCAATAAGCTTCTTTTCTCGGAATTGCTTGATTTAACTAACCAGACCAAAAGATTGTACGACTTGAAACATCCTGTGCGACCCCGTGATTAGTTTTCCTCTTCAGCTTTCGAACTGTGACCCTCGAGCTTATGCCGCCCTATTTAACCGCCGAGGTCGGGATTAACCCTTCTCGCCAATAGTCGTACAAACACATTGCTTTACTGAGATACACGAGTGTTAGTGTGATTGTCTGTATTCAAAATTAGACAAGCTGTTGCAGAATCGGGAAATATTTCTCACACAGTGGCTTATTTGCGTTCCTGTCAAGTTCCATCCTCGGCAATATTTCCCTGGGAGGCAGAGGCAGTTTGCATTCTCGAGAAATCTGACCATTTGTACCACTGGTCAATGGGTTAGTTGTAAGGTACAGAGTAGAGCCCTGCGCGGGACTACTTTTTTAATCCCGCTCCCGCGGTTTTTAATCCCGCTCCCGCAATGTGGGTGTGCCGCTCCCGCCACATTTGTGGCCAATCCCGCCCGCTCCCGCCACATTTGTGGCCAATCATGCCCGCCTCCTTACCTGATGTCCCGCGCGGCTGCCCTCGAGTTGTTGCCTCACGGCGTCTCTTCTCTTGCTCCGCCCAGGAACAAGGCGTAGTCACAGGAAGTGACGTCACATCACGTGACTCCGTTTTGTTCCTGGGCGGAGCAAGCTAGGAGACACTGTAAGGGAGCAGCAAGAAGGCAGCCTTGCAAGACCGCCCGCGCCCGCAACCTCCCAGTGCAGTCCTCTAGTACAGAGAGCCAGGATATAATATCATAGCCTGGAACTCCGCAGCGAGGACAGCGGCTGTAGAGACGGTGCCGGAGAGCTGCCCTGGGTCAGGCCTAGGGTAACTCCTGAAGTAAATACACCACTGCCTGCCTTTAACAAGCAGAACCAAGTCCCTCGGAGAAGAAAGAGTGGGAGGACCAGAGGGACACCATAAGGACAATGTGCAGGAAGGGAAGCGGCACTCGCTACCAGCTCGCTCTAAGGTACTCCTTGATCTCCTCAACAAAAACCTCCTAAACCCAAACCCACACATTCCATAAATTATATAAATGCGTCCTATTTTCATCTTTTATGCTCCCCTTCTGGAAGGTATAATATGAGCTTTGCTTTAATGTCTAGAAGATGTCACTGTGTTGGGTACTAGAAGCAAGGAATACCGCCTCCACTCCCCATATCCAACATATGTAGATCACTAGCACTTTCCAACTTGTGAAAACCCCAAAAATAACATTTCCGTAGTCATTTGTGCATGCGCACACAGCGCTTTTAAAGAAAATAAAAGTTACGGCCCACGTTCATAGGGATCCTTTTTTTTTTTTTCAATGTGGTCACTGCCCCTTTAAGGTTTCTACTAAAGTTGGGTGAAAGGTAAGTTACATTGGCAATAGTAAACTAACCATTAAACCGACTTAGGTGCAATATGTAGTAGTAGTAGTAATGTTAAAAAACTATAAATTAAATTTTATGAATGAATTTACTGGAGGAGAGGGCAATGGTGTATACTTGTCTTGGGCTAATGGAGCAGATCCGAGGGGGCAACAGTCCTGGGGCTGTTTACTAGGGGCTGGTCACCTACTGCAGCTTTTAATGAGCTGGTTGAGGCCCACATATATTACAGTCGGTACAGACCTAAGTCAAAATTCTTTATTTGAGACTTAATATGGAGAGCCGGGACATGACTTCGTACCGCGCAAGAAGACCAGCAGTGAAGAGAGGTCTGTGGAGGTTCTAGCCTGGGTTACAAACCATATGCCCCATGACGTCTTTAATGCCAAAGGTTATAAAGCTTTACCGTCTAGAGTTCAGCTGACTGAGACTCCCGCTCTGTAGTTCTTTGCTTTCTATGCAGAATTATTGTGTCCCCTTTTTTTTGTGACTACGTCAGGAAGATATCACTCAGGTAATAGTATGTCCCACTGTGCCCAATTAGTCTACTGAAGGTCATTAGTGCAGAGGTGTAGTTATATCATAAATATTTAGGGCTGTCTTCTGGGTCATATGTTATAGGGAATGAGTTGTGATGTCATCATTCATCTGTGTGTTACTGTTTTTTCCAGATTTATAGCTCCGCAGAATGTGGCATGACACAATACAAATAAGGTGACACTAATACAATAACATGGATATGTGATTGCTGAATATACCCAGATCTTTTTAAATTAATTTCTCTCACCTGGCATATACTAAAAATTAAAAAAAACCTGCAAAAGTTTCCTCTTGTAAATACAACAGATTGCAAGCAGGTTGCCTTTGAGAGGAGAGGACAATTATCTCCGTATTGAACATCTGCTTTAGCTATGTTGAGTTAAAGAAACATCCTCTGTTTTTTTTTATTATTATTTTTAGTACTTTGGATTGATTTTCACTTGGTAAAGGTGAAAGGCGTTGCCTTCTATAAACATTATTTACTGGAAGCAATAATAATTAGTACTTTACAACCGTTACCCTTACCAAAACTCAGATGTCTCTCCAAGGAGGAGGAATTTTAGAGCATGGGGTCATAATCTAAAGTTATTGGGTCAGAGGTTTAGATGTATTGTAATGTAAGGAAGCTATACTTTACGGAAAGGGTGGTAGATAAGGAACCGCCTCCCAGCAAAGGTGCTAAAGGCTAATACCGTAAGTGAATGTAAACCTTCATGGGACCGACATAACGTTATCCTGAATCTAAGATGAGACGGAGGACTGATTAAGGTCTGAGTCTCTACATCACAGAAAATGGGCAGACCAGACGGGGTGAATGGTTCTAATCTGTTGAAGCCTTTTTATGTCTTTCATTTAATATCTTGCTTTTCACAGCAGTGTTTTGCTCATAAAGTAACACTTGTTATTTACCATCTCTTTACATATTCTTGGACCCTAATCTCATGCTTATCATTGCGCTCAGCAGATTAAAGTCATCTTTTCAGGCAGATAGAAAGTCTCTGAGACGAAAGAATGTGAATCGGAAGAGCTGATTAGTGAAGAAAGCCGTGTTTGTTCAGCGGTCACCGCAAAGCGCAGAATTCCTAAGAAGCTGTTACCAGGGATAACAAAAAGTCTGGCTGCGCTAGAAGGAAAATCTTGGTGTCTATGGAAAGGTCCACTATAAAATAAGTAAAGCTTATCAAATTAATTGTCAGTTGAGAAAGATGCTGAGCATGTGTGCACGTCCTTCATTCTGTTCAATGCTTTTTCATGTGCATTAGTACTCGGCCTTTGTGGATGTAGATTGTCATAAATTTAGTTTTTCGATGGATTAGGGACACGCATGGAGAAAATTAAGGTGACCCTCTGACAATTTTTATTACTTGTATAAGGTCTTTCTTATTTTTATTATTTCTTTTATTTTTAACACCCTCACTCCTTATCACTGCCTTGTGGTAAACAACAGAATGTCTCAATAATCCCCCCCACTCACACTGTAATGAAAGTCTGTGGAGGAACGGACTTTATTAGCACTGCCATAAAGAATCAGCTCGGTGTGGTGTCTGAGTAGGGAAAGTCACTGAGAATATCACATGACCGACAACAATGGCCGCCTCCAGGTCTGCAGATAAAGGAAGTTTATTGGAACAAAATTAAGTAAAACCAGGTTTTCTTCAATAATAGTTAACTGTTTTTCCATATAGTTGGTGGTACCACAGATATCCCTTTGCATGTTTTATACATTTAATTTAATACCATCCATGCGTGAAGCCAAACAAGATGTTTTTGAAAGAAATAGTTGAACCAAGACCAATAATAAATTCAATTTAGTTTGAGTCCCCCTCCCCTCGAGTCTTTGGGTTACTATCTTCAGTCTCTGGACACAGAAGCGGCATTTGGTCACGCCCATTCCCACCTCTTTCTCCGCCTACTTCCTGTCTCTTTAAAGGCTAGCCCTGCACCCTGCTTGCAGCCACACCAGGAGTGGGGGCGCTCTCGGCAGCCAACACTGGGAAGGTCCTAGCAGGGGGCTTTCATTCTGTCATAAGAACAATAAATACAACAGTAGCACATACAAAGCAGAACATATACCACTGGGAGAACGTTGCCCGACCCAAAGAGCTGTAAATCTAGAGATTGTGGGTAAAAAAGTATTAATTTACGAAATAATCAGTACATTTGAGTCAATTTAAGCATGAGTAATGGGAAAAAATAACATCCAGCGAGAAGTAAATTTTCAGCTTGAATTGGAAAGTAGGCAGAGATGATTGAAATGGTTTCCTTACGAAACATACTGTAGAGGTAAGAGGTGAATGATGGATTGCACCCGAGAGACGAATAAAAGTATGAGAAGGAATCAAGAGGGACATATATAAAAATGCAAAGGATTCTGAGCTTTAATGAAAAGAATAGTGTGATTTTGTAGTTTATGCAGAGATTAATAAGAAAGTAGTGGGGGAGTTCAGAAGGTCAGAAAGCGGTATGAGTGTTGATGAGCAGGAGATAATAAACCTAGCGACTGTTTGGATTTAATAGAAATAAGAAATCCGCTGTAGTTGATGCAGAAGGTAATTATATTTTCTAATAATAATATTTAAGTTGTCGAGGGACAATAGAACTTTACTCAAGTCAATGATGAGATGTTATATATGGGTTTATGCTTTTTTTTTATTTTTATTTTTTTTTACGTTTGCTATTGATCTTGACAAAATGCTTGCAATTCTGGTCTAAAACCAAAATTATTTGTGTGGAATGAAAAATGTATATTCCCTAATGGCTCTCTTTAAGGATAAATGGTGGAATTATATTCTGCATTACAAATAACGTGATTGAAGGAGTTAGTAACAGTATTAGACTGGGGATGACTAAGTGGCCCTGGCACCAAATGATGTTCATATGGCCACATGTTACATTTTTGTACTCTTGCAGTGCGATGACACAATATCCAAATGGCGGCCACAAACTGCAGAACATAGTCTGCCACTAGAGCGGCAGTATTACATATTTAGAAGCAGATAACACCCACAATTCATGTGGTGCCTTCCTGAAATGTACCAAGTATTAGCTTATCAGGCAGTGCCCTGAAATTCGGAATGGCTTCAGGGGCTGTCCTTTGATCTCAAGGCAGGGAGTAGGGGTTTTGATCCAATTTCTTTCAGGGCCCTTCCATCTCCCATATAGCCAGGGAGACCTATGGGCCTGTATATCTTATTTTCCAGGTACAGGTATTACACAACCCCCAACTCACTGCATCGATACACCGTTCCGTAAAAAGGACATATTAGACTTGGGCACCAGGGGACTCTTCGTGTTCGTCTTCGGGGGAAAAAAATCTTCGTATTCCGCGAATATTCGCCTGTTCCTGTCTTCTCTTCGGGCGAATATTAGTGGCCATTCTTCGTGTTCGTTTTTTCTTCGTTTTTTCCGGTTAAGGGGTTAATACGGGGTTAACGCAGCTCTGGCGCCAGGAGTTTAAATGTACGTATGAGCAACTCTATTGGTCGTCAGCAGGGAGCTCGTCTGCCATTGGTAGGTGGCAGACGAGCCCCCTGCTGGCGACCAATAGGGTCGCTCGTACAGACTGTTAAACTCCTGGTGCCGTAACTTACCCTGCAGATCCCACTGGCCTCCCTGTTCTATCAGTTAAATGTCTTTATTGGTCGCTCGTACGGACATTTAACTACCTTTATTGGCCCGAATATAGGCTGCACTTTTTCCCCCCACTTTAAGTCTTTAAAGTGGGGGTGCGGCCTATATTCGGGGTCTAGCGCCCGACGCCCGGGATATGCAGTTCCGGGCAGGCAGCATCCTACTCTCTGATACGCTCAGACAGCCTCCCCTGCCGGCACTTTCCACGAGGGGAGTCCCGGCAAGGGAGATTGTTAAAGCACATCGTGCAGACATGCCGGCAGCGGAGGTCGTTTACGCGCATCGCCGCAGCCGGTGAACGTCTGCACGATGCGCTTAGACAATCTCTTGTCTACGCGTATTGCGTAGGTGTCCCCTGCCGGTCCCGCAAGACACACTGGAGTCTGCTTTGGTAAGACGGGGGGGGGGCGCAGAGTGGCAGCGTATCTTGAGGGGGGGGCAGGGTGGCTGTATATATCGGGTGGAGGGCAGAGTGGCAGCATATCTCGGGGGGGGGGCAGAGTGGCAGCATATCAATTTAACGTTTTTTTTTTAACTAAGAACAGGGAGGGAGACCAGTGGCATCTGCAGGGTAAGTTGCAGCATTGGGGTTAACTTTAACTTTCATTAGGGGTTAACTTTTTTTTTTTTTTTATTAAAGGGTTAAGGGGCCGTGCGAGTGAGCCTATTGGTCACCTGCAGGGTCTTCCTCTGGCATCAACCTGTAGGCGACCAATTGGCTCATTCGCACTGCCCTGTAACCCGTGACGGCGAACCTTCGGATTTCTACTTCCGTGAACTGCCGCGATGCCAAGGTAAGTTAGAAGGGGGGGAGAATGGTAGACTAAGACGATCACGAAGATCTTCGTGGTGTGTGTCTTCGTCTTCGCCTACCTTTTACCCTCCCCGGGGCATCAACATCCGCCCGTTTTGAAAGCGTTTAGGAGGCGATCAACGATCACCTCCTAAACTTAAATGGTGTCGCTGGAATGCTTCGATCAGGAGGCATCCAGCGACACCAAACACTTACCTCTGGATGGACTGTGGAAAAAAAACAATAAAGATGAAAAAGTTCGCTAGAAGGTCTCCAGACCCTCTAGAGAACTCTGGCTCCACTTGCAGGTTGAATACAGGTCAATGGAGCCCAGCTTTCTAATCAGTGTGATTAGTAAAAATAAATTATAAAATAAAATTAATAATAATTAGAAAAAAATAGTAAAAACAGTAAAATGTAAAAATAATTTCCCACTGATGTCACTATCAGGGGAACCTTCAAGTTGAAAAACAATTTTAAAAAAAAAAATAAAAAAAGGCAAAAAAAATTATATATATATATATATATATATATATATATATATATATATATATATATATATATATATATATATAAATATATTTTTGTGAGCAAGTCCTAAAATTAGCACATTATCTTAAAACAATTCTCGCATGGAAAGAGTTAAAATACTGGCATATTAAATGCCCATGGGGTGTCTACTTTAAAAAAAATGTATGATTTGATGGGGTAAATTGAATTGGCTGGGTTCAACAATGTCCCAATTAACATGGGGGGAAGGATGGCCACACATCTAATTTCCAATTAGAAAAATGCACACGTACCAAATGTGGCCTTTTAGTTCCCCCAAAAAATGACAAACCCATGCATGTGGGGTATCACTGCGCTCAGGAGATGTTGCTGTACACATATTGGGGTGTCGTGTGACAGCGGCATATACCAGGAGCTGTAAATTCATACATAAAGTAGGTGTGTGGGGGAAAAATTCACACAAATACTACTGCAAACTTTGAAAAATTGCTGGTGGTAAAATGTGTGCATACAAAGAGTTAAAATACCAGCATTTAAAATACCCTGGGGTGTCTAGTTTTCAAAAATATATGGTTTTATTGGGCACACTGAAATGGTCCGGCTCAAAGATGTACCAAATAGGGCATGGGCAGTGGATCCCCAAATGCCAAAGTTCAACATTGAAAAATGCGCATGCCCCAAATGTGGCCCTTTTGCCCCCAAACAGCCAGGCAAAACCATTCATGTGAGGTATCGCTGTACTCAGGAGATGTTGCTGAACACACATTGGGGTGTTTTGTGATAGTGACATATACCAGAACCTGTTTATTCATACCTGAAGTAAAATGTGTGTGACAAAACAAATGCAAAAAAATGACTACCACAAAGTTTGACAAAGACTGGTGGTAGATATGGTGCATGGAAAGAGTTTAAATACTAGCATTTGAAATACCCTGGGGTGTCTAGTTTCCAAAAATATATGGCTTTATTGGGCACACTGAAATGGCCCGGCTCAAAGATTTACCAAATAGGGCATGGGCAGTTGATAGCCAAACGCCAAAGTTCAACATTGAAAATGCGCATGCCCCAAATGTGGCCCTTTTGCCCCCAGCCAGGCAAAATCATTCATGTGAGGTATCGCTGTACTCAGGAGATGTTGCTGAACACATATTGGGGTGTTTTATGATAGTGACATATACCAGAACCTGTTTATTCATACCTGAAGTAAAATGTGTGAAAAAACAAATGCAAAAAAAATTACTACCATAAAGTTTGACAAAGGCTGATGGTAGAATTAATGGTTGAAAAGGGTTAAAATACTAGCATTTGGAATACCCTGGGCTGTCTAGTTTTCAAAAATATATGACTTGATGGGGTAAATTGCATTGGCCGGGTTCAAAGATACCCGAAATGGCACATGGGGGGAAGAATTACCAGATTTGGAAAAAATGGCTTTGAAATAGCAAAACGCTAACTGTACTTATTGCCCCATAATGTGTAGAAAAAAGCAAAAAAACATAAAAACATTGGGTATTTCTAAACTCGGGACAAATAGTAGAATCTATTTAGCAGGTTTTTTCATTACCTTTTTATAGATGAGTAAAAGATTTTTCAACTAAAATTTTTTTCTAAATTTTTCACCATATTTTCTACTTTTTTTAATAGTAAATAATATGATACAATCAAAACAGTCATCTAAAGAAAGCCCTTCTTGTCCTGAAAAAAACAATAATGTGTGTGGGTTCAGTAAACGGGAAAGAAGAAAATTACAGCTAAACACGAGCAGCGCAGAAATGTTAAAAAGGCCATTGTCACGAAGGGTACAAAAAGTAAAATCAGCCTTTGTCACGAAGGGGTTAAATGAGGTTTCATTGTTTGCCTCATCATTGATCTATTTTTTTATCCTATCGATTGTTGACTGGTTTTGCTGCTGTTACAACTACAATATGTTTACAGTGTGTGTGTGTATATATATATATATGTCAGATAATCAACCGATTTATATACTTTTTAAAGTGCTCTCCCCATTTTTATAATTTGTGTACATTTATATACCCTTACCATATGTTTAATTTGTTTGGGATTTTCTAAAAACATGAATTTTATTATTATTATTCATAATCTTTTTATTAAGCACCAACAAATTACTCAGCGCTGTACAGTTTAAGTGGGGTAGTTCACATATGTAACAAACATACATTAGAATATACAGGCACATCAGGAGCTGAGAACCCTGCCTGTAAGCGGCCATCTAGCCTTACGGTACTTTACACAAAGCTCCAGTCAGGAATGGTGGGCTTTTGAGGGCCCGGCTCGTGAGCTTACAATCTAAAGGAATAATATAGGTAATTGAAATAAAAGGAGAAATAACTTGAGAGAGTAATTTGTTTTAATGTTCTTTTGTTATTTGTAATGTTCTTTCTTTATGAGAATTCTAAAATGCATGGCTGAAGTCGCTATGGAAACTTCAAGTTCATTAAAAAAAGTATTAAAATGTGTACTGTTGAAGAAACTCATAGAAATGATCTGCTCTTCGATAATACACCTAAAACAGATACTTGGTCAAAATATTTCAAATATTAGTATTAAGTTTCTTACGTGATGAACCAGCCCAAGATTGTTCACCTATTCTGGAGTTTACAAAATACTTAAGAAGATGGATCAGCTAAAACTTACATCAAAGTTGTATCGAGCCGATCTTCAGCATATAAATCCACTTTTCCTAGTGATTCATAATTCTTAACTTCGGCCAAACCTAGGTCACTGATATTGCTATAAACATTGTGACTTTAAGGCTGTAGAACGCTGTTAAGTTCATACCCACCAAACATTCTAGGCTTCTAGAAAAGGACATCAGAGGTTGCCACTAAACATTTGCATACCATTATACGATTTTGAATTATTTATACGTTATGATTTATGTATGACTATATTCTCATTTCAATCCGGTAACACAACTTGTCATAACCATATTGTGTTGCTGTGAATAATTAATGCCACGGGCCACTAAATAACATCCTTGTTATCCCAGGTGTTGAGAGAGAATTCTGGCCATACTATTGTCCACGAGCCATAAACATTAACCATCAACATCGACACGAATGACTATCTTTCTCTCTGCCTCTGCGATTTACTCAAGCACTGAAATGTAAGAGTCCGTTTAGCAATAATAACACCAGGTTTAATGTGTGTTGTTTCAAAACAGCATTAATTTTGATAAATATCCCCGTGTTTTCAACAGCTGCCATCTCCTTGAGAACCATATTGACTCTTTTGTGTGTGCTTTCACTAATTAGTCTGACACAGAGACGTGATGTCTCCAGTAATCTTTCAAGCTTCCCCACAGTTCCTGCACGTCAGCGAAATAACACTGAAAAATGGTTTGATTATGTTTCAACAACTGATACCTTAGCAGTTTTGAGATCAAAATATCATCCACAAATTCCTCGTCGGTTTCAACCCACTCCGGCTCCTTGCAACATCTGGCTCAACCATTTTCAAGTCAATCTTGAACTTCTTTATATCGAACTTTGTCATCAGAGCTACTGTTAAAGCTTTCAAAACCAACAACCCCTCATACGACCAGAGCAATAAATGAAGATCATGAATTGAACTCTCATTGAGAGCGAAATATGAAGATATATTGGGGGTGGTAGCAATGAAGAAGACAACAGAGATACTTAAATTTAGACCCATGCTAATTATTGGGTTTGGCATCCCTAAATTTGAGGTTTTTTTAAACGATATCCTATGTTATGTGTCGCTAGTTATGTTACTCTGTAAAAGTAATACAAAGTAAAAAGGAGGGACCATGAAAAGAATATGGAAGGGAACGACCCCCCCCCTTCCCACCATACAGGATATACTAAGGACTTTTGACAATTCCAGTAAGTGACGTTGGAACCAACTCTACCGGCTTGCATTTCGAATGTGTCTATAAAAATGATCTTCCCCTTCTATAGGCTTTGTGTACAGCTGCTGGGTACTAACCACCTTAAAGAACTATTGGACCACTTGGAGATGTGCTAAAATTCTGTAGATATTTCGGCCTACTTCTCCATTTTAAAGGTAATCTTTCTTGAGCAAAGAGGATTGGACAAACATAAATTTACGAACATTCTCTTTTTAATAGATAGATAATTGTGCTATAATCTAAGTTTCGACGACAGTTGCCGTTACGGAGTGCTGCGTTTCCTTTGTGCAGAATATCAGTCCTGATTTATAAATCCAGGTCCTACAGATCTCGTTGGTGCTTTTAACATCTCGGTAAAAAGATTTCTATGAAATGCTTCACACAATCCAGAAAAAGCTGTTAGATTTGCATAATGTTCATAAGCAGAATGGTGAAATGTTTTCCCCAACTGCACAAACGCAGTAGTGTGTTTGAGAATGAACAATTTTGTAATCAGAACTTAAATCTGCATTGAGTTTTATGAAGAAAAAAAAATAAATTGCTACTAGAATGTAAGAAATTGGATTCACTGCTTGGATGCTCTGCTAGAGATCAGATGCTGAAAAAAAGGAGAATCACAATTTATCTAACTGTCAGGATTCCAAGATAAGCCATGTCTTCAACTGTATAAGAAAATAATTTATTTGTTAACTTGTAGGAGCGGCTCCTTCCTGCCTCAACCATTTCAATTAAGAAGCATGAACGTCCCGTATTTTTATTTGCTGATAATTTATTGCACTTATTATTTTGTACATTTTGGAAGCTATTGATCTTATATGTTTAAGTGCAAAATGTAACATTATTACATAAGATAATCATAGAAATGTGTTTTTTTTTTTTTTTTTTTTTCTCCTCCTCCTACTTTCTAAATCTTATGCACCGGAAGCTATACCATCAGATACCGCGGACCCCATAGATCAGTACTCACTGATGTATTCACCTTCGGCGCTGACCCGGGCCTAACCTGGGACAGCGCTGCCTGCCACCCCTCCACGCTGCTCTCCATACTATGCGGCGTCCTTTAAAAAGGAATTGTAGAGCAGGAAAAATATGGAGGATTATGCCAAATCAGCACAGCCCTCCATAGTGCTAATGAGCCAGTTGGGGTGATCCATGATCTCCCTTGTCACCGACCGATTGAGTAGTGGTATTGTGGGGAATCTGAAGCTCCTTGTAATGCAGCAGAGGGGCTGTCGCTCACTCTCCTGCCATACTAACTTTTTTAATTGTAATATTGAAGTACCAAACAAATCTGATTCATTAAGTTATTTACTTAATCTTTCTAATAGGAGTAAAAAAAAAAAATATATATATATATTTGTTTTCTGTGCTATATTTTTTGAATTGTTCAATTGATAAACTATGTAGAAAATTATATTTATTAAGTTTGTTTTTCACATTGCATTCTACTAAATTTATAGTGCTCCTGTAGATTCTGTAGCACTATTACATTTGGTATGAGTGAAAATTTTAGCATTAAGACATACAGGTAAGAAGGCCCTGTTCTTGCAAGCTTTCAATCTATTATATGAAAAATTAGGAATTAAATTCTCTTATGCGTTCAAAGTGTGTTAGGGTTTTTTTGTTTAAAGTAACAGTAGCCCAAATAGTATATATGTGTGTGTTGTAAGCCCATCCTGGGGCCACTCACTTTATCTTAGCTTGTGCAACGACAATGAAGACCATTGGGCTACCAGCTTCCATTCTTAAGTTCCTCTCTTGCTTACTGGTCTGCCATTTGCATTACGATTTGGTGCATGCCAAGAACACATGAACCTGTCGATGGAGAGAATGGTAAAGGAACCAATTGAAGTCAGTCATACCTGCCAACTAGAAAATGTTTGTTGCAGTTGAGTGCCATTAAAGGCCATTTCTGTAAAGTCTACATTGGCCCCCATTCATTCATATGGCTTCCTTCTAAATGGTGAAGGCACCACCCCAGAGTTGGTGGAGCTGCCATTCTGTTATATTAATATATATTTATGAAACATATACATGTAATTGTCTGTCTGTGATTGGAATGAAGGCAAAACATTTGATGACAGATAAGCATCCTCACCATTTTTCCTGATGTAAACGACTGAGTCTATCGTTTTGTCTTCAGGAGCCATTTGCCTATCCCTTACATGTTTAAGTTCCCATTACCCTCTACCACTTCTGCTGGGACACTGTTCCACTTATGTACCATACTCTCAGTAAAGTACCCTACAGGCTACAACTGACTCTAGTGAGTAGAATTTTTCTCTAGAAGCATTGTGTCTGCTGCATGCTATAGATTTTCAAGACTACACCATGATTTCACCCATGTATGAAGGAAAATAATCATTTAATAGCTTATAATGTCTGTGCATGGATGATTAGATTTTATTGAGCTTTGAAGAAAAATGAGTGTGGGCTACCATTTGATAGCTATTGCTAAAGTATGCCATGGGTCAATAAGCTAATGTATGGCTCTTTCATGGGTGTAAATAGGTGTAAGTGTTTGATTTTCCAATCAATTCTTTGTTCAGGGAATTCAGAATTAACCGAATAATCTTTTAACTGCATCATAAAGGACCCCATTCCTTCCTGCACTCAAAATCACACAGAGTGGCCATACAAGGACACCAGTCCATGGCAAGGCTTGTGAAGGTCCAGAGAACCTCATTAAATTGGCAGTTTTTCATTGTAGACCTACAGTGCTGCTTTCTCAAAATGTCAGTGCGTCTTAAAAAAAAAAAAATCTTGCATCCCCAAGAAAAGCTACAGTTATTTTTATAGCTTAGGACTCGTTAAGCTCAGATCCAATTCTTACTGTTGAATCCCCTTGAACATTGCATTGTGGTACACTGGGCTCAGAAAAAAATACTAATTGGATCTTTTTGTTTCAGAAGCATTACATTATCCATTGTTTTGTTTGCTATTCACTAAGGTTCCAATTATCAGCCAGTTCCCTGAAGGTTGAGTATTTTCTAGTTTGCAGAGACACAAAATACATATTGTAGCTTTTATATTAATTAGTGACAACTCAACTGCACACGACCACAACTCGGTAACTTGATTGCTGAACAGCAGCTCAGACATACATTGAACCCCTATGCTATTGTCAAATTGCAATTCACTAGTTAATGTGAGTTGGAAAACTGTTTAAGTCACATTAACTTTATTGTTAATGAATATTTAAATTGATTAATTGATATTGGCATGTGAGCGGTGTCAAATGTCATCACTCAAGGAATCACAGTAATTCGACCGATAGCTTGATTTTGTTGTGTGTGTGTGAATTAAGACCTGTTAATCTCCTGTTGGCTGGGTCCACATGCCAAGAAGGGACTGTTAAGCTTTTGTCAAACCTGTCAGTTGGGTTATTATGAGTGTTCACCAAGACAAGGCATGAATCGAGTTCTTTGAGTCTCTCAGCCTTACACTATGTACAGTTGACGACCGCCTTCCCAAATAAAACCCCCTAGATGGGACTCTATGTTGTGCTCAGTAGTGTGGTGTCCATGACTTGAAGACTAAGCATCCTTTGGATTAGATGTCTAGTGTTACCCACCTTTTGGTTTCATTTTCTAGGCGTTGTTGTTCATGGACTTTGCTTTTGGAACCCCCCCCCCCCAGGTACTGTTCTGCTTTATACCTGGCAATTACCTGTACAAGGGACCTTCACCTCAATCCTAACAAGAGACATTATTGAGATGGAGCATTATGAATAATAAACCTTCTAAAACCATTTTCAGCGCCCTGGTTTTCTGTCTTATGTTACATAATTGTATAACAAACCCATCCAGTTGACATTTCTAAATGTTAAACGTTTCATCCTATTTTTTTTTAACTGAAGATTGTGATGAGATTTTCTGCTTCTTCACTGCTATTCAGTATTTACAAAAATAAAAAATTATGAAACAGGCAAAAAATATAATGCATCCATTTTCCAAAAGTACATTTTGATATGCACTTGAAACTGCATCGAGCCCGTATTAGCATCGTTTTCCATTACACGTCTGTGTTTCTGTGAGTTATGGGCTGTGAGCAATGTTTTTTTAACCTTGGAACACTGTGCCTGAAAATACGTTTTGGAAATTATTATATTATTGCAGATAAAGGGAAGATCCTGCTGGATATTGAAATTCTCCAACAGAGGCAGTTTTTTAAACTGCAATTTACATCCACTGGTGGACAACATAGTCTTCAGGTGGCTGGCAGCTGCGCACTTCTGAGCCGATTACCAAGTCTCTGGGACAATGTTTGGGTGAAGTGGTGCCTGGTATAGGTGCTGCCTACTTCCCACCCATTTCCCCTTGGTGTTTATGGGTGACAAATGAGCATAGGGCAGAGTTGGGGATAGGGATAAAGAGCAGGAGAACCCCAGGAATACAGAAGTGGAAAGTTCCCAGGTATTGTAATAAATGACCACAAAGCCACTGGCGTAACTACAGGGGTCGCAGCTGCCCGTGCCTCTAGGGTGCATCCTCGTACCGATTCAAAATAGTTTAGAAAGGCCCTTCCAACCTTGACTGCACCGTACCAGGTCAGAAGGGGCCTTTCTAAACTATTTTAAATCGGCGTAACGGAGAGGAGCGTAACGGGGTCACATTGCGTGACCCGGTGGTGAAACTGAGGCTGCCCGCACAGTGGACAAGCAGCCGGACTGTGAGCTGCGGGGTCAACAGGTTTGTATGTACGTATGTATGATTGTAAGCATGGCTGTGTAATTGTGTGTGACTGCGAGCATGAATGTGTGTGTTAGAATGAATATGTACATGTGTGTAATGTGTCTGTTTACATATGTTTGCCAGAGTGTATGTTGGAATGGCATGGGGCAACAAAAGGCACAGACAAGTTGTTTGGGGGCACTGATGGCACAGACCAGCTGTTGGGGGGGGCGCGGAAATTTTCGCACCAGAGCTCTGTTTTCTAGTTATGCCCCTGCAAACAAATTCTCGTGTAGAGGAGCACTAGAGGATTATTCCATTATTATAGGAGAAACACGCTAGTCTTGGCCCTATATAATGCAATTTGGCATCTAATGTATAAACCTCCAGGGTCAGCCTAAGGTAGGAGCAAGTAGGACTCCCATACCCTATAGTCCTGATGCTTACCGCTCTCTCCAAGTCTCAGGTAATGCCCAAAAATATGATGTCACATGCCAGAGCTCCACTTCACTCAGAGAGGAAGAGACCACAAGTATGAAAGTGCGGGAACTTGCCCCCTTCCTAACATCAAAGGGACCCACAAACCTCAAGAGCAGGCTTGTGAACCCCTACTTACTTTCCTTTGTTAATGGAGACCCGTCATTTCTTTATTGTGATTTTCCAGGCCAACGCACTTTTTTTTTTTTTTGTTTTTTGTTTTTTAAATTAAATGTATTAGACACAAAATTGGTACAGCCTAACTTCTGCAACCATTTATTTTTGATAATATTCCTAAAATAAAAAAAACACCCATTGCCCTTTTCATATTCTTATGTAGAAAAACAAAATTACTATTCTATATTTTGTCCTTACCATCCTTTTCGCGGTTTTGCTTTTTAGTACAAATTATAAATTCTATTTGCAGAATCTATGAATACGAGTAGTTCTCTATTTTAAAGGTTAATGCCATCCTTCAATGAAAATACTAAACTATACCAAGTACATTTCCCCCCCCCCCCACATATTCTACCTTAGAGATGCCGGAATCACACACATTGTAACTAGCTCTGAGGCAGGAAGCCAGCATATCGTATTTGTGATCTGACACACAGGACAGATTCCAAATGAGGAAGTTGAAGAAGCGATGTGATTATTTCTAAATTTCCTGTGGGTACACAGAAGAAGATGAGCTGAGAAAAGCCATTTCAGTCTGTATAGATCTAATTAAAGTCTGTACATATTTAATCTCCGTTTCGTAGCATTTACTGTTGATTTTGGACATTGTCACTGTAATGAAGAAAATGTAAAACTTCTGCCCTACTTAACTATCTTTATTTAGGTTACAAGGAAACATATTTCCCACCCATCATCTCCACTTGTGTTTTCTTGTAATCCTCAGGTTACTGCATGCTTAGTAATGTCTGTAAATAAGCCCCGACAGTCAAGAAATGCGTTACAGTTAACAAGACAGGATACACAACACTTTCCAGTTTTCAAAGGAAAATTGTGCCATAAAGTAGGAACAAGTCATCTTCAAGCATTACCCTTGGGATCATGGGTGGCAAATGTTTACTCATCTACAGATAAATATAGTGGTTGTTTTGTTTAAAAAGGGATTCTGGCGGAATGTGGGAGCTATCCCTTTCGTACTCAGTTTTGGAGCTTTAAGGCAAAGGGTTGGCATAATAGACATGAATAGGATTGGGACCTGGGCAGATAGTAGGCATCACTCCAGTAATAAGCTCTGGTACCTGGAACCTCTGTTTAAAGTCTGCTTTTCAAAATAGGAACTAAAGGAATTGTTCTGCCAGTTGGGCTATTCAATTGGTAGATATGGCACCTTTCAAGCTCCATAACCTCCACAGTACAGAGAGGGACTATACTTGGTAACTTTTCAGGTTCAACCTGGTGTCTCAGAGTGAGGCATTTGCATCTCCGGGTCCTCTTTTTCTGGGTGTGGGAGTCCCATTTGGTCACCCCCACTTCCAGTCCACTTTTCCTGTGAGGCTAGCCTCATTGCCTCAATCCCCCCAGAAGACTAAATGCTCCAGGTAGCCTACACAGAGAAGTTCCAAGGTATGGCCATGACCCAGGACACGGTCATTCATGCAATGCCCAGAAGAGCACAGAAATCAACCAGGCTACATATAGAAATAAAGGGGAACTGTGATGGTTTTGTCTGATAGAATGATTTATTGGTTGGTGACCTTATTGATAATGAGGATGAGGGACAGTCATGTTCTTGGTTTTGTTTGTTTTTTGTTTTGTGGTTTTTTTTTCTTACACACAAATGTTGGTCTGGAAATTATTCTCACATCTTTTACCCTTTAGAAATAGACAATAATAGCAGACTTAGGTCAAAATCTACAAATTTTTACAAATGACTATACAAATGACTATACGTGGGAAATCTCTGGCTTTGACCGGGGGTTTTCTCCCCTACATTCTTCACTTCCAGTTCCATGGGCTCCCAAGGATTTTGGGGTAGCTCTGTCTCTATGTATAACTAGCCTTGCATGTGCAGACAGCCCCATCCCTACATAAAGTCGTTGAGCTCCCCCAGAACATTGGGAGTTATGACGCTCCCAGTTATGCATATAACATTATATCTATATTATTAAACTTCAAATATTGTAACGGATACGAGTAATCTAGCATGGAACAGTGAACATTATAATTGTTATCAAAACCGCCAGTATAAACAGCTCTTCATGGATAAACTAGAAACAAATAGCCCAACAGAAAATCAATTTTGATATAAACAAACTAATTTAAAAAAAAATATTGCCTTATACACAGAAAAAAAGTCAGATAAATATGCTTTGGTATTTAATATAGGATATTGTTAAATTATGGCTTTCCTCTGAATGATTTTGAATTTTAGGCTGTAAATGCATAGACTACGTTACAAAGCTTGTATGTGAATGTAATCGTTGCTGATCTAGAAAACCTAAAATAGGGTGAAATACTCTGGAGAAATTATACAACCATTCAAAATGGAAAATTCTGAGCCTTGGAGAAATAAATTATTGCACATTGAACCATTCAGCATTTATAAAGAACCCTTTACAAGCATAAATACTGTATTTAATATTAAAGACCTTCCGCGCTTTGGGTATTGAATCTGCCAGCATAAGTTTGTCGATGTGTTTATCTGTTTAATTTGTTTTACAGCCTTGGTTACATTGCGGTGCATCATGATTTGAGGAACAGAAATAAATTGTCTTTGCTTTTATCAGATTCTAATCATTGCGAAAAGATATCGTAGCTAGTTCGTCGAAAGAAAGACACAAGTCAAACATACATCATGTTCTTCCTATTAGATCAAGGGCTTCTGTAGATTTTTAAAGGCTCTATGCAAAATTAATTTCGGGGCCCCCATCTCCAAATATATAGTGTATTATATAGAACTCCATATCTTATATTGGTGGCCCAAGAGAGGTTACTTTTTCCCCCCCACTTTAAGTCTTTAAAGTGGGGGGTGCGGCCTATATTCTGGGTCTAGCGCCCGACGCCCGGGACATGTAGTTCCGGGCGCCGGGCAGGCAGCAGGGTTAGGATACAGATCCCCCACAGCGGTGCAGGGGACCCCTATCCTACTCTCTGATGCTCTGACAGCCTCCCCTGCCAGAACTTTCCACGGGGGGAGTGCTGGCACGGGAGATTGTCTAAGCGCATCGTGCAGACGTTCACCGGCAGCGGTGAACGTCCACACGATGCGTTTTACCTCTGCCCCCAAGACTTACCAGAGCAGACTCCCGGGTGTCTTGCAGGGCTGGCGGGGGACACCTACGCAATATGCGTATACAACTTCCGGTGCTGGCACATCCGCTGAGTGCCGGCACCGGAAGTTGTATACGCGTATTGCATAGATGTCCCCCGCCGGCCCCGCAAGACACCCGGGAGTCTGCTCTGGTAAGTCGGGTGGGGGGGGGCAGAGTGGCAGCATATCTCGGGGGGGGGGGGGGGGAGGACAGTGGCAGCATATCTCCGGGGGGGGGAGGACAGTGGCAACATATCTCCGGGGGGGGGGGGACAGTGGCAGCATATCTCCGGGGGGGGGGGGACAGTGGCAACATATCTCCGGGGGGGGGGGGACAGTGGCAACATATCTCCGGGGGGGGGGGACAGTGGCAGCATGTCTATTAAAAAAAACATTTCTTTAAAAAAGCACCAAACTTTTAGAGTGCGGCCTATACATGGGGGCGGCCTATATCCGAGCCAATACGGTACTTTGTAAGAAAGTGCTGCCTTTAGCTTTTGGCCTTGGTCCTTGCTAAAGATTGTTGGAAAATTGTTATACCATGAAATTATAAAATACCTTTCTACCGAAAATCGTATGTCTGTTGTCTCAACTATTGGGACTCAAGAGATTTTAATATGTTTTTGCCCGTTTTATCATTATATGTATAGTTCCCACAGAATTTAAACAATTTCTGATGATAAAATAGAAGACACTATCCAGAATAACATTAAATAGAATAGATCAACTACATGGAAAATACTGGCAGTTGGAATATTAACTTCTTGTCATAAATAACCAACCTAAGGCAGAGCTCTCTTGTGTTCTGCATATCTTGTAAATCTCTACCAAAAGATTTTCGCTGCATGCTAATATCAATGCGCAGTCTGGGCATTGTGTCATTGTATCGATTTTACAGACACAAGACCAGCTGGATTACATATTAAAAATTGATGTATTTTTGTTTACTTATGAAAAATGTTTTCCTCTTCTGTTTGTCATAATCCCATTTTATTTGTTCAAGAAGTGTGTGTGTGTGTTAAAGTGGTATCGGAAACTCTCCTTATAGTTTCAACAGCAAGGTTAAAGTTGAATCAAGGTTGAGTTGACTTTATTCAACCTAAATTCATTTAGAGGGGGGATAAGTCAGGTATGCCAGTTGGTATGGTCCACATTGTTGGTTGAGTCAGGAGCAATTGCTTTTACATATTTCATTTAATTACAAGGTGGCCTTCATATACTGCTGTGTTTAATGAGGCCTTCCAGTCTTTAATCAGACTATAGGAGAAATCAGTGCCTCTCCAGGTAGAGCTGGTCAAAATTGACCAAAGCCATTGTGAGGGGCACCCTGTGAAGTTCTCAGGTACCTGTATACATTATAGCACACATAGTGTAGACATAGGAACAAGGTTTTTCTTGCAAGGGTTTCCATAGTTTAAAAAACTGATGCTAACAATGATTTTCGGAAGCAGGAGGAACACAGAAAAGCCGCTCAAAAGTTGTTGATTCTCTTGATGAGTACATTTTAACTTTTTGAATGTTAAAAAAACCAAAACATTTTCTTTGTTTATACTTTATTAATATACAACCTAAGATCTAGCGGCAGTCTCAGTGCGAGTGTGCACTGTATCAACCGAGTTTAACCCCTTCTCTACAGGAGATACTTTTAAGCTTTATCTGAAGCCAGTGTGTGAGCAGTGAACCTTTTTTTCTCTTATCTCATATAACCCACATCACTCTGCTGTATCTGTTCTGTGTGCTTTTTTATTACGATTCTCTATTTCTCCAGCTTTATCGCTGGAAGATGCTGGCCTGCAGTTCAGAAAACTTAGATTTCTGCCATTTATTTTCAACCATTATCAGACAACGATCATCTGTTTGCAGAGAATCACCAAAGATATCTAACCTCTCAAAAGTGGCATTGTGTCGAAAAAGCCAAGGACGTTATGTCCCCTTGGAACACCTAGCAAGTTTACAAAGCATTTCATGTTTTATATTGATGGATTAGCTACTGTCAGGTTTCTTTGTGGGAATAACATACCTTATTAGTCAATGACAGGAATGCATTCAGACTGGGAATATTAATTTGACTTGCTTTGCTCATATGGTTCTGTCAACATATTCCAGCATATTCCATGTTTGACTGATATGGCATTAAAAGCACATAAATAAATGGATGTATTGGGTTATGTGCTGTGATTTCTGTCTCTTGTGTTTATAATGGCAATGCCATGTGAAAGTAAATCTGTGTTAAGTACGGTAATTTAGAATAAGAATCTATATAATTGACAGCCAGGTACTTCCTAGACATGCTTTCCATGTGATGGGAGTGGTGGAGCCTGGTTAAGGGAAGCTTCTGACAATAAGGTCAACAAATGAAGGGTAACCAGAACTAGTTGAGAGGTCCAAAGATCAAAGGAATGCCATGAAGACACGGCAAACAGTGTGTTCTGGTCTGAAGAGAGGGCTCCATGTGAGTTGATAGAGGGAGCTGTGCTAGATGCACTAGGAGAGGGAAAGAGAGGGCTAGGGTGAGTGTGTGTATATGTATGTGTAAGTGTATGGTGGCAGTGTGAGTGTGTGTTAGCATATGAAGTGTCAGAGTCTAGAATTAGTAATGCCTGAGGGAGGGGAAGAGATGGAGAAAAAGTATGTGTGTGTGTATTTGTAATTATATAGTGTTAAAATTAGTGCCCAAAAAGCTGTCGTGTTCTCATGGAACGACATGAATAAAGTAGAAATGTGCCTGCTCATGCACACCACTACCCGATGGTTCCCATTGAAGTCCGTCAGTTCACACAAGAGGCAGTCCTTGAGAACCACCATTCACCCTCCTTACGCTGCAAGTCTTGCCACACGTCTCACCCCAAATGAAAACGTGAATCCAGAGGTGGACCTACTTGCTCCCTTGGGGATACCAACTGTGCCCCACTGATGAGGCCAATGTATAACCAGAAGTACATCTAGGGTTTGTTGGTTCCTTTATGCAGGGGAAATTTGGCTCACATTTCAGTTCAGGATTGCCCTTGGGACAGGATCAGGCTAATATGTGATAAAGACTTTTCCTCTGTAATGGCGCACGAGAGCTACAACTTGAGATGCTTCCAAGTGGAGACACACCATAGGACAGGCTATGAAGCAGCTGTCTGTTCTTGGTTGAATGTTTGTTTTGTATGTCAGTTTATAGCTAATTGTAATAGTAACATTGGGCTGGCAGTGAAGTCTTGTGCCTCGCTAAATCTTGGCTTATCATTTAGAGTGAATAATAAGCCAGAGGCTATTCAGACAAAGCCTGTCATGTGTTGGTTATGTATTTAACATTAAGCCTAGCTTGGGCGGTAGATAAAAAATGTTATACGTTGGTTATACGCTATGCTCTTGAATTAAAATATGAGGTCATCAATAAGTACAGCTTCTGACATTGTTGACATTCATTTGGGTCTATTCACTGTGAGCCAAAAAAAAAAAGCTCTCTGATATATTAACCTGCAAGTTGTCTGTAAGTCACAACTGTGAGTTAAGACAAAGTTCCACCAAAATTTGCCTCGCAACCCACTCTACTGTCCACTCTAATGGTACTCAAAAGTTGCTTGGATGGACCTCATCTCCCCCATACCTGGGAGACTTAAAAGATGAGGGGTAGACAGGCTTTTTCATTTTTGTTTTATATTTACTAATCTTATTTCAGCACTGTTTCTGTGATTAGCATGTAGATTTGCGGCTTTGGACTTTATGCCGGCATCCGTGTCTGTTGCTAGCTGGGGATTACTGGAAATTGCTAAATATTTCCTTTGTCAGGCTGCAGGTAGTTCATTACTAACCATCGCCAACAGCAATATGAAGAATGTATACGGATGATGATCGTTGGTGATTGTACCCTGAATATTCTTAGGAATAAATACCTTTTTGTGAATAACTTGCCCAGCAGCACTTTTGCATAAATGTACAAAAAAGGAATCAAGGGAGCTATTGTGAATATGTGGAAGTTTGCTCTAACAAAAGTATCCATTAAAAACGAAGTAAAAATCTGAATTTAATACTGAATTAACATGCGCTTTGCAATAACTGCTTATAAAAGGTAGATGTGCTTCATTGCAAATGTTCCACCTTCCCCGCTAACACCGTAAACACAGTAAAGAAATTCAAGAAAGCTTGGGGTGTGTATAAAACTAATTATAAGTAAAAAAAAAACATAAATAAAATAGTTGTTTGTTTCTTACTTACTATGTAGATTCACAGCTTTTAAAGCATAAGAACCATTCAACCCACCTAGTGTGTCCATCGTTCCTGCTGCAAAGACTAAAACCTTAATTGGTCCTTGGGCTCATCTTAGATTCAGGATAGCTTTATCCCTATCCCATACATGGCCCAACTTCTTTCTTGTATTTAGTTAAATCCTTTAAAGTATTTAAAGTTTCTATCACACCGTATCTCCTCCAAGCTTTACATATTTCAGCTGCAATAGTAACCATTGGACTGTTTTGATGGTTGCTGCACTTGGCAACAGACATGCTAAATTTGTTCAGAAGTGAAAGAATACCTTTAATTTTAGGCAACCAAATAGACCACAAGGTGTCCATTACAAACGGCAGATGTATCCACCTATATAGAACGTTATAAGCCGATATAAATCCATAGTTAAGTGTCTTTGGCCATTTTTTCTCAACCGTATGGGATGAAAACATTTTGCCCCATATAATCTTTCCATTCCCAAAGTTGTTGATTATGTGCTAGAAACCATGGGAAAGCGGCCTACATTCCTGAGTTTGCGATCGTCTGGGGCAATTTAGGCAACCAGGCTTATCTTCAGATATGGTCCCCATTCAGACACAATGGGGGTGGAAAAGAGGTAGGGATGAAGGGCGTCCATAGTCAAAACGCATTATTATTATTATTATCGTATTCTGCAGCACTGTACAATTTAAATATGGCGTGGTTAACATTTTTGTACGGACACAACAACAGATGGCAAGGCAGGTTCATCAAAACCTATCGTTCATACGATGGACTTCTGCGAGTGTCATTCATAAGCTTACCGTCTAAATTAAATGGGTAATTGAGACAAAGGCAGGGGCATCACAATGGCAGCAAATTATGTGTGTGGGGTAGATGACATCATGCTACTTGGTATAGATGGGGCTCCAGGCAGCTTTCACTTAGGTTTGTGTCCCCACACGTGACCTTGTAAAGTTAGTACGTACGCAACTATGTGTCAACCCATACCGATGCTAATCCACCTCATCTAATGTGACGTTCCATGCTTTGGCTGAGACGGATCATATATAACATTGTAGCTATGTAATAGTGATGCAATGTAGATGCCTTCCTTTCTTTGGTTTGTATTTTCAGTACTTCCGCTAGAACTCTTCAATAAATATCTTGCGATCGCCTTTCGTAAACAACTACTTTCTAAAAGCCAGGGGAGTCTGGGATATGAAGCAGCTCTCGAAAGTCTTCTTTCATCTCATTTATTTTCCTTACACCGAGGAGAATGGGATTGAAGTAACGCGATACTGGCTGGGAAACTAAATACATTCAGTCTTGATACAGTCAGCAAAATATAACAATAGTAAAGAAACCACTGTCACTACCCATAAAGTTATGTCTCCTTATCTCGATCCGCTGTCTGTATTTCTATTCCTTATTAACATGATTCTTGCCTGTGTAGGGTTTTTTGTTGGTTTTAGCCCTGGGTAGTTCTTTCCTTTTGTTGGAAAATCCTCCCTTCTGGCAACCTGAAAGCCTTACTTAATTACTTTGTTTCTCCATGTGAGACAAAAAAAGACTCATGGATGGGGGGTTCAGCTAAAAGACCCCAATTTGTATCTCTCCCACACAAACTTTTGTAGGGTACATGGGTTGGTTACAAGGGAAATCTCAACCAGCTTATGGTTCTGTATCATGCCCAGGAGCCTGATCACCCAGTAGGCCCATCTGCCCCTGTCTATGTGGAGAGGGCTGCCTATCCCCTGGAACGGTCACCCCAAGTCTAGTCCTAGCTTTACGCAAGAATATGCTATTATTTATGTATTTCAAATAAAACCCCTTTTCGATTTTCCTCAGGCTCCACATAATTTTACTTTTCAGTGTTTGAGGTCAAACATACACAAGTAGTAATTTAGCAAACAATCAATACAACCGAGTCTGCTGCCTTTGGGCTTTAATACTATTTAATAACAGTAACTGCACTGCTCCTTTTTAATATCGCAGGGTTTTTTTTGTTTGGTTTTTTAAGAAAATATATACAGCTCTCGCCCTCCCTCTTAGCTCACATGGAGCCCTGTTTTCACTGCAGCTTGCACTTTCCGTGCGAGGTGTTGCTGCCCTACTACTATGGGGTTCACGTTAGACGTGACCGCACTGGGCTCCTTGGTAATCGGGTGGCCTGGTGTCGTCCCCTGAATTCAGATCAGTAGGTTGGGAATGGGAATTGAAGACCTTTTTCCCACTATTCTATATTGTGTCGATTAGATAACAATCTAAATTGTATTATTCCTAAATTCCAGGGTAACGTTTTCCTAAAAAGGCAGTTGTCCTGCGTGGGGTAGCAGGAGTGTGGAGTATATGGGAGTAAGAGGCTTATATGTGGTACATAGTGGCCCCCTTATTTAAAAATGTGTTAGTGGGATCAGGTACAAATATGTGTATATGTAAATATTATTTTCTTTTTAAAAAAAAATAAAAAAAAAATGCTAGCTTTCGCATCATGTTTTCAGACAGCTGAATATTAACCATTTGTAAATGTTTTTGCCCATTCTACCAGACAAATGCTCTGACTCCTTATCATACTGCCTGTGCTAAACAATAGAGTAGCTCAGTCTTAATCAACCAGCCAAACACTTTGACTAATGTCTATGGAGGAACAGACTTCATTAGCATTGCCATAAAGAATCCGCTCAGTGCTGTGTCTGAGCAGGGATAGTCCTCCAGAATATCACATGACTGACAATGGCAGCCTCCCGGTCTGCACATAAAGGAATAAGATAAAAACAGGTTTTTGTCAATGCCGACCTATATTTCTGTATATAGCACTTGATTTTATGCTCAAGGAGATTTTTTATTTTAACGCTCCCCATGACTCCATGCCTCTTGGAAACTGTAAAGGCTGTCATCAGTCACTCATGAAGATATATTTTTAAATATGTAGGTTCTACAACAAAACAAAGGAATATCCCCAGTTATATGTTAAAATTACAAAATCAATGTGCCCTTTTCCTATTAAAAGTTTTAAAACCATGATTATATACTGAAAATTCAGATTTCCCTGTCACAATCAATATGACTTATGCTGCTTCGGATCTCCAGCCTTTTTCCGCCAATACTAATGTGCGCTATTAGTGGAATTTTATTATTAAATAGATATTATCTTTCCTTTGGGACATAAGAGCTGATGTTAGTAATAATTGTCTTGTTCACTTTTTTTCTCCTCTTGTGTAGCCACCCTCTCACATTATTAACGTTACAGTGTATGATGTGCAAATCAGGCCTATCTGCGCGGGCAAAGCCGAATGAAAGGTAAATTGATGTACGAGTGAATGAATTATTCATGGCTTGCAATGTATTGTATTGGATAATATCAGGCAGTACTCTAAGGCATATACTGTCAGCCCACAAAGGCTTCCTACATTCATCTGCCTCGGCTCATTGCTTCCATGCTTGGGTGGCCAAATCAGTCATTTACACTAAATGCTATAGAGTTTCCGAAGAGAGGGGTACAGACACCGCTGACGATTATGGAAAGCTAAGAGCCTGCAATGCTAGAGAATCAGAGGAATTCACTACCGAAGATATGACATTTGATAATGGGACAATAATAATCCCATAGTAATTATAGTAATGTAATCTGCCAGATGATCATCCTGGAGTTTTTACTCTTCTGGAGTGACTTTTTGCAGGAGGGCAGGGCAACTTGATTGAAGTCGTGTCTAGCCCACCATGATGGGGTAGCTAGCCCTGGGTTTTTAAGTAGGTGGGGAGCGTGTGAGGTAAAACACCACTCATAAGGTAAAAATTTATCTGAAGCACCGTAGAAGCAAGGCTTTATCCAGAGTCTGTGGGACAAACCTGGAGAGATCCAAGGTATGATCATAAAGCACACCCAAAAAATGAAACCAATGGGACCTCACCTTACATTGGTGTGTTATAATTATAATGTAATGTAAATCATATCACATATGGCATATATTTAAACTGATATTTAAGGTACACCAATTCACTAGTTGACTGATGGGCTAAATCCCTTTATGGTGTTATTTTTCTTGAGTTCCTCAATGTCCCTGCAGTGGAAATGGGTTCTCCAAGCTGTAGACTGCTTCTTGGGCCACAAATGGGGTATTGCATGTCCCTCTGTAATCATTGGTTAGAAGGCTTACAAATGCTTGTTGTTATCATATCACAGTCTTCTTTTGGCCCAAACTGGCACACTGGGATAATCTACTCTATGTTATGACCATTTATATAAGTACCATTCTACTAAGATCAACAAAAGGCTGCATACTGTAGATGGGGAGGGTGGTGACTGCTTAACACCAGCCATATTGCCTAATGATAGGGTGCATGGCAGGACCTTGGAAGGGGTAAGGTCAAGGACCACACTCCATCATACCTGGTGAGCCATCTTGAGAGCCGCAGTGGAAATCTGTGCTGAAACAGCACAAACTTCCAAATTTTTTTATAACTTCCTCAGCCGGTCAGGGAAAATCAGAGCGTCTCCCCAACAGGACCATGATGCACACAGCCTGCAAATGTAGGATATTTGGAGCAGCTATGTAGGACAGTGCCTAGCTATTGAGACTGTCCTACAAAAACTGGAACATTTGGGCGGTATGACACAACTTCTAGGGATTACTGTCCTGATATGTTTGATAGAAATATTTAAATAATATGAAATATTTTTCAACAGTCAAAGTGATAAAATCTTTAGAAATGTTTGTTTCTTGTTTTTTTTCTCCTGTGGAATGAGCATGTGTAGAAATTTTGCTTTCTAGAATGTAATTTGAAATGTTCAAAGGCAAGAAATCCACACGAACAACTATGTTTAGGTGAGAATAGCTAAAGCTGTAATCAGAGCACTAAGTGCACCATTAGGACCGAAATAGCAGGGAAAGGAAAACACTAAGAAATTCCAAAAATTGTTCAGAGAATATCATATGTATATGTAATTTAAATAAACAATCATATATTTTTCTCATATGCACCTTGTGTACTGTTGTCTAAAAAAAAAAAAAAAAGGCCAAATTCCCTTGGTTTTCATACACTTGCCAAACAGCCTTTAGTGGGCAGGAAAGTAACCAGGAGAAGAAGCGAAGATGTGAATATATGTTGGACAGAGAGTTTGTAAAGATTATATTATATTATATATATATAATGTGTGTGTGTGTGTGTGTGTGTATATGTATTGTATATATAATAGTATGTATGTGTGTGTGTGTGTGTGTGTGTGTGTGTATATATATATATATATTATAGTAAAGGGGCTTGATCTGATAGTGGCCTGCAGTTCTTGGGTGGGGCATGGACATGTCTCTACCCTTCTTACCCCCATAGAGATGAAGACACTAATCCGAGGCCCCAGGAAAGTAACTTTCACCCGGAGTCTCTGGGTAAATCAAGAAGCACGAGACCATAGTATAAATATGCCCCAGTGTAGTCTGCACAGAGGTCTGGGGTGGTTGGTTCATGAAAAGCGTGGCCTATCCTAGTTCAGGGACAGGACAGTTTTTAACGTGGGTGGAAGTGAGCAGAGAGTAGGTGAAAAGTTTTCGTGGCCAAATGACCCTCCCCTGCCCAGAGACAGAAGAAACTGACCCAGAGGAGCAGGGTTTCATCGGGAGGATCCAGGTCAAACCCAGAGCTCTCAAGTATGAAGAATGTTTATATTACAAGGGATACACAGAAGCATCCCAACAATAGTATGTTCCTTTCGTCGAACTGTAAGAACTATGTTCTTAAAGGTTATCTTAAATGGATATATATTATAGCTGTAAGAATACAAAAATACAAGGTCACCTTTATGTACTTGTGGCTGTGCGCCATCATCATTTCCCCACGATTTTAAGGGACCATCTTGTTTTAGTGTAGAAAGGAATTTCCTTGTATATTGAATCTAACATGCCCTTTGAGCAAATCTTTGTGAGCATAAAAACATATGAAATTGCCTGTCAGGGTAGCATGAAAAAGGTGGCTTTATTAAAGACATTCTAGTTTAATAATAAGTGTTATTACTTTTCCTCTGTAATAACAGTCTCAAGGGGATTAAAAGAAAACTAACCTTGTTCCAAGGTAGTAAACATGGATATGAATCGTGCTTCTGATTTATTAAAATTTCATTTTGCCGGCAACAAAACAGAAATATAGAAATACTGTGGTTTCAGTATTGTATAAATTATACAACCAGCATGTATTCATTTGTAGAACATCACACACGTCATTTTACGACAATAGCAGTGCTAATACTGAGTGCTGTAAAGATGTACATTTCAGGCAGCTTTGGATATATGGACAACGTTGAATGGGTGTAAGCCTAAGGAGGGCCGCCAACGAGGGTAACTGATGCCAGGGTGCAAGAATTCTTTTTGGCGCCAACATGTAGGTGTGGCTACATTACTTGACCTTAGTATCGTCAACTTCGGCCCCATTCCCAATAAGACAAATAAACACAGTGTGTGAAATAAAATGCTTTATTTAATCATTCGATTTTGGATAAAATTTGGCCACGGTCAACATAAAATATTCTCCCCAACCGTGACACTCCTTATATCATAATTCTTCAACGTATTTATTAAAATCCATAATTAACCACAAACTTGGCTAAAAACGCCAACCGTATAACACATTAGATCCATAAGGCTGGTAAGGGCGTAAATCCTCCACGTCACTTGTAGAGGCTGCCGGCGTCCAAAGCCCAGCAACCACACGCCAACCAACGTATCACCTGAGCACGCGCCCAGGGAGTGTTCTGCACTTCCGCCCTTAGGCATGTGCACCACGAGTACAACCATACCTTAGATAGTTGTCTCAAGCACCGAACCAGCCAACCACATTTGAACAATGACCACAACATAATACCAAACGCCACACACACAATGGACAGTAAATAAAAAGAGGGAAGGGAGGGTGGGAATTTTGCCTACTTATTAAAACCTACGACCTTAACTGAGCATAGGTTCCCAAATTTATTTGCTTTTTGCACCTCAGTGCCCACCCCTTCATCCTGTCGCTGAATATTCAGACTAGAGGGCAAAAGTTCACTCAGGGGGCAAACAGTTATACAGGATGCTTAAATGTAACAAGCCCTTAACCCTTTGTTAGGTCATGGTGTGCTCCTTGTTCCTTACCCGGTCATGGTGCCCCTACACCTATTTCATGCTCCGGGGCTGTTCTATCTCCTCCTGTTAACAAACATAATACTTACAACCACACCCATTTTCTATAGCAACCACTCCACCTCCGCCCTGACTTCACCAAGTGACATGACACCCACTTCCCACAGTGCTAGATTTGCCCTCAAACAGCTTGCCAGTGCCATCTGTATGCCCCAATAGCCTGTCAGTGCCATTTTTTTGTGCCATCACCAAATACACCATATACTGAGCCAGCCACTGATGGTGATACAGCATGACGTCTATAATCATATTCTGAGCCTGACATTGACGTAGTACAGAATAACTCCCATCTCCCAACATCATTTTCATCAGTTTCTTTTTCATTCGTACTCACTCTTGCGGTAGAAGCTCACTGAGGTTGGTTCTTAATAATGTATTTTATGTAGCTCTCCCACAACTCTCTCACAAACTCTCCTTTTAGTTGATAACCCCCGATATGTCCACAGTAATACAGTAGAGAGACTACTACACCTGCTACCGAGTGTAAATGTAGCTCCAGGCTCCTTTTAAATTGAAATTATTGATGCCTTTTGTGCAACTAAGCTGTTGATTCATTTCGATGATATCATCTTTATCCCTGTTCCACTGCTAAAACTTTGTGCTGTAACATCCCAAATTTAATTTTAAAAGACACTGAAGACAAACTCATCAGAATATCGCCTTTATTAGATATATATATACATTCATACATACATACATACATTCTTTGTAGAGAAAATTGTATTTTGTTAAGAACATTAAACAATAATTGTCAAAAAAAATTCACCTGCGTGATGACATTTTATTTTAATACTTGATATTTTAATGGGGAAAAAAAAAATACTTCGTCACCTACAATTACAATGACTCCAATTAACGAAGTGCATTAATGCATCTAGCAGATTGCATTTTGCAAAACTTAAAAGAAAAAACAAACTTTGAAATAACATAAAAGTAGCTTTTTTCAACACACTCGTTCATTGATCAGATAACAGAGGAGCTGCAATTAATCTGCCCCAGGATGCCTACAAATTGTGCTGTGTCTATTAGCAACCCGGTAATGACTGTATTCACTAAGCTGTTCAACATTTCCAAGCGTTTTACTTTTCCCTGATTTTTTTTTTATTTTTTAGTCTAGGTTTCTAGAGCAGATGGGAGTCTTTTCATCAGAATCTACATAGAAAATATTGCTTGGAATTGCATTTTGTTCTTCATGTTTAACTCGGGGGGGGGGGGGGGGGATATGAAAACTTTTAGAAAGAGGAGATACGCTATGTCACCTTATTCAACTTCTCTAAAAACTTTTAATAGTCTCTCTATCTATTCATACACCTTAATTAAAAATCTCAAGGACCTTCATTTCTAACATAGTAGGAGCTCACAGCCAATTAATGCCTCAATTCGGGGTCTATTCACTAAAAGAGAGTTGCGGTTTCAATTACTGGACATCACTATAAACTATGAAAATCCACCCCCCAGTGAGCTTCTGGATGAAAAGCTTGACTGGCCCTGTCTAATGTATAGTTAAATCAATGGGAGTTCCTAAAAGTTCTCCAAAGTCTCCTCGCCCGTTCAATTATACATTGTGCAGGACCTTTACTGAATAAGCCCTCATAATAAGTCGTCAAGAGAGCTTGGCCCCTATTGAAGTTCATTGGGACTACGGTCAGGTGATTTGGCTGGCAGGGCAGCATTGCAGTTGAATTGTTCACGTTATCGGTCACATTAAAGGTGGAAAAAGTTCTGACATGATTTACCTTTGTCTCATTCTTTCACATCACAAGAACCTGGCATTTTAACAGGGGTGTGTAGACTTTTTATATCCACTGTATGTATATTATACATTGTTTATGATGTTTCCAAATGTGGTTTAGGCTACTTGAATACTGGACAACCTTGCTGGGGTTGCCCCACAGGCTGAATGTTGCCCACCCTCTCTTTTTTTTTTTGGCCTTAGCAGAGCATATTTCAATAAGATGGTGGCAAAATGGGGCTGTCTAAATCATGACTCAACATGTCAATTGGCCAACATTACTTGGACTTAAGACTATAAGACAAAATTCTGTGCCCAATCCGAGCATCACTCAGTGTGTCAGTTTATGGTAACATCCTGAAAATTGTGAAGTATGAGTTTGATGACAGTTCCACCATGATCGCTTTACCAGCTGGAACTTCAACCTGTTGATAAAACATTTGAAAACAATCACCCCGCCATAACAGTCTGTGTGAGCGTTCTGCTGCAAATATACGTTCAGAGAACTGCATGTTATATGGATTTATTCAATATGGTATATAAAACTCAATAGCTCATGTGAACAAAGTCTAGTGAAGCCCCTCATTCCCTCTGTACAAATTATTTGAAACACCCGTTTGTGTTGGGGCGACTTACCTCCCTAAATTGAAGATTTTAGGCCACTGCCAGAAGCTTTGCATTTTGGCCCTTGTGATGTCATTTATCCACCATGGCATCTACAGTAAATGTACTCAGAATTTCCAAAATGACTCGATCCTTTTGGTTCTCTTTCTATGGGGTCCAACCCAGTTACTACCAAATCTACTCTGAACTATGCTATTACCAGGCCATTTGGATGGACTTGCCCCGTAAGTAAAAAGTTACCCCTACTAAATGCCACCCGCTCCTAAAAGGTTTGTACCCAAATACCTAGTCTTTAAGGGGAACTGATCCTTCACAACAGTGTTTTTATTTAACATAAAATAACACCTAGTATTTTATATAGCGCCTTTCTCCCAGCGTTTTAGGCCACGCTCTTGGAATGACCCAATGAATGGTACTCATTCATCAACCTCGGAAGGATGAAGGGCTGAGTTGACCTTGTCATATTCCACTCTAGTGCTCATCATAGATTTCTTTATAAAGCCGCAGACATGTTCTTATCCACCTAGGTCAACCCCAACCCTATATGCGAAGGCAATTCATAAATATTGGTGGAGCCCATAATGGGGCATTCATGTTTCAGTCCAGGATTCAACTATAACAGGGGTGTCCAACCTGCGGCCCTCCAGCTGCTGCAGGACTACATCTCCCATAATGCTCTTTCAGCTAAGGGGGCTGGCTGAGGCGTATGGGAGATGTAGTCCTGCAGCAGCTGGAGGGCCGCAGGTTGGACACCCCTGCACTATTCAATATAGAAATTATGCTGCTGGGGCTGGTGGCCCTACATGGCTGGTCTGGTGGCTGAGAAACTCTCCTGTAGGAGATTCTGTATTCTGTAACAGATTAATGTTTAATTCCATTTTATTAATTTCCACATTAAGCGATTACATTTTTTGTAGTAATTTATGAAATCAATTAATTTACTCGGTTGACTAAATATTATAGTCGGGCAGTTGGCTGGCTCGGAATACAATTTCCAAACTCTTCCTATACCGACATTACATTATTAATGATGCATAGTTTATAGAATAATCTTGCAATATTTGTTTAATGATAGTTATTTATTGTTTTAATCAAGGAAACCCCATATTTACTGTACATGGCCATGGATATTTCCAGTTAAAAAGGGACTGAATTTTTACTGGAGCTGAAAAATTGATCTTCTGGACATTAAGCCAGATGGAATATAAGATTAGTAGAATTTGATTTTCAGATAAACCACATGCCTGACAAAACTAACGCAATTCAAGTTGATTTATCTTTTAATCCTAAGAAGAGAGCATTTCTGAGATATAAACCACTGAATCTTTCCAGAAGAGATCCAAAAGCTTTAAGTCAAATAGTTTTTAGCACTGAATGGCAGTCAAAAATATATCATTTTAGCTAATGCTGTATGTATCATGTTTGTGTCTCTAAGTGATCCAGAACATTGATTTTTCTAAAGTAATAGTTTTATTTTTGTGATTAATTATATTGATGCTTTGCTAGGAAGACGTAAATGATGCTACCTTATTATTTTACGAAATTAACCCTATTTCATTATTATTATTGTGCAGGTACTTAAATTTATTAAAACACTCCAGTGTTCCATACAGCCAAACCATTGCATAATTCACATTAAGTACATTTTAAGTGCTTTAAAAAGAAAAAAAAGAAAAAAAAAAAGCGCTTTGGTTAGGAAGAAGCTGCAGCCCCAGAGCTGCAGTGCACTGCGCTCCCCTCCCCATCCACTGCCTGAGTGTTGTGTGAAAGATAAACTGCAATCTAATGCACTTTATTAAAGGTTTCTTCTTCTGATGTCAGATAAGACTCATTCGGCCCGTCTAGTTTTTTCCTGCTGTAAAGATTTAGACCTTAATCCGTCGTTAGATTCAGGAGCCATATCCCTGTCCCATGTATGTTTAACTTCCCTCGCTGTATTAGCCTCTACCACTGCTGCTGGGAGGCTGTTCTACTCACCTACCACCCTCTTGTCCAGCTTCCTTGCATTACGGGTATACTTCACCTGTGTTTCGGGTGACCTTTAAAAAGCAAATGGTTGACCAGACCCAACTTTTGAAAACTGCCTTGTCTGGTAATGTTTTGATTATCACATAAAGGATTGCAATTTTTCCGAAAATTCTGGATAAACCCACTAAAGGCAGCATATACTTATCACAGAGTTCACAATTTGTTTTTTAACATCATCACGTTTTGAGTTATACATTATTTTTCTGTGTAAGTGTATGCTAGGTTACTTGGGTGTAAGGGTGAATGTATGTGTGTGTTTGTGGATATTTTTACATAAATATTTTAAATTAAATGACTTTTAGTAACTTTAAAAATGTCCACCATGAACAATACCCGTGCCTATCCCAGATATTATATTTTATACATGTTTTTACTTTGCAAAATGTTAAGCTTTAAAAAGCAGCTTTTTATGCAAAGTATGTTTTTTCAGCCTTAAATAAAGCTGTGATTATTCCAGTGCAATGAACAGTAAGATCAGAATTCTTAATAATAATAGCGATTGGAAAATGTTCTTTTCATAACCGTTACAAATATATAAAATGTAATGTAATGCATTATATTATACATTATAACAACTCTGGCAGTTTATTTTACTTTAGATTACCGTGTTTATACTTTTATGTGTAATAATATTTGTACTTTATGTTTTTAATGTTGAAAAATCAGTGTTCTTTAAGTAAAACAAAGGGTTTAATACTTTTTTGTTGCATTATTAAATACAAAGTCGTGTTTGGCTGCACACGTAAGATCTGTTTTAAAGAAAAGATGATTTCTCGTTCGTTGAAGAATCCAGCTCGGGCGCAGGATGGCCGTCTTGTAGACTGGGCAAATGCCAGATGATGTGGGCCACTTGCCTTTGTTGGAGCTCGCAACACCGGCAGGTCCGATGAAATCGATACACATGGCCGTACCCATCCAGCCTGCGTCTGGACTTACATCATATAGGGGCTGTTGGCCTTAAAGTGACAGGGACGCTTTTTTAACCTCAGTCTAACCCTGATCCAGCAGCATTCATGTATAGAGCAATCTTTTGATTCTGTAAGTCCAAATACGTTATGCGATGCACTATTTGTACTTGCCTGTCCATTGTACAGTGCTGCAGTATATGATGGCGCTATATAAATCAAATTAAGTGCCGCCACATTTCATATTGATGCACATGTAAAAGTAATATTGCCTGCTAACTAATCGGTTGGCCTGAGCTGTCTTCATCTAACTTTGCAGTTCAGTTATGACCTCTATTCTTGCAAGTAGAATAAATCATTGAAAGGTTAGCCAAAAGTTTGACTTTTTGTTGTAAATAAACAGGGGCTAGAAGTTGTCTCGTAGGCTTGTTTTACCACTTTTTCTGAAAAATTGAGGGTGCTTGCAATCTAGAATAATTGGATGCATTATGATTGCATTTATATATATATATATATATATATATATGTGTTATGATAGACGCTTCAACGGGTAAGAGGTACAAAATAGAGTCTTTTAAACCGTCCATTTACAGTGAAATAATAGAAACTAAAATTATAAAAAATCTATATATATTTCATAATTTATAATATAGGAATATTGTGTGTATTCAAATGTCATTATATAGGGAATGTATCTAAACTGTGGGTTAGAAACTATATGGCCGATTCTTGATCGGTCCTCTTTCGCTCCGTAAGTCAGTTTTATTGTGATAGAGACCTCAGCTGAGAACACTCTGTCTCCGTCCCACGGTACATAAAGGAAGGTCAGAGTCGGGTTACCTCCATGAGAAGTCCAATTATTTATTATAAAGTGATCTTGTTGTTGCCATTCTTTTAACTGATGTTGCTGTATCCACGCTTGATCTTTACAACCCTCTTTCGGTAAAAAAAAATGCAATTATTTCTAGAAAGAGAAAGATGTCCGTAATACAGAGCGCTACAAGTCGTTTTGTCCCCCTTACATCGATTGGTAATCAAAATCACCCGGAGTGATTGTCTTTCGCCGGAACATTTTCTATGGCCCTCCGGCGCGCATGAGGTTACAGGAACTGCTGAGAGCCTTATTTGTCGTCGTCTTTACTGTAGTCCATCTATCAAGATAGATAGTGTTATAGGTCAGCGAGGGAAATGCAGGTTTATCTGATGTCCCGAGCGTGTTAGTATAAAAATTCTAAAATTTCTACTGGTTAAAATAATTTAGAATGTTGGAGAGCAGGGACACCAGTATCGGAACGAGTATCAGAGCTTCGTGATCCAAGAAGACATCCGATTGCCTTTTGGAGTCAAGAAGGAATTTCCCCCCCTGATGGCAGAATTCGCTTAATTAGGGTTTTTTTTTTTACCTTCTTTTGGATGAAGAGTAGGAAGTTTAGGTAGAAGGGTTGGACTTGATGGATTTAGGTCTTTTTTCAACCTTATGTACTATGTAACTATGTAACAAAGCTGGTTTTAGGGTGTAGTCAATTGAAAACAATTTGTTACATCTAGGTAGGTGTTCCAACACGGATGGACCGATCATTGACTTTCAGGCTCACGTTAATAAAGAGCTGTCTTTGCACAAGCGAGAGGCAGAAAGCCGGCCCCGTTGGGGGTACTTGGGGAGGGCTAATTGTAAACTCTACTTGAGTTCAGCAGTTGGTAGCCATGATTCCCAAAGATGACGGCTGTTAAAATCAGACAGCGCGAGATCTTTACTCTTCGGCTTTCAGCTCTGAATGGAGCAAGGAAATCAGCCTTCACAGCACCCGATCTGCCTGCTCTGTGTGACGCTAACCAATACAATCCATTTCCCCCGAGTTCTTTAACAGTCAATGAAACTGCCTGCGACGTGAAATTTTGCGTGTTGCAGTCAAGATCAGTTGAGAACATCTCGCATGAACTCGATTATAACTTGCAAGATCCCAACCAATAAGAGGCTGACGGGGAGCACCTCTTCATCCCATGTGCAGGGGTTATGGGGGCACATCACATGCCCCGGAGGAGGTATAGAGCATACGTATGCCTCGCTAGAGTTGAATGAGGTATATTAATAAGTAAGAAAAAGCTTACCCCACACCTTGCATCCTCATTCACATTCACTCGGCTTTTTTATGTTTATCTACTTGTGCCACCAGGTCAGCTAACAGGCACTTATCTTAGTGGCGTATGGTATTCTTGTGCATTTGGTGGTCTATTCATTTTTTACCTCCATTTAGATTTTTTTTTCTTTGGCTAAACTCTAATCTGCTCTGCTAAAGTGTTTCAAATAGATCGTATAATAACTTGGCGTGGTTTGCGGATTATAGGTACGGGTTCTCACCCAAATATAAATCATGTAAATCTATTATGCCCTGGGCATATCCGTTGTATCCAAACAATAGCTAAGCCATACCTATCAACCAAAAGAAATTAGGCTTTTAACTTCTAAGATATAAACTTCTTGTGGCTGGAAAACCAATCTTCAAAATGAGCCTCTTATTTTAGGTTTAGTGGTACTTTAAAGGGACCATCTAATGCCCAGTACAGTCCGATCAATGAAGAACGCACATTCAAGTACTTTGACTACTTTAATATGCATTCTTTACCTGTAGGGCACAAAACATCTACCTAAAGAAGCTGCAGCTTCAGAGCTGCAGGATACCAACTATTGGCCTGCCAATCAGTGGCAGGAAAACTCTCCCATTGACATCCATGGGACCACTATCTGTGCAGTGTGAATGTGTGCCAGCCAAATGGTCCAAGTCAGTGATATATTAATCACAAAAAATACCTGAACCAAGTATGTATTCACTAATGCAAGACAAAAAAACAGTACTATATGGGATCACATAATGGTTCCAGTCAAGTAAACACTGCTGAAGACCTAATGCGCCTTCTAAGCTACATGTTTTAAAGGTTATTCCCATATAGTAACCCAACCATCGGGATGTATTACTTAAATTCATATCTAGAGGCTAGTTAACCTTTCCTTAGACATGTAACCAGTTTAAAAGTCATATTTTCTCAATCCTATGGTTTATAAGTGGCACTGGTGGAATTAAGCTGGATTAGAATGTTTACTCTGCGTCAATTAAATAGAATGATTAGAAATAACTATTTACAAACATGATATGCCTTTCTGCATAAAACTGATCAGTCGGAAGTGGAGGAATACATTATTTTCTGTTTGCTACGAGCCACTACTCGGGTTATTAATTTAATTTACTCTGACCTTTGTGATGTACATTTAAATGAATAATATGTGAGACGCGTGCACTCGGTGAAGCACATCTCATTCTCTCAAGAGAAATTACGCAATTTCCATTATTTACTCTTATTTTTTTACATTCAGTACATGATTTTTCCGTATGTTTTAAATATATAAAAGCTGCAAACAGCTGCAGAACAAAACAAAAAAGTAAAAAGGGGGCAAAATAAACTTTAAGTGCCAATGGCTATGTACTTTTTGTACACCCGCAGAAATAAAGTTGTCGGCGTGTTGCTTACGTCACATGACTATAGGCTTGAATTATGCAGTCCCTGAGAAAACTTTGCTCGATTATATATTATCTTATTAAGCTTTGCATTGAGACAATGAGGATCGAAAGCTCTGAATGTTGAATGTTTCACCCTACATATATGGTACAGCTCCATCATGAATAACCATTTAATGGGTAAATACAAGATATATTTGGGGGCTATAGACACCCTCTAATGGTCTTGTCTGCAGGTTTTTGTAAGCTAGTTAAGATGTTCCTTGTCTCTTCAGCAGTTATATTGTCGAACAAATTCCCCGTGATGGAGACGAATAATGATTGATGTCATTTTCCATGCAAATGAGCACTTATCTTCGTAATGTTATAGACTCCCGATGATCTGCAATTATCTCCAATAAGCACTTCTCACCAATCTTATTTTTAGTTGGATGGTGACAGTTTTAGAGAAAGTTACAGAGAAAGTGAAGTTGTGTTTTTTAGTCCAGTTACATTCCAGTAAGCCCTTTCATCCAAGAGAGGAAAAACATGAGGAACAGCAGAGCCAGTGGCACCTCTACTGATCTGGGCTGCATCCAAAAGCTTAATTTGTTTGTTCTGCTTGGAATTCCACAAAAAAAGCTACCGGATTTATTAAGAACCCCAGGCATTAATTACACCCTGACTGGATCACAGCTGTGAACCTTCTCTATAACACCTTATGTTTGGGTTTGAACATGACTGGACAGAGCATTTTGTCTGTGAAATGTTTTTAGGGCCATCAATGTATGACTCGATCATTGACTATGGTTTGAGAGCCGCTGGTACTCCCTCGGTGTACTACACATTATACAGGACCAACCATACTCTTCCACAGCAGAAGCTCACTGGGGTTGGCCCTTCATGTGGGCGGAACAATAGCTTTTTTGGCAATAAACACCAGGGTTGGGTTTGGCTCAGACAGAGAGGTAGCCATATGGAGAAGTACCTCATGCCCACAGTTAAAGATGGTGGTGGCTATTTAAAGTTATCAACAGATGTTAAGTGAAAACTCTGGAAGCCTTATCTTACTGAGATGGTGGTACATAAAGGGAACAACCACCCAACAGAAGGGGTAGAGGCTAATAGAGTGAGGGAATTTAAACATGTATAGGATAGTCACATGGCTCATGAATCTAAGACAAAAGGCTAATTAAGGTTCGACTCTTTAACACCAGGAAAAATAGGCAGACTAGATGGGCCAAACAAGTCTCTCGTGTAATAAACCCACATGTGTGTGTCTTGGAATCGCTGGAATCCGTCGGTAAGTGTACTTTAGGCGGTGGATGGAAATGGTTATTGAGATAGAACATTTGGCGCGTCGGATTGTTTAGTCTGGCTGGGTATGAGATCCATCCATGGAATGGAAAGGTAATCTTTTGCTGCCTGATGTAGACTTTGATGAGCAATTATGCAAAGTGCCTTAGAACAGATGAGACCGACATGAACGCTGCGTTCTCAGGTTGGAAATTGACAGGTCTGAACCTAGATGCTTTTTTGTATTTGCGCCGCATTTTGCGAGGATTACGTTCATCTGACTGATTCACCAAATGATTACAAAAATTTTAGAAGTTAAAGGTTTTCCAAATCAAAATTTAAATAACTTTTCTTAATACAATAGACTGTAGATCTTGGTAGTTTGGTCCTGTCTGTTAATGGCTGCTTGAAAAGCCACTTAGGTATGCATATCGAATATAATAACTTATTCAGGGCCGGCCCAAGGCAAAATGCCGCTTGGGGTGAATTTTAACATGCCACCCCCCCCTTATCTACCCTTCCTGTCCCTCCGTCCCTGCCACCCCCCCCCCCCCTTGTACTTACCTTTCAGCAGTCCTGCGGCGAGTCTCCCTGTTCGGTCTCGGTGCCGGCTTGTAATGCTGAGCGCTGGAAATGAGGTCATCTTCCGGCACTCAGCATTACAAGACGGCACCGAGACCGAACAGGGAGACTCGCTGCAGAGGAGAGAGAGAGAGGGGCGCCGAGCGGGTACTGACAGCTTGGTAAGCGAAAACCACTCGCGCCCCTTTCTCTCTCTTTCGCTTAAAAAAAAAAAAAAAAAAAGTGCCGCCCCTTCAAAAGTGCCGCCTGGAGCGGTTGCCCCACTCGGCTCCTGAACTTATTGAATTCTGAAGAGTGTATTGATTGCTGTGCATTTACTGCTCCCGCGTTTTAATAAGATTAATAATGAATACGAGGTGTTTGTATTGGAGTATGTGTTGCTGAAGACAGTCCCGTGCCTCATGGTATGTGTCAAAGTACTTAATCTTCTTAAAAGGACATTATCGCTTTATTGCGAGCTATTCGCATAATCTCCCGGACTCAATGCAATCTGTTTTTTTGCCCCCATCTTTTTAACCAGAAGTGCCGTATTAAATTATTGAATGATCTCTATGCTGTAGGGTTCAAATTATATTTCTGTCTTTGCATCCTTCTCAATCTATCTGCCGTGTTTGATACCCCTGATCACACTCTCCTCTCCTAGGGTGTACATTCTAATGGCATTTACCTTCTAGCTCACATGATTTCTGTCCTATGCGTGATTTCTGCATTTCCCCCCCCCCCCCCCTAAGAAGATAGACAGGGGATGCAATGGAAATGTTTAAATACTTAAAGGGATTTAACAAAGTACAGGAGGGAAGAACAAGGCTAGAATAAGAGGTCATGATCTAAAACTTGAAGGACAGAGGCTTAGATGTAACGTAAGGAAGTTCTACTTTACTCAGAGGGTGGTGGATAAATGGAACAGTCTCCCCGCAGCAGTGGTGGAAGCTAATACATTGAGGGAGTTTAAACAGGCATGGGATAGACATAAAGCTTTCCTCGCTATAGGACCTGACCAAAGAGTGATAGGGGTTTAAACCTTTGCATCAGGAAAAATGGGCAGTCTAGATGGGCCGAATGGTTCTTATCTGCTGTCATCTCACCAGTAAGAGTACATCCAGTGCTCGGTGAAATCACAAATGACCCCATTCTACTCTAACCCCCATAAATAAATTACTTAACATTTTTACATGGAAAAAAATCCTCTACCAACATTTGTAGACTACAACTCCCATTACCCTCATTCAGATTTATTTGTTTAACACCAATGTGGACTTTAAGCTCTTCTTGTGTATGTCTTAACTGCATTATATTGTGTACCGCCTGTGTACAACCACATCTACCGTATACATTTATTATTTATATAATGGGGTGGGAACTTTTAAGAAGATTCGTTTCTGTTCATCGAGAACCCAAAACTCACAAAAAAAATATATCTCTCACCAAATAAATATTAAAAATAAAATTGCCAGTCAGAAAAGAAGCGACGGTTTACTTTGGTGAATTTGCGATTTTTGTCCAATTGCTGTAAATATGGACTTTTTGCCAACTCACAATCACTCGCAGTTTAGTGAATGGAGAGAAACCTGGAATTTTGTACACAGCGTTTAGGCAGTCATTCAGAAAAAACAGCTGTAAAGAAAGTCATTGTGAAAAAGTAGCTTTCTTGTGACATCCCCTTACAAAAAAAATACTGCAGTTTTTTGGACATGGAAAAACTGCAATACTGCACTTTTACTGCAGTATTACTGCATTTGTACTTCACTGTACCGCAGTTGTACTGCAGTTATTTTTGTACGGAAGTACAAATGCAATAAAGCTGCAGTACATTGAAGTACAACTGTAGGTTTGCAATTTTAAAAAAGTAAAACTGCAGTAAATGTGCAGTATTGCAGTTTTTTCATGTCCAAAAAACTGCAGTATTACTTCAGAAAACGGCAGTCATTTTTCGTAAGGGTCCCACTTGGACTAGAAAATTATATTCTTGAACTTCTTGGCCTTGGCGTGATTAGATGGCCTTTCTCTGGTCTGGAGAAAAGATCTAGACTCAGATCCAGAAAGGAACCAGAGGTCACCACCAAGCCTTCAAAATACGTCTTTCAGTCTTCCTGATCATTAGGATGTATTTAGCTTTTTGCATTGGGGTGATGAAAATCATTGTAACTTGTGGGTTAAAATAGGATTTTCTCTACTATTGAATGAAATTAAGGTATAGTTTTTGAGAGATGATTCCTCTCAATGAAGGGCCACCTTCACAGAGTCATATTTTAGGAAAGCTCTATAGGCTACCCAAAGTCTACCCTTGCTGGACGCGGCCAGGACTACCCGCTGATGTCAGAAGGCGTTCCCGCTAACGTTGGGGGGTGTTCTCGCTGACGTTGAGGGCGTTCCCGCTGACATTGCATGAAACACCCCCATTTAAAGGGGAAATTGGGGCACATCAAAACCCCATGACCCAGAGGATTCGGGTGTTAAACCGTAGGAGCAGTTCTTGTCCTTGTCAAACCCGAAGAGTTCCCAGGCATGTCTATAGGCTTCTGGGTGGGCAAAGATCTTCATCTGATTTTTCGTTTCTTTTACTTTCACATATATGGCTCCAAGCACCCATTATTAAAACACCCCACTGCTTCTTTCCGCCCAACAATTAAATCCTTGATTGCAGTCCAAGATCTATGTATTTTGTATTCTTTTGTTAACCTTGCTGGGTTTGCATTGGGTCTTCGTATTGTTCTGGCTACCATCGAAGTAACTCGGAGAATCTTTTCTAAATGTAAACGTTTGTTTTCATTGACATAAATGTATGGTATTTGGAACGGCTGCCTTATCAGAATGCATAGAGTGGTAGCAACAGACTCCCTTGTGAAAGAAAAATCAATGCATTAGAGAGTAGCCCATTTATAAACAAAATAATGCAGGGAGAATTGTGTTTGTTATACACAGAGAACCGAGAATAAGCAAGAGCTGCTCTAAAGAAGTGCTGAAACCAAAATACACAATTATTGGTACGCAGTAAATAAACGCACGCAATGGCTCTGCACCCTCTTCAAAAAGTATGCTATTCTACGACTAAATAAATGCAATTTATTGGTTGGGCTTACTGTAAGGTTGTTCAAAAACAGCAATGCCACCATTTAGACAATCATGCCCGCTCGCACTCGCGGAGCCTTTTCCCATAAGCAGAAAACCAGATTCCCGAGGAGAACGGTGGGGCACTTACATGGGGCCCTTGGATGTAGTGGGTAGCACTACCTTGGTGTAAAATGTGAGGATAACACTTTTACCTTATGGCCGAAACTGATTATAATTCACCCGAGTATCTATTCTCTGAAGAGTGCAGGTTAATCGAGGCTGGGGATGCGGCCTACTCAACAAACACATGTCCCCACCATGCAGGGAAGCCGGTCTGGAAGATGCAGCCCGCTGTAGGGATCCCTGCAGTGTTTAGGATCTAGCCCCGGAGCCTGACACAGGGTTACTTGTGTAATTGTCACAGCCAAGATTTTATGAATGTCCTCTATAATACTGTACCCCAGCCTGCTGAATGCCAGGCACACGCCGTCTAGTAAGTGTGCTATGGAAGTCTGTGCTAGGAACAGTACTCGAGTCTATATTGCATATGGCACAGTCCTCCATCCCTTACAAAAAAAATACTGCAGTTTTTCTGAAGTAATACTGCAGTTTTTTGGACATGAAAAAACTGCAATACTGCACCTTTACTGCAGTATTACTTCACATTTACTGCACTTTTACTGCATTTGTACTTCACTGTACTGCAGTTATTTTTGTACGGAAGTACAAATGCAATAAAGCTACAGTACTTTGAAGTACAACTGTAGGTTTGCAGTAAAAAAAAAAGTGCAGTAAAAGTGCAGTATTGCAGTTTTTTAATGTCCAAAAAACTGCAGTATTACTTCAGAAAAAACTGCAGTAATTTTTCGTAAGGGATAGTACATATGGCACAGACCTCCATAGTACATATGGCACAGTTACAAGGGGATCTCTGATTTTCCTAGCTGGCTCATGGATGAATGGTGGGCTGAGAAGCCGGATCACCCAATATGTGGATATGCACCCCTGGGCCAGAATATGCCAGTGAATAGAGTATGAACTCTTACTGCCAAGAAAAACAATTTGGTATCAGTGACATCTCTGGTCTCTGATAGCCCCGAATTGTGATTGCGAACTGTGCTTCTTGACAGTAAAAGCCAGTGTTTTCCAGATCAGGCAGGAACATTTCCATTTCCCGGGTCTTTTTATAGTTATATAGTTGGTGCAATCCAGGTCAGAAGGGCCCTTTTAAAACAATTTTATGTCGGTATGAAGATACAGGAACACGGGTCCCGTTGCAGCTGTGACCCCTGTAGTTACGCCGGTGCATATCACACGTAATGTGATATAATATGACAGTATGTTGATCTGGTAAGTGTGAACAATGGCGGTTTAATGTAAACCCAGTTTATCTTAGATGGCCTTTAAAACATGCCAGCTATTTTAATGAAGACCGTTATCCTTAGCACTAGACTCTAACCTAGATTTATGTTATCTGTAAACCTACAATGAATCCCTCTTTTATCCTCTTCAAGTCCTTGTCCAGAACACTTGCCTGAGAATTTATAGCCTGCGTGAAGTTTCCCTCGCTAAGGAAGTATCTAAAGATGACATCATACACTCATACTTGTCAAGACGACATCATAACTTCTAATAATATGTTTCATCAGATTATCAGATGACATTGCTAATGTCAAACGATCTGTCCGTACATGTAAAATTGCAGCAGACGTAATGTATCATTATACAGATTAACCCTTAGAATGCCAAGTAGGAAAGCAGGAGTACAAAGTTAGTGACCAACGGATTAGCTATAAACACATCTGCACTTGTTTATTAAAGTAAGGTTCTCTTTGTAATATATTTCTAGCAATTAAAGGGATATTTTATATTTTTGCTTATATTTTTCTTTTACACGGAGTAATATATGCATTAACCTGTCGGCTCCAGTGGAATATTTTCTGGACGTTTTCCGTTGTATCCGCGGGAAAGAGCTATTATCTTGCCCTTTACCCTCGCTGGATTCAGGTATATACATCAGGAAATAATTGGATGAACCTGTGATGCACAGCGGACTGCTGTAAATGAATATCTGTCTAAAGCATTGTGAATGTTTATAATAAAGTCCCTCGCAGGTTTTTTTTTTCTTCTTCATTACTACATGCGCAGCAACAAAGCCGCTCAAATTTAGGTCACTGGGTCAGCTCTCAAGAGATGGCTCATTTAAAAGCTCATGGTACGAGTCAACCATCTTCTGTAGCAACTTATAAACCCCACTCGAAGAATATAGACCTCTGTTCACACCGCCGCTGCGGATCGGGGCTCTGTGTGTTGCTCTGCATTCATTATCACAATACTTTCAATCTAGAAACCGATGATAAACAATACAGAGTGCCAGGCGAGAGGTATGAGACTGTATTATCTGTAAGGGTTGCCAGATAGGCCGTTGGTAATTGGGCACCAACGAAATCTAGATGCTGAAGGACCTGCCTTTGAGATCAACCCAGTGTTCTAAACAATTCATACGGTATTAGTGTATGGTTCAGGATCTTATATACTGCCAGGCAGGAGTTCAGCCTTATAGCATGTAGAATTTATAGGTATATATTTTTAAATGGAACCCTAGGAACTGTAATTACACTTTTTGAATGCTCTGTTGAATCCTCGCTTCCAACAGTTGGAAGCCAACAAAGCGTTGTGTCCCCTGCTGGGGTCTGTATTTTCGATCACCTTTATTGTCTGTAAAGCTGCGTTTCACTTAAAAACTTAAGATCACATCCGTACAAACCTTACTTTTCATATAAGTAAAGATTACATAAATGTGTTAAGTATCAAAAAATGTTTGATATTCTTTTAGAGTCTCTTTTTATGTCGATGCAGGTAGTTCAATTGGTGACGCGGCTTTCAGACAGATCCAACCTGTAAATTTGTGAGGAGATCTAGAAACTGGATCAGTAGGATTTGCTGGCCAATTCTGACCGTTCAGCCCGTTTATGGTTTGCCGGGAGAAAAACCTCAGACATTTGTGGCCCCAAAATACTCCTTTTGTATACACTGTCACATTGATGCAGTTTAGGGCTCTTTCTGCAGTAACACGGCTACTTTATTTTTCTCCCTAAGGTCTTGTTCTAATCTCGCAATTTAACTTTTTTTTTTTGTATCATTAAAAGCATAGCCGCTTTACTCTTGAGGATTTTTGCTTTGTCTTGTTTACTTTGCTTCATTCCTGTGCTTTCATCCCAATTAAATTCCATGTTCCAGCGATAAATCTTATGTTTCATTGGTACCAAATCTTCTGGATTTAAAGAGACATCTTTTTTGGAACAATTATGTTGGATTTATGTACTGTTCAAGGTGCCATAAAACCTATTTTGCTGCAAATTTAGGAACAAATCATCTACCACAGGGGTCTTGAGCTGGTTGTTTTTATCAATTTATTCTTCAATCATTAGGCACGCGTGTTGACTTAAAAATGTTCGTCTTAATGTTCCAAGCTAGTAATACTTGCGTAAGAGCCTTATAATTATGTTCATAAATGCTTTGTTTAAGGCAAAGTCCTGATGCCCTCCATAAATGTATTACTTTTCTGTATGCAACTGTATTTTGCTGCAACTTTAGTGTTAGTAAACTAATTGTTTTGTGAGGTGTTGTTTCAGTATTTCTAGAAAATTCTATTTTCTCATGATGCCATCTATTACTTAAGTGCCACCCTCCACAGTTAGGAAAGTTTTCTACATATTAAAAGCCTCACTCTTTTTCAGCTCAATTTTTGTTTTGTCTGATGAGAGAACAGTCCTCCAAAGGTTTTCATCTTGGTGACAACCTGCAAACTCCATTCTGGCTTCTTTATGCTGGTCTTGGAGTAGGGGCTTATTTTTGGCGTGCCTTTCAGACCGGTGATTATAGATACTTTTGTACCCGATGCCTTCAACCCCTACACCAGATCCTTTGTTGTTGCTTTTTGGCATTTAATTATTCCCTCTTCCCAAATGATGTGTCTGTATGGTTCCATGCATTTTATACTTACATACTATGGTACCTGCGGTTGCTTAGAAAAGTCTCCTAAGGAGGAACTGGAGTTGTGGAAGTCCCTGATCTTTCTTCTGAGGTCTTAGCTGAGTTGCTTGGGTTTTCCCATGGTATCAACTGGCATAAAGGCCCTGACTCTACAGTTAGACCTTTAAATAAAGCCATATGTTCCAATTAACTCTTCATTATGACAATTGGCCAACCATTTCTGGAATCTTCCAGGCTGTTTAAAGACTAAGTCAACTTCATATGGTAAAGTAATTCTGATATAGTAAATTAAAGTTGAAAGAATTCTGTCTGTAATCGATTATTGTAAAAGTACCTCTTATTTGAACAGAGTAGATGCCTTTATCGGCTGCCAAAAGAAATGTATGGTAACATTAAAACCTAAGTTTGAATGTCTTTAGCCTAGGTGTATGTAAAAATATGGCCTCAAATTGTATAGACTATATGACCAAAAGTTTGTGGATACCCTGCCCCAATGCACTGTAAATGCTATTATCGTGGATTGGAAGCATCCTTGAGTAACAACAACTCAACCATAAAGCAGTAGACCACGCACCCTCAGAGTGTGGCAGACAAGTGCCGAAGCGAGTAAAACTCAGCTATCCTCTGCAGCATCACAAACTGCTTTTGGAAGCAACGTCAGCACAATCAATGAGCTTCATGAAATGAGTGTCCATGGCTAAGCCTCTGCGTACAAAGCAAGGTCATGGTTTGATGAGTTTGGTGAACTTGAGTGGCCTGCACAGAGCCCTGACTAGGGCAAATGTCACAGCTTTATATTGCAATATAAAGATAATATAGACTAAATGTCTAGGGCCACCATTAATGGCTTGATTCTTTGAAATCTTTTTGGCACTTGGAAAGTTAACTTCTTTATTTTGGCTGTTGTAGTTTTCTCCATAACATAATCAGGGACTTGACACGCACCCTACTCCTTATCCCTTTCTCCTTGTACATTTTTGCATGGGTGCGTGTGTGTGTGTATGGGAGTGCATGTGTGCAGATTTGTGTTTACTCATAGTTTAGCTTGTATAATGTTCTCCAAGACTAATGTTTTTGCTGCCATTGAGCACAGTTTGTAATTTATGGAGCTTTTTTTTTAAAAAAAAAAAAATTGTATATATTTCTCCTTTTCCACCTGCCAATTTACTTTTGAATAGTGTTAAGATGATGTCCCACAAAATAATGATATCGGCTATTCCTGTTTATCTCTCGCCTACAGGAGGAATTTTTGAAATGCTGGAAAATGAGCCAATTAATGTTGAAGAATTAGCTTTCAAGTTTGCAGTCACCAATATAAACCGAAACCGGACATTGATGCCTAACACCACGCTGACCTATGACATCCAGAGAATTAACCTTTTTGATAGTTTTGAAGCTTCTAGAAGAGGTAATTGTTTCTGATTTTATTACTTATGCTTTTAACTACCCAACAGAATAAGTTTGAAGCAGAGTTCACGGCTTTAATTTGGCTTGTAAGAACTATATCGTTTTCTGTCCGACCTAGAAAAATAATCAATTTTTTTTAATCTAAACTTAACTTTCTGGATAGATTTTTATTCCATTATTTCTCATTAAGATAATTGTATGTAACTAAATTATGTTGCATATACTCAACTGTGATATGGGGTTCTCGTTTTAAGGTTTGGTTAGTAGATGGAAGAAAACCATCCGTAGCGGAAATTTTAAGTGGCAATATTTAAGTAGGACAAAAATATAATAATGGATTGACTGATATTGACAGTTACGGGATGCCTTTGTTAGAAAGCTGATGCTTTCAATGGTGGTTTACAGAGGAAATGTTGCGCAGGACCTTCGTGGCATAAAATGATTCCTTGTGACTTCTGAGTTTCTTTTCTCCGACAGCATAGCTGTGATACATTTACCAAAATTGTGCCTCTTTGTATTTGTTGCTCTGAATCTCCTTAGATCTTTACCTCTTTCATCCTTTCTCTGGGCAGAACCTTCTCTCTCCTAAGAACAAATCTTACTTTATCTCAGAGCACAGTATATGTACAGCGTTGGGTGTCAAATTCCACAATGTTATCAGGTTATTGGAAGAAAGCTATTGTCTTGACTTGTAAGCAATGTATTCTACTTCGATTTGACATATATGGTACATTTTAAACTCTTTATTTTACATTTTTGAAATTTAAGATGAAGCTTCCCTTTTAACAATTAAGGATATGTGGCATCATTGTCTAATCTGTAGATGCATTTCGAAGGTCAGACAGAAAAGCCATTTTGTTTCCTCGTCCTCTGACACTGCCCTCCAGTAATGACTCAGTAATGTCCAATGGAAAAGGATGTCAAAGCCATCGATTAGTTGGAATCCTAAGGTCATATAAGTACATACATGGGTGCTGCTGTGAGCGTGGGTCAAGGTGAAGTGTGCCCACTGGTTCATACCATCACATTGTTAACTGTAGGTGATTACTAATAATACATACATACACAGTGCTGTGAAAAAGCTAATCTTAAGTTTAAGTTTCATTTGTTGGAGTTGAAGAGTTAATCAAAACCTACATCACCCACGTGAAAAACTAATTGCCCCCATAAACCTTAATAACTGGCTGTGCCACCGTTGGCGTCAACAACTGCAATTATACATTTACGATAACCGGCAAGGAGGCCTTTACACCGCTGTGGAGGAATTTTGGCCACTCTTCTGGACAGAATTGTTTGAACTTAGCCACATTGGATGGTTTTCACGCATGAACCGGCTTTTTAAGGTCATGCCGCAGCATCACAGATTCAAGACAGATCTTTGACTTAGCCTCCAAAACCTTATTTTTGTTCCTTTTGAGCCATACAGAGGTTCACTTGCTTGTGTGTGCTTCGGATCATTGTCCTGCGGCATCACCCAACTGCAGCTTTAGGTCACCAGCTGATGGGCGGAAATTCTTCTTCAGGATTTTCTGGTAGAGAGCAGAATTCATGGTTCCATCATTTATGGCAAGTTGCTCAATTCCTTAAGCAGCAAAGCAGCCCCAGACCATCACACTTCTCCTACCGTGCTTGACTGTTGGTATGATGTTCTTCAGATCGTGGCATTATGTGACCTTTTATCCTACTTCACTTTGCAAGGCAGGTTCTACTTAAATGATGTTTAGATTGCGCAGGGCTGGCAGTAATCATGCCTGGGTGTGTTTAGTAAAATTGAACGCAATTTTCAATTAAATTTGGTTAATTGGTTGATGACTAAGGGAGCGATTACTTTTTCACATAGGACCAGGTAGGGTTGGATAGCTTTTTTTCCCCTAATATACCTGAGATCATCCTTTTTAAAACTGCATATGGTGTTTGCTCTGGTTATCTTAGTCTTATATAAAATGAGTTTGATCTGAAACAAATGTGTTGACAAATACTTTTTCACAGCACTGGATACACAATGATAAAAAAAAAAAAAAGAGCCGCACTTAAGCTTTCCTTTAGAACACTGAATATCTATAAAAATCTCAATTTTACTCTGTGAAGATATAATCAATCAACACTGTATGTACCCTGCAATTTGTGAGGCTTTGATACAATAAATAGCAAATTACGGTTTCAGAAAACACAATATATCTCTTATGATGCCATCTTGTGATTCAGATGATCTATTTGTTTTTCCGTAGCTTGCGACCAGCTTGCCCTTGGTGTGGCCGCGTTATTTGGACCATCTCACAGTTCTTCAGTAAGTGCCGTACAATCTATCTGCAATGCTCTGGAGGTTCCTCACATACAGACCCGATGGAAACATCCATCTGTGGACAACAAAGACACTTATTTTATCAACCTCCATCCAGACTATGCGGCGATCAGCCGAGCCGTCCTCGATTTAGTGCTGCATTACAACTGGAAGGCAGTGACTGTTGTGTACGAAGATAGCACAGGTAATCCCAGCGTGGCTAATATGTCATGGAGGTTTTGCAATAATGTTTCGGGTTTTTTCTTCTTCCATAGAATGATTGACAAGGCAGAAGAGTTGAGATGTAATGGGCATGGTGCTGCGTTTCATTCTCTCACTTTTACATTACATGGCTATCTTGGTATAGCTAGTAAGGGAATTGGTTAATATAGCGCACATGCATATCCTGAATATGAGACAAGACCAACGACTAATTAAGTTCCTTTAAGTCTTTATAGCCAGAATAATGGGCAGACAAGGTGGGCCGAATGGCACTTATCTGCCGTCAAATTCTTTGCCGTCAGAATACTTTATATGAGTCCGATGTGTATATCTGTGTGTTCGGCTCTACTTTATGAAGTGCGTTTATGAGGTTTGCCTGCTGGCAGGAATCCGCTGTAGTTCTGCCTACTGGTGTAAATCCATTTTAAAGCAGTCATTTGCATGCATACATATGCATTCATCAAGCAGAATGTTAGATGTTTGCAATCAAATCAGAATAGCTTGTATACGTGATCCTCTCTAATTACCCAGCAAAAATGATAAATATCCGTATCCGTATTGCTGCATATGCTAGCTGTTTCAAGAACAGAGGTTCGTTTGCTGCGTTTCTTATGTTCAAAATGTGGACAAGTAGATGAAGTGCTATTTCAACTAAAATAATTACTGTTCTACATTGCAGAATAGGAGCAATATCATTTTAAAAGTCATTTTTGTGAAAATAAACAATAATTGGGATTTTCGAAGGCATTTGCTCTTTTTATTGTTAAATGGAATAGGTAGACATTCATATATTTACCATTTTTTCTTGGTGGGGTTCTAAACAACCTTTCTGCTGAATAGAGGATTTTGTGAAACATGATACATTAAGAGGTGTAATGTAATATTCACCAAAAAAAGCAATATTAAAAAGGTGCCTGTGTTATGGTAACAATAATTGTATTTGTACTAATTCGGTCATTTAATATGAGAGATTACAAAAAAATCTTCCATGATTTCCCTCCACCGAGTAAGAGGTCAGATCGAGAAGCCGTGAGGACCATCAGAATAATTATCCCTGCCCTTCGTAATTTAAAACACTTCAAAATCAAGCATTAATTTAGAATTCTGTATTCCTGCGTTGAGTCTTTAGTCGAAGGTGATAGATAACTACACCAACTGGCCACTTTATTAGGTACACCTGTTCAATTGCTTGTTAACATAAATAGCTAATCAGCCAATCACATGGCAGCAACTCAATGCATTTGGGCATGTAGATGTGGTCAAGACAACTTGCTGAAACCGAGCATCAGAATGGGGAAGAAAGGGGATTTGAGTGACTTTGAACGTGACATGGTTGTTGGTGCCAGATGGGCTGGCCTGAGCATTTCAGAAGCCGTCATGGCCATATGGACCAAAATCTCTGAGGAATGTTTCCAGCACCTTTTAGAAAGTATGCCACGAAGAATGAAGGCAGTTCTGAAGGCAAAAGCGGGGGCCAACCTGGTACTAGCAAGGTGTACCTAATAATAAACTGGCCAGTGAGTGCATTTATTGGGTCAACACACAAAACATTGAAACGTTACCAAAGCTTTTAGGATATCAGAGGTTTCTTCTTCATAGGCATAGACATATGTCTACATATATTTTTACTTACAGGCTGTATTGTACTTCTGAAAGCTCATTTATTTTTGTTCTAACTTCTGCTCACATTCAATTTTAAACACGTCTGTTTTATTACGTATGATGAAAAGCTAAAATTCTTTATATTTGAAAAGTTATGTAACCAGGAATGGCTGCAACCTACAAACATTTTATTAGCGCTTGGCCTATTGTAGTATAAGCTTATAAAAAAAAATAAAAAAAAATACAAACAAAATCAACAAACAGATACAGTACATATTTTTAAAGATTTGTTTAACAAAAAAACACACAAGAATCCAAAATTTGTTCTACTTCCTTCTAGGAGGAACAGGGCACACAAAAAATTCTGAGGCGTCTCAGGGGTGAGTCTACCGTTAGTGGTGCCTGGGTGCTGTATTGCTTCCGCTCCCCCATAACTAAGACATACACATACTAACATGCAAAGTCACTTTAATACCATACATTTATAGATGCATACACATACTTCCCCTTTCCTCTTCCTCTCCCTCACACAACTAACCATAGGCTCACCCCTGACACTCTAAACATACACTGACAAACACTCATGCTAACACCATTCACTAAAAGATGCACCCATACACACACAATATTCTGCCCCACACTCACACTAAATCCATACACTGACATACACACATGCTCACACTCACATATGCTAACATCATGTGCTCACACATAAGCTAACATTATACACTTAAATGTCATACAGTAACACACGTGCAAGCTAACATCAGGGCCAGCCCAAGGCAAAATGCCGTCTGGGGCGAATTTTAAAATGCCGCCCCCCCCCCTTATCTACCCTTCCTCTCCCTCCGTCCCTACTGCCCCCCCCCCCATTATCTACCCTTCCACCCCCACCCTTGTACTTACCTTTCAGCAGTCCTGCGGCGAGTCTCCCTGTTCGGTCTCGGTGCCGGCTTGTAATGCTTCCGGCACTCGGCATTACAAGCCGGCACCGAGACTGAACAGGGAGACTCGCCGCAGAGCAGAGAGGGGCGCCGAGCGGGTACTGACAGCTTGGTAAGCGAAAACCACTCGGCGCCCCTTTCTCTCTCTTTCGCTTTAAAAAAAAAAAAAAAAAAGGGCTTGGGGCCCCTTCAAAAGTGCCGCCTGGAGCGTTTGCCCCACTCGGCTCCATTGTCGGGCCGGCCCTGGCTAACTTCATACATCAGCGCCAAACTAGGGTTACCGAGGCACTCTTGGAACTTGGCAGCCACCTGATGACCTAAGTGCAGGCGACAGGTGAATATGGCAGCATATCACATATGAAAAAAACATCATCTCCAAAGTTATACCCCATATACATAGTTTTTTTTATGTTTTCAAAGGCTGAAGATGCTCTCTTTTATATATTATTATATATTTTTTAAACTTTTGGAGTACTTATTTTTTTTTTCTAGTGGGAGATCATTAGGTATGTTGACATCTTCAGGATTTTTTATAGACTAGTAGGGATCTTCCTTGTAACCAGTTGGTACTCCTTATAATGTCATGATAGCATGCCTGGGGTCTGTGAATTTATTTGTTGGGAATTTTATTGTATTTTTTTTACAATTTTTTTAAGTATTCTTTTTAGATTTTATAACTTTTTTTGTAGGATGGTATGTTTATTTGGACATGCTTTAGAGATTTAAAATCATGAAAGTGCATCTATAAGAAAAAATATAGTTGTCTACGTTATATAACTAAAATCTCTGAGATATGACTATTGCCTTTTTTCCCATTTCTTATGTATTATGTGAAAAGTAAAAAAAATAAAAAAAAATATAATATAGAGTAGAGGTTGTTATGTGATATATATATATATATATATATATATATATATATATATATATATATATATATATATATATATATATATATATATATATATATATATATATATGCCACAAAGATACATGATTGTGGCCAAATATGTTTCTTCATTAGTAATTTCACAGCACAATGTATATACAATTTAGGACCCTACATTACAGCCTTTTATCCCAAAAGGATGAGTGAATAGATTCCTGTACATCTTAAAAATGAAAAGGTTAATGTGCAAAAAAATATATAAATAGGCTGCAAATGAATCATTAGTTATGAATCGTAAGCAATGAGAGTAAACAGGTCATGAGATCAATAAAATGATGTGATGGATGGATTTTGATATTGAATAGAATTTTTACAGCTTTTTTCAGTGGCTCCAGTTGAAAAATATCTCTCAGAAAAGAAAAAAAAAACTCTTCTCTCCTGCCAAGCAGTCTTTGTACGTTAATGTTATTCTGCTAAAATGCCAGACCCTTTATCTTAGTTCTCCAGAATACTGATAAAATAGGGTTAATGGCAATTTGCTTCTTAATAAATCTGGTCAAGTTCATTTTCCACAAGACACCTTTATATATAGTTATCATTTATTTGCCATTTCATTCAAGAGAAAACAATACAATTGTACAACAGCTGTAACATAATTTCAGATGGTTTTCTAACGATCAATTAGCCTTTTAAACTTAAACTTGGATCAGCAAACGCATGCCACTGGAACACAGGAATGATGGGAGTGATAAAGGGCCGTTGGAACACAGGAGTGATGGGAGTGATAAAGGGCCATTGGAACACAGGAGTGATGGGAGTGATAAAGGGCCGTTGGAACACAGGAGTGATGGGCGTGATAAAGGGCCATTGGAACACAGGAGTGATGGGAGTGATAAAGGGCCATTGGAACATGGGAGTGGTGGGAGTGATAAAGGGCCTTTGTACACCTATGAAGAGATTCTATTAAAAATAATTTCCACCTCCAATGATTTAAACTAAATGGAAGAACTGAGTAGCCGGTTGGATGTTCATATCTTCTGTTTATGTATATTAGCAGATATGTTATATTAAATATATTTCTGATACTTTAGCGTTCAGTACTTTCTCCTTTCCTCTCCAATCGTTCTCTGGATAATCCCCATATTGCTCCCTCGAGTTGTAAAGCTGATCCTGGAGATGAAGGGTGAAAATAGTTCCCTTTCAGTCCTGCTGAGTATCTTTGAGCCTGGATTATAACGTTTAAGGGATTCCAAAATGTTTAACCAAAATACTATGCTATATTATTTATCATATTTCTTATTTTTCTTGTTTTTGAAAGAAAAATATGTAAGAACTACAAGATAAGTTAACGTATATGGTCTTTCTTTCTTTTTGCGCAATCTCACTAGATTTCATTTTTGTTTTGTTAGTTGGTTTGTTAAAAAAGGTACACAGATTTGCTGCACATTACATCCATTTGAAGTAAATTCAACTTTCGCAACCCCCAGAAAGGGGCAAGATGGACTCCAAAGTCTCGGTAGAGGGGCACAGGGGCCGGTCCCTGGTGCTAGGCTGTGAAGGTCAATTAGGGGGCCCTTGTGACAGATGAGGGTTGTCGGGGACCCCTGCTTGCCCGGGCCCCGTACACAGATGGCGGCCCGGCACAGAAAATTATACTCACTACAGAGAAAGTTGTCATGAGAGTTTGGTTTCAACTCCCCAATTTACATTCCATTATTAAGGGCCAACAATAGCACGTTGCTCCAGCCTGAAGGATTTATGTGGCCCTGTATAATGCATAGTTTAATGAGCGAAGATACTTGGAAGAAACCTCTTTGATTTAAATATTAGACTTGTGCAAATGGACCAATAATTCAGGGTTTTTGGTCCATTTGTTTTCGGACAACAAATTTAATTTCCAGCCCTTTAGGTTCGGATGAAATATGCAAAATGCAAATAAAAATTCTGAATTGTCTGCTTCGCTTTCCTTAGTTTTTTGTTGGGGTCCCTTCTTAATTTTGGACATGCCTACAAATTCACAAAATTGACATAGTTCATTAAAAATTTTAATTCAGAAAAATCCATATGCACAAGTCTATGAAATATGCATTATGGCCTTGAGTAGTGTGTCCAGCAGTGGTGGCCGTAGCAGGAACCCCCAGAAATACACCGTAGGGAATTCTTTTTCCCACAATGGGTCTTCAAGCCAAAGGGGGCAGCTCTTTCAAGAGACTGTTAAAAAGTAGGCACACGTTGTTTTATACAGTCCAAGGATAGAACGTCCATCTTGATAAGGGTTTAGGACAGGATAGTGATATTATTATTCCTTTCTCCAAGACAAACCTCTAGTTCAGTGGCCTTGTTGGAGTGTCTTTTCCCATGGAGAATTCAATCAGTCGTGTCGAGTGCAAGAAGTAATTCATAGCATTTTACATGCATTTTCATTCCCCTTAGTTTGATTGAGTTTAATCTCTGTGTATGAGACATCCCGATTCTGTTATCAATCTGTAATGAATTAGCATCTGTAATTGACAGTGTAGTGTTCTTTAAAATCAGTGACAATTGATGAATCTTAATAGGACATCATTTAAAAATCTTGTTGGCTATAAAAGTAAATTGGGTCTGAATACACGGGAAAGCGTGACAACTGTTTGTTGGGGCACATTTTCCCCGGGGGAGGCCGGGGCAAGTTTGACTTCCCGCTAAGAAATGCTGCTGATCCATTACAAGCGGTAAACCATAAACTCGAGGCGTTTAATGGAAGACTCAAGTGTAGCATTACCATTGTACAGCTCTGCGGAATATGATGGCGCTATATAGAACAATAAATAATAATAATGAGGCTTCCTCCAGGGGAGGCAGGAGAACTTCTATGATTCCCTTCAGGCAATCGCTCAGAATGCCGTTAAGTAGGATATATGTAGCTGGCCGTCGGAGCACACTTTGCCACCTGCGTTTCTCCTACGTAGCGGACCCTGCGTTTCTCCTACGTAGCGGACCCTGCGTTTCTCCTACGTAGCGGACCCTCTCCCAGGGGAGGGCTGGCAGCCTAAGGCCTGGGGGGCAAGTCAAGTGAAGTGGCTCCGCCCCCTCGCACTCACCTTTCACCCCTCACGCTGCTCCCATCACTATGCGGCCATCAGACTGCTGGAAAACTGATCTAAACGGCTGCTGGGTGCTGATGCCACCGGCCGGAGCTACTTTAATCCTTTTTTTTTTTTTTATTTAATATGCCGGATCGGCTTGCCATATTAAAAATAAATAAAGTATTAAAGTAGCGCCGGCCGGCAGCATCAGCACGCAGCGGCCGTTTAGATTCGATTTCCAACAATCTGATGGCCGCATAGTGATGGGAGCAGCGTGAGGGGTGAAAGGTGAGTGCGAGGGGGCGGAGCTTTCACCCCTCACGCTGCTCCCATCACTTGGCGGCCATCGCATACGGCCGCTGGGTGCTGATGCCGCCGGCCGGCGCTGCTTTAATACTATTTTTTTTTTTCATTTAATAGCTGATCCGGCTTGCCATATTACATTTTTTTTAAAAAGTATTAAAGTAGCGCCGGCCAGCACCCAGCGACTGTTTAGATTAGATTTCGGGCAGCCTGGGGGGCAATTGCCCCCCCGGCCCAGCCCGCCCCTGCCCTCTCCAATAACAAAGCTCAGAGAATCCACTGGGCTATTAATATGAGAAATCTGAAAACTCTAATCACGTTAGCTGGTATTTTGATTTATACAAAACGAAGACATGAGATGATGAGATGTGCAATAATGATGATGCAATAGTGGTTTCTGTTTAACCCCTTCGCGACCTTTGCCGGTTCAGGACCATCATGACATGGTCACTAAATGACCTTTGACGGTCCTGAACCGTCAAAAAGTAAAATAAGCTTAGAAAGTGATCAACGATCACTTTCTTCGCTTAAACGGCGTTACTGTAATGCCTCGATGTCTGGCCCCTCCCCGAGGCGTCAACAGCCGCCATACAATGTTTTAAAAGCGTTTAAATGGTGTCGCTGGAATGCCTCGATCAGGAGGCATCCAGCGACACCAAACACTTACCTCTGGGTGGGCTGTGACCGCTCCGGAGAGGGGTCACAGCCGCAGCTGCCGGTGTTCTTCGCCATCAGCAAGATGGCGGCCGTCCTGTAAAAGAAACAAACAAGTTTTTAAAGTTCGCTAGATGGTCTAGAGAACTCTGGCTCCACTTGCAGGTTGAATACAGGTACTGCATTCAACCATGCAAGTCAATGGAGCCCAGCTTTCTAATCACAATGTGATTAGTAAAATATTAAAAAAAAAAAAAAAAATATGGAAAAAAAATATGGAAAAAATTAAGTGCTAACATTTAAAAATAATTATGCAGTGATGTCACTAGATGAACCATCCAGTACCAGCAAAATGTGTAAAAAAATATAAAAAAAAAAAGTATTAAAAAAATAAAATAAAAAAATAAAGTTTATTTTGAGCAAGTGCTAAAATTTCTCAAAAATCTCAACAAAGAGTTAAAATAAAAGCACTTCAAATACCCAAGGGGTGTCTAATATAAAAAAAAAAATGGCTGATTGGGTAAATTGGAGTGGCTGAGCTCAAAGATAGGGCATAGGTACAGACTTCCAAAATGGACAAAAAAAGCGCACTTCACAAATGTGGCATTTTAAATCTCAAACTGCACTCAGGAGATGTTCCTGAACACACATTGGGGTGTTGTTTGACAGTGACATATACCAGAACCTGTATATCTATAACTAAAGTACAATTTGTGTGAAAAAAAAAAAAAAAAATTACTATTACAAAGTTTGACAAAGTGTAGTTGCATAATTGGTGCATGGAAAGGGTTAAAATAACAGCATTTGGAATACCCTGGGGTGTCTAGTTTTCAAAAATATATGGTTTGAATGGGTTAAATTGAGTTAACCGGCTTCAAAGATGTTCCAAAGAGGAGATGGAGGCAGAATGACCGGATTTGTTAAAAAAGATTTGGAAATCATAAAACGCTGCTTGTACTTATTGCCCTATAACTTACAAAAAACAGGAAAAAACATAAAAACATTGGGTATTTCTAAACTCAGGACAAGTAGTAGAATCTATTTAGCTAGTTTTTTTACTTGCTTTTTTAGGTGAGTAAAAGATTTTTCAAATAAAAGTCATAAAATTTGTTTTTTTTCAATTTTTCACCAGGTTTTTTTAATTTTTTTTATAGCAAATAAGATACGATCAAAATAATGGTATCTGAAGAAAGCCCATCTTGTCCTGAAAAAAACAATATATAACTTATGTGGGTACACTAAATGGGTGAGGAGAAAATTACAGCTGAACACAAGCACCACAAAAGTATTAAAACAGCCTCGGTCCCACAGGGTACAAAAAGAAAAATGAGCCCGGTCCTTAAGGGGTTAAGAAAACTGTGGTTCTCCCCACAAAACAATAAAGCTAATAAATAATGTGCCATGAGTTCTCTGGGGATCTCCTAATGCCAGTCCTGTTTGCTTAAACTAATCCGGTTTACTTCAGCCGCTACTGATTTCGGTGGACACCAGATCCTCAACTCCGAACATTCTCAGCCGGCAAGGATCACGGTAATATCATTTTATTAACGGTAAAGCAGCTGCCTACCCGTGATTTGGAAAAGTCTTGATTCCGAGTACAGATTGATATCCAAATACCATCCGAAACAGAATTGGTTTCCTTTTAGCCTTCCTCTTTCTTCCTAACCATATCAAAATGAGGATCTTCTTTTTCCCTGTACCGGTGCAATGTGTTGGCGGTATTGATTAATTCTAACATGTCTAGCGGTCTCTGCTCATAAGCTAAAGCGTGATATTCATTTTAAACCCCAGAAGCTGTTTGGAAAATGTATTCATTAGCCAGGCTTGACACGTTTTCTTTATTTATGGTGCAGTAAAGCTATACCTTGCTAGGACGTGCTAAGTATTAAATATATATAAAGTTCCTTTTATTTATGTTCCATAAAATGTCGTTCATACGCGGCTGAATTGGAATCATCGAATGTGATATGTAACCGGGCGATTTAAAGCTTAGAATAATACCTTTCTACTTGACTGGTATTAATATGAAATACAATAAAACATGGGATATTTATAACCCTTAGAAAGGTTGCGGGAAGCATGTGCCAGGTGTGTTGTCACATTTCATCGCAACAGCAAATTAAATTAACTATTAGTACATAAATTAAAGGGGGAAGTCAAGAAGTATGTTTCAAACCTTATTTACATTGTAGCTTCACAATTGCTGTTCATCTACAGGTCATCCCAGCCTCCGCTTGGTCCACGGAGTCTTTCTCTGCCCCTTTCGTTCTGCTGCCATCTTTTCCGACAGGCTTGTATGGCATTGGCTCAGAGGGGTAGTTGCTTGGCTCTCGTGTGAAGCCTGTTGCACGTTTGGAGAACCATGTGCTGTCCTCATGGTCAGAGAGGTCTTTCTTACCTAAAATACGCTGTTGGCTTTACTGATCCCTGGGAAAAAAAGGCAATCAGTGTCAACTTTAGCTGGATTCCACTAGGGTATGGGAAGAGCTTTTGGGTGACCATACCAAGGCTATGGATTCACCACAGCTTTGCTGGTACCCTTGGGCGCGGGCATCCACCTGTAACACCTTCTTACTTCACAACTCCACAATTAAATGAAACAGTTCTATTAAAATCTTACAAAACATACCAATCGCCTATCATCCTCGCGACTCACAGATGCCTTAACCCCGTCTAGAAAGTACCCTTTTTCTGGCGCAGAATGGTTATATCTCAGGGTGACGTCATTTTTTTTTTTTTTTTTATAACTTGTTTGTGACCTCAGCGTTTTCTAAAGCGTTGTAAAAATGATGGTGTGTAATAATATTATTAGTCATTATATGAGTAGTAATTTACATGGGACGTATATTTCAACCTGCAACTTTACTCTTTATTACTTATTTAGCATCAAAATGTTCTGAATCTCTAATACGTGAAAAATGTTTTTTCCCCCCACTTCCAACCACATCCATTTGGGGATATCTTTCAATAATGCATACCAAAAGACAGCAAGAATTCAGCGCATGCCTAGTAAATATCATTAAAAGCCATAAATATTGAGGATACCATCACGAATTCCTAAACCAGCCACTACGTCAAAGTACCCCAAGTTTGACGAGTCCTATGTAAATTTTCAGGGCTATATATGCTATAATATATAAGGAGCTGAAGGGACTTTTCTGTAGTGTCAGGCTAAGCAATATATGTCCATATAGTGTGATGGAATCCTCAATATTCATGTCTTAGATGTGAGAATTTGTCGCTGAGCATGTGCCAAAATCTTGCTTTGTTTTGTGTACGTATTGGTCATTATTATTAACCCGGGAATCAGAATTTTTATGCCTTTAATGCTTTTTAGGTTGTGCGCCCCTATTTTTGTATAATAATGCATATGATATGACTGCATAACAGATACCCTACATTAAGAGGATGATTAACGGTTTAACTTGTAATTTGCTTGAATAGCATACTATACTTAGTGAAGCATTTTAGTATCAAATACTCCAACTTAAACCAACTTATTACATATTTTTACTTAACTGAATAATTGTGTCATTTAATGGATATGGTTCCCTTATTCTGTGTAGAAAGACCCTTCACGCAACTATTCAGTTTTCATGTTTATTTTGAATTAACGAGTCACTACTATCCTTTACATTGTCGGTGTCGGTGTTCTGATAATGTACGCAAGTCATTTTCCTTCTACTGCGGTAGTTTCAATTCATTTCTAAATGCAAAAGTCTGCCATCATCCGATCTCTGCTTTTGGTAGTTTTCACATGGCTTTACATTTACCTTGCTGCAAAAAAAAAAAAACCCACTTCAAGCAATTTCCAGTTATTGACCCCAAAATGGCATCTGATTTCTCACTGAACAAACATACCTGGAATCCTGTAGCATCCCTTTTGTAAGGCCAGAGTCTAGATCCCCAAAAATATAAGAGAGCAAAACTCGAAACAAAGTAAAAGTGAGCAAGTTACTCAATAAAAAAAAAAAAAAACATGCGCCGTTCAGCTAGGACCAGGTTTAAATCTCTGGCTCAGACTCATATCTCATTTCCCCCAAGCAGAACGTCATGGCGGATCGGAATAAATGTCCCCCTATAATCACATTTTGGTTCTGCATGAAGCCAGCTGCAGAGTTTAATGCTCTGGGTCTGTAAATCCAAAAGTTGAATTGTTATGCTATATTCTACTTGTTATGTCCTGCCTACCCATTGTACAGCGCTACAGAATATGATGACGCTATATAAAACAATAAAAAATAACAATATTTATTATTATTAACGATCACGATTATTGAAGCACCAGGTGATGCGCAGTTATATTGCAGATATCTCCCAGAACTATTTCTGAGCTCCTAGAAAAAGGGGCATCAGGGGAGGAAAAAGTGACTTCAATTAGAAACGTAGAATTGGGGGGATGATAAGAACCATTCAGCCCATGTAGTTTGCCCATTTTCCCTGATTTAAGGACTCACTTTAATCACTCTTTGATCTTCTCTTAGATTCAGGATCTGTCCATTTGCCTGTCCTATGCATGTTCATATCCAATCATTGTATTTAGCCCTACCACTTTCACTGGGAGGCTGTTCCACTTATCCTAGTAAAGTAAAAATGTTCTCCCTTAAGCAGTAAACTTGGCAGGTATGCTGAGCTGAACTGGATGTTTATTGTCTAACTCATCTTCTATAAAATCAGAGCTGTGCATAACCTATACAGCGCTAAGGAATATGATGGCGCTATAGAAAACATTAAATAATAAATAATAATAACCTTTTTACCCACAACTAGCTTTTCCGTTAGTATGTATGAAAATTAAACTGCTGGCACAAAACTTTTCAATGCAAATGGAATAGCTTCCTTTTTAACGACAACGGCTAATTGGATTTTTACAATACCACCTATCTGATGGCTTTTACTATTATGTTGGAAGCATTTTTTTTTCTATACATATATATATATAATTTATTTTTTTATTTTTCTTTTAGGTTTAATTCGCCTCCAAGAACTCATCAAAGCACCATCAAGATACAACATCAAAATAAAAATTCGCCAGTTACCCTCAGGAAATAAGGACGCCCGCCCCTTGTTAAAAGAAATGAAGAAAGCCCAGGAATTTTATGTGATATTTGACTGTTCGCACGAAACCGCGGCAGAGATCCTAAAACAGGTAGTCAAGTAACTTTAATATATTTACATCTTACGCATTGTGCTGCAAGCCAACAACTTTTTTTCTTCTTCATTTTGTTATTTTTCCCCCTGAAATAAGCAACGAAAAATATACTGATTACACAAAAAATATATTAATGTACAGCTTCAGACGGAAATCCTTGGCCGCTCCGTTCTAAAATATGGCACCGCTCCGCTAATACAAAACATTAATTGCTCTCTCTAGTGGGGTAAGCATAAACGTTAGCAGATCTGTCATTTTATTCTTTTCTTTCAAGGCTCATTTATCATATCTATGGCAATGAGCCATAAGTGGCTGCTTTTGTGCCACATGACAACTAAATGTCCCTTGCTAAATTATGAAAACGATAAAAGTTTATGTGATTAAATCATTATTTCTGGGATTTGTTTGGACATTCAGCAGCACTAGGAATAAATCTAATATTGCTGGATTTAGCACTGGACGGGAATGTATTGAACACTATGGAACTTTACCGGTGGTCCCCCTCTTCTAAGCTGCCTGTATGGGAGGAGCTTGCCCTAGAACACCTTTACTGGGTGGGGAGAGGGAGGGAAGTGGGGCGGGGTGTAGGGCAAGAGTGGCTAGGGAAGTGGGCGGGGTGTAGGGCAAGAGTGGCTAGCGGAGTGGGAGGGAAATGGACGGGGTGTAGGTCAAGAGTGGAGTAGGCATGACCAAACTGGAGCACTGATGATCATCTGTGCCATTTATGGTACATATGTGTTTTTGGCACGATAAGCTCACTGAGGATGGGCGTTAACAATACTTCATCAAGAATTAAAATGTACGACCCGTCTGCACCTGGCTTACGGTGCTTGGGAATAGCCTTGCGCATGACTGCTGATTTCTGAGCCGCTGGGATACTCCGTTAATCTAAATTTAGCTTCGCCAAGTCTCCCCACTTTAGTAAAATACCCCTCCTGGTGTGGATCCTTCGAAACACAGCTGTATGCCAACTCCATACGAAGCACAAGAGGGAGACGCGCCAGGATAGCACTTAAAGCATAAAATTACCTGTTAGATAGATGCCATGCTGCTTGGTAGAGCTGCCAGCCTTGCTATATATAATATATATAAATAAATAGTATATACCATTGAGACTGCGTCTGGCGCCCGGTGCTATGGGCATTTCATATAACTTTCTTCATAACAGAATGAGCACTCTCAGGATTTAAGTTTTAGCTGGTGGCAATTCGTTCAACGTTTCTAGCTTTCTAAATTTAACCGAGTGCTCATTATTATTTATATATACACATACTGATATTGCTATTGCTAGCCCAGTGCTCAAATCAGCCTGCTGGGGTGATCCCGGATGGATTATACCTAGGGGATGGTGGAAATGCATCGGGACTTGCTCTTATCTGCCAGTGTTTGACTTGGTCCTAAGGGCAAGAGACCAAGCCAAAAAAGTAATGAATGCCACAAAAATCAAATACTATTTTTTTTCTCCCTGTACTTTCTCTGTCGCAAGTTATTCACCCAGATTAACCTACAGAAGGGTTGAGCCCTGCAATAGGGACTTCAGCGTTCTTAATACTGTGGAGGCTCAGTTAGAGGCAAATACTTTGGGAACGGAGTAGTAGATCGCAAAAGCACTTGCCAGAGGGCCGGATACCTGTATATTGGAGATGCCCTGGGTAGATGCACAGGACAGGTAGCCCCAGGATGGCAGGTCAGGTACACAGAACAGGTAGTCAGCCAATGCCAGGTAAAGCACAATAAGCAGGTAGTCCGACGTAGCCAAGGTCAGTACGCAGAGCCGGTAGTCCGAGTACACAGAGCAAGTCAGCAAGGAACAAGGATCGGGCAGTACAGCCGTCGGGTCGGCACCAAGTGCTTGGAGACCTCGGCCCGGCTAGCTTCAGCTTGGGTGCCGGTAACTCAGGGAGTGAGGAACGAGCTTCTTTCCTGTTCCAGTACTCACCGCTGGGGAAACTATTCTAATTATTTTGATTGTGTTGCTGCCGTGGCACGGTACAGAGCAGTTTATGGCAGGCAGATCTTGCAGATAAATCAAATTTAATAAGTCTCAAGTAAGGATCTCCCTTTTACGGACTCTACGCCTGTCTGGAACATGTCTGGGTTATTATACTCGGTAGTGCTTGGTCATATTTTTTCTAGTGACTGGTGTTGATTTAGCAGTTTGTGAAGGAGGCATAACGAGATGTTTCAGCCGTAAATCCCATTGACTTAAATCGAAGCTGGAATCGGAATGAGAACGCATCACACAGCTCGGTGAATTACCCCATTAAGCCGATGCGTCTTCTCTGAATGATGGGAAACGAAATAACAGAGAGACAATACGGGATAAACGGTTGGAAGATTTATTTATAGCTGAATGTGGATTCACGGTGTTTCCATATTCTTCAGTGTTCTTCTATTCCCTATTAAGTCATAATTAATACCAGAAAGCACCCTTCCCCTAGATTTCATTGTTAACCCTTGGTTAACGTTTCTAAATATAATGAATGCTATAGAACCCTACTGCCCCTTTGATGCAATATGGCCTACAGCGGTTGTGGGGGTCCACAGTGGGTCCCTTAACTCATGACATTGCTAAGGTTTTCTGTAATTATTGCTTATTTCACACCTTTTTTCTTTTTCAACATAATCTAACTGCAGATAATTACAAATTCTTACGTGTCTTGCAAGCCAACAATTTTACACGATCAACGCTGTGCAAACCTATGAAGAATGCCATCCCTCGATAGTATTTGCAAGTAAACTGGGTTATGATTGATACAATAATAGAAAATAAATGTATGCAAAGTTCCATCTATACATAGATAGAGAGATTAGATATACATGATTATTGTATGAAATGTGCTAATATTACATACTGCATATATGAATTATGGCTCCAAGGCAATGTAAATCTAGTTGTATGTAGCGCTTATGAATGTGGAAAGAGTTTGAATGGTTATTGCTTGTGGAAATGAATGTGGGCTTTTAATCTCCGAAATCATACATCTCCATTGTGGTTCACGGATCCAAGGTCCCATCTGCTTTTTCTATTATGTGGCTCCCCATTCAGGAGAACGAGCAGACCTGATAACGACTCTTCTCAGTAGGTCTTATACAATGGTGCGACGAAGGCAGATATTTTATAACACAAAACAGCTCTTCAATTAAAGTACACACACATTGCTGCTTTTACTGCTCAGTTATACAATTCTAGAAATACTTACAATTATTATAATTGTTGAGCCTTGATAAGCCCGATTGGGTTCAAGTGTCCTGTATGGCCACAATGTGTAGCAGACAAAGGGTCTTGATTGAATCACCTGTTAAAAAAAATAAGTATTTTCCATAAACACACACTAAAATCATACTTATTACATTTATTTATACAGCTTCAGCATATTCCAGAGCGCTGATACAATAGGGGACTCACAAGTGAGCCATTTAACTCCTAGGAAATCCAAAAAATAATCACTGCTTAAATGCATGTATCCATTTGGTGTGCATATCCATTAATCATAGCACAGCGTGCTCATTAAAATTTCTAATTAACATTATTGTAAGTTATTGCCATGGCAGAAGCTCATTACGCTCAATGTGGGATAGCCAGTAGTGTAAGTAGCATAAGGATGAAAGTAAAAATATATGATTAAATAAGAATCCATCCCTTTGAAAGTTATTGCTGATCAGGTCAGGTAATAAATACATCTTTGTAACTCCTAATTGAAATAATTTTGTGTAGGAGTAGGTTAGAGGCTCGTCCATGCTTTGCCATTCATTACCAGTGTTAATATAATAATTTAGCTGTCACCATCAGTGAATCACTGCAGAGACTCTAGTTTAATCTGATGCTCTAAAGCGAGGTATCTCGGGGCTAGTGGCCCTAAACCCTTTACTGTAATGTTAAAGGAACAGGCACAGCAAACATGCCTGTTCCTGTATGTTAAATACTGTATATGAATGTACAGTATATACAGTATCACACATCATACCATAATTCCCTCTGTTTCTACCAATCTTTAGTCCCTGGCAGGGCCGGCCCAAGACAAAATGCCGCCTGGGGCGAAGTTTAAAATGCCGCCCCCCCCCCCCATTATCTACCCTTCCTCCCCCGTACTTACCTTACAGCAGTCCTGCGGCGAGTCTCCCTGCTCGGTCTCGGTAAGATGTCATCTTCCGGCGCTCAGCATTACAAGCCGGCACCGAGACCGAGCTAGAGGGCTTGTAGAGGAGAGAGAGAGGGGCGCCGAGCGGGTACTGACAACTTGATAAGATAAAACCACTCAGCGCCCCTCTCTCTCTCTTCTCAGCTTTAAAAAAAAAAAAAAAGGGCTTGGGGCGGCACTTTGGAGCGGTTGCCCCACTCGGCTCCATTGTCGGGTCAGCCCTGGTCCCTGGGCTATTAATCTAGTTGTTGTCTCTGTAAGTCAACTACTACTACTACTCGTTATGTCCTGTCTACCCATTGTACAGGGCTATGGAATTTGATGGCGCTATATAAAACAATAAATAATAAATAAATAATAAGCCCTAGCTTTGAGATAAAAAATGTTCTGTATACATTCTTACCAACTTTAAAAATGCCCCAGGACATCTGATCACGACTCTTCCCATATCAGTTTAGTGGTGCTATGGCAGGGCTGCACAGTTCGAGTCCTTGAAGGCTGCAAATGGGCCAAATCTTTGGACATCCCAAATTGTGGCACCACAATTAAAACAAATAATAATAAACTACAACATTTATGTCCTGTTTGCCGCCCTTGAGGACTGGAGTTGCTCAGCCCTGAACTATGACACCCCTTTTTTTCTGCATGTACTTTCCATTTATCTCATACCAATATTTTATTGCCCCCTTTGTTATGGAATCAAAAGAACAGAAATATAAGTTTTCAGAAATTCATTTTTTTTATGCAGCTAGAAACTAGAAGGCAATGTATTGTAACCTTAAAACAAGAAAATTCAATTTATTTTCAATTGTATTGCAGAGGGGAGAAAAAAAATCTATCAGTAAAGTAAATTGGGTTGTAAAAAGGTTAGCAAAAAAATGTATATTTTTAGCATTGAGCATGTCTTGGGATGCGCTATTTATTGCAACTCTCTTGGCCATGCTGTGAAGATGTATAGAGGGATACACGGAAAAAGTTGGGTCTGTCGCCCCTCCTCTGCCCATTAATTTCCTCGGACAGATCTTTGGTCTATATGTTGTTCTAACCTTCTTCTTTCATTAGATTTTGAGATATCATCAAGGTTTTGTGGCATAAGGCGCTCTAGGAATGAATGTTAACGCACCTTAAAGTGATGGGGTTATCAAAAGGCTACCATAAATAGAATGGAAGGAGGCAATGGGAAAGTCATAAATCTAAAAAGGGAAATATATTTGCACAAATATAAGGTATCGGAAAACCCATTCTTCATGTCAAGAGAGAAGTATGTTTTTAACAAGGTTTTGAGTGCTGTTGGCATGTGCCTTCAAGAAGCCTTCTACCAAAATGTCAAGGGGTTCCGTTATGAAGGGTGCTTTTCATTTTATAATAAAATAATATATTCAAAAAGAATACATAATTGTTTAATCATGTAAAATTTTGCATCATTCCTAATTTTTTTGGGTGTACTTCTCAAGGCCGGCATTGAACCTGAAAAAGTTGGAAGCTACAAGCTGTCTGTTTGGCCTAGAATGCAGACGGCTTATTTAGTTAAATGTAGCAGGGCTCAGGAGCCGTTATTGTTATATGGAGATATGAGGTATAAGAGGTGTCATCTGGCGCTGGTCCACTGGGCTTTTGCCAGGTTTGGCAATTTTTGTGTCAGAAAGCTGTGTTTCGGCTTTTATGGAGACTCTGAGCTTGGAAGGTCCTCACCTACAAACTTGCTGGCTGAGAGTTATTTCTTAGTTGCAACCGGCATCCTTCTGTAGAACGGGCCCTTAACTCAGCAGAAGATTTAGAAGCTGTTACTCGATGAGTTTAATAAACATTCTAATAGAGATATTTTGCTGCATAAAAACCTGAAGCTACGGAGGTCTGGAGTTCGGCTGTCCTTCTCAGCACCCTTTTAGCACCGAAGAGGTTGTGGAAATGGTTAGACTATAAATGGACCAAGTCTAGCGTCGGAGTGTTTGTGTCAGTAGAAGTTCAGCGCCAGCTCTGATCATCACTGTGCTGGATGTAGACTTAACAACTTCTTTGATGATGTCCATAAACCTGCGTTCTAATCCTTTAAACCATATGGGTGTATTGTTTTACAATACAAGTTTATTTTTCTTGTTGCCTGTTCTTTCACATCTTTATCCTTCTATTATTCTCCAATGAATTATGTCTGATCATCTTTGCCACAAACCGACAGGCACAACTGGCCAGGGTCTTGCTGTCCTTGGGTAATAACGGCCTCAGGACAGCCAGCGATGCTGAGTCAGCATAACACAGATTTAAGACTAAACGTAACCCTCATTCATTTTGAATGTTTGCAGTGAGATGGTACAAAGAAGAGCTATATATATATATTATTAATTCTTTTTTTTTTTTTTTACAAATTTATGCAGAAGATAATCCAAAAGATCTTTCTTTAACTCCCTAAAAAAAAAAATAGACTTTTTATAGGCTTTAAATACATTAATTGAGTAACAAATCTGTTTTTTTCTGAAACCAAAGCTTAATTTCATCTATTTATCCTGGGAAGGGATTTTTCTGTTGGTTCCGTGGGCCGTTTAAAGCAGTAATCATCACGTGTGAATACACATTAGGAAATCATTTCTTATTTTTGGCTCCCGTGGGTACGGCAGAGAAGCAGACGTGGAGATCTTCTTTTATCAGGACGCGTATTCTTCCTTCTCGGTGATTTCAAAGCCTTTCCTTTTCCTTTACGGAATTATTTTGACAGGCAGCAACTTGGCGTAACTGTGGCTTTAATTAAGTGAACAAATCCATTGCTTTCATTTAGCCGAGCCGAATTACTTTGGTTTTATCATTCTCATGTTGAACTGCTATTTAACCTACTCGGTCCTGGTAGGGTCTGAAATACAGCCATGGCTTTCGGGGGTGGGGTGGAGAACCCATATTTCCAATATGCATTAGCATAAAGACCTAGATTATACATAAAGTGCTACAAAACCAGGATAGATTCTTCGGGGGCAGCTAGGGCTCTGGCAATTGCCCTTAGAGCTCTTTATATTTGTGTTCTCCTTGAAGTTCCAAATGTAACCACCAGAGGGCCTACAGTAACACAGACTTGAGACAGCATTGACATCCTGACTTGATCCTTTCTTTGCTCACTTTGTCTTTCTATGCATTCCCTTTCTTTAATTTGTTTCGGACAGGACTGGATGTTACATACTGAACATATTGTCCTGAGATGCTTTATTACTGGGTCACTTGACTGAGGACCCCCATTCGTACCATAAATACATTTGAACCAACTATGAAACATATATAGTATAGGATTATAGGATTAGCATCCAATCCTCCCCGTTGTCTTGTAACTCATTATGCTTTTCAAGTAAAACTAATTCTGTTTTTATTTATCTTTTGTTCTTACAGATACTTTCAATGGGAATGATGACCGAATACTATCACTATTTTTTTACCACAATGGTAAGCCACTCAATCAACATGAACATATAAACTTGTATCTGTACTATGTGTGTCTTATATTTGCCTGATATATATATATATATATATATATATATATATATATATATATATATATATATATATATATATATAGTTATATTTGTAGTTGGAAAAAAATGCATGTAATATTGAATAAAACATTACAGTACAAATTTAGAGCGATTGATTTGTACTTAAAATAAGTCAAATGTGTTCTTATACTCTGTATTGCTTATCTCCTCTTTCCATTACATTAAACAGAGTTACAAGAGAGTTAATGTACATTACAAGAATACATTTCATATTATTAATCATGCAGCACTTCCAGGCTATTTGGGATTTTTCTCTGGTTTAACAGATGGAAAGAAAATGTCTGGTAAAATCCAGTAAAACACTTAAAACCTATGCCCTGTTTCTTTGGCATCCGTACCAAACATTTATGGACATTTAGGACCAGTGCCACGTAGTATGCAACGCTTGTAATACTTTATATAGCTACAAAGGTTTCCAGACTCGAGTATCAAGGAAGTCATTACACAATGACTGGATCGTTTCCATGCTCCATCCATGGAGATCTCTCTCTGTGGATCCAAAAGGTGTGATAGACGGGACTGGACAGTGTGTGTTGTGTGTTTGTTTTCTTCTAGATGTGGGCTGCTTCATTACTGAGACAGGTGACTGGACCTGGCTGAATGTCATGTAATTGTAAAACTTCATCGGTATCTTCTTCAGATGTAGGAAGTGATGTTTTTGGGAAAGAAAAAGTAGGGATATACCTGGGAGCTTCCCAGAATTGGCTGCCTGGAGCCCCCTATTCCCCCATCATCCTTTGAGGTATATGAATTGGGTGGAATGTAGGCAGGGAGTTGGGATGAAGAAACTCAGCGTTCCTACCCGGTGATTTAAGATCGTAATCCAGAGCCCAAGAGAAGCCGCGCTTTACCTGGAGATCCTGAGTGAGACCTGGCAAGTACCCAGGCATGGGGTAATTCTAGCCATGTCCATTCCAGACTATACCCCATCCTCAGCCCACTTTCTGTAGGAAAAGCTGTTTATGCTTCTCTCACAAAGCCTGAGGACATGACGGATATATCACAAAATGTGCGGAGAATTTCATGTACCGGTTTTTATCACCATATCTGAAAAAAAACTCCATCCAATCATCACTTTGACTTCACATTTGATTACACTAAGCATGAAATCTCATTTCTGATACATAACGGGCATTAATCATTATTCAATTACTGCAGAGTCATTGTGATTAGAATCAAGTGACTTAATTTATTTAATTTCCCCGCTAGCTATTTTCCCTATAAAGTCTTCTTATAGCAAAAGACACGGCTAAACCTACATTAACTAACATGCAAGTACGGCCAATGGGAATAGTAGACCTTAAAAAACTAACATAAACATGTAATGTTTAATATTATAAAAAGCATGCTTGGTCACTTGGTGAGATATGTGTAATTTTTCCAGTTTTAATTATTAAAAAATAAATTAAATAGTATTAACATAACAAACCCATAAATATGTTCTGCTGTACACACATAAGCAAGAATTAAGTGCACAAAAGTGTCGGAGTAAAACATGTAGCCGTTCTCCAAGGCTAACAAAAACCCGGTTTCGCTCTTTCCAATTTTGCACTAACCAGGGAAAAAATTCCTTCTTGACCCCAAAATGGCAGTCAGATTTCTCCTTGGATCAATAAACTGTTTCCCCATAATTACAGATTATATCCCCGAATATTATGTTTTTCCAGGTATCCATCCAGTTGCAGTTTTAACGTCTGTACAGACTCTGATAAAACTACCTCTGCAGGCAGAGAATTCCACATCCTTATTGTCCTTACTGTAAAAATCCCTTTCCTCTGCTTTAGTCTAAATCTCCTTTCTTCCAGTCTGAACGCATGACCACGTGTCCTATGCATAGTCCTGTTATGAACAGATTTCCACACAATGGTTTGTATTGGCCCCGAATATATTTATATAATGTTATCATATCCCCTCCGAGGCAATGTTTTTCTAAACTAAACAGATTTAAATTAGTTAACCTTTCTTCATAAATATAGTGCTCCATTCCTTTTATTAATTTTGTAGCCCGCCTATGCACCCTTTCTAGTGCTATGATATCCTTCTTTAGAATAGGTGCCCAAAATTGCACAGCATATTCAAGGTGCGGCCTTACCATTGATTTATTGAGGCAACATTATATGTTTATCCCGCGACTTGATGCCTCTTTTATACACGACAATACCTTACTGGCCTTAGCAACCGCAGACTGACATTGCACATTGTTGCCTAGTTTGTTGTCTATAACAATTCCCAAATCCTTCTCATTTGTCATTACCCCTAATTCACTACCGTTTAGGGTGTAGGTTTCTTGTGCATTCGCTACCCCGAAGTGCATAACTTTACATTTATCTACGTTGAATTTCATCTGCCATTTGTGTGCCCAGTCCCCCAGTCTATCTAGATCCCTCTGCAGCACAGTAATATCCTGCTCGCCCTGTATAACTTTACCTAGTTTAGTGTCATCTGCAAACACAGAAACCTGACTTTCAACGCCTACTGCCAGGTCATTTATAATTATGTTGAATAAAATTGGTCCCATCACAGAACCCTGAGGGACACCACTTACCACTTTTGACCAGCTTGAAAATTTACCATTTATAACAACTCTCTGTTCTCTATCTCTAAGCCAATGTTCTACCCAAGAACAAGAATTTGCATCTAGACCAATTTCCTTCAGTTTGAATACTAACCTATTGTGTGGAACCGTGTCAAACGCTTGGCAAAATCCAAGTAGATTACATCCACTGCAACACCCTGATCGACACTTCTACTTACTTCTTCATAGAATGCAATTAAATTAGTTTGACAGGACCTATGTTTCATAAAACCATGCTGATTTTTGTTAATACTGTTTTTCCCAAGGAATTCTTGAATATTATCCCTAAAAAGCCCTTCAAATACTTTCCCAGCCACGGAAGTTAAGCTAACAGGTCTATAATGTCCGGGAAAAGAAAAAATGTCGGTGCGCTAAGCTAGTCACAGGCTCAAATAATACAAATGTATAATACGAGGCCTACCAAACAGGTGTAAGCATGCCTCTCATTTATATTATGTTTATATATTTGTTGCCAACTTTATTAGGGTAAGAAGCGCAGACAGTTTTTGTTTTTTGTATACATTGTACAGCCAATACACTGTTTTTGCAGCATGTTTACACCTGTTTGGTAGGCCTCGTATTATACATTTGTATTATTTGAGCCTGTGACTAGCTTAGCGCACCAACATTTTTTCTTTTCCCTGTTTGCACATATTTGAGGTTGTTGGCTCCTCATCGGTCTGGTTGCTTTCCAGGGGTTAATAGGGAGGAGGTTTAATTGCACCTCCCCCAACACATTAATAAGGTTTTGGTAGCAGTATAAACTGCTTTGTGTGCCCACTATGTAGGAGGTGAGAGTAGGTTCTCACCCTATTGAGAGTGCCTTGACGTGGCGGGTGAGCTTAATTATGCTTTGGCCAATTCATATAACCAAAACCTCTCATTTATATTATGTTTATATATTTGTTGCCAACTTTATTAGGGTAAGAAGCACAGACAGTTTTTGTTTTTTGTATCTATAATTTCCGGGCACAGAGTTTGAACCCTTTTTGAAAATAGGAACCACATCTGCCTTCCTCCAATCCTCTGGTATAATTCCTGAAAGAAAAGAATCCCGGAAGATTAGAAACAGAGGTTCACTTATTTCCTGACTCAGCTCCTTAAGTACTCGTGGGTGAATACCGTCAGGCCCCGGAGCTTTGTTAACATTAATTTTCTTTAGTTGCTGCAGCGCCTGTCCTCCACTCATCCACTCACAGTTTGACTGAAAATTTTTCTCAGTGGTCCTATGTATATCCATTGCCATAGGTTCCTCCTTAATATATATACTGAGTAAAAATAGTCATTTAAAGTTTCTGCTTTTTCCTGGTCCTCCTTGACCAACACTCCCCTCTCTGTTTTTAATGAACCTACATTTTCATTTTTTGTTTTTTTAGAATGTATGTACTTAAAGAATGTTTTGGGGTTAGTTTTGCTCTCTTTGGCAATCACCCTCTCATTTTCTAGTTTAGCCCATTTAATCACCTTTTTGCATGCTTTATTGACTTCCTTATATCTTATATAGGATGCCTCTGATTCGTCTGATTTAAATGCTGTAAAAGCCATTTTCTTATTTTTAATTTTCTGCTTAACGTCCCCACTAAGCCACATCGGTTTCAATTTGTTTCTTTTATATTTGTTTCCTAGTGGTACATACCGAGAAGTGTACCCTGCTAATATTTGTTTGAAAATACTCCATTTTTCCTCAGTATTTTTATCCCTGAAGAGTTTTTGCCAGTCAATAAGTTGTAAAGCTGCCCTTATCTTATTGAAATTGGCCTTCTTAAAATTATACGTTTTAGTACTCCCTATGGGCAATTTCTTTTTTGCGTTTATTTCAAAAGAGACCATATTATGATCACTATTACCCAAGTGCTCCCCCACTTGAATGTTAGACACAAGATCAACATTGTTTGTTATCACCAGATCCAGACAAGTATCCTTTCTAGTTGGTGCTGGTACCAGTTGTGACATGAATGTGTCATTTAACAGGTTCAAAAACCTGAATCCCCTTGCAGAACTACTAGTCCCCCTATCCCAATTTATGTTCGGGTAATTAAAATCTCCAGTAATTAACGTGCTACCCAGATGTGTAGCTTTCTCAATTTGCTCTAACAGCTGCTCTTCCTCATCATTAACATTAGGTGGTTTATAACATATCCCAACCAGTAGTTAATTTCCTTTTTTTTGCCCCAAGTTGATATCTACCCATAAAGCTTCCACATATCCCTTGGAGTAAAGATTCTAATCTAAGCGGCTAAAATTGGTGGCAGCCTGTGGCAGAGCCAGCATTATTTACGCAATTTCCTGTCCCAAATTTCTCCTTCATGCTTACAAATGCTGCCTAAACCAACAATCAGGAACTTAACAGGGGAGAGAACTTAATCAGTAGGAAGAATCAAACTCGCCATAGTACACACCGTTACACATTTATTTACTGTATAGAACGTAATCATTTGACTAAACAAATATTTTATAAGCTTGGTGTGAAGCTAGTGTCCACCATCCTGCTTCTTCATAAACTCTGCATTTAGAAGTATAATGAGGTTAAATTATTATAAAACATGACCCAAACATTACAATGACATGCTTCTCATAATCACCACACTTATTGGCCACCATTAAGTCAAATAACATAATGCACCAAATTAAATAAATGTTTAGTAGGGAATAATGTGTGTATCTGACATGCTGCTCTCTTTATACCCGGTCTGGTAGGATCTGTTTGCCCTGGATCTAGAACCATACAGATACAGCGGAGTCAACATGACCGGATTCCGGCTGCTTAACATCGACAATCCTCACGTTGCATCAGTGGTTGACAAATGGTCCATGGAGCGTCTCCAGGCGCCACCTAAACCTGAGACCGGACTACTTGACGGCATGATGACAGTGAGTAGTGATCAATGTGCATGGACAGAAATATAATGAGATGTTTTACACGTGCCTGGAGATATTTCCACAAAGTTCCCTGAATGACTAGCGGGTCTCTTATAGTTTAATGATACCGTTACCAATCCCTTGTTTACACAGGGTACCGGCGGCCAACAAAGCCCTAGGAAAATGGGCTTGACTGAGTTTATTCAAAATAATACATCTTGGACAAAACATTCATAAGTTCTCTACTGTGTTCCAGGACAGCACCAAAAATGATATATTAGTCTTTAACGTATTATAAAGAAGCAATAGGCATCAGAACATTAAGAAAACATAAACAGTTACAGGGGCGCCAACAATGTGGTGACATCTGTGGTTGAGGGGATCCGATGAGAGATGGTGTGGAGGTTAGGCTTCCTCCTCGAGACTGTCAATGGTGGAGTAGTCGTTAAGCAAGCTGAGGATCAACCTGCAAGGAAAACTACAAAGCATCTTTAACATGACACATTACGAGCTAGGCTTCTTCAATGGTGCCCTCAGTGGGACCTCCTGGAAAAGTAGCCAATCGATGGAAATAATCATTAGGCCACAGAGGATGAAGGGAGCTGCAGCTTCTCCTTCAGAAAAGTGCTTCTTGTTTTATCTTAAATTACTTTAATATGTATTCTTTTTGGCGAGGCTGTCTTGGACGTTATATTGTCTATTTAAGTTCACGGGAGGTCTATTAGACCGAGCTCGGTAGAAAGTTGCCAGTAGCTCGTATCCAATATACCGTATCTTCAGTTACAAGTCTTGGCTATAGTCACGTTACTCAAGGATCCTTGACAGGTCTGGAAATCAAGGAGGATTTTTGTTGTTCTAGAATTATTTATATTGTTTCTATTTTTCTATCCCTCTGGATTTACGGAGAAGATGTATGTCGATGGGCAGACAGCTATGTTACTGTATCAGCGTTGATCTGTCTTTCTATCCACACACATTCATTTTGGGAAAATAAATGACTTTTTATGGTTTTGAGCTGATATTCAGTATCCTATTAATATTTACAGTACTTCAGTCTGAATTATTTACAGCCATCTGTCAGGATATGTCAGGAATCAGGATTCCTTTGCTTGTCTGTATGATTTCCGCCAACATAACATGTGATAAAATATCAAGGAACAGATAAGCCGAAATAACCAGTAAAGAGATCCATATTTAAATAGATAAATGTAGCATTTTGCAACTTCTTTTTAAAATGGGTCTACCAAGTTGATCCTCAGCATGGATGAATTTGAGAAAAGGTTGCTTTTACCCCAAATGCCCTAAAGTCTAATGGCAGAAGTGCAGAAATATATGTAAATGTTTTACTGGTCCATGTGCTTCCAAAGCTTGCAGCTGAGGTTCACTAATGACCCCAGTGTTTCTTCATCAGCATAATCACAACATGAAATGTCATTCCTCCGCTCTGGGGTGATGGTTTGCGGGGAGGTTCCACCTCTTTGCGGATGTTTTTTACAAAGAAAGAGAATATTCAACATCAGTGGTTGCACCAACTTATTGCTTTACTAAAAAACTATTGTAAAAAAATCGAATTACTGGAGAATTTGATGTTTGGTTAAGCTTGCGGGGAGTTGAAAGAAAATGCATGAATGAACTTAGAAAACACCTCTTACCCATCTGTTAGGGCTATAAAATAAATCGTGAAAAAATGGTCACAGACAAGCAAGGTCGACTAGTAATAAATAAACTAGATAAAATACCTTTCATTATTATAGCTTTCTTCCAAATCTGCATCGTATTTGGTATGACCACATGTCTAAATAGTTAAAAGAAAATGTTTTCAAAAAATGTAGAGGACCTTTTTGGCCTTGAAATATAACAAGCATATTAGCTATACCGTATATCTTGACAGGCGCATAGTCGAAATGTGGGCCCCTGGAAAAAAGACCCCACCAAAATACCATTCCACCCAAATGAAACACAGACACAGAAATGTAGTGGAAAATTATTTATAAGTCCACAGCTTGTAAAAACATGAACAAAAATCATTGTCATACAAAACCATAAAATACAAATAGCCCGACACCACCCACACCATGACAATGACCCAAAATAAATTAACAGTGACCAAAAAACATAACAATAAAGTGCCAATAATTTACATTTCCAACTCCAAAATAGGGGTATACCCAGATACCCCTACACCCCCAGGTTCTGAGCCACAGACCAGCTCGAAACCTACAAAAAACCACGACCAGCAACCTTTCATTCACTTTCTCCACGAAAACCCCCATTCAAGAATTCCAAAACTTGCCACTCCGCCCCGCCGCTGTGACCAAACGGGAAACCCCCCCCCCAAACTCAAAATAGGGAGGGAGGGTGGGACAACAATCCGGTCTGACAAGCAGATTAAAAGTGAGTTACACAAAATGGATGCCACCTATTTATAACACCCAACCCCTAACCTTACTGACCAATGAAATTAAACCAAAACCTCTAAGGCCCACCTCCTAGCACTGTCAAGGCCTCCTCCGCTAAGCTGTGCTTGCTCCAATGGCTTCAGGTTTCTCTTGTACAAATGTAAAGCTATTGTTGTTGTGTGTGTGTGTGTGTGTGTGTGTGTGTGTGTGTGTATAGCCAAATACTCATGTCATATTTCATTTTTTTATTTTGTTTTTTATTTTTCTAATTATTTTTTTTTTTTATATATAAAAAGAGAGCATCACATATTATTCTGCTCCTATTCTTGGAAAGCCTAGGACCAGCCCTTAAAGGGAACAGCAGATATTTAATCAATCAAGAGACGTTTCATCCAGGTTCTATCCGTCCTCGGAAGTTTACTTGTTTCCTCCTTTGTCATAATGAGATCTGGCATTGGAATGGATGTGAAGGGATATACATTCCCCTTATGTCATTCTTTATTGTATCTATCTCCTTCTGTCTACCCTTTTGTGTCGTGGGCCCACCTTTCATTTTTATGTCAGGCAGATGTTTGATGCTGTTACAGCGCGCTGGGTTCGGAGAAAGAAATGTCTTCTCTTATTTCCCCATTCTTACAGGATAACAACATCGGAAATCAAGTCTTTCCCGTCTAATGAGGCGTCATTACATTATCTTAGCAGCTTTTCTTCCTGTACTAGACTACCATTCTATGGAGTTATGCGAATAAATAGACAAATATTTTATGATTATTGCTACTGTTATAAATTAAAATGCAAAATAGGTACTTCTAGATCCCTAGTACAAAAATAGTTCTTTAGTGTTTGGTTTATGTTTGTGCGGCTTGCTTGGTTAACCCTTTAGTTTTTAGATAGATGAAGAACCCCAATGCTTTAAATAAGGGATTGAATGAGAAAATTGAGCGATCAGCATCAATTCCTGCGGAGTTTACTCAAAGGGGCAGTTGGGGAAATAAGAGGTCTACCCTGTAACCAAACCAAACACATATGCTTGAAACAAGCACTACATTACTAACCATAACAAGGGGTGCACTATTTCAGTAAGCACTAATGCATATACGCGGTATCAGAACGGACAAGAACCCAACAACATATTTCCCCGTTCCTTATGAAGTCTGTGTTGGCTGCCCATGCTCTGTAGGACAGGAAAGCAGTCAGAACATAACCTCCTATGCGTTGGGGGATCCAAGGGAAGGAAGAGAGCAAGATAACTGTATTATTAATTTCTGAAATTCAATGTTGCAGAATGAACCTCATATACTCCTTTATCAATTTACTTGATAAGTCAGTTAAACCCTTAATCAAGTCATTTATCTGCCATCCAAATACGTTAATGTAGGACATCATGTTTGGTCACGGGTAAATGTTTTTGCCAAGCTCTACCTGGGATCAGTTGGTCTCTTTTTCCTGGTCCAGCCTCGTATCTTGGTAATTAACCACAAGACCTTATACAACACAGTTTCGGAATTACCCTTGTTCCATAAAGGGCATCAGGGAATAGGTACTCACTCCATTCTCATTTAATAAAATTAAGCACTTGCATACATTAGCATTCAAAAGGGTACATTGGCATTCATGCAAGATGGACTCCAATACATTTTTTATAAAATATATATATATATATATATATATATATATATATATGCATTAAATAACAGAAAGGTCCCTTGAACCAATTCTCTGTTGCGCTGGTGTACTCATCTGAAAATCTGAATTCAATTATTCATTCAATATTTTAACTAATGCAAAAAAAAAAATCTCGTAGATCCAGATTTACCAAGTGTGTCTGTTTTTACCCTTAACCCCTTCAATCCCAGGGGTTTTTGGTACCTCAAAGCCCAGAGCAATTTTGCCATTTTTGGGGTATGTCGGTTTAGCGATGATTCTCTGTTCCTGTGAGTAGTGTACCCATGTAAACTATATATTGTTTTTTCAAGGAGAGATAGAGCTTTCGTTTGATACCATAGTTGGGTGATTAGCTGAAAATTTAGAATGAGAAATTTAGTAAAAACTAGCGAAGATTAGAAAAATAAACTAATTTTTTTTACATTTTCCCTCTGAATCCTCACAAAATTAGGTAAAGTGATGGAAAATCCCCTCCAAGTTTATCAATTCAGGTGTCCTGATTTCAGAAATACCTAATTTATATAGATTTTCCAGACTTTCCCAGCACCAGGGAGCGTTCTATTAGGTGTACAATTTTGTATAATTTTTATGCCTATGGCTTAACGGGTTTGGGGGTTGTGAACGGGGGAAGGAGGGTTATACTGGCTAGATGTTATGCTAGGGCAATGGGAAGTAAGGTTTTTTAATAATTTTTTTATTATCTATTTTTTTTTTAATTTTTATTTTATTTTAATTTTTTTACATTTTTTTTTATTTTTTATATATTATTTTTACACAGTAATGGTTAGAGGTCCTCCTAGGGACCTCCTGAACATGTCAGTGATGTCACAATGACATCACAGCCCACATTATAATTTTTTTTTGTATTATTTATATTAATATTTTAATGATTTATTTAATATTATTTTTAAATGAATAATCATTTTTTTTTTTCTGCTTTTCCCCTACAGGACGGGAGGGGGAGTGAGAGAGATGGTTTCTCACTCCCCTCCCCGCGATCCCCCTGCACCGATCACACTGTGATCTCTATGCAGGTCCTCACAGACCTGCATAGAGATCGCAGCGTCTCTGTGCCTCATCGGAGGGCAGGATATCCCCGCAGGGGATATCCTGTCCTCCGATGACCTTCCGGGTTACGTCAGCAGTGACGTAACCCGGAAGGGAATGCCCGATCGCGCGTTTGCAACTGCGCGATCGCGCGATCGGGCAGTTTACCGGCAACAGCTTACCGGCTTTCATGCCGGAAGCTGTTGCGGGAGATCGGACAGCAGAAAGCCGGCAAAGCCGGCTTCTGCTGTCAGTGGGGAGTCCAGGCTGTCAAACGACAGCCTGGTCTCCCGTGCAGCGGCAGGGATGTGTCCCTGACGCTGCACGAAGGGCTGGACGTACCGGGACGTCCATAGGGGTTTCTTTGTGGGCGTTTTTTGGACGTCCCGGTACGTCTATAGGGGATTGAAGGGGTTAAGGACCCGTAATATAAATCCGTTGTCTCCCGCAGCCATGAATGTCCAAGTTAATCCCGTTTGCAATTTGCTTTTATCTTCAGCAATATTCATTTGTTCTTTAACTTCTCTTTAACCCTCAGTCTATTGATTAAGAATTGCTGATAAATTCAGATTGCATTCAACTGCCAGCAAACGCTGACTGCTAGAATCATAATGACTTCAGAGAGTAGGAGAAAAGGAAAATCAAGCCAATTAGTTTTCAGTAGACGATGGGATGGATAAACACAAACATGTCTAAATGGCAGGCTTGAGATGTAGGTCTATTTATCAAGCATTCAAAACTTGAATGTGTGTTTTTTTTCGTTATCTGGAACCCAGAATCTATGTAAGAACGTAAAATCACTATATTTTTGCCATTAACCAGCAGACTTTTGCCGATACTCCTAATAAATTGGGAATATATCCGTGTTTGTTTAGTTAGAACTGTAAATTGTGAAAAATGACAGATCCGCTAATCAGATGGGGATTGTTTGCTGTGAACGACACTGACGGTTTGAGTATTCTAATAAAATGCAGTCTATATGTGTGTTTTTTAACAGACGGATGCGGCTCTGATGTACGACGCGGTTTATATGGTGGCGGTTGCCACCCAGCGAGCTGCGCAGATGACTGTAAGCTCTCTCCAGTGTCACCGACACAAACCCTGGAGATTTGGACCTCGATTCATGAACCTCATCAAAGAGGTAAAGGATATGTTTCCTCAGTTTCCTTCCTACCAACACTACCATTCCGTACCTTTCCACCCTGCATTTTATTTCACGCTGAATCATTAACTTTAACTGCAGGTATAAACACTCATGAGATTTGGATCTTATTTAGAAATTAGGTCAGACATTTAGATTTTTTTTTTCTTCAGTCATTTTTTTTTAAATATCAATTTTTTTAGGTTTTATGCCCAGTTTCCTTAAAAAAAATATTTCTTGACATCATTGAATGCTGTCAGCTCGCACTTTTTGACAGTGGTTTGTGGCGTCTTTAACAAAAAGGCTTTTTATTGGGCCAACAAATAAAAGGATAATCTTAAGAAGAGACCTGTGAAGGCCCAAAAGCTTTTGTGACCCAACATCTTCTGTGTTGGCCACAAAAAAGCATCACCTTTGACTACAGCTGTAACCGTTTTCGAAGTGGAACGAATAAAACGTTCTTGCAAAATATTCTGCATCGCATTAGAATCTAATAATAATAATATATAAATATATAATTTTTCATAAAAATGAAAAAAAAAAAAAGAATTTGGAAGTCTACAATATCCCTTTAGGAAGGAAAACACTCTATGCTGCCGCTGCGTGATCGTGTTACTGACAACTGAGCAGAAACAAAACATCAAGGTCACTTTAACTGTTGTCGGGAGAGAACATATTACTGCTGGTATATCATTTAGAACTTTTTAAATGTGTCTTCATTCATTTTTAGGACTTTGGGACTAGGAAGTTAGTTTCTAATTGCTTTGTAGATAATTAATTTTATTATATTGTTTTGCTCCATAAAATACCATTAATAGGCTTATACTATTTATCCTGGGAGACTGGTGTTCTAATTCCTAATAAGAGCAACATGAAAATGCTTGCATGCATTAGTAATCATTTTACTTGCCTTGTGGGGTGAGAGTTCAGACAGCAGCATTAAGGACATTATATTCTATGAGCATCATCGGGTATGTGGTAGGGTTGAAATAAATCTATTAAATAATAAGAAATGTAGACTTAGTCTGGTATCAGCGTTAAACTACTAAATATTTGATGTAAAATATTTCCAAAATATGTCCAAAATGTATTGACATTTAGCTGTGTCTTCTCCATTGCTTATTACACAATAATTAAACATTATGACCCATGTTAATGTGGCTCTAAGCCTTTAACTCACCAGTGGACATCTGTAAATATTACACAGGCATGCAATAAACTCATAAAAAAGACCTTTATCGATGACAACTTCTGGGCTCTTAATTGAAACCATGACCAAGACCATGATCCTTGGCCATCTTTGAAGTGTTTATAAACATACCCCAAACATTTCACTTGTTAGAATTGGGGTATAGTCAGAGTTGGGACCAAGGCAGGACCATCTACCTACCTGACCACCTCCTGAGGTATCAGAGCAGAACACTGGAATGTGGTGTCATATTGCGATGCTCTGCTTCAGTACATTGCAAGAACCTGTGATTGAGGTCGGTGTTCCAAATGCACAGACCTTGATCAATTGCACAGCCTGGTGCGATGGTCAAGATCTACCTAACTGGCCATGATCCCCACTGCCCAACAAATGTGAGACAGCAGGACAGTGTCCAAAAACTGGTGCTGCCCACCAAAATGAGACACTGGGAAGATATGTATGAGCACCAAGAACTGTGACTTGTGTGTTATTTCTATTATTTTTATAATGAACATAGAAACAGTATTAGAAGACAGATCGCAATCATTCACCCCAACCAGTCTGCTTGTTTCTCCTGTAAAGACTCACACCTTAATTGGTCTTTGGTCTTGTCTTAGATTCAGGATAGCCAAATCCATGTAGGTTTAAATTCCCTGTCAAGCAACATTCATCACATGCTTGACAGGTAGAATATTTATAGAAAGTCGCTGTTAGGACCCAGGTCAGAGAACAATGAAAGACTGTGTAATAAAGGCTTATCTGCTACGTATCAGTATATTGTCCACTAAGAAAAAAAAGCATTATAAAACTCTACCGATGTTCTCTAATTATATTTAAATAATTTGTGTTTTCATACATAAAATGTCCATTGAGGTTTAATGTAACTTGGTCCCAGGAGGTGAACATATATATATATATATATATATATATATATATATATATATATATATATATATATATATATATATATATATATAATATGTATAAACATATAATAAACTGGACTTTGTTTAGAACAAATGTTTTTAAATAAGAATTAAACGCATCTCAAGTGCTGTAGGAAAATTTGGTTCGTGGCTCAAAATCCTGGATCCCGTGTTTCCTGCTTCTGAATTTCTAAATATCTCTGGCAATACAATCTAAGTTTTTTTCATGTTATCGTATTTTCTAGTATGGTTTCCTAATTATTTTATATTGTTTGTAACCTTACTATTTTCCATTTGTAAAGACTGGCTCTCTCAAATTGCTTTTTTTTTTTTTCATTTGTCTCATTCATCACTTGAATTTGACAATAAAAAAATGTTTGTTAGCGGAGGATGAGTAGCAATGACAGACCTGACCGAAGTAATTTTAATTCAAATATGCTACAGCGTAATTAGAAAAGCTTTAATTGAATTCCCATCGTTATGAGAATTACCATCAATAAAAGCTCAGATGTAATTATTCAAACTTTGGCATAATTGCTGAGGCAGTCATCTTTCATAGCTGAGACATATGTGATACCAACCATAAATCTGGCCAGTGATTATAAAATAGTTTTGGCTTTATTTTATGAAATATGAAAGCACTAAAATCACATCTTCTTCTTTTTTTATTGCAAGACTCCTATTTTTTCCCCTGTGTTTTTTTTTCAAACCAAACTTTTCCTGGCTTGAACTGTTTAAAAAATATATTTTTTAACAATTGATTTATCAGCAATGGATGAGGGGACTTCCTGAAAAGTTTCTATTCATTAAAATGTCATGCACTTGGCGCCGATGTTTAAGTAGCCATGTTCCCATCCAAGATACGATCTTAGTTGAGTTGGACTTTAACTCTGTAGTTAAACTCAATGGGAAATCCAAGAACCTTGGTTACTCTTTTACTCTTAGAGAAGCTGCGGATTGGTCACAGACCAATAAGCAACTTTGTCATGACTGTAGTAAGAGCCTGCGCATTTCGGTTGAAAAGCAAGGGTTTCCTCTTAAACTGAGATTACCTCTATGGGGAGCCAAGAACCCTGGTTATTATTGTGCTTTTGATCTTTGAGAAGCCGTGGATCGGTCACAGATCGATGTGCATTTCAGTGGAGATACAAGACGCCGCTCGTGAATGGAAGTCTTGCGTATACAATCAAACACCCGAGAGATGAACAGAGGGAGGAAAGGAAAGATGGCGCCCCCAGTACACTACAGGGTTTTAGAACAGTTTCTTATAGCGTTCTCGATACACATCACACAGAATGCCACCATGTACAGTGTACGGGTTTAAAAGTCTGAGCCCAGATTTGCCAGCAGTTTGCGTACGTAGCTGGCATTATGTTGAGTTAACGTTTGCCTTTATATATTTATCTCTTCCTCTTATCCCTAGGCACGATGGGATGGTTTGACCGGTCGCATCACATTCAATCGAACGGATGGTCTCAGGAGAGATTTTGATTTGGATATTATCAGCCTCAAGGAGGATGGAATGGAAAAGGTATTTAATATCCGTCTTTACTGTTCCCTTTATGCATTATATGGCAAATCCTTATTCTATTTTGCTTTGAAAGATACAACATGCAATATAAAATATATATTGTGAAGCTTGTAGTATATTAATATAAAAATTGTCAATATACAAAACTAACAATAACTGGAGTGCGCAGACGTACTGGTACAGAAGGAGAAAAGGCCCCTGCTTTTATTAACATACAACCCATTCAGCGTGACTGTTGCTATGAATGACCTTCTCCTTCACACTGAATTTTAATGTGTAATGTATTCCAGAAGAATGCTGATGTCACACACAAATCCATATCTCCCAACAGTCCGAGTTTTCATTGGGCAGTCCCAATATTCAGGCACTCTCCCGCCGTCTTTAGTAGCCGGCCCACGCTTTGGCGGGCAGTAGGGATCATGGGCCTGTTGGGGAGATCTCCTTACAACACTCTGTAAGGTCCAAGGCTGGCCCAGAAGATTTGCACGGGAGGTGATGGCTTCATCATCAGAAAAAAATGCCTGGATCATTTCATGTGAATATATAAACTATCCTGAGAAAACAAAATGAAATGTAAAATAGTTTAAACTGTTTCTGACTTTCCAGAATTACATCAACACATAGCTTTATTTGCTGGACTCTCAAAATCAACTTGTGGCCAGCGATGCATTCACCTTCTGTGATGCCCTAGGCAGCACCCCGATCTGCCCCCCCTCGTCGGAGTCTGTACTGCCTTATAAAGCGCACTATGGAGCGCCTGGATATGACATCATATCCCTGTGCACCATGTCTTAAAGGTGCTCAGTGCCTTTTAATTCGGACTATATAGTGTAAAGGGGTCAAAGACCTCCCCTGTAAACGGCTCATTGGGCGGCGGGATAGTGGGGGGCCTCATCAGCCAAGAGACTGATCTGCCCCTTGGTTTGGGAGCAGGGGGACAGCCGCCCCCTCTGGACCTGCCCCCTAGGCCTAGTCGGCCTGGCCCAGAATACGTCACTAGGTGTGGCAAGGGGAGGAGAAGGGCGGAACTGGAAGTGGGTGGGATTGGAGTCATGATCACCTTCCTTCCCACCAGCCACCTCGTGGTATTGAGCTTCAGAGTGTGGGGGCTGCGACGCGACAGCGCAGACGTCCATTGATTTTACAGCTTCCTGGGCTGATCAGGGGAAATTAGAGGATCCCGAACTGGCCCATGAGCCCTACTGTCTGCAAAAGCAGGACAACTGGGGAGCTAACCAGGACCCTGGACAGTGCCTGAGAATCAGAACCAGGACTGTTGGGAGGTATACATTTCTACTCTAAAACTCTGTAATGTAAAATTGCGACTGATAACAAGGGAATACCTTAATTACTGCAATGATTATAAACACAGCAAGAATAATTCAAATTTTTATCATCATACCCAAAAATCCCCCCCATAAACATGTATAACTAATACCGAATCCATTTGCTAACTCTGCTTTCATCAGAATCAATGACTGTCACAGCTAAAATCTGGAAGAGCAATGTTCCCAGAATTTGATAGTAAAATCCACCTTCTTTGGACATGATTAATGGGCGATGCCTTCAGGTTGACACGGAATCATTTTGAACTCTGTTGTAACAAAGCCCTTCTAACCGCTCCTCCCAGAATAAAAATAAAAGCACGCAATTAAAACTGCAGCTTTAACACAATCACAGAGGTCAGTACCTTGGAGAGATTAGTGTATGGAAAAAATATTTCTTTCCATCAGCTACTGCGAGTCTTACAGCTTCTCTGAAAATGACCTTATAGACATAATCATTCCAATGGATAAATATAAAGGCAGTCACATGTTATCACAACTAAGCTTTGGATTTTACACCAATGTTTCATACGTTAATTTGGTTAAAGCGTTATACAGACTTTTATTCATCTCACGGTTACATTTAAACCAGTACATGGTTACATTGTAGAAATACACAAATACATATAAAATGTTCCAATTTTATTTTTAGTTTGATTGATTTAAGGACTCTGGAAAAAATCCAAATGCAGAAGAAAACAGAAATAGTATGTATTAAAGATTCTCCTCAATTTTACAGAATACTCAGTGTGTATCCAATCATTACTCTCTAAGACGGCCCATGACATTGGGGCAGAAGCTATAGTAGGTAGATATGGCCATAAAAAATACATAATACTCAACGTTTTGTTGGTCTATATGCCAGCTTCACCAGCAGAAGATCTCGGAAATAGCCAGTCATGTGATGATAGGGATGACTGTGATCTCTGGAATTGGGTATTGGACTGGTTTGAGAACATCTTATTTTAGGATTGTGCAGCTATGCAGTGGGTGATATATAGGAATGGTTATTATGTATGTGAAAAGAAACTATGATGTAATGATATCTCTAAAATAGATGTCATGCAAGGTGAGATGGGAGAAGAGTTTCATGAGATTTTCAAAGACACATCAAATTCATCTACATTCTTCTGGGTCTCTAATGGTGTAACTTTGTTCCAAATCCAACCTAGTTTGGCTGGAACCTGTATCCCACAGTCTAGCTGTAATGGTACTGTGCGATATTTATCTAAAAGGGACAATGTTTGGTTTAGGGAATTGATCCGAAGTGATCTCACGTGCTGTTCTCATGTGATACAGTCATCCAAATATATTACCCCGTTAGCTTTCTGCTGTGCTGGTATAACCGTCGTCTCAGAAGTAAGTCTTCTTTCCGGCAAAGCGCTGAGCTTTAGATCATTGCTGAGGTACGCCGGCTCCTGGTGTTTGAAGAACATAAAGAAACAGCTCACGACATAACGGAATATGTTGGGTTGAGATGTTTCGCTTTCTCCATTCAAAGGATTCCTCCAGAAACTTGCAAGCTTTTTGTAGTTGTTTGTAGAATTTCCGATGTTTTCATTTAGGTTTCCGGTTATTTCCTATCTCGAGCTGTAGCTGACATTAATATCAGATCATTTAAACCCATTCCTCTGTGTTATCCACTATCGCACCAGTGAGAGTCTCAGCCTCGCAAACTAGCAAATCAGGTTATCTCCAGAAGACTGTTATTCATTTTGACCTTTATTGGTCCTAATAACATTTTTTTCGATGCAGTTTTTGCCATACATATAAAAATAAATCATTGCTGGTTGGAGGTACTTAAAAGAAGATTTCATCAAAAATTACAAAAATATATATTTTTATTTATTATGTCCCCATGTACTATGCTTGATTTTACGCTCCTAATTCGCCATACCGTTTTTATAAAGGTTATTGAAATAAACTGAATTAAGATCGCCGCTCCATGTTTGACTTTCAGAAGCGTAGTACATACAGTATGTATACCATGTAGCCTATGGATCCGCATTTTCCAAGGGCATTGTTTTGTGCCTTTTGTCTCGGCGCATTTACCCATCTATATGACTTACAGGACATTAATCTTTTTTTGTTTATCCTTCTCTGGATGTCAGACGTACGGAAGATATTTGCGGGAACTGCAAAAAGTCTCATTTTCCTCTTGTTCTCTCAACAAATTCAGTCTTCTGTCCAGTGTGTGGATTAATCTGTTTCTTATACTTTCCCATTTCACGTTGGCTCAATGACAACACCAAAAATACATTAGACTAATGGCTTTAGCATCGACTTACAGCAAACAACAGAAGAGCACACCGGCATTCCGGGCTTACTTCAACGGCAGTGGACTACAAAGCCCATCATGTTTAACAGACTGCATGATCGGAGTTTATTGCAGATGACAGACCTTTGCTTGTCCCTGCTCCGAATGTCATCATGATTAGCAGGCATAGTGCTTAGTAAGCAATGTTGGTTTATCTTCCATTGTTTTTGCCAGGGTTGGAGGTAGGGTGCAGAAGGGCAGGTCAGTGTGGCTTAATAGAAGCCCCATCTACCCATGACTAGGCTTTAGTTAAGCTTTCTGGCTAAGTCCCTGCCTACAAAGTCTTGGAATGGTTGACAGTAACTAATGGGGCTCCCAGGGGCTCAAATCGGTTCTGTCTTTGGCGAGGGTATCCCAACACCTGGACCGTAGGTGGTTGACGCACTCTTTTAGTGTTTCATCCACATCAAGATAAGTGCGAAGTGTACAAAATGAGAAAAAAAGCACAATTCAGAGGAAGCTGAGAAATTGTATCAATGTTCCTTAGTAATCATCATTTAGTAAAAGGAGGAGATGGAGGTATTTTACAACACAATACAATTTTCGGTAGAAAGCACTGCAACTCTGTCGTTTATGTAAAGGTAAGACCTCGGTAGAATCTGAAGCAATCTCGTAAATACCAACACGTTTCGTTACAGAATTATACTTTAAAAACAGAACGACAATGCAGAGATTTACTGTTAAGGAAAGTATTTTGTTTTCTTGGCAGATTCTCGTAGAACTGAATGCAGAATAAATGTTCCGGTATTCAGCATATGTATAAATTACAGCTGCAATAGTATAGTTTCTGCCTTTTTTGGACGTTTCCCAGATCCCTTCTACTTCGTTTTATTTGTCAATTATTTTCAGAGCTGTGGGTTGAGACAAATGTTTGGCATAGGATGACTGCCAGCTCTGAGACTGATGTAGGGGGCATCTACTGCCAGAAAATCCTCTTTAAGTAGAAGGGGATCAGGGCGGCATGCTTTTTTTTTGTAGCTAATGGTACCGTTTGATGGGCCGACCACCTAGAACAGGGGTGTCCAAGTTTTTTCTGCAGTGGGCCACTTCATCAGAATTGTATACGTGCGCGGGCCGCACTCATTTTTCACTGTGACAAAAAATATGGCCTTTAATAAAATATGCAGATTAAAATAAAGTAAAATGACACAAAACCTTTACTCTTCCTCTCACTGATTTCTGGGCCTTGAAAGTTTTGCGACTACAAATTCAGGATTCCCTAGATTTATTCTAGGGATGAACTAAAATGAAAATTCTGGACCAAAACATTCAGGGTTCGCTTAGCCAAATCCGAAAATGACCCCCACCTTTAAAAATAATAATAAAAACTCACATGTTTAATAAAAGTAGGTAACACGCAATTGGACAAAATTAGCAATATGACTTGGCATGATAGGAGTGTGATTGCTGTTAGCCTAGGCAACCAGTAAATGCTGGTACCTAGGCATGATGGGACTGTGCTCGCTGTGATTGCTGTTAGCAATCACACTCCTATCATGCCAAGTCAGTCAATACACGCTGGTACAGGATGGCTGTAAGTGATGTGCAGACCCCATACTGCTGGCAGCATCAATACACAAGGGGGGCAGCTAGCCAGGTTTCAGCATGTACTGGCTGACTTGGCATGATAGGAGTGTGATTGCTAACAGCAATCACAGTCCCATCATGCCTAGGTTCCAGCACTTACACATCCATCCAGTAAATGTTGGAACCTAGGCATTATGGGACTGTGATTGCTGTTAGCAATCACACTCCTATCATGCCAAGTCAGCCAGTACATGCTGGTGGCTGTAAGTGCAGACCCCATACTGCTGGCATTATCACTACACAAGGGGGGCAGCTGGCCAGGTTTCAGCATGTACTGGCTGACTTGGCATGATAGGAGTGTGATTGTACAGCAATCACAGTCCCATCATGCCTAGGTTCCAGCACTTACACATCCATGCTAACACACACACACACACTCATTTATTCATATAATCATTAATTCACAGATTCATTCCCTCAATCACACACACTCATTCAAACACCCTCCCCACCCCCTTACCTGTACTGCAGCTCCCTCGATGCCGCTCACAGACTTCAGCAGGGGGCGCGGCCTCCCTCTGCCTTCTCTGCTAAAGCACAGAGGAAGTAGGAAGTCACGTGAACTCCGCTTCCTCTGTGCTGTCCAGAAGACCCTCCCACAAGTAAGTAGCAGGGCTTGAGGTGCGGCTCGTGTAAGATCGGTTGCCCTGGCTGCCGATCTTACGCGGGCCGCACCTCGAGGTCTCATGTTGGACGCCCCTGACCTAGAAGGTAGCAATTGGATCTAAGTAAGTAATATATTCTAGAGAACTGACTTTCTAGATGTGCTCAAGATCCCAAGACCATGCGAGACATGTCATAGCGTTAAACACTTGAACATTTAGTGGCCTCTTTGGGGTGTAGAACCCAGCGAGCTCTATGCTGTGTCCACAGAGGTCTAAGCTTGACCAGAAAGTTCCACTCAAAAGAGCCTTGATCACTCTTTTATCTATTGCATTTCTCCTTAAACCTTTTCTCCCCATACAACTCGAGAACATTGAGTTAAATCCCATAAATATGGGGCGGCATTTCCTTGGGGGAGGTAAATCTAATGGCTGTTGCTCCATAACTACATCGTGATGAATGATCCTGATTCCAGTGTCATTGGGATGTAGATGTAAGATAGGATATAATATTGCACCTTAAAAGTATTTCAAACTAAAATCAGTATATGCTAGAAAATGAGGGCAAATGTCCCATTATATTGCAACCCAGTTTCACCTGTATTTGACCAACCGAATTTATATTGGGATTTCTTTCTGTAGTGCCTACTGGTGTTTAGGGACAAACTTATTAAGCTTATTAGAATACCTGGGACATCTCCAGACTTCATCTGGAGACTCCAGAAGACCTTCAGGATCTCAGTACTTGCCCACTCGCTGCCCGCGACCTACCCACGTCCGGCTCACATTACAACTAATCTCTACTCCTTTCATGTGTGGCCAGTCCTGTCCCCTCATCTCAGCTATGAGATGGAGACCTCTGGGGGGCAGCCCTGCAAGATTCCCCCGTATGCATATTAGAGCGAAGGGGCAAAAAAAGCAGATTGGCAATGAAAGGGGTTAAATCTGACAATGTATAGCTGAGTCAAACTAAGTTATTATTGGGGAAATATTTGGTCTGCCCTTCATGTAATGATGAATATTTTAATCCTATTTGGGAAAAAAAATTGCATGCTTTTAAGAAGATTTTTTATTTTGCCGTCTCTGGGTCAGTGTGTTTTCTGTTTTGTGATATTTTAGAAATGTTTAACCAAATAATCTTGCTTGTTTTTTTCCTAATAACGCAGTGAGTTTGCGTATGTATCCTTGTGGTTTGCTATTATTTTTAACAACAATTTTTGTTCATTTTCTCAAGGCTGCTGGGGAAACTTCTAATCATTTAAATAAAGTTTGGAAGAAGGTTTGTATACCCGTGTGATGTAAAGAATCCTTTGGTCGTGTCGGTATATTTATTTTCGTCCACGCTCTCTGTAATCGCAGTTTATAGACATTATATGCTTGGACGTGGAAAAAATGTATACACACCTACAGTATTTATATAATGTATGCGGTTGTTCATACAATTAAAAATATATAAATATATCCTAATCGGGAATTCAATTTATTAAGAAGGATAAATGTATTAACCGCTTAAGGGTTAATACATCACTCCATATTCTCCATTTCAAAATAAATATCCCGAATAGGATTATTTTATTTCTTGTTCATTGGATCATTTTATACATTTTTTTCCCCTAATTTCCTGTTTTAAATGATTTTATAATCCTCTTGTTGCCAGAGGGGCTAGCAACAAGGTATTCCAGTGATAAAAAACAAAACACATTGCAACATAAGTAAACCCATTACTATAATATATATTGGGTGACGTTAAATTTAAAAAAAATATTATTTTTTCATAAAAAAATAGGTAGAAAACTCCTAGTTTTTAACCCTTTTTATTTTTAAAAGTCCCATGTAAATGACTGACTGCTTGTTTGAACATTGTAGATTAAATTAGCTCAGAGTCAGTTGAGAAAATCCTGCATGGAATGTATCTATAAACTGCAATTATAAGACATGTAATAATCATCTTATGGAACCTTATGTTGTTTGTTTGGTCTGTTTCTATACACACTATTAGTTTAAACATATGTACACAATGGGGAAGATCGACTAAAATCCAGAAGTGATAATTGTCAGCAAATGCAATATGTTTTATGATAATTATGGGATGTGATATTTATCTTTGGGAGTAATACTGAAATTGGAATTATTATTAATTATTACTCAAGAGGCTGCGGATATGAATCCTAATAGGTGGACCTCCATGGCAGACGTCGATCACAAGGGAGTGGGGGAAGTCATTGACTCCAAGCATCCCCAGCTCTGTCTGCTCAAGGATGCCCTCTTGCCTCTTATACATAGAGGGATAGGGAAACCTTCAGGCAACCATATCTTAATAGTTTCCAGAAATCATGATATACCCAAGAGATAAGGTTGGCTGGAGGATTGCATGCAGATACCATTCAGGCCCCAATCACAGGATGCCTATCGGTTCTAAAATCCCTGCTCCTCGTGGTTAAACTTGTCTTTCCTCAGAATGAATGGGGTGCTGCATGGAAATCAAATCATGATGATTTACTGCGCTATCGAGTAGCCAGTTTAATCTGTCTACATATGTCTCTACATTAGAACATTTGGAACCATAGCCTTTTTCTATGTAGCCTATAATTTCCCACCACAGCGATGGCACGGGATCACCAATCCCTATTTCTCCTACTGAGCAGAGGTGCATTCTAGTCAAGACCAAGTAGTCCTAGGGTGGTAGCTCTGGGGGTACCGCAGACCCTCTGCAACCAAACCTGGGGCAGGAGGTCCTATTCGCCAATCAGGCTCTTTTTGGACACCATTGCTAAATAGGCTAGTTACAAAGGAGACCTCTGATCTCCTTCATCTGGTCCATATACACTATGGAGGACTGTGCTGAGCCAGCGCATTCTTCATAGTAACATAGTAACATAGTTCATAAGGTTGAAAAAAGACCAAAGTCCATCAAGTTCAACCTATATACATATTGTGTCCCTACTGTGTTGATCCAGAGGAAGGCAAAAAAACCCTTATGAAGCAGATGCCAATTGCCCCATACCAGGGGGAAAATTCCTTCCCGACTCCAAATATGGCAATCAGAATAAATCCCTGGATCAACGTTCTGTCCCTATTAATCTAATATCCATAACTTGTAACATGACATACTCTTCAGAGGAGCCTTGTGTCCTGAAGGGGTGGCGTGCCGGGATATGACATATCTTGTCACTGATCAGTAAGTATGGAGGCCTTATGTTAGTTACCGGGCAGGGGCAAAGGGCCGACGAGACCACTTGGCTTTACCTGCCCCCAGGCTAGAAGGTGCCAGTCGTCCCCTGAAGAGCTGGAGTTTTGTATCTGAACTTACACTTCCAAATTTATCGCTGAGATTGGAAGTGTTTTTTTTTCCCTTTTTTTAATTTAACCTGATAATCTCAGACTTTGTCAAAATGTATTATTCCAACTCTATTGTCTATTGTTGACCTGCTAGTATGACTTGATTTGTGATGGGTTTTTTTTTTATATTTCTGATGCCATAAACCGTGTTTCAGTGTAATATTACATGTTATATGTGTTTCGTAGTAGTTGTTCATTATGGCCTCAAGTCGTCCTATTCAAACCTTATCTCCTGCGTTCACATTTATCCCAGTTCTGTAAGATAATATTTTATTAAATGTCTGTAACACGGTCATCTGCTTGCTCTCACAACAAACAAACTGAAAGGTGGTGTAATTAATGTAATGTGTGTGTATGTCCATCAGTCACAAACCCCCAAACTATCTCTCCTAGAGAACCAAACCCCTCTGTCCCTGTTTCCTCCCTGATGTCCCTCTTTTCTAGGAGTTTAGAATGTTTTCTGGGTATGACGGTATCACAATGTTCTACGGCCCTATAAGCCACAATAATGTGTGTAGAAAGAGAAGAAAATGTGTTAATATATTTAATTGTGTAAAACAAATACATTATTTTTCTTCTAAATATGTTTCTCAGTGCTTTAGTCCATAGTGATGAATTTGCTTAGAATAATGTCATGACGCATTTTCCTTTATACGCTAAATTTACCTTTGTTAAATGTATGGAATTTACCTTACAGATATACCTGGCCGTCCCATAACTCTAAAATCAACTTATTTCAGTTAAATAGTTTATCTGTTTCTTGATTAAGATGGTAGATTATTCTGACTGCCCATTGAGTCACAAAATAGTTTTTTTCTCTTTTCTGCAAAAAATTGGCCTGAGCTAAAAAGGGGGTCTTGGTTTGCTTCATCTACATTAAATAAGTTAGGGATATGTTGAGAATGTTAAATTAAATGGACTAGCAATTTCTACTAAACATAAATATATATATATATATAAATGTATGTCCTGATGAAAGTCAGTAATGACTGAAACGTCGACTTGACTTTGAATAAAATGAAATTGTCAATTTAAAGACCTGGAGTGCTGACCATCTTTTTGAAAGTGTTATATATATATATATATATATATATATATATATATATATATATATATATATATATATAATATTATAAATCAATAATAACTATTCGGTCCCCATCTCGCCAACACACTGGTTGGAAATGATTTTATTTTACTTGGCATGCTGCTTGTTGAATAAAGTATTAATAAATATAATGTGTATGTGTGTAATATATATATATATATATATATATATATATATATATATATATATATATATATATATATATATATATATATACACACATACAGAATATAAATGCCATCCAAAAATATCTTGTAGTAGTCATAAGATTAGACTACAATATGTATAATCTGTTGTTACAAGCTTCTTTCAAATTCCACTATATTCAGCATCTTTGTTGGTAAGAGTGGTCTCGTCACCCTAAACATACTCAGCACCAACCATAAAGCTTAAACAGCTGCCTGTTGTGTGTAAATATCTATAAAAAAGTTTAGAAGGTATTTGTAATAAAAGTTCTGCACAGGTAGCACCTTCTTTATTATTGTCAAGAACCAGGTTTTCCGGCTAATGTTTTAACCCCCTGACTTCTACCTCTGAATCTATCCCAGCAGGGCTTGTTAGACCCCAGAAGCCCGATAGCCACGGCTCGTAAAAAGTTTACTGCTATTGCAAAACTTCTTGTACTATTTCATACTGATTTCTAGAGATGAATCCTTCCCTATGGCCCCTAAAAACTGTCAGCTTCTGCCGTTAACCATATATAGTTTTCTGCTGCCCAGAATGTCACATATATATATATATAATGGTGAGATATATATATATATATATATATATATATATATAATGGTGATATATATATTTTACGTCCAAATTTACAATAATCTTATTGTATCATTTCTAAGCATTACAGAATTTATATTCTACATCATTTCAATATAAATATACGATATATATGACTGATAATGGTGTATTGCATCATATGCCATTGTGTCCCATTGTTTAGTTTTCATTATGTCAAAAAAAGTATTCTTTATAATAAATATTTATAATTTGTGCATAAAAATAATTAAGAGGCCATAATCAAGAGGATCAGAGGCTTAGATGGAATGTAACGGTTCGTGTTAGTGCATTCTAGTTTTGCATTAACCCTTTCAATGTATTTATTGTAAGATGCGATGCAAAGGTTGTTGGGGCTTTAAGTAAAAGAAAATAATGTTAATACTTTTTTATTTTTTTTGCTGAAATGGTGGGATATAAGTGGAACAGCCTCCCTGGGGAAGTGGTAGAGGCTAATACAGTGAGGGAATTTAAATATGCATTGGATGGGCGTATGGCTTCTGAACCTAAGACAGAACCAAGGACTGATTAAGGTCTGAGTCTTTACATCAGGGAAATGCAAGCAGACCAGATGGGCCAAATGGTTCTTATCTGCTGTCAACTTCTATGTCCCGTCCTGTTAAGAAGCGGACGTTCTTCCTTTTACTTTTTTTTTTGCAATTTGACTTCTTCACCTCCATTCCAGTAGTAACAGCCAGCTTGTTCGTTGGCATTTTGGTTAGAAGACTATTGCCCTGGAGGCTTAATCAGAAAATCACAATTGCAATTCAACCGAGAAATAACTATTTTTTTTTTTTCTCACAGGAGTAAACAAACTCTATCACAGCAATGATCTGAGTAGCCGCAAAATATTTATTTAAAAAATAAATAAATATATATTCGGAACAATTCAAAATGGAAGGGATTATCAAATCAATTAAAGCAACACTATTTCACAAATCAGTGTATATAATTGTGACTTTTTTTTAATTGGGTTTTGTTAGATTTTTTTGTTATCACGAGCTCAAAGATTTTTTTTTATTTATTTATTTATTTATTTTTACTCCATGCTGTTAAACGGATTCCGAAAATTCACATAACGCGTACGTTAGGAATCTTCACCATAAATTTGTTTTGCTGTTACACTGAGACCGAAATGAGCAAAAAATAAATAAAAAAAAAAAAAAAAAAAGATAATTTCCTGTGATTACGAAAAGGAATGAAAAACTGCCTCGGCTGCCGGAATAAAATCCTCAGGGTCAGGACAATTTACACATCACTTATAAAAGTTCATAACTGGTTCTAGCTGCAGGCAGTAAAACTGCATTATTCCAGTCCACTTATCATGGCTTGACAAGGTCATCTCTCATGGGGCAGTTGAAGAAGAAGAGTGTATGTCTTTTGCCAACCACATGGGTACTGCGTAAAGACAACGCTGTATTTTTACAGTAGAAGTTAAGATTATATATAGCATTGGCAGAACCATAAAGAACCTGATGGATCAGGGGCTTCAACAACTAGAAATATATAAAAATAAAATAAAAAACACTCAGTTTTTGTAATTCCAGCTGATGCTTAACTAGTTAATCAGAATGAACTTCTGCGTTGCGCAATGGAATCTCTGTATATAAGGCTAGAGGAAACTTAATCTCAGAGACATATTTGCCGCTGCCCTATGCCTGACCCGGGGCTGCACCCCCAGTTACCCCCTCAGCGACCGCCATCCTCACGACGGAACACCCAGATAGGATGTCATATCCCACCGCTCAGTGTCTTAAGAGGGATGAATGCAGTCCATGGAGGTCTGTGCCGGCTTGGGACGCCAGATCAAGCCCTTCTAGTGCTAAATGGGATCTAAATAGATCATATGCACATGTGGAGGCCATCATACCAAGGAACTTCCTAATTAGAATAACCCTGGGACTGTTTAAATATCAATTAACAAATTAACCCTCTAATAGCACACCTTGGAGATTCTGTTCTTTCTTTTTACTTCACTGAGAAGATGGTAGATAGGTGGGACAGCCCTCCAGCAAAAGTGGTAGAGCTTAATGCAGTTTTTTGTGTATTTTTTTTCTGGGAAAGTTAGCAAGTTTAGTGAGTGTAAGGTTACAAGTAACATATATAATTAAAACTTGTCCACAATAAGTACTTTGTATAAAAGTTTGGCATGATAAGGTCGGTATCAGTGTGCGCTATTGAAATAAGGAATGTGTAAGTAGATACGAAAAATCTTTTTTTGTTGTTTCTTTATTAGTGATTGGATCTTTCAGAAGCCAGATTTTGAGACCTATTGAATCACACTTCATATGCATACAATCTTCAGTGAAATCTATTTCCATGCAAAGTTGGGTTCATTAGGTCATAGAGTGAGGAGGTGATGGTCTCTAGGTGATAACGTTTAAATCAAATTAAAGTTCCTCATATCTTTTAACATGAGTGTCAGAAAACAAAATATCTGGAAACATGCATCTTGTTTTTTGAAAATCCCAACAGTGGTGAGGAAAAAAATAAACTTTTGACTTTTTTGATGAACTGTGAAAAATGAGGTCTATCTCAGAAGACACGTCTTGTTTTTTGAAAATGTCAACAATGGTGAAAAAAAATACTTTGGCTTTTGTCAGAATTCTTCAAGTTCTGTTATGTAATCTTGCGGGAGTCTTATTTCTGGTACAGAAGGCATCATCCTTAACTTTTCTTGCCGCTGTTTGCTCCTAGGGATATGTATTTTGTGAATCACACCTTCGTTATCGTTAATGTCCACTGTTCCAGCATTCGCACAGCAGATTTTCCAAATGTATTCTGTTTTGAAGCCAACAATTATCCTAACGTAAGTGTTTTGTATTGTGTAGATTGGAGTCTGGAATTCAAACATAGGTCTTAATATGACAGATGGTTCCAAAGACAAGTCAACCAACATAACGGATTCACTGGCCAACAGAACTCTAATAGTTACAACCATTCTGGTAAGTAAGAACTGGCCAATGTATCAGTGAACAACTATCTTCCATTAAAATAAGGGTTAGGATTGGTAAAAGTGAAGATAACATATATTATTTGATTAAGGAAAACAATATTGATTAATGGTCTCAGAGTTGTTATATATAGTCTGCTCTGGCACTGAAGGCTATTACATATTTATGGACGGCTGAATAGTTGGTATCTGCGGAATGGAGAACGCTGTTCAAAATAATAAAAATGTAATCCATGGACCCTCAATTTACATTGTGTATTCTTATCGTGATATTTCAGCAGTAGATCAATCAAGCACTTCGGCACTACGAGCTAATAGAGGATCAATGAGTATTATCCATAATGTGAGATAGATTCCCATCCCTAGCTGGAAATCTCCATTTACGGCTTAATTGAACAAATTACTTCAATAAGGAGACTCATTGATGTGATGAATAAAATCTGAATTAATGCAAACAGAGAGTAGATGTCCTAGATATTAAAATTAGAACAGTGAAACATTAAAAACCTGCTGATTATTATTCAAAATTTTTGTCTTTTGACCATTTTGATTTAATATTGATAAAGGATAAACCTTTTCTTAACCATTTGGGTGCCCATGCTTTACCCATCAGATGTTCCATAGCGTTATTTTGAAACCAATTTCTATCTTACGCATCTAAAACATCAATCAAAATAGGAATTAAAATAATTTATGATAATGAAAATACCAACCCATCTTGTTACGGGTTTTTAGGGTTCTCATCATATTCTTCTTGTTTCCCCTGACCTGTACCATGTATGGGTTTAAAAGGGTGCTAAATCAGGAAAAGGAGTTTTTTTTTTTTTTTCTTTAACAGCTATGAATTAATAGATTTTCTACATGTAAATTGTCATATGAACTTATATGGGATGGGGCATTTGGTATTTGCATCCAAATTGTGTGAATGCTTTATGAATTACAGCAACTTTCATATATGCCCCACCACCACCCTTTTTCAGGCACTCAAAATTAGGTGGAGAATTGAGTGAGAATTCGTTTCATGGCCAGAAGCGGACTGTTCCCTCATTATTTAATTAACAGTTAAGCAGTTAAGGGTCTGGGGTTGATTTCAAATGTCGAATTTGTATTTAGAAGCTGGGTCCAAATAGTTGTTAAGGGGAGTAAAGCAGGTCATCATTCGGCTGAAAAACCAAAACAAACCCATCAAAAAAACATTAGAAGACAACAATATGCTGCATTCTAAAAAAGAAGGAACGCACTGGTGAGCTCGTCCACCTCAACAGGCCTGAGCGACCACCGAAAGCAACTAGTGGATGATAGCAGAAGTCTAGAATCAAGAGAAGACTGCATGGAAGCAAATACAGAGGGTTTACCACAGGGTGTAAACCACTGGTAAACCGCAAGAGTAAGAAGGCCAGATTAGATTTTGCCAGAAAACATACAAAAACGGAGGCACTAGTGTTGAAGATATGACTGCTGACAAAAGCTATGAATTCTGAAGTATATAGGGGTATACTATCCACTCAGATTCAGCCTAATGCTTCAAAACCATTCAGAATGGACAATGGACAGTGGAAATTTCTTCAATGGCCTAACTTCACCCAACCCAACTGACCATGCATTTAACAAGCTGAAGACAAAGCTGAAGGCAGAAATACCCATAAACACGTAGCATCTTAAGGCAGCCTCCAAGTCCTTGGCAAAGCACCATTGGGGAGGAATTGGTGATGTCCATGGGTTCCAAACTTCAGACATTCACTGCTAAGGATTTTCAACCAAGTATTAGGAATGATAATTTCGTTTGATTGTTTTTTTTGTCTACTTACTTCCGAGCTCCTGAGGATGGGGGACTATGGATGAAAATTACTGTAATTCCCAATTTGGATGTAAATAGCTTCAAATGTAAGCTGAAAATCTGTACTTCAATCACATTTTTAATGCCAGTGATTGGCTGCTTCAAGTAGTCAATCAGTGGCAAGAATTGTCAGACCATAGGTAAGGGCTTTATTTAATTTTTAGAATGCATAATAAGGTACTCGGAGTACTTTTATATGCAATTCTCTTTAGTGGGGCTGTCGGGGACCCCATCCCTTTAATCGTTTAGCAAATTACGGCCTGTGAATCACATTTCCAGTCTGTCTTATATTTTCGTTTTGTTTCTTCTTTTTACAGGAGGACCCGTATGTCATGTATAAGAAGTCTGACAAACCGCTTTATGGAAATGATAGATTTGAGGGCTACTGTTTGGATTTACTAAAAGAACTCTCAAACATACTAGGTTTCATTTATGAAGTCAGGCTGGTAGCTGATGGCAAATACGGAGCTCAGAATGACAAAGGAGAATGGAACGGAATGGTCAGAGAACTCATTGACCATGTGAGAGAAGCCAAGATTTATTACGTATTTATTTATGACGGGAGCTGGCAGGCATCATGCCCTTTGTTAAATGTTTGACATGTATTTAAGGGCTTCCAATAATTCTTCTTGGAGATCATATATTTAAAATACGTAGAGTCTTTTTGTTGGACACCCCAGTATAGTACCAAGAATGCATTTAAGGTACAACCATCTCTGAACTAGAATGGCATTGCTTACATGTTTACTTAAAATATTTAAAAAAAAAAAAAACCTCTTTCATACAGAAAATATTCACTAGCGGTTTCTTTTTTTAATAACTCTCTTCTTTTGAACATTTGAAATGTTAGCTCTATCATTTTGTGTGTCGTATCCCAATTTCTCTTCTTTTGACAGAAGGCCGATCTGGCGGTTGCGCCTCTTACCATTACCTACGTCAGGGAGAAAGTGATCGATTTCTCCAAACCATTTATGACACTGGGTATCAGCATTTTGTACCGGAAGCCCAATGGTACAAATCCCGGTGTATTCTCCTTTCTCAATCCCCTCTCTCCTGACATCTGGATGTATGTGTTACTTGCCTGTCTGGGAGTGAGTTGTGTGTTGTTTGTCATTGCGAGGTAAGTCGCCTGCATTCTAGTTTGTGTAATATTATTTGTTAATGAAAGTAACTAAAGCTGATACTTATATCAAGGGATACTTAATGAAAATAATGAAAGCGGATACTTATATCAAGGGATGACTCCGCTATCTTTATAATATAGCATATTAATATATTTTAATTAGATGTCTTTGCTACCGTTTAGCAACATTGTAAATTACATAATGAATACTACGCTTTCCGCATTATCATGATTTTTACTAAGAAATTAGGTATACTATAATGATGTTATCATTGACAACCGCCATAGAGCATAGTGTAAAAAAAAACAAAAAAATTATAATAAACAAAATAGTGTTTTTATGCCCATTATGCTCATCATGTCTGTGGTGTTTGTGATATATCATACAACCACTTTGGTATAGATACTAAAAACATGTTTTTGGTGAATTTAGCTGTTTACCAATAAAGCCCTAAGTTCATCAATAAGTATTTTGATATATAAAACAATTATTTTTGATGCATTCAAGCCCTACATGAACCTTCTTACAAATTCAGCCTTTTCCCCATCAAATTAGTAGAAACCTGGTGTAATGTTTAATATTAAAAAAGGAAATAAAGCTAAAATCTGTTTCTTTTTTCCGAAGCACGTTGAAAGTCATCTCAGAATATTTACTTGTTAATTAGTGGGTTTATTACAATCTGGTTTCATTACTTCGGCTAAAGTAAGCCCCCTGAGTTATAAGAGTTAATAAATTCAGAGATTAATCATAATGTAGAAACAGTAATTAAAATGTATTTGGTGTGACATCGGCAATTAAAGGAGCTCTGTAATTACAAATCCCACAGACACGGTCTGACGTTACTGTGTGGAGACACAAAGATCGCTGTTCTCAGGTTATTGCCACACGATTAAAGGGAAATCATTTTTTTTTCCCTCTCTAATTAATTGGGAAATTCAAATGAATATGCAGCTTTAAACGTACCCTTTGACGCTCCTTTTATCTATAGCTGGAGGGCATGTTTCTGTAATACTCTAGAGAAAGGCTAAGTTACTGGGTTTGCCTGGATAATGCTTTTAGAGCTTTAGATTAACGCGGGGTTTCTTATATATCAGTGGAGTTAATACAGAGTTAGTACCAGGAGTCTGGAAACAAGTAAGGCAACAGTTCCTCCTTCAAACAAGACGGGCCGGCCTGGTCTTGCCATAGGACATAACAAGGCAAATCATTGGTGGGACAATGCTGTTTCAGGGCCTAGTTGACATTATATAAGTTGACCTGTTGGCTGGGGTACTAAAAATGCCCAGCTGGGACCCTGAGGACAGTAAGAACCGTGGGTCTTCTGGCTTCTGTGAGGAACTCTAAAAAAGCTGGAACTTTTATCCCACCAGGCATCATAGAAGTTTTACATATTGGGTGGATACCTAAGTTCACATGCTATTTGAATATTCAGCGTATATATACAATATATATACGTATATATACACCATATGGTCAACTACGTCTTTTTAAAAGTAAAAGAAAAGCAGACTGCCTTGTCAAAATAAAAAAAGGTGGATATTTTCTTTATACATTGAAAAATTGAAAAATGCTCATAAATGTATTAATTTTACTGGAAAGCATTAAATGATAAGTTTTAGTCATTGTTTTGTTCCTAGGCCCAAAGGCTACATGAATTCTATATGGGAGATGTAGGAGAGAAGTTGAGGGAAATGGACAAAAAAAGTGTAGAAATGGAAAACATTGGGCTGCAGTAACCGAGCTTAGTGAGTCATATGAAGGTTTTTTAGGTGATATTGCAAAATCGTAAAAATGATGGACCAAGGGATAGCAGGGAAAGAAGAAAAATAAGAATAAATTAAAAATGCCAATTGACACCCTTTATTATTTCTGAAACAGTTTATATACCGTATTTGGCAGATTGTTCTTCAGTAACCAGTTTTTGTGTACTATTGAAGAACTTGCTATTAACAGCTTTTATTGTTAATATAAACCTGATTGTTCGTAGGAGCTTCACCAGAGTTCTGTAGACCTCTTTTGTCTTGGCAAATAAATATTTTTGTTTGTGCGACATGAAAATTACTTACACTTTACTAAAAAGAGCATATTAGTCATTTCAAAGTGTCTTCCCTATTTCATAATACATGTCCACAGCAAACCGGGATCAAATGCTATCCCTGAAAGCAAATCTCACACACCGATTACCTTTATCTTCCTGTTCAGTCAGCTTCTTCAGAAGACAGTGGCTTCAAGATGAATAAATAATAATATAAAGAGACAATTTTGGATTCTCTGTTTTGATAGTGATTCATTTATATTCTCAACAGAACTGTAAAAAAATAAAGGTTTGGGCCACAATTAATTTAATGGTATAATTCAGCATAACATAGAACCTATGGGGGTTTTCAACAAAATGGGTCCCAGTTAGACAACAAGGATCTTACTAAGAGGCATACATGACCTATGTCAAGGACGTGGTGCTAGGACCATCCTTGGGTCACAGACTGGGAATCGGGTAAAGCCAGGTCCCTTTTCCTCCCCCAGTAACTCACATACGCACTTACACACTCATGCTAACGCATAGTCCCTCTCTCACACTTACATATACAAATTCATGCTCACACACAAACACACACACTTATGCATTCACTCTCACTCAGACATAGAGTCCCACATACATACTCCTTTCCTTACCTTCTCACTCACCCCCTCAGGATAACATGTCCATCCTGTCACAGTGGATTAACAGTGGCTCCTAGGATGCTGTATACTTTCTTACATCATCCTACATTTTAGACTCCCACAGTCGCTTGGAGGCACAAAAAGTGTACTTTTGTAGTGCTAAAATGGGACCTAGAAGATATCGTCTGTCAAGTTCGTCACACCCCATGCACATATCCAAGTGCTACATACGTGTTGTTGTTATGTAAATAAAAATAGATGGATGCAAGCAGCTCATCGCAAAACACTAGGGGTTATATATAAAGAGCAATCATGGTGCAAAAGTCATAGTAATGGGTGACTTACCATAGCAGCCAATGGACTGTTCTTCTTAAGCGATCCTCTTACAGCACTTTTGAACCACACTTGCTCTTTTTGCCTAACACCCAATAAATTTGTCATCCTTTGGCCATGAAATGCTTACGTCCTCACATAACTCACACTACTCTTTATACGACTGTAAATGAACTCTTATGTTTGCCTGCACCGATAGAATGTAAAATGAAACTGTTTTTATGTCTATGTTTTACATTTGCGTTGATCTCACTTTCTCTCTCTGTTCTTTCTGCATTAGCAGGTTCTCTGACATTCTCTTTGCTTTGCTGATGTTTACAGACTGTTTCTGTTAACAACCACAGGTTCACACCGTACGAGTGGTATAACCCACACCCGTGCAACCCAGACTCAGACGTGGTGGAAAATAATTTCACTTTGCTTAATAGTTTCTGGTTTGGCGTTGGAGCTCTCATGCAGCAAGGTATACAGGTCACAAACCCTTCTCACACACATCCCACAGTCTGCTTCGGGGCTTCTGTGTTGGTAAACTCCACCATGTGTCCCTTCTTTATATACTGTAAACCCTGATATTAGCTTGCTAAAAAAACCACAAATTTTATAGAATATAGAGACCCCAAAACCCCTTTAAGAGACAGATGGCGGCACAAATACCAGGGTCATAATAACAGAACAACTTTGCAAGATGTAGGGAGGTTGCACCAAGATTCTATTGGGTTTCTCTGTCATCGCACCATATTTATTATTATTATTAGTTATTGTTTTATATAGCGCCATCAAATTCCGTAGCGCTGATATTTATAACTTTGTCCTGAAAGTTATTTTCTTTATAAAGATAGCGCAGTGAGCTTGAGTTAGACGCAAAGGCTTTCACTCTAATAATGAATAACGTTTAAGCCTTTAAGTGTCAAAAAAAAAAAACACACCTAAAATCCTTTCTTCTTTGGCATTTAATACCATGATTAGCTTGATTATTAATCACGACTGAAAACCAAACACGTAATTCATTGAAATGAATGAACAGGCACCTTAATTACTGCAAACAGGTGTGTACGCATAAACATAGACATATAAATAGAATACGAGTATTTTCGCATTATAGAAATTCTGGCATTTTTCTGCTTAGCCATCAATCATGAATAATTGTATTTCTTTAATCTGCTATACTTAACTGTAATTTGTGTGAATGAATGCACCACATTCCTTCGGTATTCCAGACACAGATTCCGCTTCTGTAGGAGTGGATTACGGCGCTGTCCAGTTTGTAAATGCGCTATTAACTAATTTTTTTTTTGTGCTGGTATCGGCAGTTTAAATAAAGACGTCTGTGATAAAGCCAGTTACAGGAATGGCTGGCTGACGTCAATACAATAAAATATATGTCCCTCATAATAAAAGGCATAAACCTGAAGTACATACAAAGAGCTTTCCCTAAAAAAGAAAATTACATTTTTCATGGGGGCGTGAATAACGTAATGTAAAGATTTGTAACAGGAAAAAACGTAGGAAACCAGATAAAGAAATTTTAACCAATCTTGGTACCTGAGGCTGATGGACTCAAAGACCAAAGAGCACAATGGGAAGTGTGAAGCGACGCGTAATGTATTTAATTTGCTTTGTTTTGGGGTCCTTTAAGCTTCGGATCTAGGATTTTTGTTTTTAAGTGCACATTTCTATGGACTGACAGTCGTGAGATCTCGATGTGTTCACTTAGATTTTTGGTCCCTGTTGGCTTTAGAGCACTGAAAAAGACCTTGGGGATAACGTCAATATGGCAAGACGTTTGGAATGTTGACAGGTCTGCTTCATTCTTCTTCTGGGTATTTGTCACAAATCAGTGCATTAGCCATCTTCATAAACTCACCTTCAGCATGTTTCTGTCTTGTAGAGATACTAGAAGACAAGCAGAAACAACTAGATCTTTTGTTTGTTTGCCGGTTTCTGCAATGACCTGAATACAATCTCCAAGAATAGGAAAAGGAGGGATTAGTAACACGTTTTACAGCATATCAAATACTCAAATACTCTGTGTTGTGAGAAATGAGGATTTAAACGATTGATGCCCTTATTACTTGATTTCAACTCAAACATTATAACATGAGTCCATATAGAAACTACAAATTTCAAAGGAGGTGTCACTAATTAAATGACTAATTAATTTGCGGTATTTCCCATCTCAGTGATAATTTGTGTTTTAGGACTTAAACCAGTTATTTTTGTAGCATGTGTTGGTTTTTTTCTCGAAGAAGTGATCAGCGAATTCAAAGATCCCACTTTCGTACATTTTTCTCTTTCTTCTCAACATTTTTTTTTGTCTGCCTACTTAGGAGGAGAAATAGCTGGACAGAAAAACGTTGTGGGTGATCCCGATAACATTAGCCTTTATGTACATGTCTTTTTTGGAGATCTCCAATCTCACTGATCTCCAAGTAGATTACTAAAGATAAAATAGAATGTGCCGAATAAAGCTAGAAACACAACTCAGATTTCATCCAGATTGTTTTTAAATTGCACAAGCAACATTAGTCCATTCAATCAAATCATATGGGTGTTATAATATAATATATATATTTTGAGTAAGCGGTATGAGGTTTTACAGTATCAGGCAGGTTTTGTAGCTGTCGTTGCCTCCTCTCGAATGCCTCCTTTCCTCTATCCATACGTAATGTCCTGTTAAGAGATGGACAACCTTTGGCGACCTGGTCACTGCCGACTCTAGAACTTCAGTGATGCTCGACTGCCAGCATACATTCAAAGATGCCGACCTCTGGGCATCGGTTGATGGTTGGACGTCATGGGAGTCAGAGCCGGCAGTGGCCGGGGTATCCGAGGTTGTGTCTCTGATCCTGCCTTTGGAGTTTACCATCATCCACAGCAAACTGTGGGATGCAGTCTGTTCGTTACCACTACCTTGGGTACATGACAGTCAGCCCCAACCAGACTCTGCTTTCTGTCTTTCAGGATGTAGAAACAAAAAAAAAGTCATTTGAGGCTAAATGTTTCCATGCACAAAACGTGTGGTACGTGTGATCGCCAGCGGTCCTTCGCTGACCCGTTCATCACTGGAAGGGCCTGGACTGCACCCACAGGCATATCCCTCCAGAGCTGAAGGGGTTCGACATATGGAGTTTAAACAAAAAAATAATCAGTCTCTCCCCTGTTATGTTTTTTTCTTTCTTGTTGCCGAAGTGCTTGATGTCTGTGCTTGACTGGAAGCCATTTTTGTTTAAATTCTTAAATGTGATGATCAGACTTTCTCTTTTCTGCAGAGCGTGAGCAAAGTCTGGATCAGGATTGGCTGTCATGTCTGCCGTAAAAAGGCACTAAAGAGACTACAGCAAGTATTGTCTCTGACCCAGATTTCTGCTAGAAACGGTTGCATGTTTTTTTTGTCGTTGATCTAATTAATGTTCAGTATTTCATCGGACTTCATTAGCATTGCCATAAAGCATCAGCTCAGTGAGGTGATTGCCCAACAATGGCAAGTTGAATTTTGACCAATACTGGGCTAGTGAGTAGATTCCTGTAAGTTGCAATCAATAAATTACCTATAATAAATAAATAAATTAGCAATAACCCTGTGGACCACTGTAAGAGTTCTAGTCCATGTGACCTGGAATTCTAGAAATCTAGTCCTACAAGAAGTTCTAGATTCACATTTCAATAATTGTTCTTGGTCCTGGTATGTTCTTAGCCATCACATTTATTTAAAACGCACAGAAAAACCAAACATGACAAAAATGCATTACATGAATGTTCCCCAAAAAGATTTTAGTTTAAACCAACAACCTTTTGACTATTTATAGTCATAAAAAGTGGCATGTGCTGCAATAAGCAATATAATTTCACTGATCTATCAGGTTTAATTATTTTATTGATGGTTTCTGGGAAACATAATCTACCCATAATAAAGTACAGTCGTAAATTGAGTTACATTATCAGTAAGAAAAAAGACTAATGGATCACTTATATAGTTCAGTTATACATTCATCTGTCATCAAGTCTATAGGTAAAAACTTAAAATATACTTGTTCATGAGCTTCCATAATGCCAAAGAGATGCAAATGTTTAGATTCCTTTAGTCTTCGTTATATTCTGCAAACCTAAACTACATGTAATGCAGTTATTCTGTCCCATCTGTTTGAAACTCTATTCTCTACCAGACTGCCCCATCTCCTCCTTTCAACCGCAAGTAATCCATCAAGTACATTCAAATCTGGTGCCATCGCTAAATCTGCTTCCCCCAGGCCCAGACCCAAAAAACCCTGAGGGTACCAACAATGACTGCTGAATTAGAACTCTCACAATCCTCTCCTATCATTGTCTGGTTTTAGGTTAGCTGATGTTCTTGGGACTCATACTTTTGACAGCTGGGCAGCTACCTGGTGTTGGCTATCGATGTTTCTGATTGACCTAAAAAACCCAAATGTTTATGTCCATTGAATCTAGATTAAAAACGGTCCAGCTAGTTTACAGAAGTGTTCCCGTTAAGGTGGTGAGATCAGCGCAGAAACACATAATCACTAGTTTTTGGCATAAAAGAAGAACCTAAGCGCTCTCTGTTTGTGTATATGAGAACACGTCACATTGTAAAAGAAAAAGTGTAGAACAAATAATACCAACACTTCCACAATAAGGCAGGTAATAACGGTTAGATAAACACACCAAGGTGCCGTTGGAACTTGGTGTCAAGTGCTCTTGTGTGTATCGGTATGGTTTCATTGTTAATGGGATACTAAGGCACTCAGGGGACCTCAGCTGCTTGCCATTTAATTGAAACGTGCATTCTGTGTAAACATTTCGCATCTCGTGCCAGGCTTGACGTTGAGTATCTTCATTGTGTCTGACAAGGTGTAGAGCAACCTGATCGACAAGAAAAAAAAGTAACTTGTTAGCAGAGCAGTCAAATGATAAAAGCAGTTCTGCTAAAAGAAAGCTATATTTCACTTTACAGAAGCTGAATAACCTAGTTTCTTAACAGATCTGGAATGGAATCACTTATCCTGACTGATACATTACACCGATATGATTAAACATAAAGGAACGTTAATGAATAAACATTGAAATGTTTGGAAAAGGTTTTCATTTTTGAACAAAACTTTACTTCTCTCGTTTTCATCAAATCCTAGACATGTCTAGAAAACAGATTCTAAAATTTACATCATAAATATTCCATATTTTGCTGTAGATTCCTATCGGCTGCTGGGTCCCTCGTTTATCTCACCAGCCCCCAAAAAAAAAAATGTAAAAAAAATTCCAAAAGTGTGTAGAATACAAATTTTCTACTTTACAATATAAATTTATATATAATTTTGCATTAAATTCCTTACTGACCAGCCAATAGGAATTTAAGTTTAAAAGAGTTCCGTGTATTGTATGGACTTTTTTGCCAGTAGTGAAAAAGTAGTTTTTTGCTCAAAAATGTAAACATTTTCTCATAGAAGTTTTAATTTTTAATCAATATGGGACACGTCATAGGCTTATACTTTTTCATAAGCTTGTCACTAAACATCCCTTAATTGTAGACTTAAGTCCATGGCGTCCTGTCCCAAACCTGTGCCGATCACGAATGCATTCTGTGCCCCTTTGATTTACGCATGACTATGTCTCACGACAGGATCAGAGCTAATGCCCAAAGCCCTTTCTACCAGAATAGTGGGTGGTATATGGTGGTTTTTCACCCTGATCATCATATCCTCCTACACTGCAAATCTGGCGGCCTTCTTAACAGTGGAGAGGATGGAATCTCCTATAGATTCCGCAGATGATTTGGCGAAACAAACAAAGATAGAATATGGAGCCGTAAGAGATGGATCAACGATGACTTTTTTCAAGGTAAGGATAATTAACTAGGATTTCCTTGTTACTTTTTTAAAGAAAAACCTGTTCGTCTATGTTTCAACGCCAAGTGATCACATAACATATAAACAATATAAATACTACAGATGTTAGATTTCATAAAATGCTAATTTATGTTATATTTGAAATACTGGTGATTTAGATGTTTTTACAAATGGGGGAAAAACTATATCGTTTTAAGCAATAAGGAAGCTGATTCTAATCATGATATCTTACTAAATATACTTTATAATGGTCTCCTTGGCCATTTATTGAAAAAAAAAAAAGTCGGTGATTATCGTGTAGTATATCCTAATGTTTTTAGATTTATTTTTTTTTACTTTGAAGTTGGTATAAGGTGCTATGATTGGGTTACTTTTGAGGGATTTTACATAATACAAAATCAGCATTTGCTTTCTCTTTTTTTTTTTACCTGGAAAAAAACCAGGTTGGCCGTCTTTTTAATACCGGCTATACTTTGTTTTATCGTCACGCTTCTAATTTCTTTTATTTTTTTTTCCCCTCCTCAAAATCAATTTTAATGATGTTACAGCTACAAAAATTCAGGTTGCAAAATGTCATTGTTCTTAAAGTCTGGTTTCTAGGAAACCACCGCATGTGAGTGGGTATTTCAATGGGTGATGAATTACGCTTAATTAAAGAATTCTCGGCTAGATAATTAAGAGGAGATACGCATAGAAAAAAACGTGTGTGTTTTCGTAACTTGCAAGGGAAGCGAGATCTTTTTTTGATCTTCTGATGTTATTTAATTTCTGAAATTCTACAAAACATCTCCCGTCTTCAGGGTGTCTCGAAGGAAAATAATGGTAGAGGACTTTAGCGTGTGTGCATTTTGTATCAGTGTTGGGCTTAAAAAATTATAATGTCATTTAAGTAAATAAAAGGATTTTTAATTACATTTTTACAGTCATAAACTTGAAAAACATAAAACATTGTGGGGTCTATTCACTAAGCAAAGAATTGGGGAGAATTTCAAGGAATGTGCAAGAGAATCGCAAAATTGAGGCTAAAATAGCATCGTTCCCCTTCTAATACTCTTTTCCCCAAATGTGTTTATGAACTCTGCTTGATGTTTCCCGATGTATTTTTTTGTATTAACTCTTTCTCTCTTTTCCCTTTTTTTTTTTTTTTTTATTTAACTCATTTTTTTCTACTCCAGTTTGTCTCCCCACCCATCATTTTTTAATTAAACTACCTCTCTTATCTTGGTTCAACCCTCACCTTCATATCTCCCCAATATTTTACACCTCACCATTACATCTCGTCCATGTTTTACACCCCCCATTACATCGCGCCTATGTAATATTCACATTTATATACACACGCACTCACACATGTATAAGAAACAGATCTTTAGTCCAATTCACATGGAAGTTTCAATCTATTTATATACATGCGATAACTATTTTTATACACTTACCTTATTTTATACACCAACATACTTCCCCACACACACTAACATATTTACACACACATACACAAACACACCAACATACTTTCTCACACACTTACATACTTCCCCACACTAACATATTTACACAATCATACACACACCAACATACTTTCTCTCACGCGCACACATATTAACATACTTCCAGACAGACACACTAACATTCTTTACACACACCCCTACCTTTGTTGGTTCTCCTGGTTCTTGTCCTAGCCCCCCCCCCCATAATACAAGAACCCCCTGTTGTGCCAGTGGAGCAGTGAAAGTAGATCCTATGATCTCCCTCACCTGGCCCTAAGATTACAAACACTTGCTAGACATTATATAGATCCCCGGTCGCCGTTTGTCTGTCCTCTTTATCGTAATCTAACTGGAGGTCCCTCTTAGTTAAGTCTTATTTGCGCACAATTTGGTCTTCAACATAGCTAGTAAAACAACACGAGCCAAAATGTTTAAACACCTTCCACAAGCACGATGAAGATGCAATATGCATAAAACATAAAAGGTATAGTAGTGTTAAGTTGCGTTTAAAATATAGAGCCCATGCGAACGCCAAGCATTAAACCAAAACTTCAAAATCACTAAATCTTATAATTCCATCGCCTGCACCCAACACCAGCTGCACCTTGTCAATGTGGTTTCCCTTCCCACTGAGCCCACTTTATCCTGCTCCAAGTTCTTTATATGTTTGTACAAGTCCTAGAGGGCAACTCTGGCTAAAAAATGTCCAGATAAGCCTGTACGCCTGCTGTTTAAAGTACACGTCATAAAAATCACACACACACACTTTGTAAATCCTTTTCTAACTCCTATTCAAATGTCACATCTGTTTCATGTACTGAACATTTAGTGATGGGGAGGCTAATTCTCAATTAGCAAAATGTCTGTAGGGCTTTGTTTTCTGATCTCCTGTTTCTCTTTCTACAGAAATCTAAAATATCCACGTATGAGAAGATGTGGGCTTTTATGAGCAGTAGACAGCAGACAGCACTCGTTAAGAACAACGATGAAGGAATTCAGAGAGTACTCACCACTGACTACGCTCTTCTAATGGAGTCAACCAGTATTGAGTACGTGACTCAAAGAAACTGCAACCTGACTCAGATTGGAGGACTTATCGACTCCAAAGGTTACGGAGTTGGGACCCCAATCGGTACGTTATCTTCTCCCAAAAATCGGATTCTTAATGTTGTTTTGCTTCTGAATACAGTCTATACACATCTTAGTGAATTTCCCTGATGTATTTTGGAAGAATCTACCACTTTTTGCTCTTCCTCCCGTTCGTTGAATGCTTTGTGCATGTATGCATGGTGCATACCTTTTATATAACATTTCTGCAGATATGCTCTCATTTACAAGTCACACACAGCTTAAGGGTTAATGAATCTGCAAGTTGCTTGCTTATGTTCAGAAAGTATAAGTGAGCAAAGTGTTAATGTAGAGCAAATGCAGGTAGACAATAGTGAAGAAGTAAGTTGGACTTAAGTCAAATTCTACTTAGTTTACCGTCACAAACTCATGTTTTCTGCCAACTCGCATGCACTCGCAGTTTAGCACTGAAATTATTGGCATACAGCTTTATAGCAAACCAATTGATTTCTAAGGGTTCTGGTAATTTATGAACGATATGCTTCTCGAAACTGAAAAATATGCTTTGTGTAACATGTTATGTACTCTACATTAAGAATAATTGGCATGAATTTAGCCCTGTGCATAATTTTTATGCATTGGTCTCCTGTTTTCTACATATCTTATCTTAAAGTGTACTGTCATTGAAAAACGACAGTGTCACTAGGTAGACCATAACTTTTCACCTATACCTTGCACTAGGCAGTTGACTAGGACATGTATTGTAGAAAAATTATAATAACCCTTCCCCCATTTAACTACAAGAACCATAACCCCCCATGTGTGTAAGCAATACAATTACAAACACAAAATGGAAGAAACAAAATGGCCGTCTTCAGTTATCATGTTTTAGTCATTTCGCCTACATCATATCATTACATGAAAAAGAACAATGAGACGATTGCCTTTTTAATGATTTTTACAATCTGCATTGAGTTTGAAGCCCTGCCTACATGTGTGTTACTGTAACAGTATCTGGTTTTGCTACCATTTGCTATCGGTTTGTTCTTGCCATTTCTTTTGCAGGATCTCCATACAGAGACAAAATTACCATTGCAATACTGCAGCTGCAAGAAGAAGGGAAGCTACATATGATGAAGGAGAAGTGGTGGAGAGGGAATGGCTGTCCAGAAGAGGACAGTAAAGAAGCCAGTGCTCTAGGGGTGGAAAACATAGGCGGCATCTTCATAGTACTTGCTGCGGGGCTTGTCCTATCCGTGTTTGTAGCAATAGGAGAATTCATCTATAAATCCAGAAAAAACAGTGATATAGAACAGGTGAGTATGTCGGTCTTTCCGAATATCTATACCGCGAACGTCTTTAGCCTGGCAAACAGATGCCGTTCATGCACTCATGATTTGTTAAAGTTCATTGGGGAACACAGTGTATTACGATGAGGATGGAACGTGCTGACTTTGCTACAAATTAATCAAAGAGGATTTCCAATTAGAACTTTCCTGATTTGTACAAATCCAAGTCAATGGTCTTATAGATCGTTTGTAATTGTTCCAAATCACATGCATTTAACCAAAATCTTTCATTTAAGGGATATTCATGATGGTTACATAAAACCCCCTCACTGCACAGAAAACATTTCCAATCAAAATAGTCATCATCAAGTTGCGTCATCCATTGAAAGATCATTTACCTTAAAATTCACTTAATCAGAGAATAAATATTTCCTCTTGTTTCAAAATACATTTAAAACTATTTTGGGGTAACTAAGCTTCGCTATCCCTTTAGGGCAATGTCTTTTAATTTATCCCCAGCAGCACCCAGCTTACTGCTATTTAGGCTTGTTGTGGTGTAATTTACTTCAATGATGGGTTATCAGCAAGGGATAGAGGGGCATAATTACGTAATTAGTTGGCCTACTTTGCTTGATACATTTCAGATGGCGTTTCTCACACTGTCGCCTCTGAGGTGAGAAATTGGTAACATTGCCTTTAATGTATCCAACATAAAATAGAACCTCAATCCAACTATGATTCCAATAATCGTAGAGGACGGAGAGTAATTTAGCACATTTCACTAAGAAAAAACATTAAATCCATGGAGAGGTGAGACACTGGGTGGTAATGCAGTGAGGTCATTTTATTTTGGTTTGTCTTTATGCCAAAAACACCTTAAATTATTTGTAATGAAAAAAGGGTACTTGTAATCCCCGGTACACCAGGAACTGTTGTTACCCTATTTATACACAATTCATTGGTGCATGATTCGTTTTTTGATAGTTTTTTATAATAATTTTTTGTTAACAGTTTGTTAACATTATCTGTTTAACGTTAATCGGATAATAGCAATAGGTCAACTGGATGCTCTTATTTTTTGGTATCCGATGCTTGTCAGGGCCGGCCCTACAATGGAGCCGAGTGGGGCAATTGCCCCAGGCGGCACTTTTGAAGAGGCAGCACTTTGCCGCCCCAAGCGCTTTTTTTTTTTTTGAAGCGGAGGAGAGAAAGGGGCACCGAGTGGTTTTTGCTTACCCGCTCGGCGCCCCTCTCTCTCCTCTGCGAGCCCTCTAGCTTGGTCTCTGTGCCGGCTTGTAATGATGAGCGCCGGAAGTGACGTGAATTTTACAAGCCGGCACCGTGGCAGAGCAGGGAGACTCGCAGGACTGTTTAAAGGTAAGTACAAAGGGGGGGGGTAGATAATGACATCAGCGAAGTTTAAAATGCCGCCCCCCCCCCCCGCGTCGGCGGGGGGGGGGGGCGTCATTTTAAACTTCGCCACAGGCGGCATTAAGTCTTGGGCCGGCCCTGATGCTTGTGTAACTATGTAACAGGCTTCTAGAAATAGGAGAGTTGTGATAAAATCTCACAAGCTGTATTAATTCTATTTTATAAACTCAATGTAGACACATGATAAGTGCATGTTTACACGTATCTGTCCCCCACCAAACTCGTGTTAAATGAAACTTGGCTACCCAAGATTTTTATTCTTCTGCCACTCAAAAGTGCATTTTTGGTTTTTTTAAACTGGACACCACAGAGCTGCGTTTTATAAAGCATGCGTTTACCTGCCAAGAATGGCTGCTGGACGCTTTAGCTTTGTCGGTGCTATGATTGTAAGACAGCAGATGGTATATCTGGAAAAGTATGTGGTTTGCTTGCATAGAGAAGAACCAAGCTCTGCTAATTGGGCTGCACTCTTTCTATGACATTAATCCAGGTATTTCTACAATAAGAAAGTTCTTCACAGCCTGGTAGGGAGATGGCATATCATTCATTCTAGTTTTGTCTGGTATGACATAAGGGTCTGTTCGCTAAACGGAGAGTTGTGATTTCAGTTTCTTGACATCACTATACATTATGAAGGGCCAATCCCAATGAGCTTCTGCTGTGGAAGAGCTTGGCTGGTCCTTTATGATGTATAGTTAGCTCAATGAGATCCATAGTTATGGACAATACAGGGCTGGTTGGAGAAACCTGCTAATACTTGACCTTCATAATAAATAGTGAAGTGAGTTGGTTGAAGCAACAACTCTCCCCTCCACCTTTCCAATGTGAATGCTTTTATTAGGAGGGTATCTACTAGGATAGAATATCCCCAGGAGGAAAAACTTTCAGAAACCTGATGAAATACTGAAAGCAGAGAAGATCAAGTTACCAGATTAACTTGTTATCAATAAAGATATATTTAAACCGTACTTTTGTTGGCACGATATAAATAAAAGATAATAATAATAATAATAATAATACTTTAGCCATTCCAGTGCATATCTCTTTGCAAGTGGGTGATTCAAAACAACAAATCCTATCCAGAAAATCCTATCCGGAATCTTGTCCCTAAAAACCGAACTGGAGGTATTAAAGCACATTTCATTGCAGCCGTTTAAGCAGCTCTTTTATATGTATTTTTTTTTTTTATAAGTGTTTAATCAGTTATAATCTCAAGCCATGAAAGTGAAGGAGCGCATTGCATTAGCATTATCTAAAGTGCATACGAGTTCTCTGGCACTTAGAAAAATTACCTGGAAGGAATTCTCATTAGGAAGAATCTGCATTTGGCATGGATTGAATTGGGAGTGCCATCTAAGTAAAATTATCTCTACTAAATGTGCATGTTATTATTTGCTTTTAAACCCACATAAAATCACTTATGTTCTCTCCTCTCCATATGTATGAATTCTGCATTATTTGCTTTTTACATTTCACTTGGTTCACTAAGCTTGTGTTCATGAAAGCTTTTTTATTTTATATTTAATCATGCATGTTTTTGTTTTTTATTTCTTTTTGCATGCAAGGCCTTTTGTTTCTTTTATGGACTGCAATGTAAGCAAACGCATCCCTCCAACTCCACCTCGGGAACCACATTATCTACGGAATTAGACTGTGGCAAATTAATGCGAGAGGAAAGAGGGATCCGAGCACAGCCCTCTATCCACACTGTATAGTCACTGAATAAAAGGTGTGTTCAAACAAATGGAGATCCGTTCAGATTATTGGAATCATTGGTTTTGCTTTGTATGTACGTGTCAAGAGCTATACAAACATATCCTACCTCTGCATAAGTACAAATGTTAAGTAGGAAACATTGGGAAACCGATTGGTCTGAGAAGATGCCATAAAAAAGCTTAGTTTGTTGTAGTTAATGGTTTAAAAATATAGAGGATTCATATTGTCAAAAACTTCATGATTGTTCTCAAGCGTAGGCAAAAACTCAGCCCAAGTTTAGTTTTCGCCGAACATGTATGATTGTTCAGTTTGGTAATCAGGATCATGGTTATGGAGCTGAAGGAAAGGTATGTAGGAAAAGAAGAAAGAGGACAGATGGATGAGAGGTGAAGTGAATGGTGAGGGTGGAAAAAGATAGGTTTTTTGAGTTGGAGAATACTAATGTACACTAGACTAGTCCGATATGAAGATTGGAGACACTGAGACTGAAGATTAAAAGGAAGACACTCGCCCAAGAGCTGGAAAGACACATTCTGGAACTGGAACTCGGAAAGGTTACTCAGTATTGCAAATGAAAGACAGAGACTCACACTGAGACTAAGAATAGACCTGGCAATTTCACACATAAAGAAAGAGAGGAAAGCAGGGCACGTGACAGACTTAAATTGTCACACGATAATGATAGAAAGAATCGGAACAATAACCTTTCGTATTAGGACATCATTTTTAACTCATAACATTCAAAAACCCTGTTATGTGTAATGTGTCTCACCTCTTGAAAGATGTTCTGTGTAACAGTATGTGTGCATTAGCTGGGCAGACACACCTTTGCAATGTAACAATTTATGCAGCACCCATTCAAGCGGAAATATCTGTGGGCAGTCACTTCAGAGGGAAAATAAAATAAAAACATGGAATAAAAAAGCATTTTCAGTATTTATTAACTTTTTGTAGATGTATCTAATTAGCTACTTCCTATAGACATTACCTTACACTGGGTGTTAAAGAAGCAAACTAATAGGTGGTACAGAAGAGACAGAACCACACATGGAGGTAGGGTTAGCTGCACTGACCCAGAGACCCTGGTAAGCAGACCTTCATTCGGAGACTCTGGGTCAAACCCTGAGAGTTCCAAGGTAGGTTTCCAACATTTATAAAGAGGTGTGAAAATAAAATGTAAAAACCCCAGTAAAATAAAGGCTAGAGTATAGGTTAACTAACAGGCTATTTTGTTAGGTCATCTAGTCCGAGGGTCTTCCTCTTCCAGAGCCCATCAGATTCAAGGTCTAGTTTTGCCTTCAGAGATGTCTTTTTGCTCACCAAGAAAGATTGTAAGAATATTTGAAGCCTTTCTGCCAGTACTTTTAAGGCTCCTAAAGGTTATGTGTTCTTGTTTTCAGGTCTACAGAAAATAAGTATTTGGTCTTGTGAGAAAACTAAGCCTTCTATAACGAATTTTATGCGATCCAGTCCCCTAAACAACAAATATAGATAAGTTATTCAAAGTTGGTCATATTTTGTATAAATGCTTTTTGAGTCCTCAGTGGACATGTACAAGACTACGATTTAAGCTTACACCTTAATAAGTACATATTAATTAGTCAATTAGTTAATGATTAACCAATACTGAAGTGTTAAAGGGTTCTAAGAGGTGTGTTTTTAAAAGTAGACAATTACACCTTTTTCTGTCACCGACGGAAACTACATGACTGAACTGCTGAGCGAGTGAAACCTCTTCTAGCATAGAAAGCGCCCAGTTGCCTGCTCCTCATTATACTGACACAATGTAACAAAGTACCTGAAAACATGATGACACGTCGAATGGCTTCTTTTCTAGATCGGGAACTAAATGTCTTACCACTTAAATGCAATACCCGCTGACTATTCTCAGACAGATGTGGGCTAAGAACATTATTTTACTTGTGTCAACATTTGTTTCTTTCTGCTGAACATTCCATAATAATGATCTACTTCTCAGTCTACCATAGAAGGTAATAAGAAGCCATGATAGACTTTAACCCATACAGAGCTGGTGATGAAGCACTTGACTTTTAGATCAGATTTAAAATTTTTAGACAGCTACCAAATGTTGTATAGCGTTAGCATGGACATGAGCGTGGCATGATAATCTTTTATTATCGTTGTTATTGTCTAAAAGAGAGAGATAAGAAAATATGTCATTAGCAGTTACTCTTCCCACACCCAAGGATGAGGCAAGGCGTTTCCGGTTGTCTTCGATGTCTATGACAAAATTGTAACTGGCGTCTGCACCGCATTCTTATCCACAAAGCAAAATAGCCAAAACGATGCCTTGGCAAGAAATGTGTCTTTTCACAATGTGACCAGAACATGGGGGGAACAAAATGACAGCAGATAAGAATAAATCAAGTCTGCTTGTTTTTCCTGCTGTAAAAAATATCCTTCATATTTGATTTTTTGGGGGGGAGAATATTAAATAAATAAATTAAATAAATAAAATAAAAATAAAATACCTTATTTGCTCGATTATAAGACGACCCTGATTATAAGACGACCCCCCAAAATCTGAATATTAATTTAGGAACAAAGAAAAGGCCTGAATATAAGACGACCCTATAGGAAAAAAGTTTTACCGGTAAATGTTAATTCATCTAAACTATGTGAACAATTGTTTGTTAATAAAAGCTATGATTGAGAAAAATTTTGTTTTTAATTCCTTTTATTTTCCAACCTGCCCCCCAGTTATGCACATCTGCTCCCAGTCTTGTCACTCTGCCCCATAAATGCCTTAAACCCCCTATATGCCACTGTGCCCCATGATATGCCTTTTAACCCTCTATATGCCACTGTGCCCCATGGTATGCCTTTTGACCCCTTATGTGCCACTCTGCCTCCAGAAATGCTTTATACCCCTATATGCCACTCTGGCATTTAGGGGGTTAAAAGGCATATTATGGGGCAGAGTGGCATATAGGGAGGTATAAAGCATTTCAGGAGGCAGGGTGGAGTATAGAGGGTTAAGAGGCATTTCTGGAGACAGAGTGGCATTAAGGGGGTTAAAAGGCATTTCATAGACCACATACATCCCCCCAAAAAAAAACTTACCGGTGCTTCTGACTCCCGGTGTGTTGTCTGGGCAGCATGTAGACGTCTATGCGATTCGCGTACACAACTTCCGCTGCAACTGGAAGGAGGTGCGGTTAGCAGCGGGGCTTGTCTGCGTCCATCGCGCATACACCCCCTGACTGTCAGAGAGATTTCCCCCCTCGCTGCTAACTGCACCTCCTTCCAGCTGCAGCAGAAGTTGTGTACGCGAATCATGTAGACGTCTACACGCTGCCCCGGCTACACACCGGGAGTCAGAAGCACCGGTAAGTTGGGGGGGGACAGGAGGATCCAGGTCCGCTGCAGCATTGCGGGGGATCTGGATCTTAGTCTCATAGTCAGACCTATTTGAGGTCTGATTATAAGACGACCCCGATTATAAGATGAGGGATGTTTTTCAGAGCATTTGCTCTGAAAAAACCTTGCCTTATAATCAAGCAAATACGGTAGGTTGTGTTTTATTTATTTATATATATATAATCTCAATGATCAGTCTAAAGGTTAGGTTTCAACAAGATATACCGCAAACCACATATTTTTAATATTTTAGTGAAGGGCAGGCAAAGCAGTTTGCACCTGGACAGGGTCCACTGCATGTGATTCTGTCCTCCTGTTCAGAGACGCAATAAATCATGGCAGTCAAACAGAGCGGTGTCCTGGCCCATCTGCTCTGAGACATTTGTCAAGAACCCTTAACGGCAAAAAATATATTCATTGCTGGTCGAGCAAGATTAAGTCAACCTTAAATTCAACAGGACTGGTCATCCATGAGTACTGGTTTATGAGCCATGGCATTTGGCTCAGCTTTTTTTCTTTGCATGGGCGTATTCCTCAGTCCCAGTTTCTTAATCATGGAGATAACTAAAGAGTTAAATTAGACTTTCTCTTAACAATTCTGGAAAAAAAAGATGTAACCTCTAATCTTTAATATTTCTGTGGTTTCTAATAATTTTAGTAGGTCATTTATTTTTTATCTCTCTCTCTCTCTGTTGCTCTCATTTTTTTTTAACTAAAATTCTTCTTTTTTTTTTTTTTTTTTTTTTTTTTTTTTAAACATCATCTTACCAACTAAAGGTCATGGAGGTTCAGGGTAGGCTTATATTATTTTTTGTTGTGGGATATTTTTTTGAAACCAACTGAACAGTTTTCATTGATTTGTTAAAGGTCACATGTAATTACTGTACTGAGTGTAAAGGTCTGGATATATTAAGGTAATATTATTGTAAGAAAGTCCAACACATTAATAATTTTCTGTATCTTCTTCTGTATAGAGAAGAGTTTGTATCATTTCCGCATAAACCCATTACTGACCTTTCACGATATATTTCAGGCTAGAATAAAGAATATTTGGAGTTTTACAGAATTAATTGTTAAAGTTATGTCTGAACTCCTATGACTGTAGTGTAATTTTGTAAGCAGGAGATTTGTCAAAGATAAAGATTCCATCTTATTTCCTTTATCAAACATCAAAGATGATCCTGTTCCCCAATGACCTTTCACTCCATTCTTTATGGTATTTGTCTGACCATGCGCCATCCTCCATGACCCGAGCTCAATTTATAATGGTATTAAAGGATAAAATGTCCCCGTTGGGAAAATTGGCCACCACCATCGCTGTGAACGTCTCAAAGAGCAAACAGAAAATGCATTTTATAAAGACTCGCAGGGTCTCTTCTAACCTAAACATAAGCTAGCAGAACAAAAAGATGATCTAGTGCATGGAATATTCAAATTTTATTAAAGGGTATCTATAAATTGAGGGTCTTACAAGCATATTTTGGTGCTACTCCCCATGGAGTCTATATGTACGCCACATCAACAACATAAAAAAAGGAATTTCTTGTCTGATGCGTTACCCAAACTTACAGAATTTTTATGAGGGGAAGCTAAGATTTTAAAGTTCAGATAAATAACACTTTTTGTTAAAAAAAAGAGATTGATATTTAACATACTCTCCATGCTACCCAACATTTACACGCACTGACATGTTTTTTCTTATCTTTTTTTACAATAGTATTAATTAAATGATATTAAAACATGTCATTAATGGAAGAAATGTCTTTCCAAAATAGGCCACTAAATCATTCAGGCTGATTATTTGGTTCCATTGAAAAGAAAAAAAAAAAAACAACAATATTCCCAATAACGAATTTACTACCAGAGCTGTAATTTAAAAATTCAGCGACCTAAATGAGAATAAAGCTTGTGATTATTTCCTGAATTAAATGTTTAAATGTCCTCTCCTCTCCGCCACTAATGTCTTTTATTTATCAAGATGTATTAATGGTAAAATGACCCACATTAATTATGTCCCCGTTCTCTGGCAAATTACAGCATTCACCAGTGTTAAAAGAATAATAGTGGTCTGACAAAATGTGTGTTTCATGTAGAAGATTTGTATTTTTTGCCGATTCTGCACCTACACAAATGGACAATTTAATCGGAAGATCCTAATCCTACACCTGGGTCAGTGTAATAATAGTGGTGAAAGTGTATGGCGGTCCTAATGAAGTAATAACTAACTTATTCTTATAGATAAATCATTTTCATATTTATTAATAAACGTATTGTTTTGCTTCTACATATGAAGATCTATTGGTTAAGTAAAGTAAAGATGGAGATACATTGTTAACACTCAATATACATTTCCATAATCTTTAAACAGATAATATAATATATAATATTTTAATATGCGAAATAGCCCCTGGAATATTTATTGTTCCGCTTATTGTAGAAGAGGGGCAGCTGCTCCAGGTACCACAAGGTGAAGGGTGCATTTGAGCTGCCCTGGGCAATGCCCCTGCGCCTCCTTGTGCCCCCCGCTTCTGGAGGTGGATGTGATGCCCACTCTGGGCACAACCTTGGACCTTGCGCCAGGTGCTCAGATCCCTGGTAAAGCCTCTGTTCAACCCTAGCGGCATAAGAATGATGCCCTGCATATACTTTAACATATACAGATCTGTTTACATGCCAGGCCATATTATGCCAAGCCCAAAGAAATGAAATTGTCATTTAATATTAAACAATCCCTGCAAATTGTAGAATTCATACCTATACCATAAAGACCATATGTTTGTATATAACTACATTTAGGAGGACCTGGTCCTGGATTCCTAGAACATGGGCTCCAAAATATTGTTAGTGTTATTGGTTTGCCCCTAGATAATTCATCTCTGCTAAGAAACTATATATACTCTATTAACCAGGGAACACCTAGGTGGTCTTTGCTCAGTGAGAAATATATAAGAATGTTTTGCTTAAATGCCAACATAAGGTTAATATTAAATAAAGAGAGAGGTTTTAGCAGAGAAGCTGGCGCAGCAGATCATATGATTAGTAAGCAAACTCCTTGAGAGAGACGTATTGCATAAAAAGCCAGGACAAAAAGCAGAACCCTAAGACACCTTCGTTCCATTAGTGGAACAGTTATGTGCATAATGATCTCTCAAAGTAAAGCCCAGGGAATGCTTTGATCTCTCATATTTCGGAAGTACGTTAGATCAGTGTCACAACAACAGACCCACTGGAAGCTGGCTATACATTGCATTAGCTTTTTTTAAAAAGATTTTAACTTTTTTTTGTGAACCCTGAAGGCCTATCGAGCTAATTAGGATCTGTGCGAGCCAAAAAATAGTCACCATGGTGTTATCTTGTAATACTTATTCTTACATGAATCCGCGAGCCAGCAAGCTCTTTTTATCCCTAACCATGTGCTTTCTTCAAAAGAATAGGTAAATAGCAAAAAAATGTAGTATAGAAAAAAAAAAAATACAGCAACAAATGCAATTTGCCCGCAGACTTGACCATTCCTGGCTTCAATGTCCACTTTTCAAAAAGCATAGTATTTTTTTAGATAAAAAAAAAAAATTATAAAAATAATAATTAGACAGGACCTTAAGACAGACATCACAAAGACCAAAAAATAAGCTTTTTTGCATTATTCTCTCCTCTCGCTCGTTCTTTGCTTCTGCATGTGTTATTGGATTCTCTGTATGTAATACTAACAGTCTAAGTGTCAAATTAGAAAACATATACTTTGCCCCAATTAGGGCACTCTCGGTTTTGCAGAGCTTTGATCACCCCATACCGTTCTGTGGGTATGAACGTTCAGAAGAATTTAAAAACTTAGTCTGTTTTATTTGGTTCCTATTTTAGTTTAGGGTTTCTGTGCCAAACTTTTGCTTCAGGCTTAAAGGCTAAGGAAGAACCGCGTGAAGACCTCCTTCTACTGAGCTGCAGCAGATCTCAGTTCTTATCTTTGTGTCACTTCTTTGGAGAGGTTGTCAAAACAGTCTGACAGTTTTAAGGCTCTGTAGACTATTTCAAGCTTTGGTGTCAAAGAAAGAGAAACTCTACAGCCTCTGTGAGTTCCAAAAATATAACATCTACCTGTCTATCAAGCCCGTCTATATAGACTGTAGTTTTTGTGCAAATTTTATATTAATGTTTATTTTTTTTATATAATTTTATAGCTTAATTCCAGCCCTACCGGTAATAGTCCCAGAAAACTGAGCAAAGGCCTACAAATCAGCTGCCGCACCCAATTTTCCCATTCTTGGTCACCATTTTGCAGGAAGTGGGCATCATAGGCCAGATGGGGAGCTTGTGGGCAGATATCCAGGCTGGTCCACAACGCTGTGCGTTGGGCTATGGCATCATATTCCAGCGATTTCCTGCAATGTGTTGTGAGGTGGTAAGTTAAGCACCAGGTCTTGCCATACCTGGGAACTTATGGGCTCCGGCTACCCGGAGCCTTCCCTTGCGGGACGCGGCCAAGACTGCACGCTGACGTCAGTGGGCGGTCCCGCCGACGTTAATGGGAGTTCCCGCTAACGTCGGGGGTGTTTCCACTGACGGCAGCGGGAAACACCCCCATTTAAATGAAAAATGGGCAGGGAGCGGGGCGTGTCAAGACCCCGCGACCCAGAGGATTCGGGTCTTGAGCCAGAGAAGCGGAGGAGCAGTGCTCAGCCGTCAATCTCCGGGTCAAACCCAGAGAGTTCCCAGGTATGGGTCTTGCCCTACCTTTAACCATAAACCTGCTGGACTGTAACCATGTCCAACAGACTGTGTCCATTCTGGGCACCTGATATGTTGGGAGTATGGTATTATGTCCATTTTATTCAATCCATGGTTGGCTCTAATACATGTGGTTATAATGGGATTTATTGAATTAAGACAAACCATATTGCAGGAAACACATATGCGGTTATGTATGCAAAATTGTCTTCTTATCAATGTAGCAACCAAGGCAATGCGCCAATCAGCATTAGTTGCTATAGTGATAAGACCATGTTGCACCCCAATTATTTTTCGTATACATAACACCCATAGAGTATCACTTTATGTTGCTTTTTAAAAATGTAAATGTATAAATTAAACAGGTGCGTTTGAAATACATCAGACCCTATTAATAATAATAGCTTTTGCCCATCATTTCTGAAGGCATGTGTAATATATAATCGCCTTACTTTTAATTGTTTATATCTCAACTCTTCCATAAACCAGTTAATTGGAGATGACATTAACACAACCCTCAACTGCTCCCCGACTGCGATCACAGGAACACATGGCGAGCCTCATAGAAGCTTCACTGATGTCTTGTTTTAAGACAAGGGAACAATTTTTAAAAAGCAATTACTAGCCCTTTGAAGCCTATTAGCTTGGAGCTATTAAATTCAAAATCAATTACAGGGAAGCATCAATGCATTTTAACACAAGGAAAAATATTTTATACATGTACTAAGAAGCACCCTCTGTTCATCTACCAAAAGCGTATCTGGGACCCTCGGGGTATTTACTCTGATCTCAGGGTGATCGAGCCGCTTCTTAGAGTAACGCAATCTGGGCTGATTATTCTACTCTGTGCCAGTTTCTCATTGTTAAGTAACATCTGAAATCTGCTTGAATTCAGACGGCTTAATTGAGACATATGGACCATTAATGGGTTAGTATTGGGGGCTTAGGGTCAGGTTATTTAGACGGCTCCGGGGTATGGCCATGAAGCCAAAGAGACATTATTGTAACAATATCAATAATATTCCCGATGCTTGCGGTCATTGTGCTAGGGATTGGAAAAGGAGCAGACAAACTATCATTTGGGTAAGAATTTCTCTGATCCTTCTTTCTAGACGACTGGAAAGAGCATGGGGTAAAGATGTGGTTAAAAGGTAAATATTAAAATTGGATTTTATTACTAGGTGTCCCATAACTTCGAAGAAGTTCCCAACGCACCATGAACCAGATAATCAATGAAAGGCAACAGAATCAGTAACTCACTGAATACTCCACCAACAATTCTATACAGAGAACCGTGGCTCGGGGTTGTTGACTGTACCAGGTACAGCATTTTCTGCGCATTTAGATATTTTTAGGCAGGTATAAGCACAAGACATCCAGGAATTCTAGAACTAACAAGGAACCGTCATCTAATTTCTCATCCAAAAGCGTGTTTTAACAGCGAGGCTGCCAAGACGGGCTCAGTCGCTGGAGGACACTGCTCTAGCAGAATGTGCCAGACCTCAAACAGTTTGCTAACCGTAGAAAATTAGCGGGCTCATTCACTCCAGAGCGATGCCAGCATGCAATATTCCCCGTCTCGTCACGCACAGCGGAGAATAAACCTTGACATAAATCTTATAGATCCAGAGGCCACAATTAATACTATGTGCGGTGATCAATATCTAGAAATTAAATCATTTCCTCCGGCTGACCTATTGTAAACCAATTTTATTTTGTTGGCGATATATTTAGGAACTTTCCAGCCGCTAGGGAATCAGCAAATATTAATAGTAACTAGTAAAAGCCTAAATCAAAGACTTTTGATCCCCCCTCACCAATTCCACCCCCTATATTATGACCCTCCATATTTCAAACCATTCTACTTGTTAAACTTCCTTCTCTACAGTTGTCCTGGATGATTTTAAAATATATATTTTTTATTTCCCTGAATAATGTGGGTTTTTTTGTGCCCAGTTTTATCCATCAACTCTGTTTCAAGCAATTATAATCACGATTAGCATATGAAATAACATATTTAGCAAGCAATGAGAAAAAACAGCTTGGTGTTACTGGTTTAATAAATGCGTTGCTATTAAAAATAAAACTTAGGTTAACGTCTGCGAAAATGTTGGATCCAAAGGTCGAACATTTGACTGCGAGGAACATTTTCTGCATAATAAAGGTACATCGCAGAGAGTTTGCAAGCAGCAATTTATACAACGACAAAGTGATTACTTTCAGAAAACTACAGGAGCAATTAACACTGAATAATACATTTGCAAAGCGGGTCTTGCAGGGTGATTATAGTTAGAGATTTATTAAAGCCAATTGTTTCGGAGAGATGATCCTGATTCTCTTGGCCTTCCTGCTGCATTCAAGTTAGCAATTTCTAATTCATATAAACTGAAATGTGAGAGAGAGTGGTGTCCATACCTGCTTTGGATGTACCCTTGAGTCTCCAGGTATGGAATCTGATTACCCGGAATTTTGGGTGCCATCTTGATCTCTGGATGGGGTACAGTTGTTTGACTTTGTTATTTTTGCCTCAATATTGCTTAAAACTGCATGGGCGTTGAGGGTCGTTGCAGATGAGGGGACACGTGTCTGCTTGCTGATATTCCCATGCCAGTGTTCTGGATTTGTTCTGCCACATGTACTGTACATTTGTGACCCTATTCATGGCAACTTTTGGCTTACAATGTCCTCACGTCCCCCCCCTCACTACTTGCCCGCTTGACTCTCACTCACATCTCTTACCATCACTTCCCATCCCAAGCCCATCAATTTAGCCTCTCTTTTTCAACTCCCATCCTCATTCTAAACTACTCAAACAATCCTCCAGATTGTAAACTCACAAGCTCGGCCCTCTTTACCTAACGTATCCGTTTGTCTTAGTCTGTCAGTTCTAGTTTAGTGAGACCCTTTGAATCTATGGACTGTAAGAAGTGCTGCGTAAAACTGTTGGCTCTACATAAATATAGGGCCAGTAGGTATACCGGCGAAACACGCGTCAGGCACCCTTTAGCCTCCTATAGTTACCCCATTTATTCTGGTTTAGATGAATAGAGTTTACGTTAGGCAAGTACTTAGGAGGCTTTGTGATTCTCTATGACGGTGGTAGGGGAATCTGAATACATATAATGTTGGGGAGCAATATAGATAAAGTATTATAATAGACCTTTTATTCTTATTTTGATCTCCTTGTTTATGTAGTTCTTTCAGGGTATATGTTTTTTGTGTAGGGAATTGGTGATATGATATATAAATTTTATATAGAGGTTACGCACATCTAGTATCTTATTTTAGTTTGGACCTTTTGAGGGTCACCTGGTGTAGCTCTTCATATTGGACAAAGGTGGATATTATATTATTTCACTATAAAAATAAAAGATAATAATAACAACTACACCCACCATATCCAATCTGCTTGACCCTTTCCAAGCCAATCTCAACCCACAACACTCTATTGAGACAGTCCTCACCAAACAGTCTCCTCAACGCTAAAACCAAAGTTCCTCTCTGCAGCCTTTGACGTTGTTGACCATCTCTCTTTTTCCTGCACATGCTTCATTGTTAAGGCATCTGTGATACAACTCTCTCTCCTGACTCCAGTCTTCTTTGTCTACACCGTTAGCACTTGTTGTCCTCCCCTGCCGCTCTCTGTTAGGTTGCCACAGGCTTCCATTCTACACTTCTCTACATCTCCTGTCTTGGAGAACAAATCCGTTCCTTAGGATTCCAGTACAATCTCAATGCCGACAACATGCTCATGTACCTTTCCTCTTCTGACTTGCCGCCTTTCCCTCGCCTCACTAACAGTCTGAAATTGCACCCTGATGGGAAATCTACTACCCAAAATTCAACATTTCCTGGTATCCCTGTCGCTATTGAGAATTCCTCAATCTACCCAACAGAAGAAGTTCACTGACATTACACTCAACTCAGCACTCCTCCAGTCACTGGCCAAATCCTGCCGCCTTTATCTGCAAAATATCTCTTGAATTTGTCTTTTCCCCACAAAGGACTATGAAAATACTAATCCATTTGCCGGTCATATCCGTCTGGATTATTGTAATTCCCTACTAAATGGTCTCGCTCTCTCCCACCTTTCATCCGACCAATCCATTCTGAATAATATGCCCAGACTAATTTCCTTATCCCATTGCTCATCTGCTGCCCAACTGTGCCAGTCCTTCCATTGGCTGCCCGTACCCTCCATAATAAAATGTACATTTAAGATCCAGATCTTCTAGGTCTTATCAAGACAACACCCCTTGTCTCTTCACTCTTACCACGACTTGTATCGTTCTTCAACGCTTATCAGTTCTTCTGCATTTAATATTTTTCCCATGTTCTATCTATTCTCTGGAATTTCCTACCTCATTATTTTGGATTTTTCCTTATTTATTCTAAGGGTAATAAGGAGAATCATACAATCTATCCTAATGACCATCTGTCCTTCCCACCTTCTAGATCTTCTCCACATCACCAGAACTACAGACAATTCATCCTTAGCTAAGCAGCCCCTCTTCTTCAGTCCCAACCTCCTAAAATATTGTAAACTCAGGTGATTAGGGCATGGAAAGTCAACACATCATGGCACTACCAGTTTAATATATAAAGTATAAGTATATATAATATATATAATAATTCTAATATAATATATAATGCTAGCCAGATTATTACTCATGTTACACTACTGTGACAGTTAAAGTATTATTTTAACGATGATACTGCTAGCATATGGTATACGATAAATGTGTCAGTACGGTGATACTGCTAGCAATATCCAGCGGTCTGCGTGTACATGTGCATGCGCAGCCCGAGTGTTCGTGTCACAGAGCCCAGTGTGCATATTGGGTACGGTGATGAGAATGAAGAGGATGTCGGACGTGTGCATGCATGCGCAGTCAAGCCAGCAGGACAATTCAGGTAGGCATATCAGATGTGTAATTGTGTTAGTGACATCTGACTTAACACTTTCGTTAATCATTCCGCTGAGAGAACTTTAAACCTGTCCCGGAACGGTGTGCAGTGCATTGAGAAGGAATGAAGTGTAGCTCATTCTTCCCGCGTTCTAAGAGGTACAAAACTGCTGACTTCTTGCCAGCTTAAATTGCAAAAACACACACAATAATCCATTCATCAGCCGCCACAAATGTTCAGAGCTGGTGTTTTTCAGCTCGGGGTCGTTAATTATTCCACACCTGAACTGCTCCAAGACCATTTATTCTAATTCACTGTGATATTTAGATGGATGGCATATAGAGTTCGTTATACGAGTGCCTCACTGCAGAGCGGGGACGCAAATTTCTTTATCAGGATAATAATCCCCCCATACTGCTGTCAGAGCATTAATGAAAACGTATAAACTTTCCCCGCAAACAGGCCAGACTGGGGTACAAGCAAAGCTCACAACATCACCGGTGGAGTCTCCATAGCGTGGAAAGGTAGAGGTTAAAGCTCTGTTTGGTACAAGCCTACAGTAGCCCAGTCTGCCTTAAAGGAGCGAGAGCCATCAAATGCTCCTTAATGCATACATAATTGTCCATGTTGTCCCCATTGGAAAAGCATGGGGGGATTCTGCGGATCCCCCAATTGGCATTTGCCCTTTTCTGCACCCCTCAGCTGTTTGCCCTGCAGAATACGTATATAGCAGAGATAACTTATTATGTAGCAGTCTTGTACTGATTTTATTTTCTACAGTAAGTTTACGATATGTCTTTTCATCTCAACCCAGGGAAATCCAGAAGATCACGCAAACACCAGATTATCATGCTTTTAAATAACTACCTTTAGGGTTATTCCGGGGGAATAAATAAAAACTTCGTGATTAATCAGACATCTTTGCTATTGACATTCCAATGTGATATTTGATTTAAGTTGTTATCACACAACACCTACATAGCCAATATCCATCCATGGTGACAGATATGCAGCTTTGGAAATCCCGGTTGCAAGTTGATGATGACCATGGTGTCTTCTTAATGAGTTAATACAAGATTTGGTAAAGATGAGACATTTACTGGCTAACTGAATTAGTAATCTAACTGAAATAGATTACGAGATCTCATTCAGGCATTTTATTGAATATATTGTATGGTATAATATGTAGGGTATATAAGTAGTCTTGAAAATGAGCAACCTAATGCAATTCAGTTAGCTAGTAAAGGTATTCATCCTTACCAAATGTTTTTTTTTTATTCCACAGCTAATATGGTATGATGATATACGGATAGAAAGTTTCTTAATGTCGGTAAGGTAAGAAATCCTGACCTGTCGTTTTTAGTGTTATTAATGCGGTGTTTTATTCTGTCCCTCATCCCGCAGTGTCTTTCCTTCAATGCAATAATGGAGGAACTTGGAATATCTCTCAAGCATCCAAAAAGATTAAAGAAGAAGACAAAAGCCAAGGGCAGATCAACATTCACAAGTATGTTAACGTGTCACCAGAGGCGGATAATCAGGAAAGAGACAATGGCATAGAACCAGAATTTCAATTTAATGATATTCCAGAAGACAAAAAAAAAACAAAACATACTGACTGGGAACCATACTGATTTTAAGAAATGAGCAGAGGGATTTTTTTAAAGGATGGCATCTGCTTTTTTAACTTATTTACATGATTTTTTTATAAAGACACATATGGCAGAAACAAAGTGAGACGTGCTGCTGATCGGTTTGCGGGACTCACCTCCAAAAATGAATTTATATGACCCATTTTCTGTATCATTCCATACTTTCCCCAACAAATTTATCCGTGTGATTTCTAAAATAAAATACCGTTTGTTAGAAGGCTTGTGTGCTTAGTGTTTGCTGGCATGACACGTAGACCAATATTTATTTGTTGTTGCAAAACATCTAGACTTTTAAGAGAAACAAAGTGTTATTATATGTCCCAAAAGTGGAGACCCAAAACCCCTCTCTGTGCGCGGTTCCTCCCCAGATGTCCATCTTTTCTAGAAGCTCAGAATGTTGGGTGTGAGAATGTGACACCTGGTTCCACAGCCCTAAAAGTCACAATATTGTGCGGATAAGCAGTAGAAACAGCGACAGGGACCATCCATTGCTTATGCCAATGGTGGACAATTGAACGATGTTCTATGGACTTTCATAAACCTTGCCATGCACACTGATGTTCTTGTGTGGACACTTTGCCGATCCCTGAGCAGAAAGAGGTTTCATAAAATAAAATATGCAAATAAATACAATTTTTGGGAGAGAGGTCCTGAGGTACCAAGACTTGTACAAGCTAAACACATGTTGACCCATACGTGGAGTAACTGCTGTTGTCCTCATACAGGTGTGATCAGAAGCCTGAAGCTGCTTTTTTGATCATGGCTTCAGGAGGTGGTCCAAGGTTGAACTTTATGGACTTGTCTTTTTCACTGTAAATTACTTTGTTTCCGTGTGAATATCCTTTTTCAAATGTCTTATTTACTTACATAAACGTCTAACAATGGCTCACAAAGTCACATAAACCTCCAACCAAACCCCTAATTCTGCTGGTAACTATTCCTAATTAACCTGGGAGAAAGGCAGTTTAGTTGAAATTCATAATAGCCGAGCGAAGCAGGAACTGAATTTAGTTTTCTCAGCCTAATGAAAATTTAAAATAGATGTTCTGCAGAAAAAATACCAAACTTGCAAAAACATAGCAGATCTGTATCGCTTGAATAGCAGATCAGCACAAACTGCAAACGCTGCACTTAAACTGAGAAGGAGCCATGAGGTCAGTTAACAAAATCAGTTTGTATGTGAGAAATGAGTCCGAACCGCATCAGATGGCCAATTATCCCTCAACGTATTGCCATTTTTTTCTGGTTCAATAGAAGTTAATTCATGAAGAAGAAGTAATGCAGGGTCCGGTTACAGAACCGCCAGAGATACAGGTGACACCTGTGCGTTTCTTGTATTTCGCTACAAAAATACATTTCGGTTTTTACCACCAGCTTAACCTTTAACCCTTTGAGTACTGCTATTGTCACTCGTTTTAATTGCCCTCTTTGTTGAAGCTTAAACTTGTGTCTACCCTGGGAGCAGCCACCATAACTTCTTAATTATTTCTCTTCTTTGAGTTAAGCTCAGGTAGCCTTTATAAGGGTAAAGGGAGAAGAAACAGAGAACATCAATATGGTGGTAGCCCTGTCACTCCGGAACAAAGACCAGTTTCCATGTTATAAAACTAAGCTAAATCACTCCAAATAATTACAAATTACAAAAAACTCACCTTAACTGGGTAGTTTTAATGCATGCATTTGGCCAATGCCAAGTGTCTCTGAAACTTTCCCGTAGTACTAGGTCCATCAGAAGTCAACTTTGATTTTTTTATTTTTTTTTTTAAGTAAAAGAAAAAAATACAAAAGAGGTATTTCAGAAGTCAAGATCAGTAACCAACTTCTACACGACTCAGACTCATCGTCTGCAGTGCTCTTCCCCGGCTTATACAACCAAACCCGTTAAGAATTTTAAAGGAACAGGCCAGACATCACATATACTTTAATAAATATAATAGCTGAAAAGTCTCTTTACATTTTTTTTGCCATTAATTAACTGCTTGAAGTCAACCAGTGACATGACACGTCGGGACACAGAGGGCACGAGGACCTGCAGTCTCTCTGTAAGATAAGTGATATATTTTTATAGTTCTAATAAACGCTTATTAAATTACTTACAAAGTTCTTTCATTCATTGTCGCTTTCTGCAGTTACTGTACCTTTAACTTTTTTTCCCCAGTTGTTCTTACTTTTAATTGCTCCCAATACTCTTTAAGTTCAACAATGTTGTTTCCATGTAGATGGGTGATTTAGCCATACCCCAATGACTTCAGGTCCCTGTCGGAGCAATACAATTTGTTCCTGACTGTGCAATTGAAAAGAATAGCCACGTTTTATATGCAAATGATCCAAGGAAGGATGCATACTCACGGAAAGGGAGAGAGGGAGAGAAAGAGAGAGAGAGAGAGAGAGATTGTTATATGGGTTACTGTAATGTTTCTCTTACTCATAAACCTTGGGGTGTATATTTCAGGGGGTTTTACGGAATATAATATATCAAATAGGATAAACCTGGAGTTTAAATGGTGCAGATTAGACACATTTTATACAAAATACATTAAAACACCAGTCACTCTTGTGAGTCTCAAGTCTGAGGGTAAATGGACTGCTGACCCTTTCATATCCTTCAGTGACTCCTTTATATTTTAATGGTGCGTTGATATCTTAATTTTGTCATTCTCACTAAAATATCAATTGAACGGCCTAGATTGGGCAATTTTATCTATACTTTGTGTGAAGCACATTTACAAGCAAAAGTATGGGTACAATGTTACACTAACTATAGGTTTTAGGTCTTTAGTTTAATCAGTTTTTACTTTTATAGAGCTAAAAAACAAATCATATAGGAGCCATTTGTATATTGGTAATTTTCCTCCTTTGCTCCAAAAAAATTACACATATAGCTATGCGGTAGATTGTTGAGCACACGATCATGATATCACAATCCTATTCTCAACATAAGAAATTGCAATGTACTCAGTTGTACTCAATATGTGAACCAAAGAGGCACACCAGCACCCAGCCATCAGAGCTGCCCGGTAAACCCAAGTGTGGCCTTACATTTTTTGAAGAAAAAATGTATTTTCAAATATATTTTTCCCAAATTAAAGATAATAAGGGGAAAATATATTGCTTGGTGAAGTTGGTGGTAGAACCCAACTGTGTCTCCTTATCTAAAGTCCAAAGCACTCATATAGGATAAGAACTGTGGAGATCCATAGTTGCGATCAATATTCTGTAATGCGGACCCCTTGATTACGCTGAAAAAATATGAATCTGTAAGTGTGTGAACATGGATGTGTGAAATGGACTGTGTGTCAGCATGACTGTGTGTTAGTGTAAGTATGTGTGTTAGCGTGTAAGTTTGTATGCGTATGTGAGTTATCGGGGGTGTGGGGGGGATCAAGGTGCTGATGGGACCACTTGGCTTTGCTTGTCCTCTGGTGCAGAAGGTACCAGCCCTCCTCTGTGGACAGCAGTAGGCCCTCACAGCATGCTAGTGGACCTAGACTGAGACTGGAAGAAGCAGAGAGAGAGAGAGAGAGAGAAACATAGAGTCAGGCAACAGCTTCCTTGTGGATCCTTTGGAACGCTTGGTGTAGATGTCCAACATTCAGTAAACAAGTCAATTTCCTCCAGGTGTATAACCTAAAAAGCCTCATCTCCTTTGCTCTGTGGGATACTCTTAGCTGGGACTCGATGACCTGAATTTTATGTATGCAGGACTTGTGTGCAAGTTTTAAAAAAAAAAAAGGAAAGTAAAAGATGGTGTAAAGATCTTTTGGTGTATGACAAACCCCGAGATAAAATCTAATCACAAAGAAGGAATTATGTGCATCACTGCGGAATAAGTCTTCTGTAATCGTATGCAGTGCTGAAGCTTTTAGACACAATTTGTGCGGCTGTGCCATTCCGCAGAACAGGAGAAGAGGAAGGCGATTTTAAATCCTGATTTGTAGCTGTGCGGGGGGAAACATTTCTTTAGATAAAAGGGAACGTGAACATAATGTGTTGACCTGTAAGTGATCATCTTAGTTGTTACCCTTAGAATGCATCTAAACAACGATGTGCACTTTGGGTGGAAACAAGACTTGAAATATGGTTATTATGAATAGGCGCATTAGTTGAAGCTCTATAATTAAAGGGATACATGACGTGCTGCGTTATCCATAAGATACACCGGGCTTGTCCCTAAGTCTGGGGATCCACTAGTGTTCTGATAAATAATCTGGCCATGAAGTTTCCACCAGTGGAATAGCAGTGGGTGGTAGCCTCCACGGTGTAGGCTACTGTAACCAGGCACTCAGCATAACATAATGTGACCCCCACATGGAAGCAGTGTTCGAGCCACATGTTTTCTTCCATGCATGTATGTACACCTGTATGTATGTGTGTGTGCTCATGTCTGGGGGCCATACAAGGTCTTAATCTGGCACCAAACAACGGCAGCTTTGGTTCTTCCCATCGGCTTTTGGCGCCCTTGCTAGTTCTGTAGCACATACTTTTTTGTTAGTTATTAGAGAAAAAAAACGCCTAATCAAAAAGCGGGTAGAAAAGTGCCTCGTTTCACATCTACTCACAATAACAAACTGAAATCCTGAGTATAAGATGTAGGCGCTCGCAGACATGCACTGCATTAATGACAGCCTTCACAAGAATCTGCAAAATCCTCAAAAAATCTCTTTAAGGCATAAGAAAGAGAGAATATGTGTTTCCGAGTGTGTCTGCCGTGTCTGCCCGTTGCTGGTTTAGTAGTAGCTATGATGAATAAAAGAGCATTGTGAGTACGTGCACTCCACTCAGCAGCCCCGTATAAAATGTTAGGTAAGCATTTCTTTTAATTATGGGAACTTTGCTTCAATATGCTAATTCTTTCTGCCGTAGCTTCCTAATTAACACGCGGACTAGGAACAAGCAGAGAAAACACGATCCGTTGTAGTCAATGGTTCTTCCGCAAGCTAAATTGAATAAATTGAATACCTGGTAGAAATACACAAGTTAGATATATTCAAATATGGCACATAAAGGGTTAGCGGATTGAACAGAGAGAAAATGAGTGCGCCGCTGCATATGTTTAATCCAATATAAAGGAAAGAAGGGACGCCGCAATCATCATATTCTATATAATGCATTAATGCATGTCTAAACTTCCAGGGGATGAATTTGGCTGTGAAGGGTCCATGGGATCTACGAAGACCCCAGTGCAGGCAGCGGTGCAAAAAACAGGACCATGTAGTAGGCAGTAGCCTGGAGCTGCAGCTTCTCCTAAAGTGGTTACTTTTTTTTATTTATATAGGTTGAGGAATGTATATTAAAGAACTGCAAGGGGCACTTTACAAAAAAATATATCAAAATGTTGGAAATGAAGACAGTGAATGCTTCACGAATACTATGTACTCTGAAAGAGGTTACCAATGGAAACACACATTCATACCTTAGACTAAAAAAAACCTAATAATAAATCTCAGCGAGTGATGCTCAGGAAATAAATATAATGATAAATATTACGCTGTATATAGTAAAATTCATAAAATTTATAAAGAAATAAACAGTACACCACCAAAAAAACAAGTCTCTCCATGATGGACACAGATCGTATAGTCAGATCGTGCCAGGAAGTTTATGCCGAAAATACAGGAATGAAGGTTCCTCGGTTAACTAAGTTCCAAGGAGTCATCTAAATCACAGTCACCATCACTAAGCAACATGTATATATGTGTACACTATAGGAGCGGCCATCCTTCCTCCTCTCAAGATCTGCCTGGTTATTCCTCCCCACTAAGGTTAAGAGCTTCAGGACAACAAAATGATTAGATAATGCTGGCCCTATCATCGATCAGGACTTCCATGAGGTTAACCTTTAAACTAAAAATATTCAAAATAGTTACAAAAAGCTCACCGTATAATTGCTCTACAAGTTCATTATGGAGGATGGGCATCTCCCAAACCAGTCCTTGAAGCTGTGTGGACAGCCTAATGAGGTGATATGCCCCTGGTTAATGCGGCAGGGGGGCTGCTGCCCACCCCCCAAAACTGCCCCCTTAGGTCTAGAACTAGACTAGAACTAGAACCCAGAATATGCTGCTGGCCGAAAGCTCACTATAGGTAGCAAAGGAACATGAATAGAACACACAACATCACAACACACACATTATGTGATTATTATGTTCTTCACAGATATTTTTATAGTACCTGTGATCTCACCTTTCATCTTTTTGGCACAATCAAGCATCACGTTACTGTTGGATGGTACACATAACAATGAAAAGAAAATTACAGCGAGAAATCTGACAGAAAGGGGTTTTATAGCAAACATAAAAATACTCAAAAGTAGTTAACCTATTTAATCACTCGATAAGACCCAGACATCCATAGTTTTTATAGAAAGGCATCTTCTTTAGACATAAATTCAAGTGTTTTTTGATCAGGAAAAGGCACCCATTGCTCTCTGAATGGTGACCACCAGTAGATACATTTTAATGGAATAATGTTAAATAAAACCCATCCTTTTTAAGTTACCGTATATATCAGTATATTTTCCCAATGGAATCACCCTGTTAATAACGTATTTACCTCTATAAATGTGCAGTGGATGTAAAAAGTCTACACACCCCTGTTAAAATGCAAGGTTCTTGTGATTTTAAAGAATGAGACAAAGGTAAATCATATGAGAACTTTTTCCACCGTTAACGTGACCGATAACGTGAACAATTCAATGGAAAAACAAACTGAAATCTTTGAGGGGAGAAAAAACAAAACTCACAATAACCTGGATGCATAAGTGTGCACACCCTTAAACTAATACTTTGTTGAAGCACCTTTTGATTTTATTCCAGCAATCAGCATTTTCGGGTGGGAGTCTATTAGCATGGCACATCATGACGTGGCAATATATGCCCACTCTTCTTTGATAAAGCGCTCCAAATCTGTCAGATTGCGAGGACATCTCCTGTGCACAGCCCTCCTCAGATCACCCCACGGATGTTCAATTGGATTCAGGTCTGGGCTCGGCTGGGCCATTCCAAAACGTTAATCTTCTTCTGGTGAAGCCATGCTTTTGTTAATATGGATGTGTGCTTAGGGTCGTTGTTGTGCTGAATGGCATTCTATGGGTGATGCGCAGTGTTGTTTTTGCGCCAAACATACTTTTTGGAATTATGGCCAAAAAGTTCAACCTTGGTTTCATCAGACCATAACACATTTTCGAAAGTGCTTTTGGGGGACTTGATGTTTGTTTTTGCAAACTTCAGCCGGGCTTGGATGTTTTTCTTTGTAAGAAAAGGCTTCCATTCCTGCCACCCTAGCCCCAAAGCCCATTTATATGAAGAATACAGGAGATTGTTGTCACATGTAGCACACAGCCAGTACTGGCCAGAATCTCCTGCAGTTCCTTTAATGTTGCAGTAGGCCTCTTGTAAGCCTCCCTGACCAGTTTTCTTCTCGTCTTTCCATCAATTATGGAGGGACGTCAAGTTCTTGGTAATGGTTGTGCCATATTGTCTCCATTTCTTCACTGTGTTCCATGGTATATCTAATGCTTTGGGAAAAAGATTATACCCTTCTCCTGACTGATATCTCTCAACAATGAGATCCCTCTGATGCTCTCTGTGAGCCATGGCTTCTGCTCTGAGATGCAACTGAGCAAATGTCAGGTAAATCCTACTAGAACAGCTGAACTTTATTTGTGATTAATCAGAGTCACTTTAAATGATGGCGGGTGTGTAATGACTTCTATGTAACATGCGTTTGAATGTGATGGGTTAATTCTGAACACAGCCACAGCCCCAGTTATAAGAGGGTGTGCACATTTATGCAACCAGGTAATTGTGAGTTTTTATTTTCCCCCTCAAAGATTACATTTTGTTTTGCAATTGCATTGTTCACGTTATCGGTCACATTAAAGGTGGAAAATGTCCTGACATGATTTATCTTTGTCTCATTCTTTAACATCACAAGAACCAGGCATTTTAACAGGGGTGTGTAGACTTTTTATGTCCACTGTAAATGTGCTCTTTGGGCCACATTATCATGAAGTTATAACTTTGAATTTATTTTTAATTTTTTTGCCCCTGCTTTGCAAAATGTCTGAAAGAAAGAAATGAAGAACGATGACATTTCCTTGAGAAGCCTGAGTGAAAGCAAAAAGGCCGCAATAGTTAAACGAGTGTTGCCTCTGGCAACATAAGCATTTTTCTCTGTTTCCTCCATTTAAAGAGGGGTCAACCAATTGTAAAAATGCGATATAACAATTAGCTAATTGCTCCCTTACATATTGTTTCAACTAATGTTTGAAATGCGCTGGAAACTGTATACGTATCATTTAATTGAAGAATTAAGAACATGGAAAGCCAATATCGTCTAAGTATCCCATTACAGAAACTAATTTTAAAGATGCATTTATTATGCAAATGTATCGATTTACTATTAGATTGAAACCTAATGAAATCTTATTTACATACTTCCAATTAACCTCCCTTTCTGGTAAAAGATTTTTGCAGAAAAATAATCCACGTTTTTGGAAAAAGTTCAGATTTTTTGTCCGTTTCATGGGTGTCTGGCCTAGTTTTCGAAAGACTTGTATGAATTGTACGAATATGAATACATAAGTTTAATGCATATTCAGATTCCCAGGTTGCTGCTAGAATAAAAAGGACCAATAAATGCATAAAACAAAGCAAGAATTCTGCTCATACCCAGTGAATACTATAAAAAACCCACCAATGTAAGGCATTTGGGGATTCTGGCACACTACATATCCATACACCAATCAGCCATAACATTATGACCACCTGCCTAATATTGTGTAGGTCCCCCTTTTGCCCCCCAAACAGCCCTGAGGCATCAAATAATGGCCTCCACTATTCCTCTGAAGCTGTGCTGTGGTATTCGGCACCAAGTCGTTAGCAGCAGATTCTTTAGGTCCTGTAAGTTGTGAGGTGGGACCTCCATGGATGCATCCTGGTGCCGTGTGTTCTCCAGGTAATCGACGCACCCGGCCATCCACGTGATGTAAAAGTAAACGTGAATCAGAGTTCTAGTGGAGTCCATGCCTCGACGGCTCAGGGCTGTTTTGGCGGCAAGTTACCTTCTTCCAATGCTCCGTGGCCCAGTTCTTATGCTTACATGCCCATTGTAGGCGATTTCGGCAGTACTTGCTTACCAAGTAGCCGAATCACCAGGACTGCTTTGTGTTTTTAACCCAAAAGTCACTCTCAAGCAACTTTCTGGAAACCATTATTGAAGCACCTGTGTAAACTTTAAGTAATAAAGAACCTTGCAGGTTATGCCTTTTGTACATCCTTAGTTCCAAGTGTGTTTTGGGTTGTGTATTAATTTCCCTATACCTTCGGTTTGCTGTTGTCCGTTCTATGAGCAAGATCTCTGGGCTCGGATACGCCTATTCATAGTTTGCCCGCTATGTACTAGATCGTAAGCTTGTATGGACCACTGAGTGAACTTTGCTTGCCCCGACCTTTTGGCTTTGCTCAGGTTTATGAGTTGGATATTTCCCCCAGAGGCGTATATAGGGTATGGCAGCCATGGCAAGTGCCATGGGCGCCATCTCACTTTTTAACCCCCTCCCTCCCTCCCTTACCACTTTTTAACCCCCTCCCTCCCTTACCACTTTTTAACCCCCTCCCTCCCTCCCTTACCACTTTTTAACCCCCTCCCTTACCACTTTTTAACCCCCTCCCTCCCTCACCACTTTTTAACCCCCTCCCTCCCTCCCTCCCTTACCACTTTTTAACTCCCTCCCTCCCTCCCTTACCACTTTTTAACCCCCTCCCTCCCTCACCACTTTTTAACCCCCTCCCTTACCACTTTTTAACCCCCTCCCTCCCTCCCTTACCACTTTTTAACCCCCTCCCTCCCTCCCTCCCTTACCACTTTTTAACCCCCTCCCTCCCTCCCTCCCTTACCACTTTTTAACCCCCTCCCTCCCTCCCTCCCTTACCACTTTTTAACCCCCTCCCTCCCTCACCACTTTTTAACCCCCTCCCTCCCTCCCTCCCTCCCTCCCTTACCACTTTTTAACCCCCTCCCTCCCTCCCTCCCTTACCACTTTTTAACCCCCTCCCTCCCTCCCTCCCTTACCACTTTTTAACCCCCTCCCTCCCTCCCTTACCACTTTTTAACCCCCTCCCTCCCTCCCTCCCTTACCACTTTTTAACCCCCTCCCTCCCTCCCTTACCACTTTTTAACCCCCTCCCTCCCTCCCTCCCTCCCTCCCTTACCACTTTTTAACCCCCTCCCTCCCTTACCACTTTTTAACCCCCTCCCTCCCTCCCTTACCACTTTTTAACCCCCTCCCTCCCTCCCTTACCACTTTTTAACCCCCTCCCTCCCTCCCTTACCACTTTTTAACCCCCTCCCTCCCTCCCTCCCTTACCACTTTTTAACCCACCCCCCCCCTCTCACCTTGAAGTCCAGCGATGGGAGCACGATGTTGCTGTCTTCCTGCACCGCTCGCTGGTGCCCGCTGCTTCACTGCTGAGCGCCGTAATATGACGTCATATTTCGGCGCCCAGCAGTGAAGCAGCGGGCACCAGCGAGCGGCTTTTAAACACTGATGCGGAGGAGATAGAGGGGCGCCTAGCAACCGCTCGGCGCCCCTCTATCTCCTCCGCATCAGTGTTTAAAAGCCGCTCGCTGGTGCCGGCAAACACTTTTACAGTCACTCACTAATTCACACTTTAATTCAGAGAACTCATCCACACATTAACTCATGCTCTCCCTCATTCAGACAATTCATCCACACATTAACTCATGCTTGCCCTCATTCAGACAACTCATCCAAACATTAACTCATGCTCTCTCTCATTCACTCAATGCATCCACACATTAATGCACACTCTTTACTTATATCTACCCCCCCACTTTTTAACCCCCCCTCCCTCCCCCCCCACTTTTTAACACCCCCTCCCTCCCCCCACTTTTTAACCCCCTCCCTCCCCCCACTTTTTAACCCCCTCCCTCCCTCCCTCACCACTTTTTAACCCCCTCCCTCCCTCCCTCACCACTTTTTAACCCCCTCCCTCCCTCCCTCACCACTTTTTAACCCCCTCCCTCCCTCCCTCACCACTTTTTAACTCCCTCCCTCCCTCCCTCACCACTTTTTAACTCCCTCCCTCACCACCCTCCCTCCCTTACCAATTTTGAACCCCCTCCCTCCCTCCCTCACCACTTTTTAACTCCCTCCCTCCCTCACCACTTTTTAACTCCCTCCCTCACCACTTTTTAACTCCCGCCCTCCCTCCCTTACCACTTTTTAACCCCCTCCCTCCCTTCCTTACCAATTTTTAACCCCCTCCCTCCCTTACCAATTTTTTATTTTTTTTGATGCGGAGGAGAGAGAGGGGCGTCTAGCAACCGCTCGGCGCCCCTCATTCTCCTCCACGAGCCCTCTACCCCCATCCCGGTGCCAGCATTTCATGCAGAGCGCCGCAATATGCCGGCATATTGCGGCGCTCTGCATGAAATGCCGGCACCAGCGAGCGGCTTTTAAACACTGATGCGGAGGAGATAGAGGGGCGCCGAGCGGTTGCTAGGCGCCCCTCTATCTCCTCCGCATCAGTGTTTAAAAGCCGCTCGCTGGTGCCCGCTGCTTCACTGCTGGGCGCCGAAATATGACGTCATATTACGGCGCTCAGCAGTGAAGCAGCGGGCACCAGCGAGCGGTGCAGGAAGACAGCAACATCGTGCTCCCGTCGCTGGACTTCAAGGTGAGAGGGGGGGGGTGGGTTAAAAAGTGGTAAGGGAGGGAGGGAGGGAGGGGGTTAAAAAGTGGTAAGGGAGGGAGGGAGGGAGGGAGGGGGTTAAAAAGTGGTAAGGGAGGGAGGGAGGGGGTTAAAAAGTGGTAAGGGAGGGAGGGAGGGAGGGGGTTAAAAAGTGGTAAGGGAGGGGGTTAAAAAGTGGTAAGGGAGGGAGGGAGGGGGTTAAAAAGTGGTAAGGAAGGGAGGGAGGGAGGGAGGGGGTTAAAAAGTGGTAAGGGAGGGAGGGAGGGAGGGAGGGGGTTAAAAAGTGGTAAGGGAGGGGGGGAGGGGGTTAAAAAGTGGTAAGGGAGGGGGGGAGGGGGTTAAAAAGTGGTAAGGGAGGGGGGGAGGGGGTTAAAAAGTGGTAAGGGAGGGAGGGGGTTAAAAAGTGGTAAGGGAGGGAGGGGGTTAAAAAGTGGTAAGGGAGGGAGGGAGGGGGTTAAAAAGTGGTAAGGGAGGGAGGGAGGGGGTTAAAAAGTGGTAAGGGAGGGAGGGAGGGAGGGGGTTAAAAAGTGGTAAGGGAGGGAGGGAGGGGGTTAAAAAGTGGTGAGGGAGGGAGGGGGTTAAAAAGTGGTGAGGGAGGGAGGGAGTTAAAAAGTGGTAAGGGAGGGAGGGAGGGGGTTAAAAAGTGGTAAGGGAGGGAGGGAGGGGGTTAAAAAGTGGTGAGGGAGGGAGGGGGTTAAAAAGTGGTAAGGGAGGGGGTTAAAAAGTGGTAAGGGAGGGAGGGAGGGAGGGGGTTAAAAAGTGGTAAGGAAGGGAGGGAGGGGGTTAAAAAGTGGTAAGGGAGGGAGGGAGGGGGTTAAAAAGTGGTAAGGGAGGGAGGGGGTTAAAAAGTGGTAAGGGAGGGAGGGAGGGGGTTAAAAAGTGGTAAGGGAGGGTGGGAGGGGGTTAAAAAGTGGTAAGGGAGGGAGGGAGGGGGTTAAAAAGTGGTAAGGGAGGGAGGGAGGGGGTTAAAAATTGGTAAGGGAGGGAGGGGGTTAAAAATTGGTAAGGAAGGGAGGGGGTTAAAAAGTGGTAAGGGAGGGAGGGCGGGGGTTAAAAAGTGGTAAGGGAGGGAGGGCGGGGGTTAAAAAGTGGTAAGGGAGGGAGTTAAAAAGTGGTGAGGGAGGGAGGGGGTTAAAAATTGGTAAGGGAGGGAGGGCGGGAGTTAAAAAGTGGTGAGGGAGGGAGTTAAAAAGTGGTGAGGGAGGGAGGGAGTTAAAAAGTGGTGAGGGAGGGAGGGAGGGAGGGGGTTAAAAAGTGGTGAGGGAGGGAGGGAGGGGGTTAAAAAGTGGTGAGGGAGGGAGGGGGTTAAAAAGTGGGGGGAGGGAGGGGGGGTTAAAAAGTGGGGGGTGGGGGGGTTAAAAAGTGGGGGGGGGAGGGAGGGGGGTAGATATAAGTAAAGAGTGTGCATTAATGTGTGGATGCATTGAGTGAATGAGAGAGAGCATGAGTTAATGTGTGGATGAGTTGTCTGAATGAGGGCAAGCATGAGTTAATGTGTGGATGAATTGTCTGAATGAGGGAGAGCATGAGTTAATGTGTGGATGAGTTCTCTGAATTAAAGTGTGAATTAGTGAGTGACTGTAAAAGTGTTTGTGTGTATCATAGATGTATAATTGTGGAAGGGCAAAGATGGCACTAGCAGGAGGTTTGAGCCTTGGGGACCGAGATGGCACAGGCAGGGTATATATGGGACAAAGATGGCACTGGCCGGACTGTTTGGGGACAAAGTTGACTTGTGGTGGGCTATTTGGGGACAAAGATGGCAAATCTTATGTGTGTAATCTGGGCGCTGGTCAGGTTCTATATCGGCAGTGTGGACGCCAGGGCTGGCTTTGCGGTGTGCAACCTGTGATCTATGCCTGTAATTTAGGGGGTTTTAAATATACCTTTAATGCCGTGGTTTTTATGTGAATTCCAATTGATCTTTACCTGCAAAGCTGGGTTTTTGTGTTATGCTGTAGATCCATATCTGCTATGCTATGTTCCCATACATTATTTATGTGTACCTGCAAATACAGGGTTAATATGTCTTATTCAGTTGATCTATACCTGCGATGCTACGTTTCATATATTATTATTGTATACCTGCAAATACAGGACTTGTATGTCTGATTCTGTTTATTTGATATATACCTTCAGTGCTGAGATCACAAGTGAATTTCAATTGATCTGGGTTTGCGTGTTGATCTATACCCGCTATCGGCAGCAGGGACTAATATATATATATATATATATATATATATATATTTGGACAGGGGCGCAATTTCAGTGCTTGCCATAGGCGCTATTTTCAGTAGATACGCCTCTGATTTCCCCTCACCCTTTTTGAGATTTTGAAACTCGATGACCATGGAGTACCTTGGGCTTCTTTCCTTTTGGAAAAGGGTTCATCATTGTGGCTGCAAAGAACCCAGGGGCTCATCCTCTTGGAAAAGCGGCTATCACCTATAAAGAGTCATCTTAGCCATCCAGTCCTGCCCTGTTTTGTTCCTGTCTATGTACCTATTAGGTATACCTGCTCCTAGAGGTTCCAATCTATGAGACTCATTCATTACAAGGAATATTACAGGAATAACTAGTAGAAGCGTGCATTTTGTGTCCCACTTATATTTAGTATTTGTCTCTTTGCTAATGTTTAACCCAACATGGAGGATGTTAAATAAAGTTGAAAAAAAACCCCGATGTTTTAATTTAAACCCTGTGCGGCCGCAAACCCCTAAGGCCGGCCCTGGTGGGGGCTTCCCGGCCCCTTAGAGCAGGACCGGCCTTTGGGGTGTGCGACCGCACAGGGCGTCACACTCTAGGGGGCGGTCCGCACCGGGTGCCGCTCATCAGGGGGTGCCAACTTGCGGCACCCGGCACCCCTCCAGAGACGGACAGTAATGTCCGCCGCTGGAGGAGCAGGCTCGCAAGGGAGCGGTATCGGAGGTCTTTAACAGACCTCCGGTTCCCTTGAGTGATTTTAAGCCGGGTTCAACCCGGCTTAAAATCACTCAAGGGAGCCGGAGGTCTGCTAAAGACCTCCGATACCGCTCCCTTGTGATCCGCGCGGCAACAGCTGCTGTGCGCCGGGGTTTGTTGTTAGATCCCGGCGCACAACACTGAAGCCGCGCCCACCGCTGTCCGTGCCCTCTGACCCGGAAGAAGACAGAGAAGACAGAAGAACTGAAGAAGAGGAGCGAAGAGGAGGAAAAGGAGCTGTAAGGAGAAAAGAGGAAAGGTAGGAAAATATTCAGTGAGAGTGGATTAGTATATATGTGTGGATTGGTATATATGTGTGGATTGGTATATATGTGTGGATTGGTATATATGTGTGGATTGGTATATATGTGTGGATGGTATATACGTGTGGATTGGTATATACGTGTGGATTGGTATATACGTGTGGATTGGTATAGGTGTGGATTGGTATATATGTGTGGATTGGTGTAAGTGTGTGAGAGTGATGGGTGTTATGCTGTACCATTTCCAATGTCTTTTTCATGATCTAATTATGCTCTAAAAGTACATCATAACTCCCATCACTCTATACTGTTCCATACAGTGGCAGAGCTGGGAGGCAGAGGCCTTGCACCCTCACCGCAGGACTCCTGAAAGGTAAGTGAGCTTCAAAGAGGGAGAGGGTAGATAGTTAGGAGGGGGTAGATAGTGAGAAGGGCGTGAGACGGGGGAAAGGGGGTAGATAGGGGGAAAGGGGAGAAGGGAGTGAGAAGGGGTAGATGGGGCAGAAGGGAGTGAGAAGGGGTAGATAGGGCAATCATACTCCTATCATGCCAAGTCTGCGAGTACATCCTGGAATCTGGGTATGCCTGGGCATGATAGGAATGTGATTGCTGTTAACAATCATATATATATACATATAATATTGTTTTTTAATTGTTTTGTCCTATTTTGGTGTGTTACTTACTTTAAATAAAAGGGTTTTTTTTATGGTGTGGGGAGGTCATATTCGGCTTCGGACAGGTAAATGCTGCATTTTCGGTTTCAGTCCAGAATTCGTTTCGGTGCATCCCTACTACTAAGCCAGACAATGAAGTGGTAGGCCTACACCACAACAATGTTTGGCGTAGTATATAGTGATTGGGGTTATACTGCACTATTGTCAATGTCTGGCTCAATGTATAGTGATAGGTGTTATGCTGTACCACCGTCATTGTCTGCCTCAGTATATAGTGGTAGGTGTTATGCTGTACCACCGTCAATGTCTGCCTCAGTATATAATGATAACAGTGAGAAGAGGCAGAGGTGGTAGATAGTGATACAGGGGGATAGATAGTGAGAAAGGGGAGTTTTGTTACAAGTTTTTATTCCTTTCTTTTTTTGGGATGGGGGGGCACCAGAGGAGTAGTCCGCACAGGGCGCCAGAACACCTAAGGCCGGCTCTGCCTTAGAGTGGCGGACCCGGTTGCAGTTGCGGCGGGCTTAAGGGGCTCTGCCTTAATGCGGCCATATAGGCCCAGTCAGTCCGGTCCTGACCGGGCCTATTTTAAGGTAGGAGCCTGGAGCTGCAGCTCCATCAGCCCCTAAGTCAATCCTGCCCTGCCACAGGCGCGGTCGCAGTTGCTGCTTGCTCTGGCAACAAGGTAAATAGGGTGAGGGAAGGGGCTGCAGTGAGAAGGGGCAGAGGGGGGTTAGGTAGTGAGAAAGGGGGAGAGGGGATAGATAGAGGCGGTACATATTGAGAAGTGGGGAAGGGGGTTACATAGTGAAAAGGGGGAACATAGTGAGAAGGGGCAGATAAGATGATGAGAGGGGGTAGTGTGAATGCATATGAGAATGAATGAATAAATGTGTGGATGAATTGTGTGAATGCGTATGACAATTAATGAATTCATGTGTGGATGAATTGCTTGAATGATTTGTGAGACTGCATTAATGAATGTGTTAATGATTTGTGTGAATGATTAAATGCAAAGATGGTACATGAAGGGTGGGCTTTAACAATAAATAAATAAATAAATATGGGCTGCTCAGGCTTAAATGCCCGGGCCTATTTTTTGTCCCAGTCCGGGCCTGCTTCTGACATATTGCAAACTGGCGTTAAAATTCACCAAGAGGAACGTTCTCCAAAGTAAACAAATAAATAATATCTTATTAATGCCCCCCCTTTCCTAAACATTACGTAAGACTGATGCTATCTAACTCCTTATGATGCAATAAAAAATAAAAATAACTTTTCCCTAAAGCTTTTATTATATAATCTTTCTCTAGCTGACTATGGCAGTCAAAAATGATGCTTGTGGGATTTATTTAACCCCTTAATGACAAAGCCCGTACATCTATGGGCTCAAAATGCATTGTTTTCAATGGGTTTAGGGACCGCCCATTGTCCTTAAGGGGTTAAGTCACACAGACATAGAATTTGGCAGCAGATAAGAACCATTCATTCAGCCCATCTAGTCGGCCTGTTTTTCCTGATGTAAAGACTAAAAATCGTTGGTCTCGTAATAGAGTCAGGTAGCCATATGCCTATCCCATGCATCTATAATGAGGTTCAGTTTATTAATCTGTGATTAGATAATAATTACCCCATTGATACATTTTTATTCTTTATATTAATGCACATTAAAAATTATTTTTTATGATTCAAAGATCCGTTACAATCGTACTGTTAACTAGTGATGATTTTCTGCTTAAGAAACTGCACTTTAATGAACCAAATCTTTTAATTCCTGACCCAAGCCAAATGAAATCCCCATCTGGGCAGTGGATTGGAGATTAATGACATCATACTGTAGCAAATGAATTATAAACAAATCTAAGGAGCCCGGCTAATGAGGAGATTATTAAATCCTTAAAATGAGACTAATGCCTTCTAATTATCAATAAGTTCTGCAGTTTTAATACTTTTCTCCACGCAACTGCTTTCCGTGAAACGACTGATTGAATGACCCAATTATTTCTGCGTACATTCATTATATGAAATACATATTAGATCTTTTTTTTTTCCCCTTGACATTAGTAAAGCTACATTTTAGTTACAAACTATATATATGTTTCTTAATATGTGGCCGCAGCTGGGCAATTCCTGATCTATAAACTGTCCTGCCAAGGTCACATTTGCTACATTTTCTTTTTTTTTTAATATATATCTGTCATGGCTTTGGTTGATGTACCCATATGGCTTTTCACATTAGGTTAATGAAGTAATTAATTTAACCTTCAATAGTTGTCTTGTTTATTTGCAGGAATTATTTATTTATTATAAATAAAAGCATGTTGATATTTTCCTTATGATATTTATAATTCTAGTACACATTCTAGTTTTTACATCTTTAGTGAGGATTTTTCAGTTTGTTGTAACTATACTTTATGAAGGGCAACCTTAATGAGTCCCTCCTGCAAGAAGGTCTGAGTTAGCCCTGTGTAATCCATAGGTAATGTGTGTGATTTCTTAATCCTCACTGATTTCGCTGTATATTATACAGGTTTAGCTCTGCCCTTCTTGAAGGAGAAGCTCATTGGGATTTGTCCTTCATAGTGATATCAGGGAGCTGAAACATTGACCTCCTCAGATCCAGTAATGTATTTATTGAGGGCAGCACGGTCTGCTGCCAACTCTGTGCCACTCTCTGTACTTGTGGGTGTAGGGATATAATGCCATATCCCAGCACCCCACTTGTAGAGAAATGTAGAGCGGAAGGAAACTTTAGAGGACCGTGCCGATTTGGCACAGCCCTCTAGTGTTAGGTGCTGGTTGGCGAGATTAGGTGTCAGGCTTCATTCAGGCTGCGGAGTTCCCCTGTCTCTCTACAGTTCCCCTGTCTCTCTACAGTTCCCCTGTCTCTCTACAGTTCCCCTGTCTCTCTACAGTTCCCCCTTTGCTGTTATCCATTTCTGGATTTCCTTATGCTCTGTTCTGTACTTCTAACACTTTGTTCTAGTCCTGCACTTAGCTTCAGCTCTGTTTTATGTCAGGGACTGGGTCCATACAGACGACTGTAATGACCCTGAACTCCATCTTTGGGTGCTCTGGTTTTAACCAGACCAATCAGTAGTGGTGTTGCCTGAGGCTCTCTGTTTTGCGACAGAGGGGCTGCTGTCCCCCTGGGCGTGCCGTCTATGCCAAGGCCAAGCCGGCCTAGGCCAGAATATGTCACTGCCCGGACACTCCCTCTTTAGTGAATCGAGCCCCAATTAAGATCTTTTGGGTGATGGAACCTCTGCTGAAGGTAAAGCTGTAGTAAATATTGCCATTACTAAAATAACCATCAAATGAATATATATATATTTCCCCCATGGACCTGTGCAAACGAGTTCCTCTGTAAAAAGCCTTTAATTCCATAATTACTAAAAACATAAGAGAAGACCAATGGCGCAGTGTAAATAAATAAATATATATGAATATATTTTCAGAACACTTACAAAAGTAGTTGCACAAGGAAAATATGTGCAAATAACGCGGTAAACAATCCACTCGAAGTCCTTCAATGAAGGTCTTCATTAAAGTCAAGGATGCTTTAGTAGGATACTTACACAAAGTGCAAGAGCAGAAAAATATATAAATAAAGTTACATATTTAAAAAATAAATAACCTGCAAAATAATTTTCGTTTAATGTCCTCAACGTTTCGCCACACCGCGGCTTAACCAGGAGGGAAAATCATAGTCGTAACCCTTCCTCTTCGTATGGTGAATGTTAAACTTAATTATCAAAGAAAAAAGCAAATAATTGCTGTTAACAATAATTCACAGAATTTATCATAATGACAATGTATCATAGAAATAATGAACACATTAATTACCATAAAGAAATATATAGATAAAAGATAATAAAGAAATGATAATAAAAACAATAAGATAAGAATAATAAAAATACATATTCTATTGTGTATAAAGATCCACATAAGCATCAACATAACTATATATATATATATATATATATATATATATATATATATATATATACATACACAGAAACCTTTTTTTATTTTTATTATTTTTATATGTAAGTATTTTAAAATGTACCTTACGCAGTACTTCAATATTTCTATAAAAAGAGAAATTAAACTTACCGTTAATATTAATGACTGGATCCTTGCAGTTCTGTGTTCACACTATTCCAAACTAACAATTTTCTCTCAGCTTTCAAGGTGAAAATTAGTAGTGCTAGAAAAAAGTGAGAGCTCCGGCGTACGTTTGTTATTTATGGGTCTCTTGGTAAAGGCTTAAAATTCAGTAATGAGTGTAATAGCAAAAAACTGGAGGCTAAATATAGGTTAGTAAAAGTCTCCTAGCCCATTAGATCAATCAGATGTTATCATTTATTCATAGAGCTCTTGCATTTTCTATGCCATACAGATGCACATTAATAATTACACACTATGGGAAAAAATACGGAATGATATAATAGAAGGTAATTCATCTAAATGTTAGATCTTACAACAGCGGATCAAATCTGCCCTCTAATGCAAAACACTAACGCACTATGCAGTGGGGTAGCGCAGAATGTTGTGTTCCCCAGCGAGTTGTGTTGAGGGCCCTTGCCTTTGAATGTATCCAGTTTTGGAAACTCTGTGTGAAATATAACATTTATGTTTCTATTAGGAAAGGAACTCAAGGTGCCCGTTTTGTACGGAATAAACCAAAGAGCACTTTCCCCGTAGGGAGTTGTATCTGGAGATCTGCATAAAATCATCAGTATCTAGCCAGCTCAGTTCATCCATGTGAGAGCCAACAAACTCACTGACTATTTATACACAGACACTAATTGCCATTTAAAAAGCCACGGGTGACACACACAGGTTAAAATGGCACACACAGGTTAAAATGACAATTAAATGGCTTTAATTGTCATTTTAACCTGTGTGTGTCACCTTGTGTCTCTGTAACACGACCAAACGTTCAAGGGTATATAAACTTTTGATCAGGACCATTTGGGTGATATCTGTTATCATTATGATTTAAAAAGGAGTCAAACAACTTTAAGATAATACATGGCTTCATATGATCACCAGCCTTAAATAAAAACATAGTTTTTCACCTGCTTCCACAGTAGCTCCTTTGTTAGATGATATCACACCATACTTGGAGTTTCACACCATATCAGCTCATTAGCAGAATCAAGTTGTTTTTTTTCCCCACTGAAAAACTCATATGAGGCTCAAATATATATGGACAATATCCATTTTTGGTTAAAATGATCATTCTTAAATAGAGATGTCAAGCCAAAACAACCATAATCCAATGTTTGACCCAACTACACTTCCAAGTGGTGGCCTCCTTACTGGCACTTCCTTGAAATTTGTAAGTGTTCTTACTTCAAGTTTTAAACCTTTTAGTGGGGAGTAAGCAAAGTATAGCCTACAAGTTAAAAAGGGGTCATCATCAGAATATCCTTCTGTGCCATGTTCATCCCCATGCTGCCTTAAATGTAGATACATCAAAGGCATGTGATGTAAGCTTTTGTTTCTTGGAGTGTGTGATATAATTATTATATCTACAATTTATTTACAGAATATCAGTGAATTGCGTAGCTCTGTGAGGACGAAGGGAAAATGTGAATTAACATAAAGACAAGACTAATACAGAGGCTGTAGGAGGCTCTGCTCTCGCATGCTTACAAGTTATTAGTTAGACAGTTGAGGGTCACAGAGAAGAACGATAAGATTGTAGCAAAGGAAAAACTGGAGAAGTAGATGGTTAGAGAATCCAGGTAGTGGAAAATGTAAGATGAAAGGTTAATTTTAGCTAGTATTTTCTGCTAAATATATTTGGGGAGAGAGATAGAGCAAACAAGGTAAGGAGTTCCATGGGAGAGGTGGACAGAGCGGAGACGCCAGCTGGGGAACGATAAGAACAGATATTTCTGTAGATATAAATATATGTAAAGGAAAGCTTGAGAAATGCTGTCAAAAAAGAAAGATGTGCAATTATTAAGTGGTCTTTATCGCCCTTCTTGGTCTCTTAAGACTGTGCCGTGTCTTGGGAATGCTCCAGCACAGCCATTATTTAGCACTTAAAAATAGTCTGCTATAGCTATCAGAAAGCTAAGGGATTTTATAGTTGAAGTTGCTATAACAACCGCATCTGTTTTTACGAACAATTTCCACTTTATCCGATGGAAAATGATTTGGATATGCTGTATCGGCACCGACATCACACAATAAACATTTGGTTTATCTCAGTTTGATGTAGCTAGGTGTAATCACTTATCAAAAGATACTATTATATGTTTCTTTTTATTAGTATTAAGAAGTTCTTAAGATTAGGCCAGAATGTGTAACTTAGAATAACTAAAAAAAAATACTTATTTTGAAATTAAAGGAGAAATTCTGTGGAAAAAAAATCCAGTGCTGTGTACAGTAATATAGGTTGGAAATGACAAAAACCTGGTTTTATCGTGTTTTGTTCCAATAAACTTCCTTTATCTGCAGACCTGGAGGCGGCCATTGTTGTCAGTCATGTGATATTTTGGGTGACTTTCCCTGCTCAGAGACCACACTGAGCTGATTCTTTATGGCGATGATATAAATGAAGTCACTTCCTCTGTATACCATAGTCAGAGTGTCCAGCTGGGTGACTAAGACTGAGGCATTCTATTGTTTACCACAGGCAGTATGATAAGGAGTCAGGGTGTTTGATTGGGCTAAGATAATGCTGAAAATAGAACAGTTAAAAAATAAAATAATAAAAAGAAATAAAAATAATAAAAAACAGCAACATTTTGTTGAAATAGTATTTTCAATTTATTAAAAAAATAGTGGAAGTTACCCTTTAAATTACCACTATAATTATCTGTCACAAAGACTTAACGCAAAGTTACAGTAAAAAAATAAATAGTTAAAAGAGCGTAATTTAAGAAATTGAACATTGCAAGTAGCACTATACATAATGTACTGAAAAGAATAATGACATTAAGGCAGTTCCAGACTTTGGTCCAGATGTAATCAGCATTTTTCTCAGTCAATTCAATTAATGAACTGTAACCATTAATGTCTGATAATCAGTTATGGGCTATAATAAAGTAAAAAAAGAGTACATTTTTATGCAAAATTACAACATTTGTCTAAATGTTCATTATGTAATTGATTGCATAACTATATCTCAAATGTATTGACCTTTTAAATCTACTTTGCTTGCAAAACATTTTCTAAATGTGATTATTTAGAGAAAAAAAATTAAATCAAGTCTGAAATTATAATTTGTGCCATAATAGCAAATGAAGTTTTAAAAACTGGCCAGTGTTCAGACAATTAACGTGGCTCTCTATGTCTGCCTAGAGTAGTGTTTTGAAGGGAAGAATTTATGCCAACACTTTTCTTGGCCCTAAAAAGGATTTACAAGAAAAAAAGGAAAAAATCACTGAAATCATCATATGAATCTTGGAAAAATTAAAATGAATGAAAAAAATAATAATAATAATAATTACTACATTCACCGCCCATTCAAATGGAAGGAAACTGGGGGGAGCATTTTTAATTCGGGATTGAAATTTGTTGCCTGGTGCCCACACTCACTCTCTCACCTCTCATTCTTGTTCATTCTCTATCTCATGCTGTCTCCACCACGTCCGCTTCCACATCTTCTTCTTCATCGTCTCTCTTTTATCTTCTCTCTTCTATGTTCTAGCTTTGTCCGCATCTCCTTGGACATAACCTGGCACAAACTTTGCGCTTCTGGTGATGTCCTCTTGCCTGATCCTACAATCGGGAGAGAGGACATCACCGAAATGAGATCTCTAATTTCCCCAACCACCAAAGTCGATGCTCTGGTCAGCAAAGTGAAAGACACATGTTTCTTGGGGTTATATCAAATTTTATTATATCCTAAGCAAGCAAGTTGTGTCATATCAGCTTTAGCGACGTCAGTGGATGGTCCCACCATCGTCACGGGAGAAACGCTATTTTTTATTTGGGGAAGTGGGGCGTGCCGCAACACCGTGACCCAGAGTTTCCTCTTAGTGGCCCAGAGAAGTAGGGCAAAACTTGGTCCGGCCCTGGGCAGGGCTGTATTGTCTCTTTATTTATAAAAGAAATAAAAACACTTTAAAAATGATCATATATTATGATAACTGTGCAGCAGTATTCTGAAACAAACGTTCAGAAGAACCACTATTGTCCTTGGAAATATATCACTAATTGCTTTGATCAGACCAGTTTAATTACTTGGTAATAATGAATGTGTATTTTTAATTAATTGATTTGAAGGTCCTTAAATGCAGAACATGTGACATTTCACAAAACTGGTCATCAGAGAAGCTTCCCAATAATCCTGAGTTGTAATGACAGCTTAAAAATTTACTACATTGATGAATCCTGAGATTGGATTTAAAACCTCTTTAATTTCACTAGCTGGTATTTATCTTTTAACTTTGCATTCTTAATCAGACTTCAAAGCAGATCTTTAATCTTGTAGGCATAAGACAAGATTAAAAGCTGCTGATCTATTTCCAGTTCACAGCTGCTCGTGGTTTCCCTTATTGCAATATTATTCTATGCAATTTAAGTTTTATTACAAATTAGGGAACCCATACCATCTTATTGCACACATGTATGTAGAATGACCTGATACAAGAAAGGGGCAGCTGCCCAAGGCCCAAAGCAGCTCTAAGGACCCCTTGGACCTTGTAGACCGTTCTGCCTCAGTGTGTATTTAGAGGTAGACAATGAAGGCGTAAATTTTGATGAAACCGAAGAGAATATATTCCATCTCCCTTTGTCTCAAGTATTTAGCGCCATGTGCATTTTTCCTCCGCAGCATACTTGGGAACTCTCTGTGAGAAGCTCAGCTTCCCTGGGTCTCCAGGTCAGTTTCTCTTTTCTTCACTATTATGTTATGCTAAACCACTAAAATGCTAAAAAAATCCCTTTTTAAAACAAATAAACATGATTAAACATTCAATTGGAGTCTATTCACTAAAAAGAGAGAGCTGATGGGAGAGTTTGCGGGAGAGCTTTGTTGCCAACATCTTGACTTTACTATACGTTATGAAGGTCCAACCCCAGTGCTTGGTATAATGTTTAGTTAAATCAGTATTAGATAAATTTGTATTTATATTCCAGCTCTTAAATGTCAACCTAAATCACAAAGCACTGGTGAATGGGTCATCATTGCATGTTCCCACAATGCATCACTAGAAAACTTCAATTTATGGGGACAAATATGCAGATCAAGATATCTTCTGAGCTATGTATTCGCCAGCAATGTCTATATATCAAATTTTAATCTCGCTCTAAACTAGTTTACGGTAAGATTTGATGTATACTGTAGGTTAGGTGCTTTCATCAGGTAATCACTAAAGGTATTCATTAGAAATGTAATAGAAATTATCATAAAACTGCAGTTTACAAAGACAACTTAAAAAAGTCATAAAGTTTAAAACACTCCCTTGTTGGTGCTCATCGAGTCAATAACATCCAAAAAAGTATGCATTAGAAAGCAATGAAAATGGTATGAAGTGCTAATGGTGCTACATTCTTTGCACGGCTAATTGTAATTTATAGAATTCTATTTTGGCAAGTTGGTGCAATAAAAACAATATAATGTAATATAGTTTTTATAATAAATACATATAAAACAATCGAGAGACAGGGCTTTTTTTTCATGAATTTGAATTACTTTCAAGGGAACCATGTATAAAGTGGTTGTGGCAGCACCAAGGGATTTCTGAGGGGAAAAACGAGCCTTTTGTCTGGTCTTGTGTCTGTAGATGAGTGTTTAATAATGCTTCGACTACCCCCTTCATTTTAAGTGGAAGGGTTTTCCATCACCTTTACCCACCATAACTTATGTAAGTGTATTTCTTGGCTACCCCAGGCCTCGAGTATTAAGCCAGTATCACAACCTCATGCTGACGAGTCCCATGAAGGACGAAACAGCTGTCCATGAGTGGTAATCTGGCTATTGCACCTCTTCCCGAGTTTTGTCTAAAGGCTGTCCTGTACAGCGGGCAATTACTTTCAAGGGATCCATGTATAAAGTGGATATAGAGGCAAAAGGTGATAATTATTGACGTTATTTGCATTCGCCTACCCAGAATCCCTTGTGGTTGTGATGATTTCTGAGGGGAAAAACAAGCTGTCTGGTGTCTGTAGATGAGTGTTTAATGATGCTTCTACTATATATATGTATATATATATATATATATATATATACATATATATATCACAAATATATATATATATAGCCCAAACTATTAAACAACAATTTTCAAGTAATGACATGTGAGAGAATAATACATGAACGTAAAATCTCAACAAACTAACAAATACTTTTAATATTTAATCGATGGATAGAGATTGTGTTTGAATAGAGGCATATGTAAGCCAACAGACACATGAATGATAATAAGATGTGTATGTGTGAATATTCTAATGCAACTGGAAGGTCAGGGGTGGTCAATCAAACAGTAAAATAAGAATTCGTTTACAGCACTGGTATGGAAAAAAATACAGAAACGGTCACAGAGGGCAGAACGGTGAACAATTACAAGGTCTGATCATTTATGAATCCACAGGATTATATATTATATTATATATATTATATTTTATAGATTATATGTAACAAAACAATGCAGCCCTTCAGCAAAGACAAGGACAGAGGAACTGGCAGTGCGCTTTAATTCAACATCCCCATGATATGAAACCTAAACATCAGGGCCGTCAAGATTAATGGATTGGTCATTTAAGTATGGAATATTGTTCACCCCGAAGAAAAGGCTGATGGGGAACTGAATTTAGGTCATAGACATTTACACACATTGAGCACTTGCTTTAAGCGCTCACACATACTCTAAGGGTTCATCAAACGTCAACACATCTCAATGGATCAACATAATGGTTCTGTGCGCATGTAATGGAGTGTATAAAGCATTCACACTACATGGCCTCACCTGTTACTGGAAATGACCCAAAATACACCAGAGAGTCTATTCAATCTTTAAAGTCCTTATATCTTTGGGTCCAAGAGAAATGTGAACATGCATTGCAAATCCATTAACATTGCTCTAAGGACGAGCAATTTTTTGAGCGTGCAGTGATCACTCACATGGAAATTCCAAAGGAAAGGTTAAACACGTGAGCGTTGGAATATAGCTTTGTAATATCATTTTGAAACATCAAGAAAAGTACTTTGAACTTTCTACTTAAAGCCTGCATTTCATTACTGCTCTATACATAAAAAAATTGTGATTGTATTCATAGGTTAAAAAAGGTAATATATCAGAAACCCCACTTACGCGCATGTCCTGGCAACAGCCATCTTAACTTCCTGTTCGGAGGATCTGCTGCCAAGTTGCTGACTGTGTTGTTACAGTTAGGGTATAATACAAGTTTAACAATAGTATTAAAATTAACAGTATAGAATGTTAAAATGAAGATAAGGATATATAAGACCTACTGGTATAGAAGAAGAGGGGAGAGGACATCACCAGAAGCGCCGCCGTTTTGGTGGAAGTTCACACAAGGTTATCATAGCTCAAAATGGTGGAGCTTCAGGTGATGTGCTCTCCCTTCATTTTGAAAAGAAGCCAATCCAGGGCGAAACACGTGTATAGAACGAAAAACTTGCAGTGACAGCTGGAAGATATCTGAAGGCGGAATAATCCCACAGCACTCTGAAGATCTCCAACGAGGCTGCCATCTCTTGATCTGGAGCTAAGATACACACAAGTCACACAAGATTTGTTTTATTTCAAGCGTTTTAAAGTAGGCATTAGTGTACAGAGGCCAATACATCATTTGTTATTTAATTTTTTTTATAATATGTCCGGTTTCCATCTTTCTTTTTTTCACTAAATAAATTACACAGTACTATGTTTATTTTTTCCTGATGGAATGAATTCAATGAAGTACCCTACATACTTGAGCCTGTATCTATAGGCTAATCTATCAGTGAGTTAATTTCCAGAGGGGGATGGTGATCACAATCTAAGTCACAGATATGTATCTGTTTAATTTGTTTTGTTTTTTAATGTATATTACCAGGCAACGAGAAACGTACTGTATAGCGATAAGTATATTTTAGATACTTTTTCATCTTGTGCAACACATTATTTGTTCATATTTTCACAGATGTATACACGTCCAGGGGCTCGGGAGGGTATTAATCTAGCATTGGTAAAAAAAAAAACCCCAAAAAACACTGATGCCAAGAGGCAGCCACCGATTGAGTTGACAAAGCATCGTTTCTATGTAATACGCTATCCGTAACGCAGGGAAACAGTGATCCGTAAAGCTGCCAACCCTTACTATTAAGGTGAATTTGTTTTCACTCTCCTAGTGCCCCTGCTAATGAATACTTCATTTTAATGCATGAATTTATCACTTTTTTTCCCCATGCCCGTCTCATTCGTAGGTTTTGATCCTCTCCTTTTACTCCTAATGCCCTTTAATATTTCTCAGACACACTTAACATTTTGACATTGCTCTTGGGTGTTTACTTTTAATCACTTCTCTTTCCAGTTCTTGCACCATAAGCTCCTACTTCGTTCCTAGGGGCGTTTTTTCCCCCTTTTCATTATTCGATAGCGATCGCGTTATGCTCTCCGTATTCTGTTTATCTACCTAGATTAATTGCACGTTGGATTCTCGCCCCAGTGGGAGACACAGCTGCCCCATCGCTGTATTGTCAAGCAGAGCAGGGACACAATCTCGCTGCATAGCGCTGCAGAAACACGGGGCAGGGGGTGAGGTTACGCGGCGTAAACGATGTAAGTAATAAGTACACTAATTAATATCAAGGTCTAATGAACACCCATCGGATACCCCAGAGTCCCAAATCTCATAATCAGGAGCTAGAGGTGGAAGCCAAAGAAAAGGGAAGGATGCGAGATTAAGAGTGCCTGGCGCTCCAGCGGTTGCTGGCTGTAACCCCCATGACTCTGAGCCGGTTGTTGCCCATATCTTTTTAAACATGGGCATCCACAGACATTTTTCTGTGGGGGGAACTAGACCTGCCTAAGGGCTGGCCCCTGAAGAGGGAGGTGTGCAGTGATGTAGTACGTCACGTGACATCTAGGCGCACGCTGCAGCTTTCCTCTGATATTCCGCCGAGTGGCGACATTCTGCCAGTGTGGTCATGCGGTAGAGGGCCTGGTCTTTAAATTAAATTGGAGGTAGAGGTGCTTGAGTTATCCGTGCTGTTGGGCAGGTTGTCCAAAACATCCCTGCTCAGTAGGATAGACAATTATTATCCAAAATGCCCCAGTCTCTCTTGGATCGATGGGTGAAAATTAAGTCAGAAAAGTTCCAGGGGGGGCATTTATTTAAACTGGTTTAGGATAAAATTTCTCACTAATTGTATAGTGTCATTCTTTAATAAAAATGCTATAAAAAATATATCATTAGCATATGTATGATGGAATTTTTCTATACAGAACAAAATCTCAACTGTTGAGCATATTTAGTAAATATAACGAATGATGATGATGATGGTGATGATGAATGATGATGACGACGGTGATGATGAATCCCACATAAGTACACGGCACACGGCGGCCTTGGTTCCAGGAACTACATGAAGCAGAATGATCTTCAGGAAGGTACGCGCTCTCCGATGTAAAAACCACAGCAATGCTCCAAATCATGTCTCGGCCGATTAAGAGCGCTGACGTTTGTGGGTAAGCTTGCGGGATGTGGAGTTATTGTGAATATCGGGCCAGATTCCAGGAAAAGGTCATTTTATTTAACAATATGGAAGCCAAGTCTTGATTTTACACAGAAACAGAGGATATAAATGGGTTATGCTTGTGACTTAGGATCCCATTTTCAACTTTTACATGTGGCTATACACCGGAGAACTCTACTGATTCATCTTCTGAGGCTTCCATCATCTACCTGCGACAATAATATATATTTTACAGATCCTTAGCTATATTAGCACATCTGATATTGAAGTGGAAATGAACCTTAGGTAGTATTCTTGGTGATCAAAAAGCTATACAATCAAAGGCCAAGTCTGCCTATGACACAACTTAACCCCTTAAGGACAATGGGCAGTCCCTAAACCCATTGAAAACAATGCACTTTGTCATTAAGGGGTTAAGATAGCTCTAAAATGGTGCATAATACATAATATAAATGTTCCATGCCATAAATTAATCTAAATATAATTGCCTTGTAAGGAATATTGTTCACAAGAAACCACAATAAAGATGGTTGGCAAGGGGTTAATCTTGTTTCGGTTATGGTGATATATAATGGTCTTTTTTTGTTGTTGTTTTTTCCCTATATTCATGCCCATAGTGTTAGTGATATGGATTTTACAATTTAAAAGCTGTGATTTTTTTTATTTGAAAATCTGCTTTATTACCCAGGCAGCTCTGTGCTGCCCTCTGCAGGATTTCTGACAAAACAACAGAATTAAACCAAATCCGAAAAAACATTCTACAGCCAAACAAACGGAAAAGCAGCTGCATAATGCCTTGGGGATTTTAGCATAATTACGTGACTGGGCAGCAGCCGAATAAAGCATTATTCATGTGAATATGGATGAATGCGGCGTGGTTTAATTAAATATTACTATAAAAGTAATAGCTCAGCAATTAGGGTCTCATAGCCAGGGCACCTTCTTGGGCATAGACCACTTTTACCCCTTGCCTTTTTTTTGTGGGTGAGTACCTGCAACCCCACCCTTAACAAATATTATATATATATATATATATATATACACATACATATATATACGGTATGTATGTATGTATGTATATATGTATGGAGAGAGAGGGAGGGAGAGAGAGAGAGAACTAAAGCTTTCTGGTTCTTTAAGCATGCAATGTATGGAGTGGACAGAAAACACGACAGAAATTATGCCTGACAAATGTCATGCCTGATAGAGCTCAATCGTATATTTTATTCCTGCATGCCTCTTTAGTACTATAGCATCATAGGTTTTGGATGGAATATCTAGGAGGTTGGCGGGACTTTAAGCAGTGAAGTACATGTCACTGCAACATTAATATGGATTTTTATAAGATATTCCAGAGAAAAAGTTGATGCCACTCAAAAAAGGATGTACCTCTCCGACCGTAGCATCTCCTTCCCTGGAACCTGGTCCTCAGGGCTCAGTGATTGGGCCTCTCTCCTTCTCCAGCTATAGCTCTTCACTGACTGTCTCTGTAATTGCATCCTGGATGGTGTCTCATCACCTGAACTCAACGTCTCCAAGACCGAGCTCATGGTTATTCCGCCATCCCCATTGTCCACAATTCTTGTCTTAGAGTCATTCACCAAACCCTGCTGCATTCGCCTGAAAACCATCTCCCAAACCCTTCCATTCCTGCCACAAGAAACCACCAAAACTACTCTTCCACTCCCTTATGACATCCCTGTCTTGATTACAGCAACTCCATACTAACCGGTCTCCTACTCTCCTGCCTTTCACCGCTCCATTCCGTCCTCAACATCGCAGCTATATTAATCTTCTGTCACTATTCTTTGTCTGCTCCTCCACTTTGCCAATCGCTCCTCTGGGTCCCCTTATCCACCTTCTGTGTCCCTCCCATGGCGTGCGTCTCATCTACCATTATTACCTCTTCCCAGTACCCCATTCAGGTTTTCACCCGCGCTCCATCCCTTCTCTGAAATCCCCTTTCTCCCTTGCTCTCTGACAAATACTCTGTATACATCCACCATCTGAGAAGCATACATTTCCTCATAACACTCAGCCAGCATCCTAACCAAGACGCTTGGAAGATCAACAACCTCTACGTATCCACTCATCCCCATCCAAGCGGTTCTCTCCGGCTGTCTCACTCCCCCCTTCAACCACCGACTAGATCGTAAATCGGAGGAGCGAGCCCCCCCTCTTTTTTTCACTACTTCTTAGTGGCGCTATTATGTTCTTTATCTGAGGTGTTAATGGGTGTTTTTTTCAGTTTCCCCCCCACCCAGAATTTTTTAGATGAACAATAGCCTTTGGAAGCTAATTGCAAAATTAACAAAGGTAGCCATTGTACTGTAGAAACCACTCAATGTCGACCCAGTGTGTGAAGAGATTGATAAACAGATAAAGAATATACAGTTACGCACTTCATTAAAAATAGTTTATCTTCACATAAAGGCACTTATCCCTCCCCATAAAAAAAAAAAAATGGTAACGAAAGCCATTATTAGGGCCATTAAGCGGACCGGTCCCCTACCGGGTGAGAAGATTGGTATTTGCTATATTGAAAAAGACGTTGCATTTTATCCATATTTTGTCTTTAATTGCAAATGCACAAAGAATGCACGATGTATGGTGGCACTTAAAGGGTAAAACAGAGAAGAGGTCATCACAACACAAAAACTGTCCTCTTACAACCTTTATTGCATTAATCTGTGCATTCAGAATAAAAAGTATACAGCAAAAACGAGAAATTTGGCATTTGGCATTTTCCAATAACAATACTGAAAATCTGTCCCAATCCCGTTAGCATTAAAATTACACGGCGGACTTTGTTTTGCTTTACAATATTCATTTCTGTATCAAATATTCATTCACACCACAAGTATAAAATGTACAAATTTAGAAGAGAAGAATGAAATATCCTGGAGAGGAACGATCGGATGTCACGGATGCTTTATTAGGGTACATTATAATCGTATTGTCCACGGCGTATTCAAGAAATGCTGCTCGTTATGGATCAAATTATTTGGGCAAATCCAGCAAATGTCTTGTGTCACTTTAACGAGCCTAACTACCGTATTTGCTCGATTATAAGACGAGGTTTCTTTCAGAGCAAATGCTCTGAAAAATACCCCTCGTCTTATAATCGAGGTCGTCTTCTAATCAGACCTCAAAAAAAACGTCCGCTGGGGCCAGGCTGCTTACCGGTGCTTTGGTCGCGAGCAGCGTCTCTTCTAGCAGCAGGAGAACAGGAAGCTAGCAGAGTGTCACATAATGCTGCCTCCCCCCTCCTTCCTCTGGGGGCGGGGCCAGAGAAGTTGCTCGCACAGCCGGGCCCCTGCAGAAGTCTGCGAGTGAAGATCTGCAGTTCAGGTAAGGGGGTGGGGGAGGGTTTTTGTGATTAATGTGTGAAGTGTGTGTGATTAATGGAATGAATGAGTATTTAAATGTTTGTGAATGAGTGTGTGTGTGATAGCATTGGATGTGTAAGGGGGGGGGTGGTGGTAACATGGCATAGGGAGGCTGTACTCACACTCCTATCATCCCAAGGTTCCAGCATGTACTGGCTGCCTTGGCTTGATAGGAGTGTGATTGCTGTTAGCAGTTATATATATATGTATACCTCCAGAAATGCCTTTTAACCCCCTATATGCCACTCTGGCATATAGGGGGTTAAAAGGCATATCATGGGGCAGAGTGGCATATAGGAGGGTATAAGACATTTCTGGAGGCAGACTGGCATATAGAGGGTTAAAAGGCACATCATGGGGCAGAGTGGCAAATAGGGGGTATAAGGCATTTCTGGGGGCAGAGTGGCAACCCTGGGGGCAGATGTGCATAACTGGGGGGGCAGGTTGGCAAGTAAAAGGAAATAAAAATATATATATTTTTCTCAATCATAGTTTTTATTAAATATGAAAAAAATGTTTACATGAATTAATATTTACTGGTAAAACTTTTTTCCTATAGGGTCGTCTTATATTCAGGCTTTTTGTTTTTTTTTTCCTAAATTAATATTCAGATTTGGGGGGTCGTTTTATAATCAGGGTCGTCTTATAATCGAGCAAATACGGTAATTTATTTCTTATTAATGATTTATTATATGTAATAATTTGTTATTAACCTGGCTTCTGTGCTCCTGGCATGGAGAGTAGCATTAGTTACCCCCTGAAGCTGAATTTGACCTATAATGAAGTCGTTGCTGTCAGCAACCAGACCATCCGGTTAAATAAAACAAAAAGGCAACAAAACAGATATAAACTCCTAAATTTCATTTTCAAAAAGGTATACTTTGAGATAATTTATTAGTATCTTTATATTATATTTAATATACCTTTTTAATATCTTTAAATAAAATATTGCCCATGTCATTTGCCCAGATAATCGAATATATTTGGGTGATATAAATGGGTTATTATTATTAAAAAGAATAATATTACGATATTTATTGTCAAATTAATATTTTCTTAAAAAACAAAGATCTGGCCAGATTCCTTTAACAATTTTAATGAGTAACTTTGAATGAACATCACTGACAAGTTGGTATCAAATTATATATTCTATGATGCCCAGTGAGTCTGTTTGTAGTCCAAAGGGGTATATTCACTAAGGGGAGAGTTGTGGTTTCAACCCGATTACTTCGCTATTCATTATGAAGGGCTAACAGTAGCATGATGTATAATTCAATAGGTGACGAGACTCAAGAAAGCTCACTGATGTAATAGAGAAGTCAAGGAGCTGACACCGCAGCTCTCCCACAAACTCTCCTGTCGACTCTTTCTTTGGGGAGCAGACCAAAACCCAGAGTACCGAAGGGCATCTTCCGATACGTAGTCCATGGCAGTCACAGTGCATAAGGCTGCCTATACTCGCAGTTTGTGATTTTTGGGCGGAAAACACATAAAATAGTCTAAAAATGAGGAATGTTAATAAGTCGTACTTAAACAGCTTTGAAGCAGCGCTATATCCCCATCCCCTCATATGCTATTCATTAACAAAATGTGATTAGTAGATCGAAAGAATGAAGCACAGATTTGGCCTCACCAGAATGAGACATTTGTTCGCAGTATATTATCCCCATAAAGTGATCATTAATGCGTTAGAAGTTATACCGTATTTGCTCGATTATAAGATGACCCCGATTATAAGACGACCCCCAAAATCTGAATATTAATTTATGAAAAAAAGAAAAAGCCTGAATATAAGATGACCCTATAGGAAAAAAGTTTTACCAGTAAATGTTAATTCATGTAAACTATGTGAACAATTGTTTGTTAATAAAAGCTACGATTGAGAAAAATATTTTGTTTTTATTTCCTTTTTTTCAACCTGCCCCCTCCCGGTTATGCACATCTCCCCCAGGCTTGCCACTCTGCCCCAGAAATGCCTTATACCCTCTAAATGCCACTGTGCCCCATGATATGCCTTTTAACCCTCTATATGCCACTGTGCCCCATGATACGCCTTTTAACCCTCTATATGCCACTGTGCCCCATGATATGCATTTGACCCCCCTATGTGCCACTCTGCCTCCAGAATTGCCTTATACCCTATATGCCACTCTGGCATTTAGGGGGTTAAAAGGCATATTATGGGGCAGAGTGGCATATAGGGAGGTATAAGGCATTTCAGGAGGCAGAGTGGCGTATAGAGGGTTAAAAGGCATTTCAGGAGACAGAGTGGCATTAAGGGGGTTAAAAGGCATTTCACAGAGCACTCTGCCTCCAGAAATGCCTTATGCCCCCCCATTTAACACTCCCTCCCCCTCCCTCCTCCAAACTTACCGGTGCTTCTGAGTCGCCGATGTTTAGTCCGGGCAGCGTGTGGAGCTCTACGCGCTTGAGCGGAAGTTGTCTACGTGAATCCCGTAGAGCTCTACACGCTGCCTGGACTAAGCACCGGGGACTCAGAAGCACCGGTAAGTTGGGGGGGCATAATACAGGAGGATCCAGGTCCCCTGCATTGCTGCGAGGGATCTGGATCTTAGTCTCATAGGCAGACCTATTTGAGGTCTGATTATAAGACGACCCCGATTATAAGACGAGGGGTATTTTTCAGAGCATTGGCTCTGGAAAAAACCTCGTCTTATAATCGGGCAAGTACGGTATTTTGAATAGGATTCCACTGAAGGCAATTCCAGCCGTAATAATCATATTTCCTAAAAGTAAATGGATTAGAATTAAAACAGAAGCGGGACCGAATTACTTAATATTACACCCCATAAATATCTTATGTACCTATGTTAACTATCCTCTAACCCCTTATAGCAAATGGAGTATTGTACCACGCACACACAAAGTATGGCTTGTCAATATATACCGTAATATACACAATACACACCGAGAACAATTAACACAAAATGTGTTCCTTTATAAGACTTCTGCATCCCAACTTGATTTGTGCCCAGCGTAATAAAACGGTCGTCGTACTACCACGGCAGTATTTTATAGGACACAGCAAGATAAGTAAATAGAACAATTCCAAACACATTATACTTGATGCAAAAATAATAATAATATAATATAAAATCTCCCAAAAACATGTTATTTGTGGTTATGACCCCACGACGTTAACATCAGATCATTAAAAAAATTTACAATAATATATAGAATTGCATAATGTCGGGTGGAAAGGCAGAGAGCTGCAGAAAGGAGTTCTGTTTGTATAAAGTTTATTTTATCATTAAAATGAAAGCCAGTTATGCACCCTGAAGTCATCTGAAATGAGGTAGCGAGTTTCGTACTGTACTATTTTTTAGAATTTTATTTTAATTTTTTTTTATTTTGTTTTTACATTTTAGTTGCAATATTCCAGGTTTAAAAAAAAAAAAAAAAAAAAAAAAAAAGGGACTTCTCAAACATTGAGGGTTCAATAAAATGACTAATCCAACAAATAGACAAATAGTTTCACCCGGGACATCTAATTTTAAATGAGAAAAAAAAATGAAAATGAAGGTTAATTGCATGCCGGGGATATTATTGGAAAAATTCTGTCTCAGGGTGACATTGTAAATTATTTTTGCAATGACGTAGATAGTAGCATGAGAAGGCTTTTATTGTGCTTTTGTTACCAAAAAGGGTGGTAAAGCTTCTGAGGTGTTTGTTGAAGGGACATTGCAGCCATCAAATGTACTTTAATGTACGGGCGGCCCCTTTACATTTTCGTGGTCCCCCATTTGCCCCTTCCCCCCGTCCACATGCTATTCTGCGTGCCAGACACGTGTATCTCCCAGCACACGATATACTCCTCGCCAGCAGCGGCTGGGTGAACGATACGCCTGGGTTCAGAACCCCTGTGCGCATGTGTGAAGTGTTCTCCCATTGATTTCTGCCACTGATTAGCTGTTTCAAGCAGCCAATCAGTGGCAAGAATCATCAGACGAGCGGGCAGCTGCTGCAGCAGGGCTTCAGTAACTACATCAACTAAGTGCTTTTATGTTCTCATTTTGGAAGAATGCATATTAAAGCACCTACAGAGCATTTTAATATTCATTCTTCTTTAGAGGGGGAGTCAGGGGGATTAGAGATGAACAGTCGGGCAACCCATAGTAAAGCTCTGACAAAGCACATAAAATGAGAGAGGAATGTATATAATATATATAGCTCTTTGCTACATGTGCTCTCCATCCGCCTGTATTACACTGAACTATTATGGCGTCATTTTATTAACAAGATTAGATTTTATTAATCAAGAAACTCTTCTAACCAATGATTGGTAAAGGCAAAGCTAAAGCATAAACTTCCAAAATCGTACAATATAAAAAATTGGGTGTAAAAAGTGTTTTGGTTTTTTTCCCTCCCCATAATTTGCATTAGTTTAGTACACCCGGCTATAGGGTATACAAGGTGGCGACATACATTATATACAGCATCTGAGATGGGTTTTACGTCCATTATACTGGCAGGAGGGTTTCTACGGAGCAAACCCTGATTTCCTTAATAATAATCGGCAAAAAAATAAAGATTTTTTTAAAATGGGGGGGGCCACAAGTGGGCAGAGCCACAAAACATGAACAAAATGCAGAGTAAGCCACACCCACTCAGCCCCCCAATGCGTTTTGATGAATTAAAAATCTGGAGCTGTTGCTTTAAATCATCAGATTTCACTTGGTAGCTCAGATGCCAAAAACACTCCGCAGGAAATATAGTGTTAAATAATAGTTTGACCGTTTGGCTTAAAACCCATATCCAAAATCAAACATTTTAATAATTGTATTTTTTGTATTCAGATGTGCGAGACGCGAGATTTAATTGTGTAACTCAGTGTACGGACCCCTTCATATATATATATTCATCTATGAGGTAGGATTATGTTTTACGCAAATGATTAACCCTTATATTTACAAGTAGTTTAGCATTTCATTACTATACACATAGAAGCAAAAAACACTAGAGAGAGAGAAGGGTACTAAATATTTTTTTTTAAAAAAGCCTCTGGAAACTGCACAAAAAGTACAGAATTTCAAGCTAGAACACATCCATAATTTGGACTGTAAGCATACCTCCCAACAGTCCAAGGTTTCATGGGGCAGTCCTGATTTTTGGGCACAGTCTTGCTGTCCTCGGTAGCGGTCTCTGTGGATAGTGGGGAGCACAGGCTGGTTGGAGAGATTCTCTCATCTCCTCGGACTGGCCCAGGCGGGTAAGTGATCAATGGAGGTCTATATTACTGCAGCCCAGACCCCCCCCCATGGCAGCTCCCACTCTCTCCCAACAGCAAGGGGGCCAGGTTGCTATTTGGGTAAGGCAGGCAGGTGGCCACGTCTCCACTTCCAGGGCTGGTCCCACAGCTCCTCTTGTCACACTCCCCAACAAAGGTGTTCCGATCTGGGCACCTAAAATGTTGGGGGTATGTGTAGGTCTAGGATGACCGAGAAGCAAATGTACCAAAAACAACTTTTTCTTTCATGCACTAAATATCTGCAACTGCAAGAGCAAAAAGCATGTGAACGTAATGCCTGTATTTTAATGCCATATCACCATGTTTAGGCGCAAGTAGTGTACCGGTGGGATGAATAGCTGCCTATGGTTATCCCTTTATGCCTTGGACCCTAGTAATGGTCGCTGCTGGCTAGTAATCCTTCCTGAAATGTTCCAGGCCTGATACAGATAGTATGTTGGTTTTTCAGATGGCTCCAAGGCTAAACTGTACGCAATTTGCATGGACCAAGCTGGACAGCTGAAAGGGTGAATTTTTACGGAGGTGATTTACTAGAACAAAAGACACCGGACCATCTGAAATCGGACCATCATCACACAGCCTTAGATCCCACGTTTGCAAACCCGTGTTCCATGCATACGAAGGTCTCATGCTAAAGCAAGGAGACCTACCTCTAGCCAGACTGCAGAGACAGATATTGACGTCCCTCAAATACAACCCTTGCCAGGTTCTACCTGGGATGTCAACCTTGTTTGATCCAACATCAGCGCTGAACAGAATCTATGCAACTTTCAAGAAGAGCGAAGATTGGATACTTTTCCCCAAATCTAACTTTTTTTAGACGTGCGTTTAGAGGTAAGAACAAACAACATATATGTATTAAAATCCCATGTCATATGTTTACTATGGGGAAAGGTATATCTTCTTAGGACAGGATTGATTATTCCTCATTAGGTCATCTCCCCTCTTGTTAAGTTGCTGATTGGTAATAATTGGTTATGGCAGTCTTTGTAAGGGTGGGAGAGGTGAGGAATAAGATAATGCTGACCCTGATCAGACAGATCTCAGCCTCTATACGGGAATCTTTTACATTTTACTTATATACAAAGCAATGACACTGGTTGCTAGACTTAAAATTAATACATTTAGTTGCTAAAAGCCGTGATGGAAACAATTCCGGTTCAAGAGTACTGGGTTATTGCTTAGCCTTCTGATCTCGCACACGATCAGTTTAAGACTTACATGACAAATAGATGGAATTAAAAAAAATCCAACAATATTATTTGCCTAGAAGGAGTGATTGGCATAAAGGAGTATATGTAGCACCCTTGGTATTTTGAGCCCTAGTTAATGTATAGTATAAGCATGTGGAAGACCTGTCAATATAATATATATATATATATATTATATAAATATATATATATATATATTATATAAATATAACATCCTAATTACATTTTTTTGGGGGGGAGGGGGTGTTTTGTTCTTTCCTAATGGGCTCTGTACAATGAGAAGCAAAACAGTAGAAATTCTACGATAAATATTGTCCCGACCTTTAATTTCATGCTGGTAGTGTGGCTTCGGTTTCTTTTTTTTAAATATTGGAGTAACCTTGGACAGGTTGGTTTCCCGCGTCAATGTGGCTCCTACACCCACGAGTGGCAATTTTCATTCATTGAAATCGGGGAGACGCTGCCTCAGATCCACAAAGTGTAGCGATGTACAAAGCGCGCTGTGGACTGAAGGGTTGATTACATCGTTACAACTCATTTGTACCCGTGGTTGGAAATGCATCCATTGTGTAGAGCATGCTTGCGTATTAAATTGCACCATTAGATAAAATGAGAAGTTATATTTCGTATTCAGTCTTGTTTCTGATTTTGAACTTTCCGTTCAGATGCCCCCCCCTCAAAAAAACATTTAAGGATTTCTCTCTGAGACGTATAAATGTAGAAAATTAAGGAATTTCTTCCTAATACGGAGCCCGATAGGGGCCACGGCACAAGGTCCTAATGTAGCTCATCAGTAGTGCATTTATCAGTCATCTGCTGACAGAAATCGGTTATCCCACTTTGACTCCTTGGTTTCTCCAGTAATTTTTCTTGGGATCTTACGTTCTGCATTGGACCCATGGTCGGTAAAATCTTGTTACTTCCACCTCTATCATACTGGCTGGCTGCCCCCGGTGAACTTTCGGTGAATTGATGGCATGTTTGCAGCATGGACGGGCACTGCAGGAGCAGCTTGTCTTTCTCCGACGTCAGAAAGGAAAGAGGGCATTCGGAGCTGGAATACTTTGCCAGGATCTGGATTTGCTCGCGGCTGAGCGCAGCTTCCAGGCATACCTGCTGGCACAGGCCACTGAGATTCTGCTTGGTTTCCCCAAGGGTGGACAAAAGTTGGTCTCTTTCCTTCAGCAAATGTTCTTTTTCATCTTCCTGCAAAAAAATAAAACAGAAAAATAAATAACGAGCAGACTAGATGGGCTGAATGGTTCTTCTCTGCCATCCGATTCTATGTTACAGCAAGTATTTGAAATAAAATAGGAAACCGTTGGTTGGAATTGATGGGACACACAGAAACTGGTCTTGAGGATGTCCCTAAAACACATAAAATAGATTTACTGACCACACAACTTGGTAAACATATAGACTATAATGGGACCCCCTGAATAAAGTACAGTTTAATCCCCATTCATGTGTTAGGGTCAATTGAGTTTTTAATTCCAAAAACACAAACTGGTATTCTCAGGAACACCCACACCTATATCACCCAACTACGTCTTCACCCTCAGTGTAGATTAAATCGGCGTCAGATTGGCCGCTAAGGAGGTAACCAAGACCAAGTCCAGAGGGTACTCTGTTACTCGCTGATCTGTCCAGCTCATCCTTACGAGATATTAGGACTTCTAATATTAGGACTTCTCCAAGCTTCTCCATCCAGTTAAGACACACAAAGGAACCCTGGACTGCTTTTCTCATTTTCTATATGTCCCTGATTCACAATGACATGTAACAAGACGGAGCAGCATAACGATAAAACTGCTGATCTCCATCCCAATTACAAGCGACCAGATGAGTGCCATTGATGAGGCCAAAACGACAATGTTAACACGCGAGATAATACTCTAGAATGACACGGCATGACTTGCAACATATTGTAACTATGAATCGTTACACCAGATAAGTACACATTCTACTGCAAAAAAATGTAAATTGTGTAAAAATGTAAATGGTTAATACAAAAAACGCCCAAAACTTTCTATAGGTCCTAAATTATTTATTAAGTCCCTTATTGAAAAAATACTGGGTAGCTGAAACCTGGGGGCAGAACCAAAACCGGGGAAGACTTCCAGCTTTAAATCAAATGGTTGAACAAATATATTGTATGAAACGTTTAGGAATTTCAGGGGCTCAAATGTTATTGGACAAATCAACACAATCGAAAATAAAATGTTAATTTGCAGGCAATGAGTGCTTGAAGTCTGGAACGCACGGACATCACCAAAAGCTGGGATTGCTCCTTTGGGATGTGCCAGGCCTTTACTGCACCTGTCTTCAGTTTTTGTTTGTGGGTCTTTCTGCCTTAACTTTTGTCTTAATTGATGAATTAGAAATAACAAAATAATAATAATAATACAGAAATAATGAGGGAACAGCCCACACCTGTCTATTAAAACAGCCTTTGAGTCGATTGTCCAATTACTTTTGGCCCCTTGAAAAAAGGAGTGGGCTACATATTAAAGAGCTGTAATTCCAAACCCCTCAAATTAAAGCTGAGAGACTGCACTTTAAGCCCACGGAAACTTGAATTTATTTGGTAAACAAGTGAAATAACAAAACTTGTGTCAGGGTTCAAATATTTCCAACCTAACTGTACATGAAATTTAATTAACAAAAAATATATGAAAAAGAATCACAACTGAAGCAAATTTCTTAAAGATTAATCTTTTTTTTGGTAGCTTCTCTTTGGAAGCTGACTTGGTGCATTTTCCAGAAAAAAATAATTTTTTTTGAAAAATCATTGAATAAATATGTGGTTTCCCCATTGTTTTGGCCCAAGCTACAATATTAAGCTGATACGGGGCTCCCTCAAAGTCCCTAACAGGTGCATAACTTTCAAAGTCCTCTCGATCTTTGATATTAAAGCAAAAACTATTTCTGATTGACCAGGAACAGGTCATTGTTCAAAACAGAACATACCAGTTTTTGAATCTCGGTTTCCAGATTCTGGATGCAGTCCAGTTTTCTCTTGCGACAACGCTGGGCAGCGATCCTATTCTTGCTGCGTCTGCGGATGTCATGGATGAAGTCTAACTGCTCGGCAGTGAGGTTGTGCATTTTCACCAGCGACTGGAAGTCATACCGGGAAAGCGAAATGATCTTTTGTGCGCTGAAAGGCAGTTTCTTCTGCAACGGAATTCACAATTTTGTCAGAATTTAAAGTGGATTAAGCACCATAACATCGTTCATGCGAATCACAAGTTTTAAGCCCAATCTTAACTGCCCCCGTGCCCATCATTTCGCCCTGTGAAATATAAAGCTACCACTTGTGTTATAGTTCAGGTCTAGGCTATACATGCCAACCATCACTTGGTCGCTGGCGGAGGGATTGTCTACCCACCTCGCATTCCCGCTCTCTGGCCGAAAGAGATTCACCGCTATCTCCCTCGCTGTCTGTTTCAGAATCTCCTTCCACGCTAACAGAACACGCGTACGGACATTTTTCTGGCTGCTTCCCTTGGAGGCATTCTTCATTGTTTGTTTCGAGATTGTTGGCACTCCCTTCGCTGGAAAGCGTACTGATGAACGGACATGCCACGGAACTGAGCGTTGTAAACGTTCTTTCTGGGCTTTCGCTGATGGATATTCCAAGCCACGGACATTCCGACCTTTTCTCCGGGTTGGGTTGCACAGCAGGTTCTTTGGTAGGCATCAGCTCTATCCCCGGTGGACATGTTAGTTCAGTCCCATAAATATCAGGCCAAAAGCCTTTCGCAAGGTGCTCTGCAACTTCCCTCTCCTCGATGCTACGTTCTCTGGTCAGGAGAGACTCCCCAGGGACACACACATCCGGCTCGCTAACCTGCTTTGGGCTAGAGAATTCTCCGATCCGATTAGCACTTTGTTCTGTGCCGACGTTCTCAGGAGGAAGCGGTGTATTGGAGTCATTATGCATATCAATGTAGTTCAAGTTGCGTAACGGCTCGTATGTACATTGGAAAGGCACAGAGTTAAAATTGCGAGGTTCCAGAGAAAAGCAAGGAGGAGACACCAACTTGGCACTGGTTTTCTCTTCGGCATATGTAAGGTTATGGTACGTTATATTGCTGTCTGGTGGGTTTATCTCATACCTTTCCATATCTACAAGCGGACTCTCGTTTTTATTGTCTAGCTGATCACTTGCGTTCTCCTGAGGTTTCGGCAAAGTTACATTTTCAGATATCTCCGTTGAAACACTAGAAGAGGGACTCTGAGCTTCTTGATTCCCGGAACATGTGCTCACAGATCGAACGCGCCCGACTTTACAGGCTTTCTGAAACTTTCTATATTTTGGGCAAAGGGAAGAGAACCCTTGGGAATTATCCTTGGCAAAGCATGAGGTTTCGCATGGCCTTTTAGGACTCTCAGTAGCCCGAGATAAATTTTCGATCTCGGTTGTACATTTCAGACTTTGGGGAAACTCTTCCTTCCAAAGCTCTTCCACCTCATCGATTTCAAGGCCGACTACATAATCCTGTTCACACTGAACGTTCGCTTTTGGACAAAATGACTTGCAGCATTTTTTTCTAGGGCAATCTTGAGTCTCCGGTTTATTATCCAGGTATTTCAGTTTGAGAAAATGGAAGCATGTTTCCTCTATGTCATGAATCTCCAAGATGGTAGCACATTTTCTGATTTCTGATAAATTATCCTTGTTGACAAGGAGTCTCGACGTGTATGCAAACTCAAGGAGCGGGGCGAAGCCTTTCACGGTTACCTGTAGAGAGGGGCAGAGAAAGAGAGACAATTGTTACTATGTATTTATACAGAATCAGACATCAATTATGTATCAATTATTGGTGGATTTATTTTTTTCTTAGACATTATCTGAACCCAAATACAGGCTACAAGCTTTAATTTTACATGAGTGCTTATGCCATCCTTCCTATAATACCGACCCTTGAGCTACTTAAGTGGATAGGGGCACTGGAATGTCCCTTTATCTTTAGGAGAAGCTGCAGCGCATCACCCGCTCCATCATTCAGTTTTCACACCACTTTTGTCCTCTTAAAGAAGCCAACAAGTGCCAGGAAAGCAATTCCATTAAAAATCAATGCTTGTGCATGCGACGGATTACTTTAGATCCCATAAAACTCTTGCGCAGAGTGTCTTATGCGCGTTGGCCACCAGAAGATGCGCTCGGCCAAATAACGCCACGCCAACAAGCTAATGGAGAAACAGGGCAAATGCATAGGGGGGCTTCTGCTGAATCCCTCCGTGCATCATTAAGGGGCAAAAACAAAAATTTAAGTGCATATGATTGATTCATCCATATGAATACTTGCAAAAATACAATATTCAGGGATATAATTTTTTTTTTCAGGGATATTTATTTTTTGATCCAAGGAGAGATCCGACTGCCATTCTGGGGTAAAGAAGGAAGTTATTTTTCCATAGTTTGATTTCTTTTTTTGGCCTTCTGTTAGATTAACAGCAACTAACGGATACGGAAAAGGCTGAACTTGATGGACGCATGTCTTTTTGCAGCCTATGTACCTATTATGGCTGGACTGTATTTAATGCCAAATTCAACAAGCACATAGGGTTCATATGGAAAGCTGCAGCGAGCACAGCTCTCCACACCCTCTATCTCATTGTAGGCATCATATCCTCAGGTTTACTATGAACACAAACATGTAAAACAGTTGGAAGTAAAATCTAGGAGGGAGATTTCATGGATTAAATTGATGTAAAAAAATTATTTTTATATTCATCATGTGACTCAACTAAGAAATCAACAGCAGGTTAGAAGAAAGGTAAAAGTTTTAACAGTTTGGTTAAATCGATATATTATGAAGGGATAATCCCTCGCTGCACCAGCAGGCTGCCATCTCTTTAATTCACAGACCATTAGCTGGAAATCAATTAAGGTCCAATCCTTTTATCTTTTCCGTAACACAGAGAAGAACGAAATCTTTTCTTTGCCCGGGGCAAATCTTCACTGATTTTAAGGAAAGCAAAGTCCTTCGTTATTAACGTCAGGGCAATTTGTCAAGGTCGTGTTACATACTTATGATTGGCATTGGACATTGGCAGAAGTACATCGTTTTATCCATACATTGTCCTAGCCACATCAATAGCACATGTACACGTAACGGGATCAGCATACCTGTTGACAAATACGTTGCATGTGTACCCCCAATTCACCCCGTCATATAAATAACCCAGCAAATTGTATTAAAGGTTTTACATAGAAAGTCCACACAGTCTTCTCTTTAAGGTGTAAGGGGTAATTCTGCATCAAAAAAGGCTGATTATGGTGGTTAATAGTAAAAAAGGACAATGGGCAACGGTCCTTATCCTTAGGGCATCTGGCAAGTGTGCATGCGAAAAGGCTATTCTGAATCTAAGACAAGAACAGGGACTAGAGGGGCCGAATGGGTCAGCGTTTGTCTCTATACGATAGGGTTTAAAATGAATACCCCTGAAGAACAACGTAAGGCATTGACCAAGCGCGGCATTAGGCAAGCGTGTCCTTTGGAACAGCTGTGCAGATACATTATACCAAGTGCTGTACAGACTGACAGACGGTGGTTCTCACCTCTTCAGGTAAGGTGACTATGGAATCGCCGTCGCACGGCGCCACTACGCGGGATAGGAAGTATTCACTGCAAGCGGCCAGCACGGCCCGGTGAGCCTGGAACCTCTGGTCTTCCACCACTACGGTCACATCGCAGAGGAGGCCTTGCTCTCGCTGGGCGTTAAGACGAAGTAGAAGGTTCTTGGAGTGCACAGAAGATTCATAAGCAAACGCCGCGTCCTTCTTCTCATTACAAGTCATCCTGCACGGTGTACTCAGAAAGCATGCTTCCACTACAGCTGGGATACAAAACAAAACAGGAAATAAATGGTTAACATGTCACATTCCAGGTTTGTTAAGTTAAAATATCATTCATCTGGCAGCCGGCAATCTGACGCATGTATTAATATAGCGCAAGTACACGCAGCCTATTATTAAACATCCAAACGCGCATCAAGCCTAAAACTTGCAACATCACAGGGACAGATCGATACATCTTATACACATTACCAAAACCCGGCAACGTATACAATGTGAATATCTCGCAAACATTTCATCTGTATGGGAAGGCAATGGCTGCCGACTGCACCTGTACAGCACATTTCCCACTCTGCTCCATCCTGTGCACTTTAATGCATATGATAGCTGCGTAGTCCCTTTAAATATCTCCATAGTCACTTTAAATTTGAGTGGTGTCCCCCTTTTCCAAATGTATGGGGGGTATTCCGCTGAAATCCCCCACATGCATTTGCCCCTTTCCACATCTCACCTACAGAACCCTGTTCACAGAGTACTTTCATAAGCATTATTCTTTAGTAGGGGTGTCAGGGACAGTAAATGGTCGCTTTAAGGCAGCGGTTCTCAACCTGTGGGTCGAACGACCTTTTCACAGGGGTCGCCTAAGACCATCGGAAAACACATATTTCACAATATATAATGACATAATGTTATGGTTGGGGGTCACCACAACATGAGGAACTGTATTAAAGGGTCACGGCATTAGGACGGTTGAGAACAACTGCTTTAAGGCCTACTGGTACAGAAGGAGAAGCGTGTCCTGCCGTTGCAAGCTTACTACACTCATTTAGATTACATTAATAATTTGGCTGGCTAATAAATACTTTATACCAGGGTTCGACAAATTCCAGGTGACCATAGCAACACAAAATTGCGTCCTGGCACCAAGGCTTTGCCAGGGGAGCCCCCGATGCCAGCATGCTGAGTGTGAGTGCGGGGATATGACGTCTTTTCCCCAGAGCTTGGATGCAACAAATCCTCCTTAACAAAGGCAGAAGTAAAAAAAGGTAAATGTGTGCATGTGTGGGTAAGTATGTACGGTGTTGTGTGTTAGTACGCATGTCTAAATAGAGTGTGTGTGTAAATATGTCTATATAAGTATATTACTGTCCGGTAGTGCATGTGTAAGTATTTTACCCAGTGTGTGTGTACGTATGTTACTGTATGTGTAAGTATATTACTGTATGGTAGTGTGTGTAAGTATGTTACCGAGTGTGTGTGTGTGCGTGCGTATGTACGTTACTGTATGTGTAAGTATATTACTGTCCGGTAGTGTGTGTGTGTAAGTATATTACTGTATGTTAGTGCATGTGTATGTACGTACGTGACTGTACGTGTAAGTATATTAATGTAATGTTAGTATGTGTTTAGGGCTGGCTACTAAATTTCAAAAAAATATGTCAACCTCTGCCTTATAACCCCCCCCCCCCCACCCATGCAGTCAGAGAGCTGATTGGTGATCAGGGCAAGTCTTACTAAATGGGAGAAAGGTTTGCCGAAAGATAGCAAATTTATAAAGAGCATCCAGAGAATAAGCACCTAAAACAGAAGTTGCAGGTGAAACACTCCAACTCCCTGATTTCAGTCTGCATTATGAAGCGGTTCACAAGAAGGGTTGAGCTGCCCTGCGCAATGCATTTATTATATATAGCCATATATCCTATTTAACCATTCATTTTGCAGTATGAGCTCTGTCCTTTGCGCAGGAGAAACCCAGCAGAGATGGTACGCGCAGCAGGTTGGCTCTGAGAAGAATCCCTCATGCTGTACTACAGAGACATGGCAATTGTTTCTAATAGGCAGAGTATGATTGTATAATTACCGTCTATGACTCCACAAGCTGTTCAACCACAATAAGAATAAGAATTAGATGGCAGAGAATCGCCATCTGGATCCTCTAGCCTGCCCATAACCATACCTCCCCACTGGGGAACCGCGCCGTGATCTCCACCGCCCCAACAACAACAACAATAATAATAATAATAATAAAGTTCTAACGATTAGTGGTAAAAAAAAAAAAGATTTCCCATTCGGACAATTAACGGAATGCGATCAAACTTTACTGTACGGTTATCCGCAAACAGGTTGTGGAAAATTAACAAGCTGTTCACGTACGATGTGTAAAATATTACAGATAAATTCCCCCTAAACACCTTTTTATCACTCCTGCACTTTACTTTTTTTAATGTAATTGACACATTTTGTAAAATAAATTTGTTAGTAAAAGTTGTATCCCATGGTACAGAACTCAGCTTCCTCCCCCACCCCCATAATGTCTACCACAGCTGTAAAGGAGAAGCCCCATAGAAAAAAAAACAACATTTTGCTCCTTTAAACTCCCTTTATCTGCAGACCAGGAGGCGGCCATTGTTGTCAGTCATGTGATATTATGGTAACTTTCCCTTGTCGGACACCACACTGGGCTGATACTTTATGGCAATGCTAATGAAGTCTGTTCTTCCATAGACTTTCATTAGTCAGAGTGTCTAAGTGGGTAATTGGGGCTGGGGCCATACATTCTCTGCCCCGGGGCTGGCATAAGGAGTATGAAGAGTATGTTCTTAATGAGTCACATTGAAGATCCGGAGAACGCGAGAACTGTTTGTTCGGTTTGGGTTTCTTTGTGAAAATTCCATAAACACAATTATACAATATGGGCAGTGTGGGATTTAACCCTCGCCGTAACCTAACAATTATGAGCTCCTAGATTACTGCCACGAGGTGGAGCGCTGTATGTACCCCAGGAGCTGTATTTCTTCATCCTCTGTCTCTACGAAACCAATCGTTTTCTGCCTACTATGAGTTACCCTAATTGGCTTTGATTTCAGTCGATTAAAATGCTGTTATCCTGACAAATTAAAATATGTTTTGCTGCTTGTAATGTTTTGTATAATGATGTCACTCTATCGTTCATCAGTAATGTACAACTAAAACAAAAGGCTTACGTAATGAATCAGGGAGATCGCTGGCACATCTAAGCAGACCTTTTATATTCAAAATTTGTGTACCAATTCAACCTCAAATCATGGCAATTATTATTACATAGCGCCATCATATTCCACAGCGCTGTACAACAAATAAAAGTCCCGATTGTCATGTGGTGCGCTATCTCGCTGTCCCATCTGCTTTTCAGGACAGTGGGATTCAGGACCACCATCCATCGGTCCCGATTTCATTTTCTGGTGTTTGGGACATATTGCGCAGAATTGTGCGCATGCGCCGTAGCACTGCCAGTTTGAGCGACACTCTACCTCCTCAGCTCTGTAGAAGTTAGAATGTATGCAATATCTGCAGGTCACATATATATACATATATACATATATATATATATATATATATATATATATATATATATATATACACACACACACACACACACATACATACACAAAATGAAGCAAAACAAGAGCTTGGGGAGTCAGCGAGATGATTTTAATAAAGCACTTGGCAGGCTGCAGGTGAGCTGAGTCAGTCCTCCTGACGGCAGATCCGGATGATAAATGTTATTACTTCCCAACACGCTTCTGTGCTGCAGCTTGCACAAGCGTTTCCCCCGGCGTGTGCGATGTTCTCTGGGAAATCTGCAGCAGCTCCGTAGTCTATTCACTAAAGGGGGAATCTGCAACTCTTTCAGTTTATTATGAAGGGCCAACACTGGCCAAAAGAAGGGCTTAGCAGAGCCTGTCTAATGCATTTAACAGATGAGGCGATCTCGCTGATTTTACTATGCATTATACAGGGCCAGCCCAGCTCTTTCTCCAGCTTTTTTAGGATGGTCCTTTATAATGTATAGTGAAGTCAAGAAAATGACTGCAAACTCTCGACAAACCTCCTGTGATTTAGTTATACGAAAGTTTTCATATATTCTTGGCCGGTTAATAACTCCACAAGATGTATTCATAAGTCCACAACACGCGACGTTGTTGAATATCCGGATATTGCCTGTTCTAATGGCTCAGGGATGTTCCATATGCTCTGGTAGTGATCCATTAACCCGAAGAAGGTCTTCCCTAAATGGGACGTTTTCAGGGGACTTCAACATCTCATGATGAGTTATATTATAATTATATTTTTAGACAGACAGGCATTTACCCCGAGGCTGACAACATTTCGGTACCGCTACAGGATTTATTCACTAAATCATAAGTTCGCAAAAATTTCAACTGAAGTCAATTTTAGACTTGAAGGAGCCACCGCGGCTCGTTCCTCCTGCAAGCCGACCCTACAGAACGGAATATGAACGCCGATACGTATTTTACACCGGAGGGCTCCTTTAACGTACCCCAATCTCCTAACTCATCGTGTTAAAAAGGCCACGCAGGAGTCCTGTTACTTGGCTCTTACACCGAGTGCCTCCGATACAAGGAACCAGACTCAATATCTACCCAATTAGTCAGATAACGGCACGGTCAATGGAGCCTATAAACTCTCCAGCCTCATTACACAACAGCTACAGAAGAAATATTTTTATCGCAATGTGTGTTTCTCTCTCTGTTTTGATGAATACAGAGAATCGGACCCCCTCCGCACCCGGGGCGCTAGAAGCGATATCCGTAACGCATGCAGGATTCTGACACTAGATGCGAAAACAAAGCGACAGAGGAAACCGAGGCGATCCCCCAATCTCGCACGCAAACACCTTACACGCCAAATCCCTCGACGTCCCCAGCCGGGGTCAGACAGCTCTGACTATGTAATACGTACTGGAAGGTCCTACTGGTTCTTCAACTCAGTGTACAAAATACAAATGTATTATAATACATATTAAATACAGATGTATGGATAACCTTTGAACAAACACATGATCTTAGTGATATCTTTATGCTTTTGTGCATTTTTATATATATATATATATATATATTGTATATAAAATGCCTAATTCTGAATACAAAAATGCCCCATTACACCGCTGTCTCAGCAATAAAGGTGCAAACATGCTATCATTCAAATATACGGATTAGACCAATTTTGTCTACATTTTGAACGCTAATCATTAACTCCTTGTGCACTTCTGCTTTATGTACAACACATCTAACAAGTATCCCTGTTTAGGAGGGACAGTCCATTTTTTTTTTTTGGGGGGGGGGGTGACCCAAATCCCCTGCCCCACTTTTACAGGAGCTCAATAATTTGCAGGTTATGAATACATCTCAGTATCTACAACCTTAGACTTCACAATATTCAGAACGCATTATAACAGCAGCATAAGGTGTGTTTATAAAGAAAACCATTTAAATACATTTTAAATAAAATAAAAAAATATTTAAGTATTTAGAAAGAATATTGTACGTACAGCCCCCCCCCCCCCCGCTCACAGTTCCTAAAAAAACAAATGTCTGGAGATCAGGTATATGAATGCATTTTCACATCAGACGGTGCCGAACAGGACAGCAGATTCTAGCACGCCTTTGGGGAAAAATGTGCTGACTGGGACATTTCAATGATGTCATATTTCTGTTTTGGCTATTATGTTATATCTGTGTTGCAACGGCATTTTCTTGCCGCGGTCATATCACGTTACATTACACATTCCAGGGTATTTTCCCGCACTGTGTCAGAATTCTAAAGGCTAGCTTCTAACAGCTGACGGCAGGAATTCCAATGGTGTTATCAAAACGATGCATAGATATAGCCTTGCTGTTTGGGAACCCCGTGCAGGAGGACACTTTTTACCTATTAAACGTCAGCCGGGAGACCTCCTTTGGACACCGGTTGCGTGTTTTAGTGTGTACCGGCAGGGGGGATCCGCAGGTTTCTGCGTTTTTTCCCGCTATGTATGCTAATTAACTTGTCACTGATATGTTGCAATGTGTTCAGCGCCGGTGGCCCTGGAGGACACACGTTGGAAATCACCCGTATACCAAAGTTGGGGTAAACCAGTCAAGCAGGGACAACATTGCCACAGGAGCGAAGGAGGAGCATGTCTACGGCAGGGCTTGCCATTTTATAATGATCGTCTGACCTCTAAAAGAATATGAAACACGCTCCAGATATCCGTCTGGCTCCCAACTTCTTCATGAGTTTGTCCAGCTGGTCTAAAGCGTGGCAATGATATATTTACCTTCCGCGTTGCGCTGTGCCTGACCTAAAGCAGCGTCCTCAGCCGCCCCCTCTGCGGTCGGCGCCTTCTCTGCATTAAAAGGCTCTCTGTGCCTTTAACACACGGAGCCCCGGGACACGACATCTAATGCCATTGCTAACGTGACTACACGTCTGGCGGCCGGCAGAGGGTTACCAAGACCAGGTTCTCAGCTAGATCGGCCTACAGATATCTGATACAGATGTCTTCTGCAGGAGTTGCTACAAAGCAGAACCTCCCTGAAATCAAGCGGTTTGGTTTCCTTGAAGAAGAGACGTCTGAGGCCCCTAAGCCTTAAGTGACTCAGCGTTTTTTTTTTCTATGTTGGACCAATAAAATGTATCAGCTATGACTACAGACTCCATCCTCCATTTACAGCTACAACCACCCCCTACTTAAAGAGGCTGTAAATGTACTTGAAGAAATCACAGTTTGCCTCTGCGTCTGTGAATTCCACGACACAGATAATGAAAGGCTGATCACAGACGTACAATCGTTAAAGGGACCCGGCAGCCATCGTATGCACGTTATGATAGTTGCACGGTCCCATTATATATATATTTGCCCATAGGCATAACTACAGTGGTCGCAACTGCGACGGAGCCCATCTCACTAAGGGACCTAGACAACCCCTGCGACCGATTGTTCGCGTCTCCCGGTGCCAGTCCAGTTTAGAAAGGGCCCTTTTGAACCGGTATGGGGTCAACTATTAAGCCAGTATCACAACCTCATGCTGACGAGTCCCATGAAGGATGAAACCGCTGTCCATGAGCGGCGATCTGGCTATTGCACCTCTTCCCGAGTTTTGTCTAAAGGCTGTCTTGTGCAGCGGGCAATTACTTTCAAGGATCCATGTATAAAGTGGATATAGAGGCAAAGGTGAATTGTTGACCTTATTTGCATTCGCCTACCCAGAATCCCTTGTGGTTGTGGCAGCACCATGAGATTTCCGAGGGAAAAACAAGTCTTCTGGCTTGTCTGGTGTCTGTAGATGAGTGTTTAATAATGTATGTAAGTATGTATGTATGTATGTATGTATGTGTGTGAGCATGATGGTGTATATGCAGGCATCTGTATGTGTGCGCATGAATGTAAGTGCTTGTGTGTTTACATATGTATACCAGAGTGTACACTGCAGGGGGGTGCTGTTTGGGGGCAACGATGACACAGATAAGCTGCTTGGGGGAACTGACATGCTGGGGGCAAAGATGGCACAGACTGTTTGGGGGTTAAGGTGGCAATGTGGGACATGTTGCTTGGTGAAGTTGGGGGGAGCGGGGGCAATTTTCGCACTGGGAAATAAATAAAAGCTGTGTACCTGGCGATTACCTCTAATTATAACAGCGGGAAGGGTGTCCTGATGCTATTACACAAGGAAGCCGACTGATAAATACTTGTAAGATTGTATCATAGTTCCATATTCCAATCACATCTGATGAGCAAGCGATGCGAAACAGTCCCAACATGTATTCCAGGAAAGTCATTAACCAGTCATAGGTGTGATCAGCAGCCATTAAAACCGTCTCCACAACAAACATTACAAACCACCAAAGCAGAGAAAAAATAAAAAAAGTTACAATGAAACAAATGAAATTCTAAATATATTTATAGAATTATTCATTTCTCAGCAAATATTTATTTCCAGCTGTGCCAGAATATTGCAGTAAACCAACCAATGCAAAAAACATGACATCACAATACAAGACTCTAGATTGTAAGCTCCTGCGAGCAGGGCCCTCTTTACCCCTTGTTTCTGTAAGTCAAACTGCTATGTTAAACACTACTCGTTATGTCCTGTTTACCCATTGTACAGCGCTATGGAATATGATGGCGCTATATAAAATAAATAAATAAAAATGATAATCACCAAAACCCCCCTTTTTTCTTTTTCTTTTGCAAACATGGGAATATGTGAAATACCGAAAGGATTAACCCCTTCACGACAATACATATTTATATATATATATAATAATAATAATACATATTAATAATATAATACAGATACATTAGGTGGAGAGGAATCTACATCATCGACAAAATAAATCACAACACTCCAAGGTCATTGTGGCGGAAGAGATCAGAATTATATTCGAGGCTCAGACACAGCCATTGCGCTATAAACAGATATACCCAAAGCAGCGAAATAATGCAACGGCTGCGTGACAGCTGATGGCGCAGGAATCAATCCCTTACCATGTATCTTAACTTAAAGGGTCAGAAACTTAGGTGCAGTGTAAGTAAAAGAAGTTTTACTTTACTGAAAGGGTAGAGGATAAGTGGAACAGCCTCCCTGCAGAGGTGGTAGAGGGAATTTGCATGGGATAGGCACAAAGGTATCCTGAAACAAGATGAGACCAGAGACTAAGGTCTGAGTCTTTGCAGCAGGATCCGGCAGTCTAGATGTGCCAAAGATAATAATGCCCTAATGAGTCTTCCACGTAATAAACATGACAGCATATCTTACAAAAAGTTACCGCGCCAGCAAGATAATCAGTAAATAATAATAACATCCCACCAACAAGTAAACAAACATCACAGAGCAAATAGCGTTTGGTTAGCACATTTTGTAATGAGATTTCACTACCAAAATAAAGCCTCCCACACCAGGCACCCCTTCCCTGTCTGCACTACTGGAAAGGCTCGAGCTGAAGCATTAGGGTAATACGGAATTTGGTTGCACGGGGCCACCATAGCTTTGCGTCCCTTTAAATGTTTAACAGGCTGCATTGAGTGAATTTAAAGAAGGTCACTTACAGCTCAGGAGGGAATCTCATGTCAGGTACTAAGTCTCTTCTTCTTCCTTGTGTACGAACTGCTTCCTGAGCTTCCAGGGTCCCTGACCTCCTACCGCGTGATGTCATCAGCTACGGAGACACGCCGGGGCCAAACGTCCTGCGAGCTGCCTGACCGCGTTCTGCTGCTGGGTTAGGTTTATGAGACCTGGAAGGTTGTTGTGATAACAGCTCTACTGCAACTCTCTTCAGTCTAAGGCAGCCTTTACAGACAGAGGAGAACTTATCCCTGTCCCTGTATGTTTAATAGACATTTTTTGTACGCGTCTGAAATCTGTTTTAAAATTAATTTACGCCTCTATAAATAGCACAGAGTTTAAACAAGTTTCATTGAGTTTTTTCCAAGTGGTTTAGCGAAGAGATATAATTATTTAATATATTGAGAACATGCATTCACATACTTCTAAAGCAATGTCCCCTAGTGGTGGGGTGTGGGATTGCAGCCAGCAGCAACCTGCCTGACACGCTAACATTCCGTATCACGGACTTATGCGCACGGTAATTTAGAAACACTGCAGGACAGGAAAAACTGGGGAAAAACCCAATGTATCGACAATCACGTCAAAAAAAATATTTTACTGTTTCTAGATTGTACAGCGCTACGGAATATGATGGCGCTTTTGAAAACCGTAAATAATGATAAGCTTTTTTTAGCCTTTGGTTCTGTAAATCCAATTTTTTTAAATGGTCCCTTTAAATTTCTCTGTTTAGCAAATTCATGGGGGGATTCTGCAGACCACCCAGCTAAATGCCCTCCAACCAGCCAGCCAAATGCCCCGCAGGTCATATACTCGCCTACAGTCAGCTTCAGCGCTGGCTCGTGGAACGCCGGGGGGCATTCCCATGTGAGTGCTTTCCTGCCACTGATAGGCTGTTTCAAGCAACCAGTCAGTGGCAGGAATGGTTGGACCAAGGAGGAGCAGTGCAGCTGCTGCAGCAGAGATGCATCTTCTGAGTCAGATAAGTGATTTATTGTTACTCATAGAGTACCGTAATGTGTATTTTTATAAAGTGGGGGTGTCGGGGTCATGAAATTGCCCCTGTAAATAAAATACCCTAAAGGTAAAAGCAGTCAGAAAAAAATGCAATATCTGTTCCTTTTAAACATATAAATTTAGTCACGGAGCCTCCGACAGCGTTTTTTGTGCCCTCATTGTCTTTAAGTATATTTGTGGGACTCGGGGGGGGGGGGGGGGATATGAAACTTTTGATTTGGAAGCTTTGGCATGCGAACAATCCAAGCCGCTTAGTGAAACAGACACCACAACGCTGATTCACTGCCCTGTGCTGACAGCGGGTGACTCAGCATCTGCTGCAAGTCTTTAAAACAAAATTTAGAATATTGCAAAACGGCATGTCCTCACATAAAAATCAAAAAAAATCTAAAGTAAAAGTGTGTTTTTCAACCTAAAATGACACGTAGTTACATTATAAAATGTAAAAATATAGAGAAAAAATAAAACAGATTTACTTGATCTGCTTTTTTTAAAGGGACAGTCCAGTATGTGAGGGAGCCCCCTGAATAATGAATGCTTCCTTTGTAAGCACTTTCATACGCATTCAGCAAACCTAAAATGCATTTACCTTAGGGAGAAGCTGCAGCTTCCCGTTGCCCCTGTGCCCGAATGCTTAAAGCAGCCAGTCAGTTGAAACAAAGCTCTCCCATCTAAATCAGTATATAGTGTGTTTATTCTGGGGGTACACATATATTCCCAACCAGCTGGACTCCCAAATCTGCCCACGGCCTGTATCCTTGCGGTCCTTGGAAGTTGCCAAATGGGAAATTAGGCTCAGACTCTAATAGATCAATAAGTACAAATATTATTAGGAAAACATTTTTTGGGAAGGGTAGATCTTTTATTTAAATGTGAAAATACATAAGTTTCTTACTTTTATATTTATATTTTTACTTATTCTTTACCCTGTGTTTCTGTATTTCTGATTCTAATATATACTAATATGTTACGGAAGTAGTAGGAATACACAATACAAGTCATAAAGTTTTTTTCTGTTTATTTGATCTATACAGATTTTGGATCCAAGAGTAGGGTTGACCTATCAGCTATTTTTGAGGGACACATGCAAAATACTGCCCTGCCGTATGTGGAGTGTATGAATGAATAACGGATTCCCTTGTGCGAGGTTATACACCGCACATACTGCAGGGGGCAGTAAAATGCACAAGTGCCCCTCACAAAAAATGACCAATATGGTCGGAGGGTACCAGGCCAGCTGTTTGAGGTCGAGCAATGCGGTGCTCCCTTAATACATTGAAAACCGTTGCAGAATATCAGTTTTACTGGCATATCTGGCAACTGAACGGCGTTGAATAATAACCTTTTTTGACGTGTCAGCATATATAAGAAGCCACGTGGGTCAAGCGGTTTAATTCATAGCTCCATATGGAATGTAGAGGAGGTATGTCAGTCGCATATTGTGATGAAAGCACGACATACTATTCACTTGTCAGGTTTTATTGTACTTTCACACCAGGGCCCGACTGGGAGTGACTTATGTGCTAAATCCGGCATACCTGGAATCTTTCTAATTAGGCAGACCATGGGACCCTCTAAATATTATGCCTGTTATTAATATTATGACGTAATATGGAACCACGTATCTGTCTCGGGTATGATCACAGCAGCGTAGAATAGGAAAGAGTCTTCCAGACTATGTGACCCTCAGAATCTGCCCCTTCACCCTGAGATTTGGGAAAAAATCCTGAGTTCTTAGGTTTGCTGATCGGCTGCTGAAGCCACAGTATTAGTCATTATAAAATCCAGGGCGCTACCTTTAGGCAAGGTTGGGGCCGGCCTAGGGTGCAGATCTACGTAGGGCTTTTCTTATGCATTGGAGGCGCCCCCCCCCGCTCACATACATTGGAGGAGCAGGGCCGGTTGGGGCATTCATGGATCTCCCTGCAACCGGCCCTCATTTCTCCTTTGCAATTCTGCCAATGCCGGCATGTGACATATATTGGTGGATCCGGTGAGGGGGGAAACGGGGAAATCGCTTCCTTTGAGATAGACTGGGACAGGAGGAGGAAGTGGGGTCACGCAACATCCAGTTGTAGGACCCCCCCAGGGGTAGAGCAGCAGCTCGCAGGGCATAAGAAACTATTTTTCATTGTTTAACCCCTTGATGACAATTGCCGGTCCGGGCACGTCACGGAAATTCAAGTCGATAACGACAAATGACAGGACCGGCACGTCATTAAACGGGTGCAGAAAGCGATCTATTTTTGCTTTCTGCACCGAAACGGCGTTGCTGTAATGCCTCGACCTCGAGGCATTCAGCAACGCCATTATCGGCACAAAGGGGCCATCTCTGGCCCCTCCCCGGGGCGTCAACATCCGCCATACTTTGTATGGCGGCGGACGCCCGTTTTAAAAGCGTTTAGGAGGCGATCAACGATCGCCTCCTAAACTTAAATGGTGTCGCTGGAATGCCTCGATCAGGAGACATCCAGCGACACCAAACACTTACCTGGGGATGGAGAGTGCAGGGACCACAGCTGCCGGTGATCTTCGCCATCAGCAAGATGGCGGCGGTCCGGGAAAATTCAATAAAGTAAAACAATAAAGTCTAAAAAGTTCGCTAGACGGTCTCCAGGCCCTCTAGAGAACTCTGGCTCCACTTGCAGGTTGAATACAGGTACTGCATTCAACCATGCAAGTCAATGGAGCTCAGCTTTCTAATCACAGTGTGATTAGAAAAAATAAATTAAAAATAAAATTAATAATTAGAAAAAAAATAGTAAAAAAACAGTAAAATGTAAAAATAATTTCCCACTGATGTCACTATCAGGGGAGCCTTCAAGTTGAAAAAAAATGTAAAAAAAATTAAAAAAAGGCAAAAAAAAAATATATATATATATATAAAAAATATATTTTTGTGAGCAAGTCCTAAAATTAGCATATTAGCTTAAAACAATTCTCGCATGGAAAGAGTTAAAATACTGGCATATTAAATGCCCATGGGGTGTCTACTTTTAAAAAATGTATGATTTGATGGGGTAAATTGAATTGGCCGGGTTCAACAAGGTCCCAATTAACACGGGGGGAAGGATGGCCACACATCTAATTTCCAATTAGAAAAATGCACACGTACCAAATGTGGCCGTTTAGTTCCCCCAAAAAATGACAAACCCATGCATGTGGGGTATCACTGTACTCAGGAGATGTTGCTGAACACATATTGGGGTGTCGTGTGACAGCGGCATATACCAGGAGCTGTAAATTCATACATAAAGTAGGTGTGTGGGGGAAAAATACACACACAAAAATACTACTGCAAACTTTGAAAAAATGCTGGTGGTAAAATGTGTGCATGCAAAGAGTTAAAATACCAGCATTTAAAATACCCTGGGGTGTCTAGTTTTCAAAAATATATGGTTTTGTTGGGCACACTGAAATGGCCCGGCTCAAAGATGTACCAAATAGGGCATGGGCAGTGGATCCCCAAATGCCAAAGTTCAACATTGAAAAATGTGCATGCCCCAAATGTGGCCCTTTTGCCCCCAAACAGCCAGGCAAAATCATTCATGTGAGGTATCGCTGTACTCAGGAGATGTTGCTAAACACATATTCTGGTGTTTTTTGATAGTGACATATACCAGAACCTGTTTATTCATACCTAAAGTAAAATGTGTGTGAAAAAACAAATGCAAAAAAATTACTACCATAAAGTTTGACAAAGGCTGATGGTAGAATAAGTGCTTGGAAAGGGTTAAAATACCAGCATTTGGAATACCCTGGGCTGTCTAGTTTTCAAAAATATATGATTTGATGGGGTAAATTGCATTGGCCGGCTTCAAAGATACCCGAAATGGCACATGGGGGGAAGAATTACCAGATTTGGAAAAAATGGCTTTGAAATAGCAAAACGCTACCTGTACTTATTGCTCCATAACGTGCAGAAAAAAGCAAAAAAACATAAAAACATTGGGTATTTCTAAACTCAGGACAAATAGTAGAATCTATTTAGCAGGTTTTTTTATTACCTTTTATAGATGAGTAAAAGATTTTTCAACTAAAAGTTAGAAACAGTCATTTTTTTCTAAATTTTTCACCATATTTTATACTTTTTTTAATAGTAAATAATATGATACAATCAAAACAATGTCATCTACAGAAAGCCCTTCTTGTCCTGAAAAAAACAATATCTAATGTGTGTGGGTTCAGTAAACGGGAAAGAAGAAAATTACAGCTAAACACGAGCAGCGCAGAAATGTTAAAACGGCCATTGTCACGAAGGGTACAAAAAGTAATTCTCAGCTGCACATACTGACTATATAGTTTTGACAATATTAATTACATTATAAAAAATACAGGGTTGGTTTTGGCAAAAGGTACCAATCATTCCACCTTGAGGATGCACCTGTTAAGGTTCAATCTTTGTGGCACACTATGATGGGCATTATAGGTAACTAGATTAAATCTAGGTTTCTGAGGGGACTATTAGAAAGAAGATGGGGAAAATAACACAGGCTGTTACAAGTGTGGCGTGGTGTTTAGTCATGTGCACTCCCCCAGGTTCTACCCACTTCCCACATATTCCCTATCCATTGAAGCCTGACATACACATACTTACACTAACACACACCTCCACATACTAACATACACTTATTCACTCATTCACATAGCCCTCTTACACATACACACACTTATACATACACACTCATTCTAATGCACAAACACATATACATTCATGCTCACATACCTTACACATTCACGCTAACACACGCTCATACATACATTCATACTTACAAACTTCCTCTCTTATTCTCTCACTCACCCCTTACCTCTCAGTTTGCACTCAGTTTTGACCGTTGGGTCACGTAACATGACCCTGCTGTGTTCCTGCCTCCCCAAGCATTCCAAATGTGTTTACAAAGGGCCAATCTGACTTAGATAATGTTAAATCTGTATGGCATTTTTATATTTATGCTAATTACAGTCAAATTTGACCATTTTTTCCCATTAGGAATAGAACACAAGCTCACCATTTTTGTTATTCTTTCATTAAGTGACAGAAATGTATTTTCATAGTCCGTCCAGAAAATACGAATACGTATTCGTAGTATATATACAGTAGATGGTTATTTTACTTTAGACTTCACCACACAGTGTGTATATATAAAGTCCACACATTTGTGGGAGAAAAGCAGGGCCAAACCAAACTGGGCCT